>CM044956.1:41323363-41955268 GCA_024516035.1 Bactericera cockerelli
AAATTGTGGGCTCTTTTCATATTACTATGAAAAGTTGCACATTAATATCTATCAATTGATCGACATAACATCAATAGAAAAATTGCACATCTAGACGTATACATATTGATAAACTAACTCACCTCTGTGATGAGAGGATAAATGAGGAAGCTCAGACAGGGAGAGCGCGCAGAGGATTTCACAGGACTTCCTCGCGTTTGTTGTAGCTGCTTCTTCTCAGGCGGGGAACCAATCTTTGTGCTGCTGTGTTTCTCTCTGTCCGGGGATCCTACAATTTTCATTCCTGAAAGAAGACAATAATACAATCAAATTTGAATTGAAACGAGGTTAACATTTGTCCAAACATTATGCACCAAAAGACCTTACGACCTACACCAAGACAACTTTCATACCACAATCCATGAATGAGTTGTAGTCAGTATTATGTAGCTTTTTTCCAAACATTCTAAACATTGTTAAGGTAATCAATTTTTAATTGAGAGACTTTCTGGATAAGAAATTTGAGAAAAGATGCTAGATTTAGCTAACGAGAAGCTTTTAATTTCTAATCACTCACTATTCACTATGAAATCCAGGTAGCGGAAGGATCCGTTGGTTCGTGCAATCGTGCATAGATTTTTCCCCATTAATTTGAGTTTGTGACCGCATAATAATAAGACTCTGAGGGTTAGGTGGTAGAAAACGCTTTGAGCATTAACCTCGCGTGGTGGTTATCTTCCACTAAAGAGTGTTATTATTATTATGAAATCTATCTGGTCCGTGCCCCTAAATTCGTACCTTGTTTCTCCCTATCAGGCGACCCGACTATCTTCATTCCTCCGCCATGTTGCTTTTCTCTCTCCGGAGATCCGAGTATCTTGATGGACGAGGATTTCTCGCGCTCGGGACTGGTCGGGTTCGATCGGGGACTGCTCGGGTTTGATCGGGGACTCGTCGGGTTGGAGTTGCGCTGCTTGTTAGAGTCCAAGGAGGAGGGGGGACCAGGGGCTATGGAATGGGGGCGGGCGGGCTGTAAAGGGAAGGGGAATGAGTTGACTAGAAATAATTAAAGGATTTTTTTTTTACCAAGGGACACCTCGCGGCACCCTTGTTGTTGACCCATCACCTAATTACAAGTATTGTGTCACTTCTCGCCCATCAGACGGGAAGCATACTACGGGATGTACAAGCTACAACACAGAGTACAAGCGCCTACAGTAGCTGCTGCTTCATGGCTACGAAAAAGCTATGGGCGGAAATTATAAACGTTTTTGTAACACCTCTGTGGCCCTAAGTCTATATTTTGCGTATTGTCTTAGATGGGGAAAACTAATGCGAAGCCAAGACTTAAGATCTCGATTTTACTCACTCATATTAAAAAAAATCCTACTAAAGATATAAAAAATGCCCTCAAATTTATGTAAGTACACTAGCTCAGTGGTTAAGCACTCGCTTGCCACGCGGAAGTTACCGCATTCAATCCCCCGAGCCGATGAAAAATTTGTATTCCAAATTTGATTAGTTGTTTGTAAGGGATACCTTGTGTCACTTCTCGCCCAACAGAGGGGAGACATACAACGGGATGGGCAAGCTACAACACATACCACAAGCGTCTAGAGTAGCTGCTGTTTCATAGCTACAAAATAAAAAAAGCTGTAAAGAACTCATCTTAAAAAAAAACCATACAAAAAGGGTTGGGTGGAAGAGATTGCCATGGGCAATAACACCACCCTTTAGTTAGGACATATGTTTTTATATATTTTCTATTCTTTTTCATTTTTATTGTACATATTGTTTCCATTTTTTTCATAGTTAAAATATATTATTTGTACTGTACATAATGTCCATTTACATAATTATATCTAATAAAGTGTTGTATAATAATAATAATACATCATTAAAACACACATACAACTAGCTGCTGAGATTAGAATAGAATATACCTTATTTATACTGCCGAGGTAAGACTAAAAAGTCCCTTTACTCCAGCAGTCAAACAGGTCTTATATATTTTATAGGATTTCCTTACCAGATTGATCTCCTTACCAGCGCCTGTAATAAAATTGCTGATAAGATCTTTTTGTATTCGCCTGCCATAAAAATAGACGGAGTAGGATAGTAAAAAATGGAGACCTTAAAACTCACCGAATGGTTCTTCTCATTGGTGGTCACACCCCCGTAGCCTCCATGGTGGTTCTCCTTGTTCACATTATTATTATTATTGTTGTGATGTGGTGACCCCGTGTCTCCATTGCTCTTCCGGGACCCATAGTCCACAGGTAGCTTCCCTTTCACCTGCAAAGGAATAAAAAAAAATAAGGTCGGTATTTAAAAAAATTGCTTTGGTCAATATTTACATAGAAATATGTGGTTCAGGACGAGCCAACTTTGAAATGAACTTGGCTGGAGATCATCACTGCCCCCTCCAGTTGTAGCCAAGCTTAGCTAAGCTGGTCACAACACTGGTAGTCAAGTGGTTAACGCGCTAGTCTGGTAATCCAGGTACCGTAGGGGTCCGTTGGTTCGAATCCCACCCAGTGCATGAATTTTCCTCATTAATTTGAGTTTGTGACTACATAATAATAAGACTCTGTGGGTTAGGTGGTATAAAATGCTTTGAGCAATAACATCGCCTGGTGGTTACCTTCCACCAGGTTACTGCCTTCCTCCGAACATGTGAGGCTGGCAATACCGGCCCTGCCCAGGCTGGGTGAGGTTAAGTGGGTAGCTGGTACGATTTCCAGCGAATGGAGGGTAAAACCCCCGTCCTGTCTACCTCAACTCAGGACGTCAAAACCAAACAGAATCAATGGACATGAAAGGAGCCTTGACATTGGATCTGGGCGTCCATATAATCCTTTCACCACCGTGACTTGGGTATCAATACCTATATCACGGACACGGAATTATTATTATTATACTGCCTTTTCTCTTCTTTTTTTCCCTAGGCATTAGAATTACCGTCATGATCAAAGGCTCGTCCAGACCTCCATCCTCCCCCGTCTTCATGGACCCAGCTCTTCTTTTTTCCCCCCTAGGCATGAAAATTTGGAAGAGAATGCCGTTGGCATTAGCACCGCCCTTGATCAAGTTTTGTTTTGTTAATTTCTATGTATGTATATATTCTATGTCATTATTTTGTAAATAAAACTTGATCCAACATGTTTAATAAAAAATTACCGTCATGATCCAAGGCTCGTCCAGACCCCCATCCTCCCCCGTCTTCATGGACCCAGCTCTTCTTTTTCCCCCCTAGGCATGAAAAAGGGTTGGGTGGAAGAGATTGCCACTGGCAATAACCCCGCCCTTTATGTAGGACATTATTGTTATTTTCTTTTCTTTTTTACTTATTTATTTTGTCATTTGTTTGTTTTTTTTTTTTTTTTTTTTCTTAATTTTATACTGTTGCCTGTTTGTCCTCCTAATAAAGCTTAAAAAAAAAAAATTACCGTCATGATCCAAGGCTCGTCCAGACCTCCATCCTCCCCCGTCTTCAGTGACCCAGAGTCCTCTGTGTCCGAAGTCTCGCTCTCCAATTTAAAGCAAAATTCAGGACGAGCCAACTCTAAATGAAGTTGGCTGGAGACCATCATTGATTGCCCCCTCCAGCTGTAGCCAAGCTGGTTACAAACAACAACAACATCTGCCTTTTCTCTTCTTTTTTTCCCCCTAGGCATGCAAATTACCGTCATGATCCAAGGCTCGTCCAGACCCCCATCCTCCCCCGTCTTCATGGACCCAGCTCTTCTTTTTTCCCCCTAGGCATGAAAATTTGGAAGAGAATGCCGTTGGCATTAGCACCGCCCTTGATCAAGTTTTGTTTTGTTAATTTTAATTTCTATGTATGTATAAATTCTATGTTATTTATAAATAAAACTTGATCCAACATGTTTAATAGAAAATTACCGTCATGATCCAAGGCTCGTCCAGACCCCCATCCTCCCCCGTCTTCAGTGACCTAGAGTCCTCCGTGTCCGAAGTCTCGCTCTCCAATTTAAAGCAAAATTCAGGACAAGCCAACTTTAAATGAAGTTGGCTGGAGACCATCATTGATTGCCCCCTCCAGCTGTAGCCAAGCTGGTTACAAACAACAACAACATCTGCCTTTTCTCTTCTTTTTTTCCCCCTAGGCATGCAAATTACCGTCATGATCCAAGGCTCGTCCAGACCCCCATCCTCCCCCGTCTTCAGTGACCCAGAGTCCTCCGTGTCCGAAGTCTCGCTCTCCGTCTCACTCTCCTCGTTCCTCGAGTTCTTCCACTTCTTGTAGCGGTCCAGAGACCCAATAGACTAAGACTCTGAGGGTTAGGCGGTAGAAAATGCTCTGAGCATTAACCTCGCCTGGTGGTTACCTTACACCAGGTAGTAAGCCTTTTCTCTTCTTTTTTTCCCTAGGCATGCAAATTGCCCACTAGGCATGTATGGGTTTGATGGCAGAGATTGCCTCAGGCAATAATCACACCCTTTGTCAATATTATTCTTGCCAATAAAGAGTTATTATTATTAATATGAAAATTACCGTCATGACCCAAGGCTCGTCCAGACCTCCATCCTCCCCCGTCTTCATGGACCCAGCTCTTTTTTTTCTCTTCTCTTCTCTTCTTTCTACTTCTCTTCTTTATTTTTCCTACCAACTTAATTGTTCATTTTTAATTGAATTTTAATGAAAAAAAAAAAAAAAAAAAAATGTGTAAGACGTACAATGTATAATTATTACACAATAAAATATTTGATTGATTGATTGACATTAGAATTACCGTCATGATCCAAGGCTCGTCCAGACCCCCATCCTCCCCCGTCTTCATGGACCCAGCTCTTCTTTTTCTCTTCTCTTCTTTCTACTTCTCTTCTTTATTTTTCCTACCAACTTAATTGTTCATTTTTAATTGAATTTTAATGAAAAAAAAAAAAAAAAAATGTGTAAGACGTACAATGTATAATTATTACACAATAAAATATTTGATTGATTGATTGACATTAGAATTACCGTCATGATCCAAGGCTCGTCCAGACCCCCATCCTCCCCCGTCTTCAGTGACCCAGAGTCCTCCGTGTCCGAAGTCTCGCTCTCTGTCTCACTCTCCTCGTTCCTCGAGTTCTTCCACTTCTTGTAGCGGTCGATGAGGTCGATCAGGTAGGCGTTCTTCTTGGCCTTGCGGATGAACGGGAACTTGAGCAACTCCTTGGCCGTGGGTCGCTGGAGTAGAATAGAATAGAATAGGATTCCAGAGAATTAATATGAAATGGAACAATTTATGAGCCGTAGGGCGGTGAAATTGTCATGCCCCTGGTAGTTCCGGGGTGTTTTTCTCCATTCATCCGAGCTCAGCGATGGCTCAAACACCATCGCGAGTGATCTTTCGGGGGGAAGTCCCCACCGAAAGAGTATTATTCGATCGGCAAAAAAAAGGGCGGTGAAATGGAATAGAATAGTAGAGAATTAGTTTGAAAGAGAACTTGAGCAACTCCTTCGCCATGGGTTGCTGGATAGAATTATAGAAAATTGGTATGTTGAAAACACATGTTTTTCCATTTTGAAAAAAAAAAAATATTTTCATGCCTTTTTAATAGCATTAGCTTTATTTAACAAGGGAAATGTCAAAAAAAAAATTACTTTCCTTATCCTATAATAAGGATACCAAAAAAAGTTGTTTTCGGCCATTGGTCCGTGCGTCTGTCTGTGTGTGTGAGCACGATATCTCCAGAACGGTAAGAGCTAGACTTGAAATTTGGTATGGAAATTAATTTTATACACCAGACGAACCACGAAACTTTTGGTTGAAATCGGCCACATTCTACGGGCCGCAAATATTAGCCGCAAGCGCCGCTTCTTTGAATTGCTTAAAGATACAAAAAAAGTTGGAGAACAACATTTTCTCAGATTAAAAAAATAATAGGGGTCTATTCTCACATTTTCTTGATATCTTGAACTTTTTGGACCTCGGCCCTAATTTACCGGTAGGTATTTACCGGGGACCCGCTTTGACCAACTTTTTTAATATTCATTCTAGATGGCAGTTGTGACAATTGTGACATACTCGTATCAAATTCGATGATTTTGAAGTGCTGATTACGAATTTGGCATTGATTTTTAGCTATCTGTTACCGTTGAGTCACCAGTGGCGGAAATCGACTTCTCTTTGGGGGATAAGGAAAGTTGTGTGAAGTTTACACCAGATTTTTTAGAGTAGAATTTGTGCTAAATAAATGCACTAAGTCATTGTTCAATCTTAATTTAAGATACCCTGGAAAAGAGGGCCGGAGACAAGGACTTTAATTTGAAGTAAGTCCCGGATCCCTGTATTTTTTTGCCAGACCCCTGTACATTAAAAAAGGACTTTTTTTTAAAGATGAGTGTTTCACAGCCTTTTTTTTATTTCGTAGCCATGAAACAGGAGCTCCAGTAGACGCTTGTGGTCTGTGTTGTAGCCTGCCCATCCCGTAGTATGCCTACCCTCTGATGGGCGAGAAGTGACACAATACTTCCCATTTAGGTGCTGGGTCAACACTCCTACTTACATTCTCCGGGTCCTTGTTGAGGCAAGCCTCCACGAACTCCTTGAACTGTTTGGTGTAGTTGCCGGTGAGCTGGGGCGGGTTGTTCTTGGGGATGAGGAACAGAACCCGCATGGGGTGCAGTTCCGAGTTGGGGGGTTCTCCCTTGGCCAGCTCTATGGCGGTGATGCCCAGGGACCAGATGTCCGCCTGAGATAGAGAGAAAGAGATCAGTATAATCAGTATAAACAGAAAAGTGAGAAGTTGTACTAGATGTACAATATGTACATGAATATCAGAACATACCTGGACAGCTGTTTCGAGCTTATTAGCTCTCATCAGCAGGTAATAGTTCTGAATATCCATGCCACCAACTAACCTCTCTATTTTAATCAGTATAAACAGAAAAGTGAGAAGTTGTACTAGATGTACATGAATATCAGAACATACCTGTTCTGATGAAGAGCTAGTTATCTTTTTTATTATTATCTGACCTGGTTGTAGGGTTTTCAGTGAAACCCTTACAATTAACACTGCGACCTACTTAGATCTTAGAAGCCAAATAAAAATGGTTTAGGATGGGTCCTCTGTATTCAAAAAAGAAAAGAAAAATAAATAAATGATTTATTATAATATTACTATAGTAATAAATCCGTGTCCGTGATATAGGCAGAGATACGTATATCACGAAGGTGAGAGGATTAAACGGACGCCCAGATCCAATGTCTAGGCTCTTTTCATATCCATTGATTCTATTTGGTTTAAATGTCATGATGTGAGCTAGTTAATTCTGTTATTATGTCACATTTTTTAAGTGGGTACCATCAACATTACGAGAACTAATAATATATAATCTTCGAAAAATCTGCTCCAACTGGGGATTGAACTCGGGATCTCTGGACTACGGGCATTAGTCACAACCGTTACGCCACGGAGGCTGGCCTGTGATTGGTCGAAACTTCGACTTGAGGAAGGGTCTGGCGCTTATCTTAAATTTAATCCTAATTTATAATGTGGCCAGGCGCGGCCGGTGCTAAGGATCTACGGAACTGCAGCACCCCCAGACAAAGAGGAAAAGGAGTATTCTTTTTTCAAGTTCTAGCTCGTACTAAATACCATTTTAGTTCGGTTTATGAGGCAGCACCCCCAAAACATTTTCTCAACGGCCGCGCCTGAATGTGGCCCTTAATCTTACCTTGGAATCATACGCAGACTGCTTGATCACCTCGGGTGCCATCCAGAACGGTGTGCCGACGAACGTGTTTCTCTTACTGGTGGTGTTGGTGAGTGTACCGGCCACACCGAAGTCTGCCAGCTTCACGTCTCCCATCTCACTCAGCAACACGTTGGCCGCTGCAAATCAAACGAAAATAATATTTTTTTCCCTTAAAAAAAGAAAAAAAAAAAAAGATGATTTTTTCACAGTTATTTTTATTTCGTAGCCATGAAACAGGAGCTACTGTAGACGCTTGTGGTCTGTGTTGTAGCCTGCTCATCCCGTAGTATGCCTCCCCTCTGATGGGCGAGAAGTGACACAATACTTCCCATTTAGGTGCTGGGTCAACACGAGTGCACCGGAAGGTATGCCTTACAAACAATTATTGTAAACAAATTAAGAATACAAATTTTTGTCGGCACGGGGGATCGAACCCGGGACCTTCCGCATGGCAAGCGAGTGCTTAACCATTTAGCAAATCGCGCGCCAGTAAAAAGATTTGTTCTTTTTTAAATGTTGAATTAATGAGTTATCCTTGAGTCCAGAAATCCAGACCCTCGAGCTACTGAGGTAGGTTTAACGCTTATTTGGCCCGCTTTCAAGTAGCAAGCACGATTACTTCGACCAGATCATAAAAATTACTTCCGGTATCTCCAGATATACGAACCAGGATTCAAATTTACCTCTTTCTATAGGAAAATAACCTCTTTATGAGAGAAAACTCAATGTTATAAAAATTACCTTGTTTTTCTGCCGAGGTAAGTCTGAAAAGTCCCTTTATTTCAATTCCCTAAATTTAAACAGACATACCTGTATATGTACATGGGTCATTTTCATTTATCTTGGGCAATTGGAGTTTTTCAAGTCATGAACGTTACATTTTTCCTAAACAATTTTTAACAATTTTTTAGGCTCAGAAGACTAAGACAAATACCTTTGAGCAAAAGCTTTCATTTAGAATATTTCTAGCAGCTACCTCTTCACACAAAATTACAAAAACTTAACGTACCAGGTAACGTTCATGACCACGGGTAATGTTCATGACGGTAACGTTCATGAGTAACACGCCACTAAAACAATCTTTTCTCAATAAAAGAATATTCACTTTACAAAAAAAGTATTTGATTGGAAAGAGGACATGCAGAAGAATTAAAGAAATACATTATATATTAAAGAATCATTACAATTTATTTTAAAAACCGCGTAACGTTCTTGTCAAAAAAAATTAGACCCACCATTGTCCCTCACTGTACTGCATCCAACATCCAACTGACAGGAAATTTCAAAACAAAAACAATGTCATCTGTAAGAAGCAAAATGGCGGCAGCTGCTAGCTTCTCATTCTAAGGGTTTTTCAAAATGGTTTACATTTTTTTGGGGGTAACAAGGTAACATTCATGACGGAGATTTTTTTTTCTTCGTAGGGACACAACTTTACACGTCTGTAGAATGAAGTGAACATTATTATTTTTATGAAAACTAATGGTCACATCCTAAATAAACTGTATTTTTCTCATTTATATTGGATTTTGGTGAAAATAATGGGGAGAAATGCATTTTTTTCTATCAGACACAGTAAAATCTTAGACTAAGGGACACCTAAAATATCATGAACGTTACTTATATAACTGGCAATTTTTGAGTCTCCACATTAGTTTAAAAGACAATTTAATATTGTAATTTATAAAAAAAATTGTTTCTTATGTGATCAAATAGATTTTAGTCATATATCCCTATTATTTTCACATTTATTAAAGGAGAAAGTTTGCGGACTTGATATGCCCAAGATAAATGAAAATGACCCACATAACTACATATATTTATTATTCTTATTGAATAAATCACAGCTTAAGTGTTCCTGTTACAAGAGAATAACTGCTACATGTTACTAAAGTCGAGAGTTGTCCGTTAAGTCGTACTTGTTGAGTTCTATCGCTGAGATATGATTTGAACCAATCTAGTGTTATATTTTTTAAGCCGATATTTTCAAGTCGTTGAATTAAAATATTATGTTTTACCGATTCATACGCTTTGGTTATATCTAAAAACACTGTAAGTACTTTTTTATTCGTATTTATGTTTTCTTGTATATACGAAGTCAAGTCTAAGGTCGCATCTTCAGTACTTTTTTTCTTTCTAAACCCATATTGGTGACTTGATAATATATTATTTGTTTCTAAATAATGATTAATTCTTAATTTCACTGCACTTTCAATGATTTTACTAAAAGTTGTAAGGAGTGAAATTGGTCTATAATTATTCATGTTTTTCTTATCTCCTTTCTTAAAAATTGGTACTATTACAGCTTTTTTACATATATTTGGGAAAATACCATTTTTTAAACTTAAATTAATTATGTGTAGTAAAGGTGAAATGATGTGGCCAGCAATTTGTTTTATTGTTTTAGCCTGAATACTATCATAACCAGGTGAAGTATTTTTTAGTTTAGAAATAATTTTGTGCAGTTCACCAATTTGAACAGGTGTAAATGTACTTAGAGTGTTATTTGTTTGTATATTTTGTATTAATTGTAATTGTTGAGTTTGTATTTCTGTAAGTGTAGGTATTGATGTAGCTATTTTACTGCCTGTTTCACTAAAGAAAGTATTAAAAGTATTTCCAGCTCTTTATTTATCTTTTAAACAATCAATTTTTTCATTATCTGTTGTTATTATCTTTATTTCGTTTTTTGTTTTTGCTTTTCTTCCAATAAATTCATTTATTGCCTCCCATTTCTTTTTTGGAGTATTACAAGAATAAATTTCATTTTTTTTGTAAGTTTCTTTTGCTCTACGCACAGCTTTTGAAACTTTTTTCCTAACATTTTTATAATATGTTGAAAGATGTATATTTTCAGGATTTTTTTTTGATTGAGTAGCTAATTTATCTCTATTACGAATAGATAATACCAATTCAGGAGTAATCCATGGTTTAATATTTTTTATATTATTTGATACTTTCTTTAGTTTTTTACATATATTAATATATGATTGCAATTTTTCTATAAATAATGGGCATATAACATCGATATTATTATTGGTAATTATTTCAGTCCAGCTTTCATTTTTTAATATTTCATCTAATTTGTTATAGTCAGTATAAATTATTGTTTCACTTTCTTTTCTTTTTTTATTATTAATATTTGAATTCAATTTAATTTTGGAGACTATAGAGTAGTGATCAGAAATATTTGTGTTAAAAATAGCAGTGTCTATATTAGATAAATCTTTATCTTTGAATATAACATGATCTATACAGGACTTTGTTTCTAGTGTTACACGTGTTGGTTTGTTTATGCACTGAACAAATCCTAATTCAGATATCATGTTTAAATAGTCTTCCTTGGGAAAACTTGTACTTTGTGGTAATATATCAATGTTTATATCTCCCATTATTAAAGTTTTAGGCGGCAAATTTTGTAAACTTAATAGTTCTTGTAATTCATCTATAAAAGTATTAATATTAGATTTAGGAGATCTATATATTCCTAGTATAGCTAATTTTATTGTATTCAATGTCATATCTAAACGAAGGCAGTTTGTCATTGTCATTCTTAATTCAGTAATTTGAACATTTAAATGATTCTTTACAAACATACATAATCCTGCATTTTGATTGAATTTATAATTTGAAAAGTATGATTCAAAATCATTAAAAGAGAAAGTATATGGTGCCGAAGCATCATGCCAAGTTTCGCTAAAAATTATGATATCAATATTTTCTAAGTAATTTTGTAAATATACTTCCAGTTCGTTAAATTTACTCTTTAAAGAACATATATTCATATGGAAGACCGTTAAACCTATCTTTTGAATAAAATTAATTTGATCATTTATATCTTCACAAGAATAATAATTTTCTTCATTGAAAGCACTGTTACCTATTACATCGATTATACTATCCATTTGATGTGATGTTTATTAATATTATAAAAAATATGTTTAATATAATATTATTATGTTTTGTGACATTACAATATTCTGTAAAATAATACGAGAAGTAAAGCATTATGTAGTTCAAGTAGTTGTATGTGAAATAATTATGAATGATACTGAGTTACTGAGGGTCTCTTGACCCTTGTGACGTGTTAGTTTACCTTTGATATCCCTTTGCAGTTAGTCCAGACCCTAGACCCTTGAGCTACTGAGGGTCTCTAGATCCTTGTTAATTATTATTTTACCTTTCATGTCACTTTGCAGTTATTCCAGACCCTAGACCCTTGAGCTACTGAGGGTCTCTAGAGCCTTGTTAATTATTACTTTATCTTTGATGTCACTTTGCAGTTTTTTTTTCAATTCAATTCAAATTTTTATTGTGATATTTATACATAAACATTTAACACAATTTACAATAATATTTTTACCTACATAAAAAAAAACTAACTTAATATCTAGCTATCTACTTATTCAGAACTGGGGAAGTTAATAATGATAGGATAAATAGATTAAATAGTTATACATTGATTTCTTCAAGCAAGGTTATAAAAGATGAAAGTGAAACAGTAAGGTCTATATTGTTCTGATAGTTGTTGTACAGTTGCATTGCTCTGTTGATGGGAGATAATTCTGAGTGAAAAGTAAGAATTACTTTAAAAGTCTTAAATTGAGAATTTCTCGTTCTTTCAGATCTCGAGTTGAAAAACAGATTGTTGTGAAGAAAGGGAATGTCAATTTGTTTATTGTAAATTTTAAAAAGAAAAACTAGAAAGCTTCTTATGTGACGACTTCTGACTGTAGAAAGAGGAAGCTGTTCAAGGAGGTAGTCCAGACACTAGACCCTTGAGCTACTGAGGGTGTCTAGATCCTTGTTAATTATTACTTTATCTTTGATGTCACTTTGCAGTTAGTCCAGACCGTAGACCCTTGAGCTAGTGAGGGTCTCTAGACCCTTGTGATAGTTTACCTTTGATGTCCCTGTGCAGTTTCCGCTCGCTGTGCAGATAGTCCAGACCCTTGAGCACCTCCCTCAGGATGACGGCTATGTGCATCTCCTCGAAGTTGCCCGCCTTCATCAGGTCCAAGGCAGACCCCCCACCCAGGTACTCCATGATGATCCATAGCTTCGTACCCTGCGCAACACACATGAGCGAGACTTGTAATGAGAAACTGTTGGCATAATGGGACTACCTGTCTTGCGCTGACAGTCTAAATAAAGCACTACTTATATTTATACCATCAGTATAGTTAGTATAAACAGAAAAATGAGAAGTTGTATTAGATGTACATGAATATCGGAACATAACTGGACAATTTTATTGTTTCGAGCTTATTTGCTCACATCTGCAGGTAGTCGAATTAATTTTTTTTTTTAATATCCATACCATCTCTATTTTAATCAGTGTAAATAGAAAAGTGAGAAGTTGTATTAGAGAAGTACTATTATAGTATTTCATGATGATCCATAGCTTCGTACCCTGCCCAACACACATAAGCGAGACTTATAATGGAATACCATATAAATAATCAGTATAAACAGAAGAGTGAGAAGTTGTATTAGAGAAGTACTATTAGTATTCCATGATGATCCATAGCTTCGTACCCTGCGCAACACACACAAACAAGACTTGTAATGAGATAGCATGGGTATAATCAGTATAAACAGAAAAGTGAGAAGTTGTATTAGAGAAGTACTATTAGTACTCCATGATGATCCATACCTTCGTACCCTGCCCAACACACATGAGCAAGACTTATAATGGGATACCATCAGTATAAACAGACAAGTGAGAAGTTGTATCAGAGAAGTACTATTAGTACTCCATGATGATCCATAGTTTCGTACCCTGCGCAACACACACAAGCAAGACTTGTAATGAGATAGCATGGGTATAATCAGTATAAACAGAAAAGTGAGAATTTCACAAATAACATCTTCAACAAACAATGAGGGTATACCCACCTTCAAAAGATAAAAAATCTTGTGCTAAAGGTGGGGATGTGTGAAGAGGCCTTGTGCTTCACCACAAATAAAATCATACATACGTACATACTTTAGCTATTAGCATATTATATGAGCCATAATTATTACCTAGTACCGTTTAGTACCTGAGTATGCTAATCTGAAAACAAACCAGCTGCCAGAAGCTCGCATGAATAATGACTTCAGATTGATTTGAATTTCTTCAATTTCACTTGGAATTTGAGGAAAAGTAAAACTACTATTGAGTGCATTGAGGAGGAAGATGTCACCTGTTCAGTACCTTGAATGTTTTGATACTAAACCTCAGTTGCTGAAACATGATCGAATTTCTTCAACCCAAAAATGTATCGAACACAAGCATTCTGAAACGTTTGAAGTTTGTTTAGTAAATTCCCATTGATGTTTGACATAGCAGCTCCAGCATATTCAATCAAAGGAAATGCTAGTAAGGTCGACTGACCTGAAGAAGTAACCAAGTTAACAGTCATCATCTCTGCTCCTAATTACCTCTCTATTAATTAGTTCCGAGTCAACTAGCACCTGTGACGTAATAACTAACTACTGTCCCTTTCTCCATCCACAAAATTCTTATTTATTTATTTACACTTTTTTTTACAAAACAATCAACAACAACAAATGAATAAAAATAAAATTTTAAAAAAACTTAGAAACATGTACAAGAATTAGAACATTTTTTTTATTTATAATTACTATTGTTCAGTACCTCAGCAAATAAGCTGAATTGGAACCAGTTGTTCTGATATATGTATTAATTTTGATGTATGTAATAATTTATGTTCTAAATAAAGGTTTATTTATTTATTGTTTTGTAATCCGGGGCGAAGTTAATGCCTCAGGCATTCTCTGCCAATTAACCCCGAACTGGGCTTCATTATAGAACACTCTCACCCACAAAATCCCCAAATATCCATTTTAACCTTCAAATTTCGTTCGAATAAAACTTTCATGGGCGAAATTAATTGAATTTTTCCTCATTAATTTGAGCTTGTGACCACATAACAATATAATACTCTGAGGGTTAGGTGGTAGAAAATGCTTTAAGCATTAAACTCGGCTGGTAACCACCTTCCACTAAAGAGTGTTATTATTATTATTATCTTACGGCAAAATATACATAGACTTAGATCCACAGAGGTATTACAAAATCGTCTATTAGTTCCGCCGTTTTTTTTTTTTTTAATACATACATCTACACTGATATATCCTTTGGGAGGATATATCAGTGTAGATGTACTCGTATGTATTAAAAAAAAGGGGTGCTGCAATTACTTCATCTACGGGTGCTGCAATTACTCAGCTCCTTAGTACCGGTCGCCCCTGGTTGGCACAACTGGTACATACATACATTCTTAACCGCAATGGTTAGCACTCCATTCTATCGCGGTTTCGATTCCGGAAAAAAAAAAAAAAAAAAAAAAAAAAAAAAAATACAACATAATATTTTTACAATAACTCACAACATTCGTTTTTGAATGGGTTGGGCCATTAGTTCAAATTTTGTACAAAAATTGACGCATATAAATCACGCCAAGTAAAAAACACTTTTGACTATTATTACTGTGACTTGCCTTACTCATCAGTTTCATCTGACAAGGACATAATATTACATACTGATATAATTTATGATTGCTTTCTTTTCCATCACACCTATGTATATTTACTTATGTACATCCGCGCTCCGGAAACAATAAGTATATACTATCAAGTAAATGGAACACATCACACTGCAGATATTACATACAGGGTCATGTTGAGGTTTTTTTCTTTTATTTTCACTTTTAATGGAGCAAGTTTCAAGTATTTCAAACAAGAACAAAAAAGAGAATGAAGCTAATGCCCTACCTAAAGGGCGGGGTTAATACCTGTTGCAATCTCTTCCACTCAACCCTTTTTTTCGTTATGCAATTTAAAATTTGATATTTTTCTTTCAGGAAATCAATATGATTTGGACACACCCTGTACAAATTTTACTCGTAAAGCGTTTACTTTCTGATGATATTATACCGGTGCAATAAATCACTACCCTTCCGCCGTGATAACGACATTGATATAGCACTATATCTTCCCTATTCCACGTATAAGGAACGTCACTCGAGTAGGTATTGGACTAAGAAGAATTTATCGTTCTTTGGATTATAGTGATTATACTATTGTTTTCCTTCTCTACTTTCATTATTCTTATTCAATTCCTTATTTTTATTCAAACTTATTCAATTTATTAGAGAGCTTTAAACTGCAATCTTTTACTCTGTCTTATCCCGCTTGAGCAGGGTCGACGTTGTTCAACCTCATGGTTGAGGTTGGTTGGTTTTGGCACATTTTTTTTACGGCTGGATGCCCTTCCTAACGCCAACGATTCTATTTGATTTAACGTCCTGGATTAGGACGGGGGTTTTACCCTCCATTCGCTGGGAATCGTACCAGCTACCCACATTAACCTCACCCAGCCTGGGTAGGGCCGGAAATGCCAGCCCCTCACATGTACGGAGGGAATAGAATTTTCTCTGTGAAAAATCTGCTCCGACCGGGGATTGAACTCAGGATCTCTGGACTAAGGGCAGTAGTCACAACCATTACACCACGGAAGGTAACCACCAGGCGAGGTTAATGCTCAAAGCGTTTTCTACCACCTAACTTTCAGTCTTATTATTATGTGGTCACAAACTCAAATTAATGAGAAAAATTTCATGCACTGGGTAGGATTCGAATCAAATAATCCCTAGGCTACCTGGATTACCAGACTAGCGCGTTAACCACTTGACTACCAGTGCAACACCCGAAGAAAATTTAAGTTCGACAGGAGTTAGGAACTTTTCCTATAAAAACTCCCTGTATTGTAAGACCCAAAATGCATCGCTCAAGACCCAAAATGCAGACTCTGTAAAGAGGCCCCAGAGACAGCAAAACACATTCTCTGTGAATGTGGAGCAGCCTCTCACACTCGACTGAAACACTTCTCAAGGCTGATTCTGACACATAAAAAAGTTACTTAAATCAGTCCTAAAAGAATCTTAAACTACATACATTAATAGCTTTGATCTCTTTTAGAGTTACAGGGGCATGTCACAAAAGATCTTAGAAGCCAAATAAAAATGACTTAGGATGGGTCCTCTGTATACAAAAAAAAATATATGAAAAATAAAACAAATTATTTATTTATTATCATCTATTTAAGGTTGCAATGACAAACAGCCTTCGTAGCCGACAGGCCTTCTTATACCAATACCAAGTATTTTCTACCTCATAAACTCTTAGCCCCCATCGTCTCATTATTATAATATATTATGGTCACATGGTCAAATAAATGAGGAAAAAATTTGCAGCATCTGGTGAGATCCACGGACCCATGCGCTGGATTGTTTACATTAGAAGTCTAGCCCCGTACCCATAACCACATTGACTATAATAACAATAACACTTTTTAGTGAAAGGTAACCACCAGGAGAGGTTAATGCTCAAAGCATTTTCTACCACCTAACCCTCTTTACCAATGCTTGGTTGACCAGGACTTGGTGAAAGAAAGCAAGCTAATCCAACACCTCGGCCGAGGTGTGAACAACGCCCTATACAAAAAAGAGATATTTATTTTCAACACATTCGGTCAGAAATATCTGCCTCAACATATTCGGTCAGAAATATCTGCCCTGGACGGGAATCGAAACCCACAATCACGAGGTTGGTGTGCTAGGTATACACTTTCAGTTGGTATTACAACCGGATATCTCATCTGACGTATAGCATGCTTCCACTTAGCAATAGCAACCGGTAGTATAAAAAACGAGTCTTGATGAGAATAGTGTCTGATTGTGGCGAAATCCGCAAAATACTGATTACATTGTACGTATTTATATAATATGTATATTTGTATATGTACCACAAATACTGATTACTTGTAAGTATATGATTGTGTTATAGTGCGCTTATCTTCACTCTTACACTACATATATTATCTATTTAATATGCATATAAATACACAATTCTAAAGATTTTTGCTGGAGTATGATTGTGTGATTGTGGTAAAGCATAAACTGCATTTAAACGTGTATATGCACAATGCACAAGGACTACATATAAAGTACATGTATGTAAGTTATAAATAATTGCAGTCACGAATAGGTATAGATGTATGATTATGTTTTTAATTAATATTTCACTCTCTATTGAGGTTTACATATACATATATTATAATTATTATATACGAGTATACATCGGTTATTAAAAACAAGGTGTAAATTAGAGAGGATTAAGGGATTTCGCGATGATAGTGTTGAGGGGATTACTGATTTTTGATAGACTTCGATTAATTATACTATTATAATATGGTTTTTACATTAAATTAAGAACATATATAATAACATTGTATTACCTTGTTAGGACATTAGTATTATCATTTGGAGTACTTTAAATTGTTCTAAATGATGTTAAGTCCATTTACTTCTCACTTTTCTGTTTATACTGATTAAAATAGAGAGGTTAGTTGATGGCATGGATATTCAGAACTATTACCTACTGATCAGAGCAAATAAGCTCGAAACAGCTGTTCACGTGTGTTCTGATATTCATGTACATCTAGTGCAACTTCTCACTTTTCTGTTTATACTGATACTGATTTAAAAAATATTATTATGATATAGGCGTTACATTACATTATGCATTAAGAACTTGTAATGAGATTGTTCACAACAATAGTGAGTAATTAGAACCGGATTCCCCTAACATCCGGGACTCTTACACTTAGCAGCCATTGTACAATAACAAGTAAAAGTACAATGATACAATGCACTTGGTAATAATGTGTAATAGTGAAATAAGATAGGTGAGTCTAGGATATGACCTCGTTGAGTGACGTCTGGTCGAAAGCAAAGGTCAGTACGATTGTAAGTCACACCTTGTTCACAAAATATACTCACCCGCAGATTTAACCGGACACTTGCTGTTTTTTTCATTTGACTCCATGTATTTCTTTACGGACTAAATATAAATAAACTTTTTTTGTTGTTAAATTTTCAAGGTATTATTGTTTTAATAGTCTGGCTGGGGGACTACAAACAGGGAGTAGACCAGCATTGTCTTGGTTCTGGGGGCCCTTGTCAATTATTAGCCTCCTTGTAAAGACAGTGGTAGAAGTGTTGAGTAATTCCTCCACTGCCTGGCTACCATCGTTTACGATGACGCCACCCATGAATGTTTTAATAGAAAACCAACAGAATGAACATATTTTATTCTGACTTTTTCAGAACATGTTTAACTTTTTCAGTAATTAAAGTTTTATTAATAAATCTAAAAAATGCTCATTCTATCTATACTTATATAAGAGAGTTTCACTCACTGACTGACTCACTCACTCACTGATTCATCACTGTTTGTTCGAACTGGTAAGTCCTAGGAAGCTGAAATTTGGTAGGTAGCTTTGTCTTATAGTCTAGATGTGCAATACGACGGGATTTTTCGAAATTCCCACTACAACACCTGTCATTGAAGAAAAAGGATTTTTTGCCTTCACGGCCATGCCTCGGCCCGCAAAGCGGGCGACAGCCCGATAGTGAGGTATAAATTTCCATTCCGTTTGTTTACTATCAGATCGAAAGTGACTGAATAGGTTAAAACATGCTTTTTCTTGTCAGTATTAACCTCCGTACGTAGAATATTACCTTGAGGTAGGAGCCAAAGTACTTGGTAACGTAGGGACTGTCGCACTGGGAGAGCACCATGATCTCCTGCTGAATATCCTCTATCTCATCTTCCGCCTCCTCCAGGTCAATGATCTTGATCGCCACCACCTGCTGGGTCCGGTTGTCGATGCCCTTGAAGACCTCCCCAAAGGATCCCTTCCCGATCCGCTCCTGTTTGGTGAAGATCAACTCGGGATCCACTTTCTGCAACACACGACAAAGGAAAGAAAAAACTGAGAACTGAGCAGAATAAAAATCTATTAAATATAAAACAGTTCTCCAAAACGCACCCCATCAGGAATAGTGCCCATGATGCATAGTAATTTCCTCGTTGAAATTACCGTTAAAAACCAAAAGTTTTCGACGAAATATTCATCGGTCATTCATTACCTACTGTGGCAAAAATCTTTCTTGTAATCCGCCCCACTCAGGCGAGGTGAGGTTATTCACTTACTTTTCACACGTGGATTTATATTACGATGGCCATGACGTTGGAAGCCTAGTATATTGTGCGCCATTTTATTTTCCACACTTCAATATTTGGACTCCATATTTCTTCTTTTTTTTACAAGCTGAACAAACACATGATTTGACATGCAATTTCAATAGCAATTCAATTTACATTTTCAATCACACTTCATTTCTAGACTGATGAACATCTGTGCGACTCCATATATTGGACACTCTATTGTTTGTTAAACTATAGTGTAAAGAATAAATTGGATTTTAGCCCGAGAGCTTACCCCTCCATCTCCACCTTCTTTCTCCTCCTCTTTTCCATCCTCTTCTTCCTCCTCCATCCCCATCCTCCCTAGCCTCCTCTTTTCCATTCTCTTCTTCTCCCTCCTCTCCATCGTCCTTCTCAGCTAATGTTTCGAGTGCAGGAAACTCGAAATTTCCAGTTTTCGTTTTCTCTCTCTCCGCCCGCCGTCTCGAAGAGTCAAGGAGACAGAAATTCGATGAACCTTAACCTAGGTGCAATGTGTTATTCGTTATCTTTTCTCCAGAGATAATGCAGAGAGAAAGGAAGGGTGAGAAGAAGAGCTGGAAGGAGGAGGAGAAGAAGGAGGAGGAGGAGAAGAAGAAGGAGGAGGAGGAAGAAGAGGAGAAGGAAGAGCAGTAAGAGGAGAAGGAGGAGGAGGAGAAGGAGGAAATGGAGGAGTAAGAGGAGAAGAAGAAGGAGGAGGAAGAAGAGGAGAAGGAGGAGGAGGAGGAAATGGAGAAGAAGGAGGAGGAGGAGAATGACGGAGAGGAGGAGAAAGAGGAGGTACCCTTAACAACCCTAATATGGGCGCCAACGATTTGTTCTTTTGTCTTTCGGCCTGACATAGCTGCTACTGTATCTGTAGTCCAACAATACAACGAGTTGAAACCGGCGTTACTTAAACCCAAACAAACAGATCATAAAATTTTGACATCAAAAAGTAGGTACTAATGAAGATGTCAACCAAAATTGTACGCCAACAACCAACTCAACGACATACATGAATAAGTGACGCAATATTACCGGGATGTTTTGTATCTCAGCAAACACTGCACAACTACTCACACAACTTCATACTGACATACGTAACAATATATCCATTGCAACACCAGCTCTCAGCAACAATAATAATAATATTCTGCAGTGGTAGGTAACTCTTGGTGAGGTTAATGTTCAAAAAATTCTGCCTCCCAAACTTGTGAGTCTTATTAGAGCCAAACATGAATAAAAGAGAACTGGATATCAGAGAAAACTTGATTAAGGGAACAATTTTCAGGTCCAATTTATGTCCCTATAAGGAGTATAAGGGAAAATAACCGCTTTACTAAATAGTGTTATTATTATCATTATAGAAAAGGCAATATTATTTATAGCATTATTATTATATTCAGTTTTCACTGCACGTGGTGACAAGCTCAAATGACAGGCTAGCTTGCAGTTTCCTAAGGGTTTAATGGCTTATAAAGAAAAGTCCAAGTCCTCATGATGGTTGATCGCACATAGAAATATGTGGCTCAGGACGAGCCAACTTTGAAATAAAGTTGGCTGGAGACCATCACTCACCCCTCCAGTTGTGGCCAAGCTGGCTATTACAACAACAACAACAAGCTCAAATAAATGAGAGAACATCCTACCATTGAATGGGATTCGATCTACGGATCACGGATCCACGCGCTAGATTCTTCAAGTTACAAGTTGGTAGTAGGCAACGAGCACTGAGCGAGAGTGTCACATGCAAGCCCAACATGTGACGATGACTAAGGGTTATGTAAACTTCTCGGAGTCGTCAGGCCGAAGTCAAAGCAACCAGCCCGGGCACTGGTCAATGTCAACACAAGACACACGGAAAGAAAGGAACTGTCCATTCACACACATTGAATAGAAATGTTGCAGGCATGGATTCGTACAGATTAAATAAATATGTCCCCCCATTTATGGATTCATAAGTTATATTATTTCCTCAGAACTATTAAAATAAAAAGTTCCGAGCAATCTGGGTCTAGATTTACAGACAATTTCAAGACATGGAAAATAATGTATAAATTTGAAAATAATGTATAAAAATTCATATAAATTGGAAAATAATGTCTCAGAATCAATTTTTCCTCAATTATGTGACCAGGTTACATAATGCAATTGAATAAGTAATTTTAATTACCGAGGTAAATATGTACTTTGATCTCTCAATTTTATTAAAATGTTCCAGCCCTGGCTGTGGTCAAACCCAAAGCTCAGAAGAATGAGGAGAGATGTGTGGGGAGAACAGAGAGAATACTCTACACAGGCAGGAGAATAATGTGCTGTTCCAGGCCTGGCTGTGGTCAAACCCAAAGCTCAGAAGAATGAGGAGAGATGTGTGGGGAGAACAGAGAGAATACTACACCAGGCAGGAGAATAATGTGCTGTTCCAGGCCTGGCTGTGGTCAAACCCAAAGCTCAGAAGAATGAGGAGAGATGTGTGGGGAGAACAGAGAGAATACTACACAGGCAGGAGACGTGGGAACAACACGCGGAGCACTCACTAATCTCTCACCCAGTCATCAGAATCAGTGATCTGAGATACATTCTACAGAGCCAAGTACTGGAAGATGAAACCGACCTCCTCAGTAGCTAATACAGTCGAATCTGGATATAAGAGAACTGAATAACTACAAGAGAAACCTGGATATAAGAGAACTGAATATAAGAGAAACCTGGATACATTAGAACTGAATATAAGAGAAACCTGGATGTAAGAGAAACCTGGATATAAGAGACCGATTTCCAGGTCCAATTTACCTCTTTTCAAGGGAATATAACCTTCAAGAGATGACTGGATATAAGAGAAAAAAATCCGGTCCCTCAAAGCATTGAAAATGCTTTGAGCATTAACCACGCCTGGTGGTTACCTTCTACTAAAGAGTATTATTACATTATAATAATGGTACATGATGAGCGAATGAGCCATAGACAACTCATACGCAGTAATATTTCGACATTTTTAAAGCATGTAATTCTAGTGATAAGATAGCAGAAATATGAATAGTTGAATACTAACACGAGTACTTGGACGTTCATATGTGCATGTATAATGTAAACGGTTTATATTAATATGTAAATATATCAAATAAATGTAAACGTAAATAAATCAAAAACAAAAAAGCATGTAAATAACCATCCTGATTAACCTTAGCCATCAGTAAGTATTAGGAATATACTCGTATACCAAAGGTTTGGGTTTGAGCCTCAGTCATGCGTCAAATTATTTAGCAATGCCAAATGACCGGCTTTGTTACAAAAAATATTTATCTAACACAATTTTAATTGAAAGTCGTTACAAATTGCGCAATCGTTTAGATTTCTACTGCATTGCTAAAACCACATGTGCCTATTTCACCAACTAATGGTTAATAAAGTGTCTTTAAGCTGAACGCTGGTTTTGCAACGCCAAGAAAATAAAAAGTAAACTTAAGTTTCATATTATGTACATAGGCATTTCCTGAAAATTAAAGGCGAAGTTAAAGAACAATTTTAAAACTTGTGCCTTTTTGACTCTGTGCCAAATCCAGTAGATGGCAGGTTTTATCAGAAGATTTGTTCTACGAAGGGTGCATGAAATATCTCTTTCTAACCCTTAATAATGTATTGTATTGAAGGTTTCGTCGTTTACTCTTTAGTGGAAGGTAACCAACCACCAGGCGAGGTTAATGCTCAGAGCATTTTCTACCACCTAACCCTCAGAGTCTTTTTGTTATGTGGTCACAAACTCAAATTAATGAGAAAAATTCATGCACTGGGTGGGATTCGAACCAATGGATCCCTACGCTAGCTGGATTACCAGTCTAGCGCGTTGACCACTTGAGTACCAGTGCACAATTACATCTTCATTCTTCACTATACGATCTCATTCATATCCGATATGACGGTCTAGAATTTATAAAATCAAAATCACAGAGGTAGCTCTTAAAATACCATGACAATATTTTTAACTAGAGTTAGTTCCAGGGCGAGTCATACTACAAACACACACACACACACACACACACCTGTTTCACTGCTGAGCTGATAAGAAACGTCAACTCAACGATACCTTGACAATGAACAACCGCACCACTATAAACTATAACATAGCTGATATCGTAAACAGAATATTATATCCCATACCAACTTTATCCTGGATATAAGAGAACTATTCCATACCAACTTTATCCTGGATATAAGAGAACTATCTCATACCTACTTTATCCTGGATATAAGAGAACTATCCCATACCAACTTTATCCTGGATATAAGAGAACTATTCCATACCAACTTTATCCTGGATATAAGAGAACTATCTCATACCTACTTTATCCTGGATATAAGAGAACTATCCCATACCAACTTTATCCTGGATATAAGAGAACTATCCCATACCAACTTTATCCTGGATATAAGAGAACTCGAGGTACAGGAAGTTTTCTCTCTCTTATATCTAGGCCCCGACATCCAAAGTACAGAGCCGAAAAAATCCGACCCTGCCGGGATTCGAACCTGGGTCGCCTGAACTGCAAGCCGAGCATGCTACCGCTAGGCCAAGGTGACTACTTCCCTCCCTAATAGTCCATTCATGTGAAAAGTTTTTCCTAACATACATCTCTGACTCACATTAGTCATAGATAAAACCAATGTTATTTTCTTCTTTCTACAACCAATAAAAACGAGGTCAAAAATTCGTCATACCATCACGGGGAATTACCCCAAAATCCAATGACATTCATAACTTCTTTTACTACCACGAGACATCTGACAAATTCCACAGGATTTTCAAGGCAGATATTTGTTCAGCGTCATGGGATATTTCCCTTGCTTAAGATATGGTCCCTGAGGCGTTTGGTCCAATAAAAGCTGAGAATGAGAGGATGACTAAAAGATTTTTTTTCTTTTCATTAATGAAATCGTCGCGCCGGTGGCGTGAGTAAAAATTACCAATTCAAATTAGTATGAATAACGATAAAAAATAGATAAAATTGACGATAAGATAAATAAATTTAGAGACTAGGTATCTCTGTGTTATTAACCGAACATATTGAGGGAACAAAGCGAACTACTTGGCCGTATTTTCTTTCTAACCAAACTGAATGCAACTGAAATAAAATGAACAAACTGGAAGAAAGTCATTTTTCTTTTGCAAGAGGAAAAAAGAACTGCCAGAAGAAAATTCTTGCTTCCAGTTCTTTTATAGGTTGTCTATTGTTTATCTTTAAAAGTACCGAAACGCATTTTTCTTTCACGAATAGTGGGGGAAGCCAAACTGGAAATATTTGGAATAAAATGGGAAGATTTGGAAATACCGAACCTGGAAAAAAAATTATCCAAAAGAAAAATACCCCTCTTGATTCCATAAATGAAATTTTGGAAAGGTGAAAGCTAAAGGGGCCGCTCTGTGAAAAATAGGAAAAGGAAAGTAAAAAGGGCAGCCTGTTTTTTTTTTTTTTCTTTGAAGCCCATCGAGTGGGGTATTGAATGCAAGGTCGTGTGGTACTCTGATGGGCGATATGCAATTTTCATTAGAATAGAAAATCCAAGTGACTCTACAGATCACAGAACTACTAGTTATATCAGTTGGTACATATTTTAAGCGTTCTAAACACTTAGGTAACTGACATGCAAATAGATAGTCGGTTCAGTTGTGTTCAATGCCTAGAAAAACACCGAGGTTCCTTCTTTTTATCCGGGAAACGATCGAACTTAAGAGAAAGACCAGCAGATATTTTAGTTGGTACATATTTATTCGTATACACTTTCGAGTCTGAACCACCCATGGATATGGAAATAATGATGCAGGCTATCGACCCGTGGACAACGAAAAGCTACTCACATTGAAGTGGAAATCTAGCTTTTTGGTACTCATTTTAAAGTCATATTTTTTTCTGATTAACTTAAGAGAAATTTCCAGGACCAAAATGTCCTATTGCTACAGAAAATTAAGTCGCTGGTGGGTTCCAATTTTCCACAGGATCGTCCTATAAGAAAGAAATAAATATTTGCCGTTATTAACCTATCAGAAGCTGACAGAAATGGGGAACAAGAAGGGACGAGGCTAAATACCATCTGGGGTATGGCAATGGATGAGGGTAGGTACTCTGGAACGGCATAATTCAAGGTAACAAATCTTACAGCCATGCCTTTCCACTTTTCAGTAGCGAAATTCTGTCCAAAAATTCCGCTCCAGCCGGTACTCAAACCCGTAACCATGAGTCAAGAGCTGCAAATGAAGAAAAGTTATCATATTTTGTGCTAAATCACTTTCGTGATGTCACAACTACTCAAACTCACTTTACTAAATCTACGCTGAAACCGGACTTGAACCACCGACCTCCAGGTTACAAGTCCGCCGCCTTAACGATCAAGCTACTGAGGTCGGTTCAAGAGCTGGAAATGGTTACTAGACTAGCATGAGTCATTTCCTCGTGACTCACACCAGAATGGCACGACTCAATTCCACAATCATCAGTTTGCCATGTGTCAATAGCACATCACACCAGACCTAATCGATATGAGGGCTCATAAATTATGCAGTACTATTCTGTACGCTCTAGTGAAGTAATGCACTTATTCCGTATGCACATTGCAGTCGTAATGATCTCACTGGTAATAGCTCAGAACAGAAGTCATGCTGGAAACTTTAGTTGAGCATGGAAAATAAGAGTAGTGAATATTACTGCACCCCTGACAGACAGCATGACTGTTTCCAGCTCTCAACACACTTCTAGTTGAATCACAAACAACTTCTAGGGTTACCCATAACTTGTAGGGGGTATTGTTCAGACAATCTATCCAGCTACACTTCTTTACCTCAGACAGCCTCGATTAGGGTTGGATACTTCAAAAAAAAAATAATTTCTCCTAAGAGGTATATGTACTTTCTATTTCTTCGTCTTCAAGCAGTGGCGTAGGAAGGAGGGGGGAGGGATGGAAAGGGGGGGGGTCGAGTCATTTTCCCGCAGTCAAAGAAAAATAATACTGCGCTGAGTTAATAATACAGTACCCCCTCCTACCAAGTATCTTCCTTCCTCAAAACCCCCCCCGAAATGTAGATCTAGCTACGCCACTGTCTTCAAGAGATACTAGTAGAACACGGACAACAACTCAAATATATATAGGAAGTGGCAGAGAATGCCTAAGGCATTAACTTCACCCCGGATTACAAAAACAAGTTTGTAATTAAAATGTTATTTTGTAATATAACTTTTGATGAATTTGTTTATTTAAAAAAAAAAAAAAATAATAATAATACAAATTTAATATCTGTTTGGTACATTCAGTTTAATTATTGGTGAACTTGTTGATATTGTTTGAAAAGAATAGTGTACATAAATAATAAATAGAACACAACGAAAATTGATCACAGAATTAATACTCCCTAGAGGATCCATTCAGCGAATCAATTGGGAATAATTGTTGTATTGGCGATCTCGTGAGGTTGGTGCGGGACCATAAGGCAAATTACCGACGTAACGATTCTTTTTGACGAGAAAAAATGGATAGACATTAAAGTATAAATTTAACGAATCTAGTACGGTGTGAGCGTCTTTCCCTTCACAACCATACGTTCCGTTTGGATACTTTACAAAACAACGACTGATCACAGGTTATTTCCGGGACGCCCCAGGACGGTCCCGAAAGAACCTGGTGATACGAAACGGTCGGGGGAGAAAAAGTGCATAATTATGATTTGCGTCTGAAAATTCTACGAAACAAAAGTGCGTTGATGTACTCTGACAAACATACATATTATATGGAACCTTTTTACAAATCCTACATGTTATGTGGATCATGAGAAATGTCTTGGTTAGATGTAGCGCATTTTGCTATCCAAATTGACCAACAGAGCGAAACGTCCTGAATTGTCAAGGATACGTTAAAACCTATAAATCCAATCCAGAAGGAGTTAATTGGTCGATGTGACCGTTGATGAAACCTGGATATTGGTTTCATCTTTGGTTGGAGAATCTGCCCCAAAGAAGGCGAAATCGGTCCAATCGGCCGGAAAAGTCATGGCTACCGTTTTTTGGGATGCAAAGGGAATTATTCTTATTGACTTCTTGGAAAAAGGAAAAAACAATAACTGCTGCATATTATAGTGAGTTATTGACACGATTTGATGCAAAATTGAAGGAGACACGCCCCCATTTGGCGAGAAAGAAAGTCTTGTTTTTACCATGACAATGCACCAGCTCACTCATCTGGAATTGTTGCTGCTAAAATCCATCAACTTGGATACGAATTATTGCCACACCCACCTTACTCACCTGACCTAGCCCCCTGCGATTATTTTTTGTTTCCTAACTTGAAAGTTTGGCTCGGTGGAAAGAGGTTCAGCTCAAATGATGACGTCATAAGCCAGACAAAGGGCTATTTTGAGGAGTTCGAAGGGAGCTACTTTTTGGAAGGGCTAAAAAAGTGGCAGGATCGCTGGAAGAAGTGTGTAGCCTTGAAAGGAGACTACGTCGAAAAATAGAACCCAAAAATGTAAGTATCTCGCACTCTTTTTTCAAACACGGGTACTTCTTGATCCGCCCTCGTACAATTTACAAGAAACAAAGTTGAAAATTATTAAACAAAACTTGATCAAGGGCGGTGCTAATGCCTACGGCATTCTCTTCCATTTCTTTTTGTACATATTTCCAAGTTTTTTTTTAAATTTATTGTTATATTTTTTGTTGTTGTTGATGATTGTTTTGTAAAAAAAAAATAAAGTGTAAATAAATAAATAAATAGGAACACAAGAAAAATGATCACAGAATTCAAATCACGTCACCTGCAGAAACGGAACCCAGCCAGCGACATAATATCAAGCAGAATAATTGACCTATGCTATAGGCATCTCGTGAGGTATGGTGCGGTGACCCCAAGGTGGGCAAATTCCACGTAACGTTCTATGAGGATTTGCCGAAAGAAACAAATCGGATAGACATCCTTCGGAGAGTGAATAATAATAATAATAATAATAATTTCCTGGTCTGTACTGTACTTTTCCTGGTGTACATGGTACCAGAAAGAACCTGGTGAACTGGAAATTTCCTGGTCGGGTGCAGCCTATACAATGGTGTCAAGCATCTCTCCCTGTTGCTTTTGGTGGCCTTGGAATACGAAAGCTTTCAGATATCACACTACCGGCTTTTCTTTCATCTTTAAAAAGCGTGAAACCTTTAGTTTCCAAAATTTTGAACACACCTGAAAATGATTTTGAAATATGCTTTACAAAGGAATGTATGATGAATGGAATATCAAATTTCAGAAAACACCTGAAATTCAATCGAATCAGAAGAGCTGGGATGATATTATTATTGAAAAAATTGTTGAAGAAGATTTAATTTTTTCTGCAAATGAAGATAAAGCCCGCTTCAAAGCTCTCCAAGAACCAGAATCAGGAGCATGGTTACAAGCGATTCCTTCCAAACAAGTTGGCACTTTTGTTGACAGTAAATCATTCCGGATATGTGTAGGACTGCGGCTAGGCTCTACCCTTTGTAGGCCACATCCTTGCATCTGCGGTGAAACTGTTGACGAAAGAGCCATCCACTTTGAGTTACAAAAAAAGTTACATTTTTAAGATTTTGTCTGCATTATTAGAAATGAACATTAATTTGAAAAAAAAAAAAAATACACTAGATAAGATAATATTCTTGTACATATTCCAACGTTTTATTTAAAAATTTATTGGAATTACAATTTTGCCTGTTGGAGATTTTTTGGTAAGAGTGTAAATAAATACATAACCCTAGAACTCAAAACAATTCCGAATTCCAAATAACGCTGGACCCGCAGAAGACAGCAGCGATAATATCAAACAGAAAATTTACCTTCTATTGCATCGACGTGAGGTTTGGTGCGTTGAAACAAGGGGCCGAATTTGTTAAAGAAAGCAAACAATGGCTAGACAACCTTAAGATAGTGAATAAAAGATTAACCCCAAGCATCGGGTGAATTTTTCTTGCCAACCAGATACGACCGTGTCTGATCTTACAAAGCCAATGCTGATCCGGTTATTTTGGTTGTCTCCTCAGTGTACCTGGGTACTCGAAAAACTGTTTAAATTTCTGTTTAGACTATAGTAATCATAATAATATTCATTGAGAAACTATACTAAACATACATTGTATGATTTCTTACACATACATTTTCATGTACCTTTCTACAAACATACATAGTTATAGTATATACGTGGACGACATGTTTTTTTTGGTTTATAACCAATAGTCAGGAGCGTAAAACCCCCGTCCTGACTATCTCAAGTGATACGTTAAAACCATAAGAATCAATGGCCATGAAAGGAGCTAGACATTGGATCTGGGCGTCCATATAGTCCTCTCACCACCGTGATACAGGTTATCCTTTCACGGACACGGAATTATTATTATTTAACCAAAAAAAAGTAAAACTAATAACCCTCTTGATTATATTAGTAATTAACGGTATACTATAATATACAGACATTTCAAATCCTTTACACTACGTTATTTCAAAAACATCTACCAGCACATCACACTCCCTCACGCTACACCAAATCTTACCAGGTCGCTCTTCCTGTTCACTCGGGTGTACACTGGAGACGGCATACCTGCGGCACACTGGCTGGAGGACATCTTGCTATCTGCGGCCGCCGCAGGGAGGCCGAGAATTTCAGCAACTGGCCCGCATTCAGCGAGAGGAAGTCGCACCTGCGCGACACCGCAAAGCACTTGGTGGTTAGGTTCACCACCATTTTCATGCGGACTTTGTGGCTCGACGCGGCGGCGAGAAATGGTCGCGGTCTGACTATGAAAAGATGAATTGATTTTAATTTTTTAAACGTTTCAGTCAGATTTTGATTTGTTTTACAGTCGGCCAGAGATGAAAAGATGTCTTCTTTTGGCTATGGGTCGAAAAGATTTTCCGGAACTTCAATAAAGCCACTTGTTAAAACAAATTTCCGGAATTCGATATACGGTCGACGGTAAAACTTTTGCGAACCGGAACTGGTAAAACGATTTTCGCGGCTACTCGAACTGAAGTGGACCAATAATGTCGCCGCGGTTTCGATCAAAACCTAGGCGAAAAGCTTTTGCGGCGGTTTGATTAGGAATCAACACTTGTTTGTCGTTGCGCGTTGCAGGTTTTTTCAGAATCACAATATTGATTTTGTCGATTTGTTATGGTGCTAAAGATTTTTCGCTCAAGAGGTAAACTGACGTTCGATGACATTAACTGTGTAAGTTTGTGGTTTCTTTGTTCATTACGACACACCTTTATTATTGTTCAGCGCTTTCGAATTGTTATCATAACATTGCATCATTAGTTCAAAAACTAATTCCCGAGTTCAATTCATTTTTTTCCGTCTGGGTTTCGTGCGGAGTTGAAAAGGTCATAACGAAGTGGTAATTGCCCTTAATTGAAATGCACTTAAAAGTTTTCTCAACTATTGTATATGTAGGTATATAGTAACTCCTGAAGTAATGCGAAAGCAGTTCCGGAACACAACTACCTTTTCTTTCTAAAAAGGTATATAATAGATGTAGTTTTTGGTAAAATGGACGTTATTTGAAACAATACGGTGAAAATACTTGAAAAACTTAAACTTTAAACAATAATTCGTATTTTTTCCCCTTCGAATTAGGCACTTTAAACACTGTGTCACAACAGGTCGATCGTTCGTGTCTATAAGTTCGTATTTGAAAGGGGGGAAAAAATTAAAAAATATTCTAATCTTAAAGTAAACTTTATGATCTTACAAAATGTACAAATACTTATAACTTATAATTAAAACAAGAACTAAAAAAAAAAAAAAAAATAGAGCATTTCAGTACCTAAGGTCGGAAAATCAACAAAACGTCCCGCCATTTTGGAAATGAAACATTTCCGACAAAATCACAATAGAATATTTTTGATTTCAATGGACGAGTCCCTTATGAGCCCTAGAATTTTGGTCTCGTAACTTAGATTCACCCTGTATAGGTAAAGTAGGTAAGTTGAAAAGGATAACTATTAACCACCTAAATGGGAAGTATTGTGTCACTTCTCGCCCATCAGAGGGAAGGCAACTACTATACAACACAGACCACAAGCGTCTACAGTAGCTTCTGTTTCATGGCTACGAAATAAAAAAGGCTGTGAAACACTCATCTTCAAAAAAAAATAATAATAGGATAAGTAAAAAAAACTAGACAACTGCAGACTTGCTGGGAGATGAAACAGGCAACTCTCCTGATGAAGTCCTATTACAGTGTCAAAACAATGGCTCATTATTTAATGTTTATTGCTCGTTTATATTCTTATTTAATGACAGTAATATTTATGTATCTATCGCAAGTGGGACTATAGTGCTCTGTGATTGGTTGAAACTTCGACTAGGAGTTACGGTCTGACCTTTCCTATTTTAGTGGTATAAGAACTTATATGACGCAGGCACAGGGCCCAGCGTTCTGCATAACAGAATATTATAATAATTTATTAGACAAATGCGCGGATATGCGCTAAAGCAAACTCTCTGCCATCAAAAACCCGATCAGCTGAAGGGACAAATGACCCAGGCATCCCTTAGTGAGGACTCTGCATACACCCTTATAATAATAAAGTCCTTTATACACAGAATGAGATGCAGAAAGGAGGAAAAATCTCAACAGAGATGGGCTCACGACGGGACAGAACTTCATCGATATTGCCGCCATGTCGGAAGCCTGGTTATGTAAAAATGAAAGCCATTCCATGACAAGGACCTTCCAAAATGCGGCCTCTAGTCTTGTGTGAAAATGGATACGGCCCCTGGTCTCCCTCAAGTGTACATCTCGCTGAGGACCGCTGAACAGTGAGAGAAACCAAAGAAATGTAACGAGATGAAGATAGGAAACGCACAACTATCTCCACTAACTACACAACTGAGGGGAACCGGACTAATAACTGTGTAGCTTTGAGAGAAAGATGGATTTTATCTGCAGTTGTTGAGAAACCGCACGTCCATATTAGCCGTGCTACAATCTGCTACACTGGTGTGTTACAGCTGCACCACACAGGAAATCAAAACAGTAAAGTAATAGGTGTAATCAAACAGAAGCGGGAGTCAAACAGTAAGAAGACGGGATCCCACTGATGACCGGTTCTACGGATCTTGAAAAAACCCTAAAAAACACGAAACCGGGGATTGGGAACGTTAGTTCCAAAAGGATTCGTCAAATTAGCGCTCGTGCAGTATATCGAGGGTTTTGCCACCTCGGTTTGGCGAGCAAAACCCTCGATTTACTGCACGAGCGCTAATTTGACGAATCCTTTTGGAACTAACGTTCCCAATCCCCGGTTTCGTGTTTTTCAAGATTTGTAGAACCGGTCATCAGTGCAACATTTTGTTTCGAAACGTTTCGCAGAACTTTTGTGTCGAATTTTCAATGGGAAGTGTTGCGAAGCAAAGTTTCAGGCAGTTAAATTGTGATTTTCTTTCTCAAGATGAGTGTTTCACAGCGTTTTTTATTTTGTAGCCATGAAACAGGAGCTACTGTAGACGCTTGTGGTCTGTAGCCTGATGCCCATCCCATAGTATGCCCCCCCTCTGATGGGCGAGAAGTGATACAATACCTTACATTTAGATGCTACCTTAAAAACAACTGTATCCAAATTTTGAATTACAACCTTACAAACAGATATACCTTACAAACAACTGTAACCAAATTTTGATATACAACCTTAAAAACAGATATACCTTACAAACAACTGTAACCAAATTTTGAACTGTAACTACTAAAGTCCCACATTATTCCAGCAGTAAGCCCAAGACATATTATTATGTGGTAAAAATCCCAAATAGAAGGATAACTTGTCATGTCCCGGTTGGGTTTCGAACCCACGACATCTGGAATCTTTGAATTCACAGAGTGCCGCCTTTACCACTGAGCTAGCGGGACAGACATACTGAGAGTAGAAAGAAGTCTGTGTCGAATGAGAGATTCTCCTAAACGTGGTCTTGCACTATGCTGCAATAGAAAAGACTTCAGGACGGATCGTGCGTCGAATGAATGGCAAAGAAGTGATAGGTTACTCTGGTTATCTGGCAGGATAATTATGTATGTCTTAATGCCGACTTTTAGAATTACTATCACCACAATCACCAGTACTCCATCTCGATAATTAATATTTCAAACCATTACCTCATCATCGTAGTATATCTTTATTTGGTATATCGTTCCGAAGTTCTAAAGGTGCAACAAATTTCATTATCAGAATCTTCATCATCATCATAGGGTGGCGTCATCGTGAACGATGGTAGCCAGACAGTGGAGGAATGACTCAGCACTTCTACCAGCACTGTCTTCACAAGGAGGCTAATAATTGACAAGGGCCCCGAGAACCAAGCAAACGCTGGTCTACCCCTGTTTATAGTCCCCCAGCCAGACTCCTGGTCTACTCCCAGTTTATGGTCCCCCAGCCAGACATAATAATAATCATAATCGTTAGGTACTATGAATAGTATGTCTATCATGAACAATTGAACACCATTATGAGAATCTTCACCTTAGCTGACGGGAGCAAAAAAAATAAGCTCGAAACAGTTGTCAAGGTATGTTCTGATATTCATATTCATGTTGTACATCTAGTACAACTTCTCACTTTTCTGTTTTCTGTTTCTGTTTATACTGAGCTGAATAATTAATCCATTACATATCATTGTTACCATCATCTATCATCATCATTAAAAGCAACACTATCACCGTCCCAATCATCATTATAACTGAATAGGAACCTGGTCCCGCGTGATAGTAGACCTGCACCACGGTGAATGGTGTCGAGGAATCTGATGTGGTGAATGCTCTCTGATCTCTGCTCTTCTGGCGAAGGAATTGGTGTCATAGTCTAGCTCATAATTGAGGATACTCTAGATTTCAACAATCTACAGACACCGAAGTACCGAGTACCAGCGTCGATGGCCCGTTGAATGCACCGGTTCTCGTAGGATCACCGAAGTTAAGCGACGTCAATCGAAGTGAGGACTTCGTGATACTGGCATTCCGGCCGAACCCATGCTGGGAGAGGTTAATGTGGGTAGCAGGTTTTTGGGTTTCCTACGAATCGAGGGTAAAACCCTTCGTGGGGCACACAACTACTCAAATTTACCCAGCATGAGTGGGGCCGGGAATATCCAGGACGTGGAACTCACTCACTTCGACTGCCACGAGGTTTGATAGTTGTCATGCCAGGAGGACCCATGTTTACAAATTGCAAACACTTAGTTTGCATATCTAGCAAGGTCGCTCCGGTGACAATTGCTATGATGACCACGGATGGGTTCGAATTGAGAGCGATCACCAATCCACGACCTCAACGCGCTGGACGTTGTTTAACTTCAGTGACAGAACGACAACTGGTATTCAACCATATCTGCTAGCATAGAAATCAGGCACTTTTGTGTAAGTTCTCTTACATATTAAGCGATCACTATGTTTGTTGGGACAGCGCTGTTGCCAAGTTTGCTTTTTCTTTCTGTTGACCAAAAATGCAGAATTTGAGAGCACTTTTGCCAACGTAGCCCTCACCCCGCCGCCGGCCTGTATTTAACTTAGAGCGTCGTTCTTCTGTATTCTCAGCTTATGAGTTACGCCGCAATCCCACTGAGTGCAACATTTTTTCTCGAATTTTGAATGTGAAGTGTTGCAAAGTGTTGCGAAACAATGTTCCAGTCAGTGGGATTCCATCTCATTTAATTCTAAAGGAGGAGTGGAGCATGAAACATTGCAAAATGTTGCATTCAGTGGGATCGAATCTTTACGGTCTATGATAATAATAATAACACTTTTTAGTGTAAGGAAACCACCAGGCGAGGTTAATGCTCAAAGCATTTTCTACCACCTAACCCTCAGAGTCTTATTATAATGATAGTAGTCACAAACTCAAATTAACGAGGAAAAATTCATGCACTGGGTGGGATACGAACCAACGGACCCCTACGCTACCTGGATTACCAGACTAGCGCGTTAACCACTTGACTACCAGTGACATATGATGATGACGAGTCAATCATAATTTAATAACAGTATGGAATTATAGAAGATCAGCTGATGTTAAGGAATTTAAATACCTATATCAGAGTCTTATACGTAAGGCCTCACGTCTCACGATCTTCTTCCGTTACCTTAGGTACTATGTACCTACATGGTATGTAATATATGTAAATATGTATGTAGCTATGTACAGTACTGACAGTGTACATCTTAGGGCTATTTACATAATTTTGAATGGTGTAGCAGAGAACTGCATGTATGTGCAATTGTGCATATTATCTACATAATTATCTGAAATCATATTACATACCTACAGCTATTTTTAATTAGAGATGGATTCATTTAATCTGTTCGTGTGGAAAGCTATATGAATACTACATGATATATATGGCTAATTATAAATTATTACAGTCAATATTATTTAAAAATGCAATATTAATGGTACAACATATTAAGTAGCAGTCTAGGTCGTATTGAATAGTATTCAAATAAACATGTAGTCTCATTATCTTCAATCTACCCAAGGTTGGTATGTACTAAAACAAATTTATAGTTTTTAATTCATTAAAAGTAGGCACATCATATGTATACTTACACAGTATACTATATACTAGTAATTTATAATCTATATTATACTAATTTAAAAGAAATACATAAGGGTTGGTGGAAAGAGATTGCCATAGGCAATATTCTCGCTTTTTAGTTAGGACATAATTATGTGTGTATATTTTTATCTATTTTACCGACCTCAGTAGCTTGATCGATAAGGCGGCAGACTTGTAACCTGGAGGTCAGTGGTTCAAGTCCCAGCATAGATTTAGTAAAGCGAGTTTGAGTACATGTGATATCACGTAGTTGATTGACACAAATATGATATTTATCTATTTTTTTATTACTTTTTGTCGTTTATATTGTTTCCATTTTTTTTTTTTAATTTGTAATAATATTTTGTTCTGTACATAATATGTCTTTTTATATCTAATAAAGAATTTAATAATAATAATCTAACGTAAGTGCTACGTGTGGTATGCAGTTCAGTATCGATGCATCGTCACAGGTGATGACATACAGAGCAGGTTATAATAAAAGTGAAATGCAAGAATGAATTTGTACTGCACTTGGCAACATGTAAGTATGCAAGCCATAAAAGATATCATGGTTAAAGTAGTGATAGGACAGTGCACGTAATGCAAGAGACAGGTGCATTTGTACTGCACTTGGCAACATGTAGGTATGCAAGCCATGAAAGATATCATGGTTAAAGTAGTGATAGGAGACAGTGCACGTAATGCAAGAGACAGGTGCATTTGTACTGCACTTGGCAACATGTAGGTATATGCAAGCCATGAAAGATATCATGGTTGAAGTAGTGATAGGAGACAATGCACGTAATGCAAGAGATAGGTGCATTTGTACTGCATTTGGCAAGATGTTGGTATGCAAACCATTAAAGATATCATGGTTGAAGTAGTGATAGGAGACAGTGCACGTAATGCAAGAGATAGGTGCATTTGTACTGCATTTGGCAACATGTAGGTATGCAAGCCATAAAAGATATCATGGTTAAAGTAGTGATAGGAGAAAGTGCACGTAATGCAAGAGATAGGTGCATTTGTACTGCATTTGGCAACATGTAGGTATGCAAGCCATAAAAGATATCATGGTTAAAGTAGTGATAGGAGACAGTGCACGTAATGCAAGAGATAGGTGCATTTGTACTGCACTTGGCAACATGTAGGTATGCAAGCCATGAAAGATATCATGGTTAAAGTAGTGATAGGAGACAGTGCACGTAATGCAAGAGACAGGTGCATTTGTACTGCACTTGGCAACATATAAGTATGCAAGCCATAAAAGATATCATGGTTAAAGTAGTGATAGGAGACAGTGTACGTAATGCAACAGATAGGTTCATTTGTACTGCACTTGGCAACATGTAGGTATATGCAAGCCATGAAAGATATCATGGTTGAAGTAGTGATAGGAGACAATGCACGTAATGCAAGAGATAGGTGCATTTGTACTGCATTTGGCAAGATGTTGGTATGCAAACCATTAAAGATATCATGGTTGAAGTAGTGATAGGAGACAGTGCACGTAATGCAAGAGATAGGTGCATTTGTACTGCATTTGGCAACATGTAGGTATGCAAGCCATAAAAGATATCATGGTTAAAGTAGTGATAGGAGAAAGTGCACGTAATGCAAGAGATAGGTGCATTTGTACTGCATTTGGCAACATGTAGGTATGCAAGCCATAAAAGATATCATGGTTAAAGTAGTGATAGGAGACAGTGCACGTAATGCAAGAGATAGGTGCGTTTGTACTGCACTTGGCAACATGTAGGTATACAAGTCATGAAAGATATCATGGTTAAAGTAGTGATAGGAGACAGTGCACGTAATGCAAGAGATAGGTGCGTTTGTACTGCACTTGGCAACATGTAGGTATACAAGTCATGAAAGATATCATGGTTAAAGTAGTGATAGGAGACAGTGCACGTAATGCAAGAGATAGGTGCGTTTGTACTGCACTTGGCAACATGTAGGTATACAAGTCATGAAAGATATCATGGTTAAAGTAGTGATAGGAGACAGTGCACGTAATGCAAGAGATAGGTGCATTTGTACTGCACTTGGCAACATGTAGGTATGCAAGCCATGAAAGATATCATGGTTAAAATAGTGATACTCCTAAGATACAGTGTAATACATGAGATAGGTGCAAAATTAAATAAATAAATGGTAAGTTTTTGAAAACAAATTATCCATCAAACTCGAGATAGTAACTTGTATTGGGCAACTGTTTGTATACTGTTTGAACGAACAGAACTGCAAGTACTGATCACATTGTACAGTCTATGTACTATTACTAGTTTGTGGTCAAAATTTCGAACCATCAGCATCTTAATTGGCAGTCCAGCGTACATGACCGCAGACCAGACGTCTGAACACTACATGTATATACATAATAATATTTTATACACAGAGGTCATAAAAAAACCCAATATTTATTTTGATTTCTTTTATTTTATTGATGATGACAATACATTGAAATACATTTTTACAATAGGTACGTAAAATTAACTTAAATAATACTAAATAGTAAAAATATTAACTGACATAACATGTCCTAAACCACCCACACTAAGAAAATCAGTGATTTCCTTGTTTGATATTGAAATCAGTGATATTGAAAATACCAATATTTATTGAGTATTAAACTTACATGTGTATACGAACACTAAATTTAGGTTTACAGTCATCTAAATTTAGTCCTGTTCACAAGGTAGTAAGGTACCCTATTAGTAATAATAATAAGTAATAACTGTAAATAATGGTTTTTCTGCACCAGAGATAGCACATTTCAAATTTGCATGCAAACATGCTCAAAGTATATCCGAAATTTCAGCATCACAGCACGTGTTCATAGGACGCTGGGTCAATAATTTTGCAAATTATTATATTTTATTTTCGAAGTTCAAATCCGGGTTGAATGCCTGATGGTTCCGGTTCGATAAGACGTATATTGAACAAGTGGAACCACTTTAAATAACGGAATGATTTTTTTTGGTTCTTCTGTTGCAGAATGTTTTCGGTGTGATGTGTTACTTTCTGTCCTGGTCCCGGCGGCCCAGTGGTCGAGGCGTCATGGCCGTCGGTCTGATAATCCAGGGGTCGCGGGTTCGAAACCCAAATATGTGGGTCCAAACGAGTCAGCTTTTAAGGTGCCTATTCTTAATTTGGTTACAATTGTTTGTAAGGGATACCTTCCGGTGCGCTCGTGTTGACCCAGCACCTAAATGGGAAGTATTGTGTCACTTCTCGCCCATCAGAGGGGAGGCATACTACGGGATGGGCAGGCTGCAACACAGACCACAAGCGTCTACAGTAGCTCCTGTTTCATGGCTACGAAATAAAAAAGGCTGTGAAACACTCATCTTTAAAAAAAAAAAAAAAAAAAAAAAAGAGACCATTTATAGCTACAGGGAACTGCCGTGTTTGGAGGACTAGTCCTACTCAGGCCACTCATATTTCCTGGATCATTGAATTCAATTCTGTTCCCTCCGAACATGTGAGGCTGGCAATTCCGGCCCTACCCAGGCTGGGTGAGGTTAATATGGGTAGCTGGGTACGATTCCCAGCGAATGGAAAGTAAAACACCCGTCCTGTCTACCTCAAGTCAGGACGTGAAAGCGAAATAGAATCAATGGACATGAAAGGAGCCTAGAAATTGGAAATGGGAGTCCATATAATCCTATCACCACCGTGATTTAGGTATCAATACCTACCTCACGGACACGGAATTATTATTATTGAATTAAGACTTATCCAACTGAAAGTGTAGAGAACCTTACTTGGGTACCTCTGAACATGTGAGTGAGTATATGAGTATAGATTAGGAAGTTAGGAACTTGAATAGAGTAATTGACTAACGGTTCCTGCTTCTTTTTGTCTGCCTCTAATGTACTCACTAGTGACCATTGGACTAATGCATAAGTTGAGTACCTATACTAAAGCCAAAAAGTTAATGATGACTTTAATATAGTTTCTTTATTCTATAGAAAGGAAAGTAATGTAGTCGGGCTAAAAAAAATCTTTTCTTATACGTGAACAAAACTGTAAACTAAATCTCTTTTAACGAGAATCTGTTAGAATTTCTATAAATTGTAAAGTTAGTGAATTATTGTTCAAATGAATCATACGTTTCATCAATTTCAACTTGATCAAGATAATAATAACACATTATCGCTATCGCCTTATTTATACTGCCCCAATAGGACTATGGAGTGCCAGTAAGCTAAGACATATCATCATCATGTGGTCAAAATCCCAAATGGATAACATGTCATGTCCCGGCTGGGTTTTGAACCCGCGATCTCTGGACTACCATACCGACCTTGATGCCTGAGCGGGACTGAGAGGATGATGAGCTGGCGAGTGGTCAAAAGCGCTAGTTAATGCTTTAAGAGCAGCGGTTCCCAACCTTTTTAGCTTGGGGGCCCAATAATATTTTTAAAACAATTTTGCGGCCCACCCCGACTTATTTTGCACTATTTTAACATTATTTCTGAGTTTCGGCCAGCATCCGCGGCCTAGTAGCTAGCTGCCAGTGGGCCGCGGTTTTAGAGGCTGAGCCAGTGCAGAGATCTAGGAGTTCGAATGAAACAAATACCATGAATAAATTATTCCTCGTTTTGTTTTTCTTTGAGAGCTGGATGAATATTAAAGCTTTAGTTCAACAGTCAGCACGTCCAAGTAGCCTTAGGAAAGCTCATTTATATTTTAATTGATATAATATTAATGCTTAATATAATATACAATTATACATAGTAAAGGCACCCGTAAATTAACTGTCCAGTAAAAGTACTTTCAGTTACGAATAACCTCGATATTGAACAGATGCAAGTTTAAACTTGCAATAAAAATATAGGAGAGGGAGAGAGAGGAGAGATAAAAAAAAGAGAGAGAGAAACAAGAAAGAAAAAGGGAAAGACAAAAAGAGAGGGGGGAGAGAGAGAGGGGGGGGGGGAGAGGGAGAGGGAGAGAGAGAGAGAGAGAACAGGATAATGAGACTCAGAGAATACAGGAGGGGGAGAGAGAGAACAGGAGAGAGAGAGCAGGATAAAGAGAGAGAGAGATAGAGAGCACAGGAGAAAGAGTGAAAGAAAGAGAAAGGGAAAGACACAGACAAAAAGAAGGAGAAAATAACTATTACGGGTGAGTAAAGAGAGAGACAGGGATATACGTCAGGTAATAGAGAGCATACTAATATAAGAGGAAATGTGTTTTAATTACCTACTTAAAATTCAAACCTCTACTAGAACGAGCTAGAAACGATTTGAACTTCGGAAGTTTGAAATTCTTTGCCATGACCCAGAGGAGGCGTTCTCAAACTTTTCAATCTTTAGTACTGTTGACTCTAAAAATGTTATCATATTTGTGTTAATCACCTACGTGATATCACAATTACTCAAACTCGCTTCACTAAATCTACGCTGACACCGGGACTTGAACCACCGAACTCCAGGTTACAAGTCCGCCGCCTTATCGACCAAGCTACTGAGGTCGGTTAACATTACAAACATGTTAATAACATTTCTATAGATGTATTCTATCGTCTAAGTTTCTATAGATCAGCGGTCGCCAAATCGCGGACCGTGGGCGTGGTCTAGATCCGGACCGCGAATCCGAAATGTCCGGACCGCGGACAAATTTATATTTCCGTGATCTTTCAAAAAAATGTACGCTTCATAAATGGTTTGAATCGGTTTGATGGATATTTTACACAGGGAGCTTCTATAAAAAGGTTCAATTTCATCTCAACTTGGACTCAGACGAAATAATACATTTATGCCAGGGTACGGATGAACACAAGAAAAATCGTTGCTGTCCGGATTCAAGAATCTCGATGAAAACATCAATATTAAAAGAAGTTTTCATCGAGATTCTTGAAACCGGACAGTGACAATTTTTCCTGTGTTCATCCGGACCCTGCTATAAATGTATTATATCGTCTGAGTCCATGTTGCGATAAAATTACCTATAGTCTTCAGAGCTCTGTGAAGTCTATAAAATTCTACAATCTAATCTAGGTATAGGTACAATGACGACTAATATTGCCCAAGCTCCCCCTCAGAAATTGAATTAAAGTACCTTCTACAAATACGTCGAAACTTCAAGTATGATGTACATGATTATAAATAGATATCTTGAAATTAAAAGTAATTTAACAGATAGGTTCCATTTTTATTTCGATTAGTTTTTCAATAACTTTTTTTCAATTAGTTCCCTAAAAATAACTCACATAGTGTTCGAGAGAAGAGGCTCTGATTCTATTTTTATACTATGGATGGATACGGATGGATCTAGATAAGGCAGAAAGTGGTTTTAAAAATACCTGAGATAAGAAGTGCATTGTGGGTATTAATAGGTGTATTGATTTTTGAAGTACTTTGGACCTACATAATATATTGGAATGTAATTAAGATAAATTACATGGAGGATGTGAATTAAAAAATAAAGTAATGCTTTATTATTTTCTAATGCTTTTAAAACTGAAATTCGTGGAGATATATGGAAATATAGAGCTCCCGTTGAATCACTATATGTAGTTCAGCTACACCAAGTCTTAAGAGGACTTAGTGCAAGTCTTTGTTTAAATTAATCCTCAATAGGGCAATTAATGTTCAAATACTGACGTCATTTAGGCTGGATAAGGTTTGTGTGGAAAGCTGATTTGTTTGTCCAGCGAAAAGAGTGTGAAATTCCCGTCACGTCATGATCACTTGGATGTTGAAAGTGGTATTCACTTGAAAGTGGCATTCACTTGAAAATTGTATTCAATTGAACCCACTTAATAATAATAATAATAACACTCTTTAGTGGAAGTTAACCACCAGGCGAAGTTAATGCTCAAAGCGTTTTCTACCGCCTAACCCTCAGAGTCTTATTATTATGTGGTCACAAACTCAAATTAATGAGGAAAAATTCATGCACTGGGTGGGATTCGAACCAAGGGATCCCTACGCTACCTAGATTATTAGACTAGTAAAGTTAACCACTTGACTACCAGTGCACTTGACTACCAATTGGATTTGAATTAAGAAGAAAGGATTTTAGGATTACATGTCTTGAATAGACAGGTCGGTATGTATGTAGGTATAGTAGTGTAATGAAATTATGAGGATTTAAACATAAACGTAGCTTAGTGATTCATATTTTTATTGCTGAACAAATTGCCAAAGTACGAACGAAAAGGATCTTTGTAATTATACTTTACAAAGATAATGCCTGAACTCAAAAAGTCGCAGTTGACAGAGAAATCCACCAATTACTTGAGATAAATAAGTGGCTCTCATACGTTATGTAGCTGGGTAAAAATCTAAGCAATGAACTTAAAAGCAATACTTTGTAAGTTTGTAGGATTGAATTTATAGTAATCATCATCATAGGGTGGCGTCATCGTGAACGCCAGAATGTATAGTAAACTGGTAAAATCCAGAAAACGCTCGATTAAAATCGATTAGGTACGATTGGTATACGAATCGTATTTTTTAACCGACAAAAATAATTCTTTTTCACCATTGTCACAAATTCCGTATCGTGGCGACCCGATAGACCAACGCAACGGAGGATTTACGTAGAGAAAACAAAAATTCGCTCTCCAGTAAAACTTACAATATTAACATCGGAAAACTGTTTTTTCTACCCGACCTACCGTAATTTATTTTAACAAAATCCGTAACGAGATAAAACTGTAAATTTACGGTATGTAAAATTCTTGAGAAAAAAAAAAAAAAAATCCGTACCGGGTACTGACGTTATGAGCGGAGCTTTCACTGGGCGGCCCGAAACTCGTCGCCCGGAGGGTGAATACAAGCCCGTCCGAACAGTCACGTGGTACTTTCAACACTGACGAAGAAAACCGTAGGGAAAAATTACCGCATGGGGGTAGTCGGAATGGGAGACACTATGGGGGTGAGTGGAAAGGGTGCGGGGTATGGGGGAGAAAGGTGGGCGGTAGAATAGTAGACTGGGGTGTACGAGGGGGTAGTACAATGGGGGTAGTCGGAATGGGAGACACGTTGGGGGTGAGTGGAGAGGGTGAGAGATATGGGGGAGAAATGTGGGCGGTAGAATAGAAGACTGGGGTGTACGCGGGGGTAGTACAATGGGGGTGAGAGATCTGGGGTATATAATAGGGAAGTGACGGGGGTAGTAAGTACAAGGCACGGCAAGAAAAGGTTGTGGGGGCGAACATTAGGGTCCAGTGAGAGAGGTAAGGAACGTAAAGAGAGAGATAGATACAAAGAGTGTGAACTTTACAGCAAGGATGGGAGGCAAGAGAGAGAAAGACTAAACTTAGTGTAACATAGAATGTCATGGAACTTTTCGAAGGAAGGTACAAGGGACTAGAGATTAGTATGATAGAGAGAGAGTTAGATATTAGTATGATAGAGAGGGGATTAGAGATTAGTATGATAGAGAGAGGGTTAGAGATTAGTATGATAGAGAAAGAGTTAGAGATTAGTATGATAGAGAGAGGGTTAGAGATTAGTATGATAGAGAAAGGGTTAGAGATTAGTATGATAGAGAAAGAGTTAGAGATTAGTATGATAGAAAGACCGTTTGAGATTAGTATGATAGAGAGAAGGTTAGAGATTAGTATGATAGAGAGAGGATTAGAGATTATTATGGTTAGAGATTTGTATGATAGAGAGAGGTTTAGAGATTGGTATGATAGAGAGAGGGTTAGAGATTAGTATGATAGAGAGAGAGTTAGAGATTAGTATGATAGAGAGAGGGTTAGAGATTAGTATGATAGAGAGAGAGTTAGAGATTAGTATGATAGAGAGAGGGTTACAGATTAGTATGATAGAGAGAGGGTTAGATATTAGTATGATATAGAGAGAGTTAGAGATTAGTATGATAGAGAGAGGGTTAGAGATTAGTATGATAGAGAGAGAGTTAGAGATTAGTATGATAGAGAGAGAGTTAGAGATTAGTATGATATAGAGAGAATTAGAGATTAGTATGATAGAGAGAGGGAATTGAATTGAATCCTCATAATTCCATTACACTATTATACTACCCACACACATAAATCCTTCCTTCTTAATTCAAAGGCTGAGGAAAATGGTACGTCGTCGCTGCTAAATTATTTCAAAATGTAAAAGGTCTTCTAGAAGAATAAGGTCTCTAAGGGCCAAATCATGAAATAGGATTAGATTAAATCTAAGTGGAAACTATCCCTTCACAAGCCCTCTAGTGGAAATTTCAACCAATTACAGCGCACTATAGTCAGCTGATAGCCTGAGAACAGGTTTCTGAGTTTCCTGCAGATGGAGCTTTAAACCCCGTCTGGAATGACCCCGATGTTATAGAGACATTCAACAACAACAAAATTCTATTAATATAAATTTTCAAATTATTTTCCAGAAGTTCCAATCAAAGGGTGAGACGTTTGTTTAGTATTATTAGAAATCAAAAAAGTATTAATAGGAATTTTCAAATTATTTCCAGAAATTCCAATCAAAGGGTGAAGTTTCTTTATTATTATTAGAAATCAAAAAAGTATTAATAGGAATTTTCGAATTATTTTCCAGAAACTCCAATCGAAGGGTGACCATTGTTTGGTATGCAAATTACAAAGATATCATAGCCCTTTATCTATGAATCATAAATTTTATTTTACAACCACAGCACTGAAGAAAGTAGTTATCTTTTTATAAGCTGATATCAATAGCACGTGGCAGCAAGGGCGTAGGCAGCATTTGCGTTAGGTAGGGGCAGTTTCCGGCCGGAGCAGGGGGGGGGGGCGTCCAGCAACTCCGAAAAAAAAGTTTAGTATAAAGAAGGTATACCTGATATTTTATAACTACTTACGTTTTTGTGGTTGCCAGATTGAGTTTTTTCCCAAGTTGGGGAAAAAAATTTAAAGCCGTATTTTGGGGAAATTCTTCAGAGGAACAGATGGGACTTGTAACCCAGGGCAGCCTTACCCAACCTTTTTTTATATCTGAGCGCACGGCAGTGCGCCAGGCCAAGTTCCAGCAAGCACGGCAGTGTATCTTTACACGAACCGATTCACTCGGTTTTTCACACCCTCATATCTTCGGTTCAACTGATCATAGAGATATGAAACAGAGATTGTCCTAATATCATTAAAAAGACATTGAAAATTTAAAGACTCAAAAAACTTTCAGAAGAATGTAATTTTGAAATTTGCGATTTTGATACTGACTGACTGACTGACAGATCATCAAAATTATGAGGCACTTCCTGACTACCTAGAAAGCTGAAATTTTGCATGATGGTAGGGTTTATTGTAAAAGTACAGGGAAAAATCTAAAAAAGTTCTGAAAACTGTTAAACGGTATCGTTTTAGGGAGAAAGTATACTATATTAGTATATAAATTATGAGGCACTTCCCTACTACCTAAAAAGCTGAAATTTTGCATGATGGGTTTATTGTAAAAGTACAGGGAAAAATCTGAAAACCGGCACTTTCGCACTATTTCTGCGGTTAAACTGTGTTATTTTAGGGAGAAAGTATACTCGACTATGCATAAAATTATGAGGCACTTCGATATTACCTACATAGATGAAATTTTGTATGGTGCTAGGGTTCATTGTAAAAGTACAGGGAAAAATCTGAAAACCGAACTTTCGCACTTATCATGCTGTTAAACGGTGTTATTTTAGGGAGGAAATATACTCGATTATGGTATATAAATTATGAGGTACTTCTCTACTACCTACAAAGCTGACATTTTGCAAAAATCTGAAAACCGGCACTTTCGCACTATTTCTGTTGTTAAACGGTGTCGTTTTAGGGAGCATAATAAAGTGAAGAATCCTAAAAATAAATAATAAAAAGTAGTGAAACGTGCTGTGAAACGAACCATTTACAAAAAGTAATGATATCCGACAAAAAACTATACCGTTAAAAAAAGGGCCAAGTTCCAGAACTTCTATCCAAAAAGGTTTCGCCAATGAATGCAGTGATATCTTGTTTGCGGCCAAGTTATCTTGGTACTAAATTATTTATTTTACTAAAACCCGTTTTTTGAGTTCCTCATTTTGTATGTTTTTAACTGCAAACTATCCTCTAACTTGGCCAGTTTTATGCCATCGGTTGTATGGAATATTACGACAATATGTATAGGTACAAAATAACAATATAACCATCACAAGGAGCGACACTGCAGTTTTTTACTTTCCTTATATTTTAATGGGTTTTTTTTCAATATCTTCCTTATATTCAATTCAATATCTGTGAAGGAGCCCCTTCACAAATTGCATACTCATTAAGCATTTTTAGGTAGGAGCACCTGCTCCTACCTGCTCCACGCTGCCTACGCCCTTGCGTGGCAGAGCTTTCAGTGGAGAGACAGAGAGGGTCGGGGGGAGGGGGAGGGAGGGAGAGGGAGAGAGAGAGAGAGAGAGAGAGAGAGAGAGGAGAGAGAGAGAGAGAGGAGAGAGAGACAGACAGAGAGGATTGGGGAAAAAGAAAGAGAAAGGTAAAATAATAGCAATAGCTGAGTTATGGATCATGCCAACATAACCTAGAGAGGATGGTAAAGAGAGGGAGGGAGAGAAAGAGAGATGGAGAAAAAGGGAGGGAGCGAGAGAAAGAGGGAGAGAGAGAGATCAAGAAAACATCACCTGGAGCTGGAGGGGATGGTAAAGAGAGGGAGGGAGGCAAGGATGGAGAGAAAGGAGGGAACTAGCGAAAGAGGGAGGCAAAGGGAAAGAGAGAGAGAGAGAGAGTGCAAAGGATGGGACAGAATGACAGATAGAGAAAAAGAATGACAGGAAAGAGGAAAATAACTAGAGGTATATGATATTTATAGAAAGATACCTCTTTGATTTAGACAAGAAAGTATGAAGGGGAGACAAAATTTTATTTTCATTTCTTTCTTCGGATAGAGATAAGTACACCTGCGGATTCTGACGTCATAATTATATCATGCCGAAATGAAAGGGAACAGAAAATCAGGTAGAAATAAGTAGACCAATTAGGGAACAAATATTTTTCATTTAAAGCTTTCTTGACTAGTGTGCGTTAGATTGTGAGGGTTCTTTAATCATTTAAACTCGACAGGGTGATAAATCCCCGACTAGCGGTAATCAGTTGACTAATGCTGATTAACTAACTTCGATGGTTTGGATGAATAGGTACTAATAAATTGAAACTAAATTTATGACTAATTCATCAGCAAGTAGTATGGCAATTGTTCGAAGCACCCTGAGAGAAAAGGACTTTTTCATATGATTCTTGCAAGATAAACAGAGTAGCTACCTATTGTATTGTATAATATTATGTCTCTTTCTTTGTATCAGGCGTTCTTCACACCTCGGCTGAGGTGTTTGATTATATTTTCTTCATAAATACAGCTGCTACACATACTTCCCTGCTTATACAGTTTTATTATGAGGTGTTCACTAGTCACCCAGGAGAAGAGCGCTACTGATTGCAGGTTTGATACCCACAAGGGCATACTTTTGTGAAAATGATTATAGATTTGTTCTCATTCTTCTCATTTCAGTTCTCAGGATGACAAGGCTTCAGCAGTTTAAAGTCTTTCTCCAATTAAAAATAAAGAGTTGCTCACAGTTGATCTTCTCACTTTGGACTGAGCTCTCCTTTAATAAAGGTATCTAGATTAAAATAGGTACAGTTGAACCTGTATATATGTATAAGAAATATGGATATAAGAAGAGAAAATATTTCTGCTCCCTTGGGTTCTCTTATATATGGTTTGACTGTATTTAATAATTTGAAGACTTTATTTTACTTAGTTTTCATTCATTCAATTCTTTTCACAAGTTTAGTATCATGTGTGTAGGTAACAGCAAAGTGTTAAAATAAGATATGAGATACATGATGCATAAAAATTTATCAATATGAATGTATGTCTAGGTATGTCATGATAATTGGCATCTTGTACATGAACTTGCAATGTCACAGACAGATGCAAGTTTATTAGAATAAATTTATTCTGCAAGAGACAGGTCTCTGTGGTTCATGAATTTTACAGCAGAGGTCAGGGTTTGATTCCCTCAAGTGATGGATTGTAACAGAATTGTTTCTAATTACAGAACAGGCGTAGATTGTACTTTGCTTTTTGAAGATAACTGGGTAGTACTATATGTAATCAAAAAGCAGCAAGTTTATCAATACAATATTTGGTACTGTTTAAGGTATGTATGTTACCTATCAACCCTCCACTGTTTTTGTATGCTACCTTCTAACTCTTACATGTATTTTTTCTTAATCCTTCTCTAGACCCAAGGACTGGCCCTATATACACCCTATATACAGGGTGGTCCAGAAAGTTTGCACCAAAATGATAGGGGTAATAAAAGAGACCATTTCCAACAAAAATATTCCCGGACATTTTCCTTTATTTTTTGTCGTTTTCAAAATGGCGGCCAAAAGTGTGTTTTTCAATATTCCGACTTTGGTTTGGCTTTTGATTTTTTTAATTTTTTCTGTACCACCTAGAAAAAAAGGGATTGCATTTTTGAATTGAGAATAAAATTTTAATTAAAATAAGTTAAATTAACCCGTTCAATGTTTTAATGATCATGCTCATTTAGGCTGTCAAGGTTCTGAACGCACGTATTTGAAAAACACACGTTTTGGCCGCCATTTTGAAAACGACAAAAAATAAAGGAAAATGACCGGGAATATTTTTGTTGGAAATGGTCTCTTTTATTACCCCTATCATTTTGGTGCAAACTTTCTGGACCACCCTGTATATGAGGCAACCCTACTACCAAGGCATGGACTTCAATTAGGTAGCAGAGAGTTAGTTGGTAGCATACAAAAACAGTACCCAATATTTGTAGTAGAATCAGAAGTTAATTTTTACTTAAGATCTTAAAATATGTGATACCATGAAAGTATATGACTTTTGTAGGTACCTATATCTACCATCTATTGATTTTACAGTAAAAGCACAAATACTATGTTCACAAGAAGAGGGTCAATAACAGAACTATGATTAGAAGATGGGTGAAAAAAGACAAAACATAGTCTACACAGGTGCTAGATCAACACTAGATCACTGGAACATATAAATCCATTACCTAAAAATATTTTGAAAAAAGACCTTAAATGAATACACCTATCTGTCAACCAAACATCAATATACAAAAACTCACCATTTTAATTTGTTCAATAGTCAACGCCAAGGAAGAAACAATGCCAATTTTGCATGACCATCACCCAACCATCCTACATAGCTTGACAAAACACAAAATATTTCTTAACATGGGTGAGTAATTACTTAAGTTATCATGTTTGAGTTAATCTCTTTTGTGATTTCACAATTAGAAACTCAAAATCGCTTCACTAAATCTATGCCAAAACTGGGACTTCACTGACCTCCAGGTTACAAGTCTGCTGCCTTATCGATCAAGCTACTGAGGTCGGTTAACATGGCTGAGTAATTTAAATGATAAATTATTCTGCTTTACACAAAAATATTATCTCAAGCACAAACACAATGGAGCCCTAGTTCCTAGGGTAGCCCCTGTAAAACACAGAAAAAAAAACCATGATAAAAGCCTCCATGGAATCAGAGACCTAAGAAATGTTGAGACTAGAGTGTTGAATCTTACATTCAAAACCCATGTGCTGCTGGCTACACCTGAACCTACACAGACTCGATGGGTAGCTGCTGCTTTGACTGTTTTGAGCAGATACACAGTTAGAGGTTAAAGGGTGAACCCACAGGCTTCAGTGATTTTTGATTTTGAAATCTCAAGCAAACAAATATTATAAACCTCAAATTTAGATTGATGAAACCTTAGAAAGATAAGATAACTTACCTCGTTGAATGCCATGACTGCTGTGCATGTAAGCTCTAAACTAGATCCACAAAGTTGAGTCCCAGACTATCCGTAAATCCAAAATCAGGAGAGAACCAGCAGCAATTTCTTCATACTGAACTCCTGTGTTTCTACTAATTTGTGCTGAACCTAGCACTCAACACCACTCCATCAACACAAGTTATTAAAAACACAGTTCTTTAACAGGGAGTTATTGGGGAAAAATTGAAACACATCTTGAGAAAAGCATTATTTATTAATTTTGTTTACTAGGGTAACTGTTAATTTTTTGGCTAAAGATTTTTTTATGCTATTTAGCATTACCTAATAAAATGATTTGAACAGCTTTAAATATGAACTCACTGACACCTAAATACGCGAATTAAACAAACTTGTAATTGAAAAGAACGAATTTCCAGTACCTGGGTGACAGATTAAGCATCAGGTATTAATTTGAAAGATTTGTTTTTAAGATATTTTACCTGTACAACCTCTTCACTTCACAGGTAAGAAAAGTTTAACTTGTCCATTGAGAGATGTAACTAGCAATCTTCAAATTTAGATTGTCACTGCATTTTAAGGACTAAATATTGAACTTAAAGATAACGGTAACTCGACTAAACAATTGTTTCCTTTGAATAATTCTAGTAAACATCACTCAAAAGACGATAAAACTACAGGCAAGATTAGAGAAATAGAGAAAATTAAAAATGTCCCTGAAGCTACCAACGTTGCTGAAAAATATTTCTGAAATTCTACAGGGTAAGCAAAAATCTTGTACCTCGCGTTGCTGAAGTTAGCAACGAAAAGGGATTAATGCCACAATTAAGGGAATTTTTACTACGATTTTTTTTCTCTCTCAATGTTGTAATCCCACTTCTGCGTTCTAATACTAGCGTCGTATCCAGCAATAAGTTATATATTTTTCCAATTTTTGGATAGTCTCGATGCTACATTTTTATTTCTAATTCAGCTTTCCCATTGTCCTAGTGACAGTAAAGGGTAAAATTAATGCTATAGTTAGACGGCAGGCGGCCAACTGGACAATTTTTCGGCCTAAAATATACCATATATTCCTATAGTAGCATCATGTCCAGCTCGTAGTTATATATTTTTCCAATTTTTCGAGAGCCTCGATGCTATATTTTTATTTCTGATTATGATGTCGCATGGTCTTTGAGACAAGAAAACCTAAAATTCATAGATATAACTTGGTCGGCCGGTGGTCATCTAAACCATTTTTCGGCCTAAAGTATACCATATATTCCTATACTAGCCTCATGTCAAGCTCGTAGTTATATATTTTTCCAATTTTTCGAGAGCCTCGATGCTATATTTTTATTTCTGATTATGATGTCGCATAGTCTTTGAGACAAGAAAACGTAAAATTCGTAGATATAACTTGGTCGGCCGGTGGTCATCGGGGCAATTTTTCGGCCTAAGGTATACCATATATTCCTATAATAGCCTCATGTCCAGCTCGTAGTTATATATTTTTCCAATTTTTCGAGGGCCTCGATGCTATATTTTTATTTCTGATTATAATGTCACATGGTCTTAGAGACAAGAAAACGTAAAAATGATAGATATAACTTGGTCGGCCGGTGGTCGTCGGGGTAATTTTTCGACCCAAGGTATACCATATATTCCTATACTAGCCTCATGTCCAGCTCGTAATTATATATTTTTCCAATTTTTCGAGAGCCTCGATGCTATATTTTTATTTCTGATTATAATGTCACATGGTCTTAGAGACACGAAAACGTAAAATTCATAGATATAACTTGGTGGGCCGGTGGTCATCGGGGCAATTTTTCGGCCTAAAGTATACCATATATTCCTATACTAGCCTCATGTCAAGCTCGTAGTTATATATTTTTCCAATTTTTCGAGAGCCTCGATGCTATATTTTTATTTCTGATTATGATGTCGCATAGTCTTTGAGACAAGAAAACGTAAAATTGATAGATATAACTTGGTCGGCCGGTGGTCATCGGGGTAATTTTTCGACCCAAGGTATACCATATATTCCTATACTAGCCTCATGTCCAGTTCGTAGTTATATATTTTTCCAATTTTTCGAGAGCCTCGATGCTATATTTTTATTTCTGATTATAATGTCACATGGTCTTAGAGACACGAAAACCTAAAATTCATAGATATAACTTGGTCGGCAGGTGGTCATCGGGGCAATTTTTCGACCTAAGGTATACCATATATTCCTATAATAGCCTCATGTCCAGCTCGTAGTTATATATTTTTCCAATTTTTCGAGAGCCTCGATGCTATATTTTTATTTCTGATTATGATGTCACATGGTCTTTGAGACAAGAAAACCTAAAATTCATAGATATAACTTGGTCGGCCGGTGGTCATCGGGGTAATTTTTCGACCCAAGGTATACCATATATTCCTATACTAGCCTCATGTCCAGCTCGTAGTAATATATTTTTCCAATTTTTCGAGAGCCTCGATGCTATATTTTTATTTCTGATTATGATGTCACATGGTCTTTGAGACAAGAAAACCTAAAATTCATAGATATAACTTGGTCGGCCGGTGGTCATCGGGGTAATTTTTCGACCCAAGGTATACCATATATTCCTATACTAGCCTCATGTCCAGCTCGTAGTTATATATTTTTCCAATTTTTCGAGAGCCTCGATACTATATTTTTATTTCTGATTATGATGTCACATGGTCTTCGAAACACGAAAACGTAAAATTAATAGATATAACTTGGTCGGCCGGTGGTCATCGGGGCAATTTTTCGGCCTAAAGTATACCATATATTCCTATAATAGCCTCATGTCCAGCTCGTAGTTATATATTTTCCAATTTTTCGAGAGCCTCGATGCTATATTTTTATTTCTGATTATGATGTAGCATAGTCTTTTAGACAAGAAAACCTAAAATTCATAGATATAACTTGGTCGGCCGGTGGTCATCGGGGTAATTTTTCGACCCAAGGTATACCATATATTCCTATACTAGCCTCATGTCCAGCTCGTAGTAATATATTTTTCCAATTTTTCGAGAGCCTCGATGCTATATTTTTATTTCTGATTATGATGTCACATGGTCTTTGAGACAAGAAAACCTAAAATTCATAGATATAACTTGGTCGGCCGGTGGTCATCTGGGTAATTTTTCGACCCAAGGTATACCATATATTCCTATACTAGCCTCATGTCCAGCTCGTAGTTATATATTTTTCCAATTTTTCGAGAGCCTCGATGCTATATTTTTATTTCTGATTATGATGTCACATGGTCTTAGAAACACGAAAACGTAAAATTAATAGATATAACTTGGTCGGCCGGTGGTCATCGGGGCAATTTTTCGGCCTAAAGTATACCATGTATTCCTATACTAGCCTCATGTCCAGCTCGTAGTTATATATTTTTCCAATTTTTCGAGAGCCTCGATGCTATATTTTTATTTCTGATTATGATGTTGCATAGTCTTGAGAACAAAAACTAAAATTCATAGATATAACTTTGTCGGCCGGTGGTATCGGAATTTTCGCCAAGTATACCATATATTCCTATACTAGCCTCATGTCCAGCTCGTATTTATATTTTTCCAATTTTTCGAGAGCCTCGATGCTATATTTTATTTCTGATTATGATGTCATGTCTTTAGAAAGAAAACTAAAATTATAGATATAACTTGGTCGGCCGTGGTCATCGGGAATTTTTCGCCTAAGTATACCATTATTCCTATACTAGCCTCATGTCCACTCGTATTTATATTTTTCCAATTTTTCGAGAGCCTCGATGCTATATTTTTATTTCTGATTATATGTCCATGTCTTAAGACAAGAAAACCTAAAATTATAGATAACTTGGTCGGCCGGTGGTCATCGGGTAATTTTTCGACCTAAGGTATACCATATATCCTATACTAGCCTCATGCCAGCTCGTATTATATATTTTTCCAATTTTTCGAGAGCCTCGATGCTATATTTTTATTTTGATTATATGTCCATGGTCTTAGGACAGAAAACGTAAAATTATAGATTAACTTGGTCGGCCGTGTCATCGGGTAATTTTCGACCAAGTATACCATAATCCTATACTAGCCTCATGCCAGCTCGTAGTAATATATTTTTCCAATTTTTCGAGAGCCTGATGCTATATTTTTATTTTGATTATGATGTCCATGGTCTTGGACAAGAAAACTAAAATATAGATATAACTTGGTCGGCCGTGTCATCGGGGTAATTTTTCGACCCAAGGTATACCATATATTCCTATAATAGCCTCATGTCCAGCTCGTAGTTATATATTTTTCCAATTTTTCGAGAGCCTCGATGCTATATTTTTATTTCTGATTATGATGTCACATGGTCTTCGAAACACGAAAACGTAAAATTAATAGATATAACTTGGTCGGCCGGTGGTCATCGGGGCAATTTTTCGGCCTAAAGTATACCATATATTCCTATAATAGCCTCATGTCCAGCTCGTAATTGTATATTTTTCCAATTTTTCGAGAGCCTCGATGCTATATTTTTATTTCTGATTATGATGTTGCATAGTCTTTTAGACAAGAAAACCTAAAATTCATAGATATAACTTGGTCGGCCGGTGGTCATCGGGGTAATTTTTCGACCTAAGGTATACCATATATTCCTATACTAGCCTCATGTCCAGCTCGTAATTGTATATTTTTCCAATTTTTCGAGAGCCTCGATGCTATATTTTTATTTCTGATTATAATGTCACATGGTCTTAGAGACAAGAAAACCTAAAATTCATAGAAATAACTTGGTCGGCCGGTGGTCATCGGGGTAATTTTTCGACCCAAGGTATACCATATATTCCTATACTAGCCTCATGTCCAGCTCGTAGTTTTATATTTTTCCAATTTTCGAGAGCCTCGATGCTATATTTTTATTTCTGATTATAATGTCACATGGTCTTAGAGACAAGAAAACGTAAAAATGATAGATATTACTTGGTCGGCCGGTGGTCATCGGGGTAATTTTTCGACCCAAGGTATACCATATATTCCTATACTAGCCTCATGTCCAGCTCGTAATTATATATTTTTCCAATTTTTCGAGAGCCTCGATGCTATATTTTATTTCTGATTATAATGTCACATGGTCTTAGAGACACGAAAACGTAAAATTCATAGATATAACTTGGTCGGCCGGTGGTCATCGGGGTAATTTTTCGACCCAAGGTATACCATATATTCCTAAACTAGCCTCATGTCCAGCTCGTAGTTATATATTTTTCCAATTTTTCGAGAGCCTCGATGCTATATTTTTATTTCTGATTATGATGTCGCATGGACTTAGAGACAAGAAAACGTAAAATTCATAAATATAACTTGGTCGGCCGGTGGTCATCGGCGGAATTTTTCGGCCTAAAGTATACCATATATTCCTATACTAGCCTCATGTCCAGCTCGTAGTTATATATTTTTCCAATTTTTCAAGAGCCTCAATGCTATATTTTTATTTCTGATTATGATGTCGCATGGTCTTAGAAACAAGAAACCGTAAAATTAAAAGAAATTTCTTGGTCGGCCGCTGGTCATCTAGGCAATTTTTTGGCTTAAAGTATACCATATATTTAAACTTTTTCTGCGCGTATGGCTGTACCAACCGATATAATAAGAATTCTGAAATACACTTCCACAAGTAAGTAGTCTCAACATTCTAGTATATTTTTTATTCCCAAGGAAACACAATAAATTGAACTTAATTTGCCTTTCAATGTATTATAATCATACATAGTTTGGGGTATCAAATAGTCATAAAACGATTTATAAGCATAATAATATCCAGAAGCTATCTTGTTAGAGGATTTTAAGCACCCTCTGGAGTGGTATGAAACTCTTTTTCCATTGTGAAGGTCTCAGTTAGTATAATAATAGAGTAAATCCTTCGTAAAAATATCGTGGACTGATAACGATAGCTGATAGTGATAAAAATAAACCTGAAAATCAGTTTCAATTGCTATTATTTAAATTTTCCCGCGAAAAAAATATCCGAAAAGAGGCTTAAACATTTGGCAATATTTCGACAGTGAAAATATTAAACGAAAAAAAAGAATAGGTACTGTAAAAGGCGTAGAAAAGACCACATAACCGAATTTGTTTCGAGAAGTTTTCATAAAATTGTATGGTTTGATCAGTAATCAAAGAAGAAAATCGCTGAAATTACATTGCAAGCTTAGGGAATTGTGTTTTCTTGCCCTTACAGGTTTACGGCAACGCTGTAAACACAACTGAAGCCCGGCTTCAGATTTATTTACACAGGGAACATAGGGAGTTGTTTATCTATTTCTTAAATCTATGGAAAAAACATCCCAGGGCAGTGTATTTATGCCTCGAATTGAGCGCCATTTCTGTTAAAATTCAGCCAAATTTTAATTTTTCATCATGATTCAGAACTATATTTTGGGCTATATTTTTTACTATTGATACGAAAAATTGCAATTTGAAGATGTATCGAAATAAAGGAAAGGGAAAAATAGACTTTTAAAAAAAAATTGAACTTATGATTAAATATCTCTTTCTCTCTCTCTCTCTCTCTGGTTTTTTTTTTTTTTTTTTTTTTTTTTATGGCTTTCTTTAAAGTGGCAGGGTTCTCACATGTGAGCTCTTCCACTCAACCACTATAGAGAAAAAGGATAGAAAGAAGAATAAAAAATAAAAAGAAAAAAGAAAAGAAAAATTTAGTGGTGCTGCTCCAGACACAGCAGGGCGTCTGCCCTAAAACTATCGAGAGATAGCGCGTTTTTCAATATTTTTCGATGCACCCAACTGCATTTGAAGGAAAATATTATTGACTATCCTTGCACGGAGTCAAAATTTACTACTGGCTATCGTTTTTTTAAAAACGTGCATCGATTCAAGTGACCTCTAGACCTGTGAAGAACAGGGATTTGGCCATACCTATTTAACGAAGCAAAATTCCCCCTGCAACTACCAACTGCCTATCATTTCTTTAAAAACGTGCATAGATCCAAGTGGTCTATAGACTTGTGTGAAAAACAGGGATTTGAACTTATTATAGAACTACAGTTCTATAGTAAGAAGTAAACTGGAATAGGGATAAACTTCTCATGAATTATGTTGCGAAGATAGGAAGCTCTCCGACAAATCCCGTCCACAAAATTCTTTTTCACCAACACGTATCTGATGCTAAATTTACGCCAAACAAACCTAAACCCCTCTGTGTTAGGTACAGACAATTAACCAATTTTGCTGACAAGATTATGGGAAGTGAAATTTTACCCTTTTCCAATAACATCCCTCCTTGGTTTGGTAAAAGCAACTTACCTCCTGTTATTACTAAACTAAGTTGTTCCAAAAAAACCAACACTTGTCCTGTGTCATATAGGCAAAATTTCTTAAAACTAATTAATACTGAGTTTCCATCTTCCACCTTGTGTTTCACTGACGGTTCTAAGACGTCCACTTCTTCAAGTTGTGCTTTTAGTATTAACGGTCAAATCAGATCAAAGGTTTTGAACCCTCTCAATTCAATTTTTTCGGCAGAACTCATAGCCATTTTACTCTGTTTGAGAGCTATTAAAAACTCCTCCCCTTCTAACTTCTTAATTGTGAGCGATTCTCTCAGTGCTCTCTTGGGTATCGAAAATCCACAATTTCGTAATCCAATTATCTCCCAAATATTCTCTTGCTGGACAGAACTAAAAGCGATAGGGAAAACTATCAGCTTTCTTTGGTGTCCGTCTCATTGTGGCATCCGTGGCAATGAGGCTGTAGACATCGCAGCTAAAAATCCCTCTTCCTTAATACCACTATCAATTTGTTCAGCAGAAGATTTCAAACCATTCATCAACAAAATTATTCTAACCTCGTGGCAAAATACATGGAATGAGGTTCCAAATCAGAACAAACTGAAAATGATTAAACCCCTAATTAAACCTTGGACCTCCAGCAACCGCTGTTGTAGAGCCGAGGAGGTGGTTCTCACCAGGATAAGAATTGGCCATACTAGAATGACACATAATTTCATCTTTAATAAATCTCCACCCCCAATATGTGAATGTGGAGAGCCACTGACCGTCCGTCATATAGTCATTCACTGCCAACTACTAGATAACATTAGAAGAGGTCTGCCTTGCATTCCCTCTCTATCGGATGACCCTTCCGATACCGAGTCTTTAATTCGACTCCTAAAAGAGGCGAATATTTTTGACAAAATCTAAAACAGCACGGGATCAGCACGAACGACAGGTGTAATTCCTTGTTAAAGTGCTTTACCAAGAAAAAAAAAAAAAAAAAAAAAAACTGGAATACGCCTCAGCTATCTGGAATCCCCAAAATATTAAAAACATAAAACTAATAGAAAACGTACAATCCAAATTTGTTAGGTACCTATTTAGAAAATTTCATGGGTTCTACCCAACCTTCCCTAACAATATCTCTGCTTCACTCATTTGCGAGCAGCTCCAACTTCATTTCCTAAAAAACCGACGAGATATAAATGCCCTTGTATACGACCTGTGTAATGGGTTAGTGCACTGTCCAAAAGCTAGAGAAGGCACAGCCTATAATGTCCCACAAATACATCTAAGATCAACAAGCAGAGAAAAAATCTTGTCCACCTAAATCCTTTAGATAAAAGTTTACTCTCACTCAACGGTCCCACGCATTCTTAGCCTATACAACACATTTGCACAAGAACTAGATATAGGGATAAATAGACTGGCATAATTATATTAATTAATTGATCATTAATGTTATTGATTTTTATAATTTTTATATTATTTTTTTAAACATAGATATATATGTATTTATATTTTTCCCCCTTTGTAAATTTTCATGTAATTGCATCATAAATGATGCGTTTGAAAATATTTAATAAGAAAAAAAATAATCTTTAACGAAGCAAAATTCCCCACTGTCACTTTATTTTATATGATAGTCCACGGTGGGCTATCATATAAAATTTTATATGATGGTCCACGTTTAAGGGAATTAACATACCCTTAAAATACATGAATCTGTACGCGGTAAATCCTGTATAATCCATTCTAAAAACATCTCCGATGCATAAGCCAGTGTACCGAATTTGAAGTATCTAGTACTTTACACTTAAAAGGGTTCATTTTTTTTTTTTTTTTTTTTTTTTTTTTTTTTTTTTTTACATAAATCCATCCATTATCTATCTTAGGTCTGTGTAACTTAGCATTAGAGACATGTGAGCTGTGTGTTTTAAACTTCTGAAACTATCAGTTCCCAAAATATTCATTTTTATGTAATCCATCCATATTCTATCTTAGCTTGACGTTAACTAACATAAGCGACATGGGAAACAATTTTATAACCATCTCTAATACTTCACTTGTTTACCAAATTTCAAGTATCTCGCTCTTACCGTTTGATTGATACATAGTTTTTTATTACATGAACTATTCTTACCCAGATCTACAGTGCTTAACATTACTAGTTGCATTTGACCAGAACCATAACCATCATGAATATCAAGTAACTAAGATGTGTGCATGAGACTAGCATAAGAATATCTTAATATATAAATGTCAAAGTCACTGACTGACCACTGACTGATCATCGCTCTACAGCCCAAACCGTAATACCTAGGAAGCTGAAATTTCGTAGGTAGCTTTGTCTTATAGTCTAGATGTGCAATAAGACGGGATTTTTCGAAATTCCCACTACAACATCTGCTACTGGCGAAAAAGGATTTTTTGCTTTCACGGCCATGCCTCGGCCCGCAAAGCGGGCGACAGCCCGCTTGTATTGTATAATTTAGGCCGAAAAATTGCCCTGGAGACCGCCTGCCGACCAAGTTATTTCTTCGAATTTTAGGTTTTCTTGTCTCAAAGACCATGCGACATCATAATCAGAAATAAAAATATAGCATCGAGGCTCTCGAAAAATTGGAAAAATATATAACTACGAGCTGGACATGAGGCTAGTATAGGAATATATGGTATACTTTAGGCCGAAAAATTGCCCCGATGACCACCGGCCGACCAAGCTATATCTATCATTTTTACGTTTTCTTGTCCCTAAGACCATGCGACATCATAATCAGAAATAAAAATATAGCATCGAGGCTCTCGAAAAATTGGAAAAATATATAACTACGAGCTGGACATGAGGCTAGTATAGGAATATATGGTATACTTAAGGCCGAAAAATTGCCCCGATGACCACCGGCCGACCAAGTTATATCTATTAATATTACGTTTTCGTGTTTCTAAGACCATGTGACATCATAATCAGAAATAAAAATATAGCATCGAGGCTCTCGAAAAATTAGAAAAATATATAACTACGAGCTGGACATGAGGCTAGTATAGGAATATATGGTATACCTTGGGTCGAAAAATTACCCCGATGACCACCGGCCGACCAAGTTATATCTATCAATTTTACGTTTTCGTGTCTCCGAGACCATGTGACATCATAATCAGAAATAAAAATATAGCATCGAGGCTCTCGAAAAATTGGAAAAATATATAACTACGAGCTGGACATGAGGCTAGTATAGGAATATATGGTATACTTTAGGCCGAAAAATTGCCCCGATGACCACCGGCCGACCAAGCTATATCTATCATTTTTACGTTTTCTTGTCCCTAAGACCATGCGACATCATAATCAGAAATAAAAATATAGCATCGAGGCTCTCGAAAAATTGGAAAAATATATAACTACGAGCTGGACATGAGGCTAGTATAGGAATATATGGTATACTTTAGGCCGAAAAATTGCCCCGATGACCACCGGCCGACCAAGTTATATCTATCATTTTTTCGTTTTCTTGTCCCTAAGACCATGCGACATCATAATCAGAAATAAAAATATAGCATCGACGCTCTCGAAAAATTGGAAAAATATATAACTACGAGCTGGACATGAGGCTAGTATAGGAATATATGGTATACTTTAGGCCGAAAAATTGCCCCGATGACCACCGGCCGACCAAGTTATATCTATGAATTTTACGTTTTCGTGTCTCTAAGACCATGTGACTGTATAATCAGAAATAAAAATATAGCATCAAGGCTCTCGAAAAATTGGAAAAATATATAACTACGAGCTGGACATGAGGCTAGTATAGGAATATATGGTATATTTTAGGCCGAAAAATTGCCCCGATGACCACCGGCCGACCAAGTTATATATATCATTTTTGCGTTTTCTTGTCCCTAAGACCATGCGACATCATAATCAGAAATAAAAATATAGCATCGACGCTCTCGAAAAATTGGAAAAATATATAACTACGAGCTGGACATGAGGCTAGTATAGGAATATATGGTATACTTTAGGCCGAAAAATTACCCCGATGACCACCGGCCGACCAAGTTAATCTATGAATTTTAGGTTTTCTTGTCTCAAAGACTATGCAACATCATAATCAAAAATAAAAATATAGCATCGAGGCTCTCGAAAAATTGGAAAAATATATAACTACGAGCTGGACATGAGGCTAGTATAGGAATATATGGTATACTTTAGGCCGAAAAATTGCCCCGATTACCACCGGCCGACCAAGTTATATCTATAATTTTTACGTTTTCTTGTCCCTAAGACCATGCGACATCATAATCAGAAATAAAAATATAGCATCGAGGCTCTCGAAAAATTGGAAAAATATATAACTACGATCTGGACATGAGGCTAGTATAGGAATATATGGTATACTTTAGGCCAAAAAATTGCCCCGATGACCACCGGCCGACCAAGCTATATCTATCATTTTTACGTTTTCTTGTCCCTAAGACCATGCGACATCATAATCAGAAATAAAAATATAGCATCGAGGCTCTCGAAAAATTGGAAAAATATATAACTACGAGCTGGACATGAGGCTAGTATAGGAATATATGGTATACTTTAGGCCGAAAAATTGCCCCGATGACCACCGGCCGACCAAGTTATATCTATGAATTTTACGTTTTCGTGCTTCTAAGACCATGTGACATTATAATCAGAAATAAAAATATAGCATCGAGGCTCTCGAAAAATTGGAAAAATATATAACTACGAGCTGGACATGAGGCTAGTATAGGAATATATGGTATACTTTAGGCCGAAAAATTGCCCCGATGACCACCGGCCGACCAAGCTATATCTATGAATTCTACGTTTTCGTGCTTCTAAGACCATGTGACATTATAATCAGAAATAAAAATATAGCATCGAGGCTCTCGAAAAATTGGAAAATATATAACTACGAGCTGGACATGAGGCTAGTAATAGGAATATATGGTATACTTTAGGCTGAAAAATTGCCCCGATGACCACCGGCCGACCAAGTTATATCTATCAATTTTACGTTTTCGTGTCTCTAAGACTATGCGACATCATAATCAGAAATAAAAATATAGCATCGATTCTCTCGAAAAGTTGGAAAAAATATAACTACGAGCTGGACATGAGGCTAGTATAGGAATATATGGTATACTTTAGGCCGAAAAATTGCCCCGATGACCACCGGCCGACCAAGTTATATCTATCAATTTTACGTTTTCGTATCTCTAAGACCATGCGACATCATATTCAGAAATAAAAATATAGCATCGAGGCTCTCGAAAAATTGGAAAAATATATAACTACGAGCTGGACATGAGGCTAGTATAGGAATATATGGTATACTTTAGGCCGAAAAATTGCCCCGATGACCACCGGCCGACCAAGCTATATCTATCATTTTTACGTTTTCTTGTCCCTAAGACCATGCGACATCATAATCAGAAATAAAAATATAGCATCGAGGCTCTCGAAAAATTGGAAAAATATATAACTACGAGCTGGACATGAGGCTAGTATAGGAATATATGGTATACTTTAGGCCGAAAAATTGCCCCGATGACCACCGGCCGACCAAGTTATATCTATGAATTTTACGTTTTCGTGCTTCTAAGACCATGTGACATTATAATCAAAATAAAAATATAGCATCGAGGCTCTCGAAAAATTGGAAAAATATATAACTACGAGCTGGACATGAGGCTAGTATAGAATATATGGTATACTTTAGGCCGAAAAATTGCCCCGATGACCACCGGCCGACCAAGTTATATCTATGAATTTTACGTTTGCGTGCTTCTAAGACCATGTGACATTATAATCAGAAATAAAAATATAGCATCGAGGCTCTCGAAAAATTGGAAAAATATATAACTACGAGCTGGACATGAGGCTAGTATAGGAATATATGGTATACTTTAGGCCGAAAAATTGCCCCGATTACCCACCGGCCGACCAAGTTATATCTATAATTTTTACGTTTTCTTGTCCCTAAGACCATGCGACATCATAATCAGAAATAAAAATATAGCATCGACGCTCTCGAAAAATTGGAAAAATATATAACTACGAGCTGGACATGAGGCTAGTATAGGAATATATGGTATACTTTAGGCCGAAAAATTGCCCCGATCAACCACCGGCCGACCAAGTTATATCTATCATTTTTACATTTTCTTGTCCTAAGACCATGCGACATCATAATCAAAAATAAAATATAGCATCGAGGCTCTCGAAAAATTGGAAAAATATATAACATACAGCTGACATGAGGCTAGTATAGGAATATATGGTATACTTTAGGCCGAAAAATTGCCCCGATTACCACCGGCCGAACAAGTTATATCTATAATTTTTACGTTTTCTTGTCCCTAAGACCATGCGACATCATAATCAGAAATAAAAATATAGCATCGAGGCTCTCGAAAAATTGGAAAAATATATAACTACGATCTGGACATGAGGCTAGTATAGGAATATATGGTATACTTTAGGCCAAAAAATTGCCCCGATGACCACCGGCCGACCAAGCTATATCTATCATTTTTACGTTTTCTTGTCCTAAGACCATGCGACATCATAATCAGAAATAAAAATATAGCATCGAGGCTCTCGAAAAATTGGAAAAATATATAACTACGAGCTGGACATGAGGCTAGTATAGGAATATATGGTATACTTTAGGCCGAAAAATTGCCCCGATGACCACCGGCCGACCAAGTTATATCTATGAATTTTACGTTTTCGTGCTTCTAAGACCATGTGACATTATAATCAGAAATAAAAATATAGCATCGAGGCTCTCGAAAAATTGGAAAAATATATAACTACGAGCTGGACATGAGGCTAGTATAGGAATATATGGTATACTTTAGGCCGAAAAATTGCCCCGATGACCACCGGCCGACCAAGCTATATCTATGAATTCTACGTTTTCGTGTCTCTAAGACCATGTGACATTATAATCAGAAATAAAAATATAGCATCGAGGCTCTCGAAAAATTGGAAAAATATGTAACTACGAGCTGGACATGAGGCTAGTATAGGAATATATGGTATACTTTAGGCCGAAAAATTGCCCCGATGACCACCGGCCGACCAAGTTATATCTATGAATTTTACGTTTTCGTGTCTCTAAGACTATGCGACATCATAATCAGAAATAAAAATATAGCATCGATTCTCTCGAAAAGTTGGAAAAATATATAACTACGAGCTGGACATGAGGCTAGTATAGGAATATATGGTATACTTTAGGCCGAAAAATTGCCCGATGACCACCGGCCGACCAAGTTATATCTATCAATTTTACGTTTTCGTATCTCTAAGACCATGCGACATCATATTCAGAAATAAAAATATAGCATCGAGGCTCTCGAAAAATTGGAAAAAATATATAACTACGAGCTGGACATGAGGCTAGTATAGGAATATATGGTATACTTTAGGCCGAAAAATTGCCCGATGACCACCGGCCGACCAAGCTATATCTATCATTTTTACGTTTTCTTGTCCCTAAGATCATGCGACATCATAATCAGAAATAAAAATATAGCATCGAGGCTCTCGAAAAATTGGAAAAATATATAACTACGAGCTGGACATGAGGCTAGTATAGGAATATATGGTATACTTTAGGCCGAAAAATTGCCCCGATGACCACCGGCCGACCAAGTTATATCTATGAATTTTACGTTTTCGTGCTTCTAAGACCATGTGACATTATAATCAGAAATAAAAATATAGCATCGAGGCTCTCGAAAAATTGGAAAAATATATAACTACGAGCTGGACATGAGGCTAGTATAGGAATATATGGTATACTTTAGGCCGAAAAATTGCCCCGATGACCACCGGCCGACCAAGTTATATCTATGAATTTTACGTTTGCGTGCTTCTAAGACCATGTGACATTATAATCAGAAATAAAAATATAGCATCGAGGCTCTCGAAAAATTGGAAAAAATATATAACTACGAGCTGGACATGAGGCTAGTATAGGAATATATGGTATACTTTAGGCCGAAAAATTGCCCCGATGACCACCGGCCGACCAAGCTATATCTATGAATTCTACGTTTTCGTGTCTCTAAGACCATGTGACATTATAATCAGAAATAAAAATATAGCATCGAGGCTCTCGAAAAATTGGAAAAATATGTAACTACGAGCTGGACATGAGGCTAGTATAGGAATATATGGTATACTTTAGGCCGAAAAATTGCCCCGATGACCACCGGCCGACCAAGTTATATCTATTAATTTTACGTTTTCGTGTCTATTAGACCATGTGACATTATAATCAGAAATAAAAATATAGCATCGAGGCTCTCAAAAAATTGGAAAAATATATAACTACGAGCTGGACATGAGGCTAGTATAGGAATATATGGTATACTTTAGGCCGAAAAATTGCCCCGATGACCAACGGCCGACCAAGTTATATCTATCATTTTTACGTTTTCGTGTCTCTAAGACCATGCGACATCATATTCAGAAATAAAAATATAGCATCGAGGCTCTCGAAAAATTGGAAAAAATATATAACTACGAGCTGGACATGAGGCTAGTATAGGAATATATGGTATACTTTAGGCCGAAAAATTGCCCCGATGACCACCGGCCGACCAAGTTATATCTATGAATTTTACGTTTTCGTGTCTCTAAGACCATGTGACATTATAATCAGAAATAAAAATATAGCATCAAGGCTCTCGAAAAATTGGAAAAAATATATAACTACGAGCTGGACATGAGGCTAGTATAGGAATATATGGTATACTTTAGGCCGAAAAATTGCCCCGATGACCACCGGCCGACCAAGTTATATCTATGAATTTTACGTTTTCGTGTCTCTAAGACCATGTGACTGTATAATCAGAAATAAAAAATTAAGCATTCAGAGGGCTCTCGAAAAATTGGAAAAAAAATATTATAACTACGAGCTGGACATGAGGCTAGTATAGGAATATATGGTATACTTTAGGCCGAAAAATTGCCCCGATGACCACCGGCCGACCAAGTTATATCTATCATTTTTTCGTTTTCTTGTCCCTAAGACCATGCGACATCATAATCAGAAATAAAAATATAGCATCGAGCTCTCGAAAAATTGGAAAAATATATAACTACGAGCTGGACATGAGGCTAGTATAGGAATATATGGTATACTTTAGGCCGAAAAATTGCCCCGATACCACCGGCCGACCAAGTTATATCTATCATTTTTACGTTTTCTTGTCCCTAAGACCATGCGACATCATAATCAGAAAATAAAAATATAGCATCGAGGCTCTCGAAAAATTGGAAAAATATATAACTACGAGCTGGACATGAGGCTAGTATAGGAATATATGGTATACTTTAGGCCGAAAAATTGCCCCGATGACCACCGGCCGACCAAGTTATATCTATAATTTTTACGTTTTCTTGTCCCTAAGACCATGCGACATCATAATCAGAAATAAAAATATAGCATCGAGGCTCTCGAAAAATTGGAAAAATATATAACTACGAGCTGTACATATTATGAGGCTAGTATAGGAATTTATATTATGGTATAGTTTAGGCCAAAAAGTTGCCTTGATGAACACCGGCCGACCAAGTTATTTCTACGACATTTACTTAAAATAGTTTAATGGCGATATGATTTTAATAAAAAAAAAAATAAAAAAATCGAATATCAAAAACAAAACTTGGTATCATCAGGATCAATTGCAGTAGATAATAAATTTATAATTACCTATTGTGTTAGCGTCTAGGTCAAGAGCTCGATACAAATAACGGGCGAAATAAGAAATATTTAAAAGGAAGAAAAAATGGCAGTAAATAGTTCATGAGATGGGAAAAAGGGATTTTTTAATGAGTATTAAAAATAAAATAATCGTGGGATTTTTTCCTAACGAATGTTTATGGTCTTTTGTTGAACCCTGTTGAAAATTCAAATTCGTTGCTACAAATCGTTGTTTATTTCTATAGAGTAAATTAAAAACACTTTTGCCCTGCACATCTGATCATTCCCAGAGTTTGCACGAACTTCACACGTACTCGCCATTTATCGTGATACAATTTTTTTGGTAATAGCACTGCGCTCTGTTGGGGAACAAAAAACTATTGCGAGAAGTGTGAAGAGTCGACCCTATTATATTCTAAGGTCGACCCATTATGAAATTCAAATGAGGGGTCCGTTCCACAATTTTTACAAACCTTACGAAATGAAAAAAAGAAAATAGAATTTGAATTGGGTGGTAAAAGAAAGAGAAGGAGACTTAATGAGATTTAGAGACGAAGTTAATCAAGAACTAAAACAGAAAAACAGGAGAAAAGAGGACTCATAAAAGACGTCATGGATCCATTTACGGATCTAGAGCGCGCGATTAGCTCAGTGGTTAAGCACTCGCTTGCCATGCGGAAGGTCTCGGGTTCGATCCCCCGTGCCGACAAAAATTTGTATTCTTAATTTGGTTACAATTGTTTGTAAGGGATACCTTCCGGTGCGCTCGTGTTGACCCAGCACCTAATTGGGAAGTATTGCGTCACTTCTCGCCCATCGGAGGGGAGGCATACTACGGGATGGGTAGGCTACAACACAGACCACAAGCGTCTACAGTAGCTCCTGTTTCATGGCTACGAAATAAAAACGGCTGTGAAACACTCATCTTTTTTTTAAAAAAAAAAAAAAAAAAAAGTGGAACCAATGCCTAACTCAAGAAGGTTTGGGAAAGGGCAAAGCAAAAGACACACTGTGTATCTATATTCTATCCTACCTATCTGTCAAGAAAAATGCTTCCCGATGTACAATACACTGTCGTTTTTTGTAAATTTCGCGTGTTTTAAAAGTACATGAAGCAAAAGCGGATATATGTCACATTGAACACCCCAATCACTGAAGTTAAGCAACGTTCAGTGTGGTTAGGACAAGGATTGGTGACCGTTCTCGTTTTGAATGCATCACTAGTAAAATATAGTCATCATAACAATCCATGTTGTGCTGGCTATTCCCGGCCCCACTCAGCCTGGGTGAGGTTAAATTGAGTCTTTGGGTTGTTAGCCAAGCAAATGCGGTGGGTAAAACTCCCCCACTGCCCAATGATATAGTTCTCGATTTTTTTTAAAAAACTAAATAATGGTTCTAAATCCCACCCGAGTGAAGAATATAATATCTATAAGACCTTGTTCTACTCTACAGAACTATTTGGATTGAGATTTTTATTTTCTATTACCTACATAGGTGGTATAGAAAATATTGTTTTTTGGTCGGTTTTATCAAATGGTCCGCTCGATAATATCGTTTTATCTTGCATATTTTCAATACTATTAATATAAATTTTCGACATTTATGAAAATTTAACCGTAGAATGTATTAATTTCGGATAGACCTTCCTCAATTGTAATAGAAAGTCGTGTGATGTTTACACCAGTTTATTTTGTATGTTAAGAACAGCTACGTAGAAATAATTTGGTCTCTGCAACCAATTGCGACAGAGCAAAATTGCGGCCCAGCGCCTAGCCTTAAATAATACTGATTTGAGCGCACGATTAGATCAGTGGTAAAATAGGTACACTATAACAATGCGGAAAGTACCGGGTTCGAACCTCAAAGCTTGTATCAAGAAGAGTGGGATTAAAGACAAAGTAAAATAAGAAGATTAAGACAGTTGTTGGTCAGGGACAACTTGGGAAGTATTGTGCTACTTCTCGCCCATCAGAGGGGAGGCATACTACGGGATGGTTAAGCTACAACATGTACTTCAAGCGTCTACAGTAGCTGCTGTTTCATGGCCACGAAATAAAAAAGGCCGTGAAACTCTTCATCTTTAAAAAAAAAAATCTTGAAGGCTAGTACAATGGGGTCACATGAAGTTTAGTATGTAGTGTATGCTTTAGAATCTTTAGATCACATCCTGAACTACATCAGTTGTTTTAAGTGTTGGGAGCATGGGTCCTCATAAAGCATGCGGAAGTTTGTAGGCTCTGAACAATAAACAGCTGTGGACAATCTCAGGGAGCAGAAAAAAACAGTTGAATTTATACAAAAAAAATCATCTCTTTAATTGATGAAAAACAAAAATAATGAAAATACAAAATGAAAAATTAATAAAACCATTGAAATAAGTTTAATTGATTGATGAAAGAATGAATTTCAAGGACCATTGAGCAATTCTTTTTCAGTCAAATGGTTTTTTTAAAAACAGCCTACTAACCAGCTGAGTTAAAGCACCTAAAAGAGGAAGAATCAGATTCTCCTTGTGCCACCAAGAAATATGGCACTTTGTCAAAAAAGATTATTATAAATATAAAAAAGCACACTCTTGACATGGCTACATGACTGACTCATTAAAAAAAAATATGTTTTATTCACATGAATAATTTTATGTCAATGTGAGACATTTGCTTTTGACCAGTAGGATTTTTTATTATGTATTTTATGCAATTGATAGTTGCTGTGATCCTTGAATAGATCTGAGTGAGAGAATAAAATAAATAAATGTGTGTTTTTTTTTTAATCAAAATTTTAGTGAATAGCGCAGAATTATAGGACTTTTTCTTTTACATGCTCGTGTATCATTCGCCGATAAATCCGCCACTGGTCGCTGCACACATTAAAGCATCTAGTTATTTTTCTTCACGAGGTATGAGCGGACCCTAGACATCCAAGTACAGAGCAGAAAAAATCCTGCCCTGCAGGGTATCGAACCCTGATCACCGTGCATGCAAGCTTAGTGCGATACACATTTGACCAAGGTGACCACAAGAACAGATCTGAGTGAGGGATTAATCCCACTACTTTTTACGAAGAAATTTTAAATCTCAAGAATCCAGTTGTATTGCCCATCTATTACAAAACATCTTTCTTGTACATTATTTGAGAGCACTTTAACCTAAGATGATATAAAAAAAAGTCATAATTATAATAATTATTATTCTCAACTATAGTAACAATTACACACAAAACAGTAGTTTCAACTAAACAATACAAAGCTGAAGTTTGATTATTATGATTGTGAAAAATACTAGATTGTACTTCAATTTGACTGAGAATAAAATTAGCCTGATAATACATAAATATTGAAACACTTAGGACAGAATTACTAGATGTTTTTAGTCACTCATGAATCGAGACTGAAGTATTAGGTTTTGTTAATCATAATTCTCCACTGAGGGCAAAATGGGATCAATGAGTTCGAGGTAGTTCTTATTTTTTATTATCCAAAGCAATATAGATTTCAGTTTCACAGAGGTATTACAAAAGATCCATTAATTCTGCTCTAGGAGTATGATTTGATAAGACAAGTAAGACAAGAAAAAATAAAAAAATAATGATAAACTGACAAAACCACTGCCATACTAGTCATCATGCTTGTAGCTCACAACTGTGTTCATCTTATGCAAGGAGGTACTGAATGAGCGGAGTTGAACCTCCTGTGAGTTTGCAATGAAGACTGGTTCAGTCTCCGTCCAATTCTCAGGCACTGAGGTATCCTCCTTGGTGTAGGCAAGACAGTCAAATTCACACGGGCATCCAACAAGGGTAGGAAACTCACCGTGGAACAGATCTGAAGGAGAACATCGCGAAATTCCCGTTGAATGACTTTGATATCTTTGTTACCTGGAATAGAACAAGATAAACTTGCCAGTATAGTAGGTAATATATTTCCCATCAGAAAATAGAAAATTAAACTTAAAAATACCAGCCTAATCGACTTTCTAATAGTTCTTCCTCTGAAGAACTCTGTTTGTTAGTCTGTGCCATAATAACATCAAAGCAGATACTTCAAAAGTGTTAAATTTGGAATTCATAATGTTCTTACTGCCTTGAAACTTGATTTGCCATTTAGAGTGCATGCAGTTTACAGAATTACTAGTTCAATCATTATGAGTACATTTACAAATTAAAATTAAATTTATATTACTTAAATAACTTAAAAATATTGAAACAGATATTTACCTATTTTCTCCTTTTCATCACTATTAGCACCAGCACCAGTGTTTATATTATTGACAGTTGGTGGAACATTTTCATCACTTGACTTCTCATACTCAAGCTTGAAATCCCACCTTTCTAGAACTTCTTTTGTGTTTCTATTAGAAATCACTAAGCTGAGCTTCTGAATTTTTTCAGTGAGGAGCCAATCTGAAAACAATAATAAAATGAAAGTATTTGGAGGAAGTCTCAGGCATCAATGAATCAAGTAGTTATCAGGTAATCACACATGAAAACCTTACAAGTAATTATATCAAAGAGAAGAAATTATTACTATGCCATCATGGTACAAAATCATGGAGTTCTAGACAGCTCCTAAAAAACTGTTCTGTGATGTTTGGAGCTCATATAATAATCAATTTTTTTTTACTTTCCTTATTCTACAAAAAGGAAGTATTGTATTAGTAAAAAAATTGACCTACCCAGTTTTTCACATTTCTTGACAAATCAAAGTCTCAGGATAACAAAAAAGTTGTTTTCAGCCATTGCATTTGCCTGTCTGTCAGTGTGTGTGAATATGATATCTCGGGAACAATAAGAGCTAGAGACTTGAAATTTTGTGTGGAAGCTGATTTAATAAACCACACAAAACCACAGGGCCGCAAAGGACTCTCCTTCGGAGTGGTTGAATATAAAAAAAATATAGAGAACAACATTTTCTTAGAACGAACAAATAACAGAAGTTTACCCTGATCATTTTTTTGACATCTTGAACTTTTTGGAACCCTGCCCCAATTTATCAGTATTTTAGAGTGTCCTGCTTGGACTAACTTTTGTATTATTCATATTAGATGGAGGTTGTGACATATCAATGACTCTGATTTTGAATTTAACATTGATTTTTAGTTATCTGTTATTATTGTGAGTCTAGAGTGATAAGGAAAGTCTTACTCTCACACCAGTTTTTTCCCCAAATAAGGATCTTTTACTTATTAATAGCAAGTCATTTGTGCCAAATCAAAAAAATTGGTACCATTCAATAATTAAGTTAATAATTAGTTCAACACAAACCTTTCAATTGGGTTAGAATAGTATTGATAAATAATTCTATCTCCTTGTCAGTAGACACATAAATGGTTAGGCCAAAGTGCTCTTCATGCTTGAAAGATTCTGGTGGATAAATTCCTCTTTGAAAAAGAATACTGTTGATTCCAAAAACTGAAATGAAAAAAAAAAAAAAATTATGTTAATTTTCATCTGATATTTTAGGCTCATCCCTAGACATAGCAGATCAAATTTTATGGTATGTCTTGGATGAAAATCAATAGAATATTTAAACCTTAAAAATTGAAATATAGCTCTAATAATGGTACAGTATTAGAGATTCAATAATAACAGAGTAAAAGGCATTGTTTTAGTGAAGTAGCAGACTTGTGTGTTTTTTTTTTCTCGTAAATAAGGTTGGATAGATAATCTTAAGTATCCTTACAGCCAGGAACTTTATGGATGTATACAACACATTCATTTTTGATTAACTTTCAAATACAATGAGTAAGAACTAAGAAGAACTATTGACATCATTCATAGAGTGCATCAGCTTTTGTAAGATTATACCTACTGAAGTAGTCACCATGATTGAGTGAGTTAGTGCATTAGGCATTGCATAAATGGTGATCAGGGTTAGATCTCTCGTGGGCAAGGAATTTTTCCGTTTGTACTTGAATGTTTTATAATCAACCAGCCCTTAGCTGGATGAGGTTAATAAGGGAAGCTACTTTATGAGTTTTCAGCAAATGGAAGGTAAAACTACCATCTCAAGTGATCTCTGATGTTAAAGACATGCAATTTCTGAGATGTCTAATTTTGTCAATGTGACAGCATTTAAGTACCAATGTGTAGATTATGAGAAATACTTACATAGATAATCTGTAACTATTTTAGCAGATCCTTTCAGCACAATAGCGTTTTCCGACTTCTGGACCTGTTTTGTTGCCATTTTATGAGCAAGATAGTATTATTGACAATGAGGATTTGAGATAAGGAAAGCCAGAACTAAACTTGAGCTTTCATCAAGAGAACAGGGTAGTGTTACTAGAAAAAAAATTAGGGATGAATATGATAGATAATTTGTCAGAATAATAGAAAAGCTCAACTAGCAAAAGAAAAATAGAATAATAATTTTAATAGAAACGCTCAAAAATCAAATAGACAAAAATTATGAATTCAGATATCGGATATGGCCGTTTCGTTTTCCGCTATCTTTTTCTTTATGTTATTTTCAAAAATTCAAATCGCCGGTTATTTACTTGGGTCGATCCTTTTATCTTCTTTTGAAAAGATTGTGTGAACGGAGCTTACGTTAAATATTTTAAGGCGCTAAAATTTAAATTTTATACTTATCAAGGTATCGTCGTTATCAATGTTTCTTCTTGTCACAGGGGGTCCCGTTATCACCTTTCCCGTGTGTCAATTTGATAAGGTAACTCTGATAATTTCGTAGGGTGTCGACACATTGGTCTGAAATTTCTGTGATAGTTTTTGTTAGTACAATGAGTGCCAAGATACCCAATGTGTCTCAACTATCCTCTCGAATTATCAGAGTTCTGGGAATGAACCCAGGTCCCATGACTTTGCAAGGAACCAACACTTACATCTTGGGAACAGGTAACAGGTAGGTTTATGCAATAATATCAATAGCAGGCTTTTGGCTTTGACCTAGTGACCTATTCTACACTGTGTTTGGCCTTTTTTGTTATTCCTATCTGCTACCTAGCTCTACTATTTTTTCATGTGTTATGGATCTACTTAATATGACAATGAGTACAGCTTACATATGTAGATTTAATTGAATATTAATTTTATTTAAGAATATCAATAATGAGTTCATGATATTAATGTGAATTTCAGATTAAATAATTTTTATAAGTACAATTTTTTATTAATTAAAATATAAACTCATAGTTAAAATACCTCCCATAGTCTGTCCCGTTAGCTCAGTGGTAAAGGCGGCACTCTTTGAATCCAGAGATTCCAGAGGTCATGGGTTCAAAATCCAGCTGGGACATGACAAGTTATCCTCCCATTTGGGATTTTTACCACATAATAATAATTATGTCTTGGGCTTACTGCTGGAATAATGGGACTTTAATAGTCTTAATGGGCAGTATAAATAAGGCAATATATTATTATTATTATTATAAACATTAAAATAACTATACTCAAGTTGTATGTATTTCAAAAGTTTTTAAATTGTTTATTGGGTAGGTAGATAATAGACAACAAAATACATACAAACTATATTTACCTTATCCACTGTAGTTTCTGGAAGGCGTTCTCCCACAAAACAACCGTTTCACTTGTTGTAAGGTTATTATTTTTTCTCAATCCCAACTACCTACCTACTCCATCAATGAATTCTGTAAGTGGACCATGTACTTCAAGTACGGAGCTGGAGATTAAACCCAGGTCTTCATGCAAGCCAGTGTGCTACTCCACTTGGCCACAGTGACTACATCTACATGGAAGAGAATTTTGTTGGCATCAGCACCACCCTTGATCAAGTTTTGTTTTATTAATTTCAATTTCTATGTAAATATTCTATGTACTTTATTGTAAATAAAACTTGATCTAACATGTTTAATAATAATAATAATAAGAGTAGGTATAATCTGTACCTACAAGGATAACTTCTATTACTATTATTTCAGGCGATTACTATTGGACACTGGAGAGCCAGACAAATTAGATTACATTGAAAATCTTAAGCAGGTGCTCAGCAAAGAGTCAATATCCCTGGAACACATTGTTCTGTCCCATTGGCATGGAGATCATGTTGGAGGACTTAAAGACATTTACAATCATATTAACCCAGGTAAATTTCCTGAGACTTCTGTAATAACTTTCCTCTTAGCTATTGTTCAGTATTTCTAACCAATGTTCCTAAATCTTAGTGGTACCTAGGTAAAACTCTCAAGTTCATACAAGTTTGTCTATACCTTATAGGTAACAGAATGTAGTACAATCAAAGATAGGTGATATTATGCTTTGGAATACACACTTCATACTATGCATATTATAATAGTGATAATAAGAATCAAAGTATTTTTTGAAAATTATTAAGCTAAGTACAAATGAATAAATATAAATTTAATGATATTAAAAAAAAACTAATTTATATAAATATGTAGCTAGCCCCAATGGCACATTGAATTAACCAGTTCTTGTTCTGTCACTGCAGTTAAGCAACGTCTAGCAAGGTTAGGACTTTGATGGGTTACCCTTCAAATTTGAATTTTTGTGATGCTGGCTATTCCCGGCCCCACTCAGGCTGTGTGAGTAGGTAGCTGGTTTGTAAGTTTCTAGCAAATGGAGAGTAAAACTGCCCCTCGTGATTAAAAGCCACATTAAAAAAATAAAAGGAATATGTCTGGGCTAATAGCTAGTTCTGGGCTTAATAGCTATGCTATGAGATATGCTTTGCCCTCATTAGGTTTAATATTATTATTACTATGTATTGTATAGTACATAGAAATATTATATATTATAAAAAATATAAAGGATGTATAAAACAAAAACAATTTTTATGTCTGGTAAATTAATATGATAATTTAAGAACAACTGTGCATAGTTGAAAAAAGGATTTGATGTATCTCTTTTGTTCTTATTGATGTATTTTCCACAGACTGTACCAATATCTGGAAGTTCAAAGCCTCCCCAGAAGATGAAGCTCAGACATCAGATTTCCTACCTGAAAACAAAACATTAAAAACGCTTACTGATGGTCAGTTGCTGGAAGTTGAAGGTGCTACTCTGAGGTAGGCACTAGAAAAATATAAACTGCCACTCAAAAGGCTGTTAAAAACTTCTCTTTTTTAAGTTTTGATGATGAGAAAACAGTTTGTCCCGGTAGCTCAGTGGTAAGGCGGTACTCTGTAAATCCAGAGGTCGCGAGTTCGAAACCCAGCCGGGACATGACATGTTATCTTAATTCTCTTGGGCTACTGTAATAAACTAATAGTTATATCGCAAATTCTTTAATATTTTTAATCACTAAATAAGAAAATAATTTTATATTGTCGAAAATATTGATAATAGTTTATATCACATTTAATGGACTAAATTTTCATATTGCTCAAATACAGAAAATTGTTTTCTGAGCCAACTCTTGGTTAACCATTCGTCCGCATTAAATGATTTTGGGCTAAATATTTTACTATCTGAAATGGTCGTTGATTGAATTTTGTGCTCAGTTTTTTCCATTGAAAATTGAGTTATACTGTAATGTACACATGATCTGGTATTTTCGGCTCAACTCAAGCTGGGTGAGATCAACATTTAAACTGTAAGTTTAATTTTGTTACATGTAACGTCCGTCTGTAAAACACCCATAAAATAAAAGACCTCTGGGGCAGCCCCAGTCTTCCGATCAGTACCAAATGTATACTTTTCACTTATGTAAAAAAATTCAAGTCTAAATTATACGTTATAGACATATTTTATTTACTAACACACAAACAAAGGAGACCGACCAACTTTCTCTCTATAGGATTCATACAACAAAGAAATAGTAGAAAATTACGTAGATATTACATTTTTTTATGACGTGCACTTTTGATGACAATAAACTTCTGGGCTACTGAGGAACATATAATAGCTGGTATGCTGGACCAGCATGACACATTAACAAAGCAGTTTCTTGGGAGGACAATTAAATAAAAAATATCCCTTTTCCTGTCAGGGAGAGGAACGTTACAAGTTAATATTGTTCGTTTGTGAAGTTTCCAGAAAGTAGAGGGTAAAACCCCCGTCCAGATTAATCCAAATCAAGAGGTTATAACCTTATCAGAATTTGAAAGAAATGTTCTCAGTTTATATGTACTAGAAGTAGTCAATGTGACACATTTAAATGCAAATACTAAATTAGTATTAACCTCATAGGAAAAATTTATTACCTGAAAAAAGGTCTTTTCTTGATTACCTAAGATTTAAAAAACTTGAAAAAAAAAAAAAAAAATATATATATATACTGTCTCAGTAGATAATAGCTGTCTAAAATTATTCAGGATGAACAAGTCGTTTATTTTAAATTATATTTGGTAGTTGTACAATATTGTATATGTACACTGTACAGGGTGAACCATTTATATTTACGGTTGCATTTTTCTAACAGCATGTCCCATAAATTTTGTGAGTGTATCTGACTACCCTGCGGTTACCCTGACTACCCAGACGTCTCTCTGTAGGGTTTCTTAAAATCTAAGGTCTTGTAAATTAGCCACGAACCTTGGGGGCCTTGAAGCACAACATTCGACAATAAATAGCTATTATTATTAGTATTTTAATCTTTATTAGGAGGACAAAGTACAATATTAACAGTATAAAACTAAGGAAAAATAAATAAAATTTATTCATTTAATGATAAATAGTATGAAAAATAAATAAATAAATAATAAAATAATACTAATGTCCCAACAAAAGGGCGGGGTCATTGCCTGTGGCAATCTCTTTCATCCAACTTTACCAACTATTCTCCACTGAGACTGATATACCTCACGAAATTTATGGGAAATGCTGTAAAATGAGCGCACTGCGCCATCTACTCTTGAGGAAGCCACCTACGCTTTCATCATCTTCTACCACTAGAGAGAACAAATTCACAAAGCTCTCCTACTTCACAAAAAATGCAACCCCATTAGCGAAGATAGTTGTGACTCATTCTAGTTTCATCACAAAAAACAAATACCGTATATTTACATGGCTGGCATTTCCAGCCCTACCCAGCTGGTGAGGTTAATGTGGGTAGCTGGTACGATTCCCAGCGAATGGAGGGTAAAACCTCCGTCTTGACTATCTATTCCAAATCAGGAAGTTACAACCAAATAGGATCAATGGACGTGAAAGGAGCCTAAACATTAGATCAGGCGTCCATATAATCCTCTCACCACCGTGATATAGGTATTTCCTTCTCACGGACACGGAATTATTATTAATGGCCCACCCTGTACACTCTACATTTTATCTATTTACAAAACCATAATTCACCTCACAATGATCGTCCCAGTATATTTTTTAATCAAAGGAAGTAGAGTATTAGCTTGTCCTTATGACAGTACCATCCGTCTTATCAACTGAATCTCAGACAATATTCTTAACAGCAAAAATAAATAGACACAAGCAAAATGTGTTTACTTAGAGAATCTATACTTTTAAAACGAAAAGACCAGGAGATATACCTACCAACTAATTTACCAAGGAAAATAAATTTTCCCGTATTCTTCACAGTTTTAACTTGAAGACGGGTATATTATTTTTTATTGTAATAATTTATCTTTGTCAATTAAATGGAAATGTTGTTTAAAAAAAAAAATCATATTGAAAGTAGCTCAAATATAACTAAACTGGCAAACTTGAAATTTGGAAAATGGACTTCTCACATTCATGTAGCTCGAACTGAGAAAGGAAAAAGTTTCCAACTAACTCGGCAGGCATGGTCTGATGAGTTGTACGGCAATGCCTGTCTGGCTGGAGCGGCCTGATCTGGCTGTAAATTAAAATATAATAGCTAAATAATGGTGTGCAATACAGTTTTATTTATTGGAAGTCCAGTATGGCAATGATTTAGTTAGGAGGTTGGCTATCACTATTGTAATGCACACAAGTGCAACACAACTACAGGACTTCCTTTATTTTCTCTTTTTAACATCGCTTTAAAGAATGGTCATATCACGACGGGGTTTTACCCTCCATTGCTGAAACTCACTAACAGCTACTCAAATTAACCTTACCCAGCCTGAGTAGGGTTGGGGAGAGCCACGAGGTTTTGTGTCTTTTTGTTCGAATGTGAGTGATACATCAAGTCCTAAACTCACTTGACGTCGCTTAACTTCAGTGACGGATTGAGAACTGGTGTATTCAACGTGCTATCGACGATGGCTAGAAGAAGTCTTATGTATAATTATTGTGTTTTGTGTCTCATCCAATTCATACTCGTGCTAAAGACTCGTAAACTGCCCGTTCAACTGTTGAAATAAACAATTGTGAAGCCGTCTTTGTTGCAACCTATTTTTGAGCTATCCAAGATCCGAATATTATTAGTCCCGGTAGCTCAGTGGTAAAGGCGGCACTCTCTGAATCCAGAGATTCCAGAGGTCGTGGGTTCGAAACCCAGTCGGGACATGACAAGTTATCATCCCATTTGGGATTTTTACCACATAATAATAAGTCTTGTGGCTTACTGCTGGAATAATGGGACTTTAATAGTCCTAATCGGGAAGTATAAATAAGACGATTATTATTATTATGGCAGGGGTTCTCAGCTGATATCCTCTCCTTCTATCTGTGGTTTTGGAAGACACTGCAGGTGGGTACCAAAGTCAGTATCTTCATTTAGGAATCTTCGAACAATGGAACAGGTGTTAATGATCACACTTTTCTGCATTTGGATGTACATGTTTTTGTTTCGGAATTCTTATTAGGTTAATTCCGATGCTCCATTCGAAGTTTTATCTATATATTATTATTTTTCGTCTCCTTATACAGGGTGATTCACACGCCAGGACACACCTCAGACCACGTGGTGCTCCAGTTGCAGGAGGAGAATGCTGTGTTCAGTGGAGACACCATACTGGGCGAGGGGACCACCGTGTTCGCGGATCTCACAGCCTACATGAAGTCCCTGCGCAGGATACGGGACTTGAACCCGGACGTTATCTACCCCGCCCATGGACCCGTGCTCAAGGTCAGTACGACGGAGACAGCAGTGAGCTGTTGGAATTGGGGAAACTACGTTTAACAGATAAAAAATTGAAATCGAAGCAAAAACATAATTTCTTTTTGGTGAATATATACGTTTAAATTGAAATCGGACCAAAAAAAATTTTTTTTGGTAAAATATACGTCAGATAAAAATTGAAATCGGAGCAAAAAAATATTTTTTATTATCTACCAAAAACGAAAATAATACTTCCGATTTCTAATATTAGAAATTTAACGGAAGTAAAACGAGTATTATACATAGTAGCTATTGCTATTTTCCTCCGATTTAACCATTAAATCATTAAAAAATATGAATAAAAAAAAGATGTACTCAAGTTATTGATAGATATGCTTGTATTTTTGCAACCTTCAAATAGTGAGAACAGCTTCGTTTGACATTAAAACTGTATCTCTCATAAAAACTTCCAAAACAGAATGAGAATTATGTCACCCTCTTTTCCATCTCTATTCCATCGTCATATCTTAGCAATCCATTCCATGTCTTCTCCGATAGGTATTGCTGTTGGCGACTTGTACAATCGCTGAAATTTGCCGTATTTAATCAATCAATAACTTTATTTTTATTTGTACCTACACTTTATTTTTTGAAGGGATAGTAATCGTATACTATTGGTTCTACATATATATAACTGACATCAACTAACTTCTTTTTTATATCAAAAATGTCAAACCGGAAAAAGTAGGCATAACACACACTGTCATTATTAATAAAATAACTAACTCGCTTAGAGATTAAATATTTTCTGTAGGTAGTAAAAGGTCCGCCAATTTGTGTAATAATAAAAAAAGTGAGAAAGCTGAAGAAGATATCTATGTACGTTTTATGTTAATACTAAATTAACTATGTATGTACCTATCTATATGGTTTATACTGTTAAGCATGGATACTTGGATAGGTTAGGCGTTAGTGCAGTGTTCATTATGAATTCTTCACACTTAAACTCACAAGTTTTGCAGTTTTTGCATATTTAAAATAATTTCGCGAATTGACCGAGTTCTTTTTTTTTCTTATTCTTATTTTTATCGATCTATTTGTTGTTAAATTTCTATAAATGTCAGAAATAAATAAATTATGTTACTATGTTCTACTTATTTTAAGTTTTTAATAGACTTGGCCGAATTACCGGTAAAGGAGTACTAACGAGTGTAGTGTATTAATGAAAAATTCAAAACTAATCTTTTTAACTCATTTTTGAGCAATTACTGGAGGAGTCGCAATGTATATGGTACCTACATGCTAACGTAATATTATTGATTGATTTTCAGTATTTACTTATATATCTCCCTCGCCTTTATCCCATATTAGCTTATGTTGCTTTTGGGGTCGGCATTGTTCAACCTCATGGTTGAGGTCGGTAGGGTGGAGCACGTGTTTTATGGCTGGATGCCCTTCCCAACGTCAACGATTCTATTTGGTTTTAACGTCCTGATGTGGACGGGGGTGTTACCCTCCATTCGCTGGGAATCGTACCAGCTACCCACATTAACCTCACCCAGCCTGGGTATTTTCAGTATTTACTTGACAACAATAAATTTAGATATTTTATTCATGTACATTCCATAAAAATATTTTTAATGTTTTTTTTTTGACAAATTTAATGGCAGAAAAAAATACTTCAAAATACGATTAGAAATCAAATTACCTTTTAGTCCTATCCATCGCCATATATACTCATAAGAGCTGTCCCCAAAGATGCTGCTGAAATAATTTCATCCTTAAAAATTTCATTCTACCCTGAAATGTTTAAAGAAGTAATGACAAGAATGTTTGAATTGTATACTGTGTCAGTTGGCAACTCTTTGTTTAGAGCAGTTCAAAATAAAAATTTATTTTGTTAATAAAAAAATAATTTGAACTGTACTGTTGGACGTTCAGTTATTTTTGTGATATTTTTTGTGTAGTCTGGTAATCCAGGTAGCGTATGGGTCCATTGGTTCGAATCCCACCCAGTGCATGAATTTTTCGTCATTAATTTAAGTTTGTAACCTCATAATCATAAGACTCTGAGGGTTAGGTGGTAGAAAATGCTTTGAGCATTAACTTCGCCTGGTGGTTGCCTTCCACTAAAGAGTGTTATTATTATTATTGTTTATTTATCATGTAAAATAATTATTTTGTATGTATATGAAGGTACTTAATAAACACTTTTTATTTTTATACTATTCACTTTTAGAGATTGTAATTGGGTGGGAACTTCCCACCCAATTACAATTCCTGGGAACCCACGTTAATTTTTTAGACCTACTAATCTTAAAATTATGATGTCTTATATAGTGTACACTGTACACAGTGTGTACGACCCTTCCCATAAAACTATAGCCTGTCCCGTGCACGATAGCTCGTCGATTGGTACTGGGCAGTGTACTTACCCTTTTTTTTTTAAAAAAAAAGGTAAGTGTGCCCCGGAACCACTTTCGCACTACTTCAAGACACTTTACCTTTACATCCATGCCATTCCGGAAACAGAAAATTTGGGTCAGAAATTTTCGCTCCGGCCGGAATTCGAACCCGTAACCTCCGGGTCAGTAACCAATGCTCTTAACCACTGAGCCACGGTGGTCGGCATGTGTACTAAGCCACGGAGTGTACTTAGCCTGCCCGGGCGCCGTTGGCAACACCAAGTCCAGTAAGGTTTATTCTCCGAGTCTGTTTCTACCTATTATTATTATCTCTATTTCATTAAATAAAGAGGTGCTATATTAAATTGTTAGCGTAATGGGACTTCCTGTCTCGAGCCGACAGTCTAAATAAAGCACTACTATTCTATACTACTATACTATGGCTCATACAACGCGTCATGGCTCCGTTAGTGAAAAAAAAAAAAAAAAAAAAAAAAAAAAAAAAAAACAATGTCTATTAATTTGGAGTATACCTTAACATTATTTGAATGGGTGAGTAGAAGAACCAGGAATGTCAAAAATCGACTTTTCAGGAAAGCAGAAATAAGATTTGTCTTATTTTTGCTTTCCTGATGCTAATGAGTATAATAAAATTAAATTTTACATTCCTTGTTATTCGACAAGATTCTCACAACTAGGTACTAATACCGGTAGCAAAAGTGGTCAGTGATTTTGTTACATTCCTTGATTTAAATCAGATTTTTTTTCCGCTTCCCCCACTTTAAAATCGAAAAAAATTATACTTTTAAGGGGTATTTCTCCTTCATATTCACAGAGATGATAGAAAAGAGTGCATTCTTTCTTATTCTACGTAGAAAAAAAAAATCGATTTTTGACATTCCTGGTTCTTCTACTCACCCATTCTTATCGAATCTGATTTGATTTCTCTAGAGAAATTGTATGCAAAGTTTGGTTACAGTTGTTTCTAAGGTAAACCTTCCAGTGCGCTCGTCTTGACCCAGCACCTAAAAGGGAAGTACTGTCTCATTTTTCGCCCATCAAAGGGGAGGCATAGGTACTAGGGGATGGCCAAGCTACAACACAGACCACAAGCGTCTACAGTAGCTGCTGTTTCACCAACTCAAACTTACTGTTTCTTTTCAATTATTTTTTAAAACATTTGAAATATACATCCCAGCACCATCTTCGCAACCCAGTCCTCTTATCTTCTATCTCGTTCCTCTTATTCTCATACTGACAGATTTTATAATGGAAATTTATACATTTCATGCAGGCGCGGCCGGTGCTAAGGAGCTACGGAACTGCAGCACCCCCAGACAAAGAGGAAAAGGAGTATTTTTTTTTTCAAGTTCTAGCTCGTACTAAATCCCATTTTAGTTCGGTTTATGAGGCAGCACCCCCAAAACATTTTCCCACCGGCCGCGCCTGATTTCATGGCTAAGAAAAAGAAATACCGAAGGCATTATCACCACCCTTGATCAGGCTTTGTTTATATTTATTTCTAACTTGTTACTATGTTCATTGTATATAAAAGATGTAAATAAAGCTTGATCCAAATGTTTATAAATAAAAAAATAAATACACTTTCTTCTCTCAACTCCCCAGGAACCTATCGACACCATTGACTTTTACATCCGCCACAGGGAGGAAAGGGAGAAGATGATCCTGGACATCCTGGAGAAGCAGAGTGGTCATCCCTTGCTCACAGAGGACATCGTGCGCTTCATGTACAGTGTACGTCCCGGTAGCTCAGTGGTTAAGGCGTCGGTCTAGTATTCCAGAGGTCGCGGGTTCGAAACCCAGCCGGGAAATGATTATCTACAAAAAGAAACCCTTCTTTTATCCTGAATTAAAATCTGGGAAATTATATCTGGGAAAAAAATCTGGGAAATTATAAACAAGAAGTAGACTTTAATGAACAAAAATTCTTCATAAATTATAGAGCATTGCCAAGTGTATAAATTGTATGACTTTTTTTTTAAATTTGGGTTTAAAGTCGCTTTCAACTGCATGGTCATATCACGACGGGGGTGTTACCCTCCATTCTCAGGAAACTCACAACCTGCTACCCACATTAATCTCACCCAGGCTGGGTTGGGCTGGAATGCCAGTATCACGAAAAACCTCGCTGGACGTTGCTTAACTTCGGTGATCCTACGAGAACCGTTGCATTCAACGCTCCATACGAATCAATTAATTTCATCTTCATACGAATCAATTACCTGTTAATATGTAATACCACTTTTTTTTATTTTAAAGATGAGTGTTTCACAGCCGTTTTTATTTCGTAGCCATGAAACAGGAGCTACTATAGACGCTTGTGGTCTGTGTTCTTCTTCTTCATAGTGATGTCAGTCTGTTGATTAAATAATAAATGTTCTGAATTTAGATAACCCCAAATTAATTTCATCCAATATCTCTGTTCACAGGACAACCTGGTGTTCGTCTTTGAAGCCGCCAAGTACGTGACGAGGAAGCACCTGGATAAGCTACAGGTAGACGGGAAGGTGGTGCGGGGTGACGACAAGAAGTGGTCCATCAAACCGGTCAGCAAGCTGTAGTTAAGTTATACAAATTATAAGTTAAGCTGTACTTTTATCAATCACCTCGGCCGAGGTGTGAAGAACGCCTTAAAGAAAGAGATCTTTCTAACGATTTGATCGTTTAAACAAATTTTGTGGTTTGTGTTCAGCCTTATTTTTTCATGATAAAAAACATGCTCTGTTTTTTTTTTATCTCTATTCACAGGAGTCCACATGGTGGACACACGCTGTTTCCACCAAGTGGACACTGTTAGTGGAGAAAAAAGTTTGGGGTGATCACGTTTAAGAACTGGAGATAATGAGAAATAATAATTATTCTTAAACAGATTGAATCAAGTTTTATTTACAAATAAGTATATACATTTTACAAAAACAAAGTTGAAATTATTAAGCAAAACTTGATCAATGGCAGTACTAATGCCCACGGCATTAACTAGAAGTTGGATGAGTGACCATTCAAATTTAAATACTCGTGATGCTGAGTATTACCACCCCACTCAGGCTGGGTGAGATTAAAGTACGGACATTTAAGGAATTTTATACAATTTCGGTCAAACTTTATTAAATTTACAATACATTAAATATAATAGAAAATAGAACAAAATAAGTATACAAAAGAAATTAAATAAATTTTGATCAAGGGTGGTGATAACAACGTTACTCACAGAGTTATAGCGCCAAATACGAAAAAAAAAAAAAAAAAAAAAAAATAGATTCCGTGGGCGTTCTCCACCAACAGAGAAATAATTTAAACAAATGTAGCTTAGCCAAATACATGCTCACCTCAACTTAGTTCACAAATAGCTAATCGGGGAAACTTGAAATTTAAGACTCGAATTTCTCGCACTATTTAAATGTAGGTACGAATCAATAAGGAATTTTACCAATACAAGTGTCAAGATGAGATACCTGTCAATAGCCATCACCTGTCTATTTAGCCCAGATAACGCGGTAAATTTTTTTGTCTCGTTCATCCATTGAAATTTACAGCTATCCAAACTTTCTTATCAGAGTCACACGCAAGAATAATTCAAAATAAAAGTGGTGTCCTTATCACTAGGACTCTAAACAAAGAGTTTGAGGTGTCGCCCACTATCCCCAACAAGTTGAATTAATTAGAAAAATCCACAGCGTCCTTCTGGAAGGACGTCAGCCTTATCTGGGTTAGTTGGTGGTCGCTTGTTCAACTCTTGGCCTGAATAGATTTTTTATCATGAAAGTTTTTTCTGGATTCGATAGATTTCTATAATTTAAGTAGTATATTATTGTGAATGAGTTTATATTATTTTACTTAGAATTTATACTATTTTTAATGTGATGATTATAATCATTCCCAAGTTATATTTATGTGATTAATTTGCACATACGTATGTAGTATATGAAAGTATTATTTACATGTACGTTTATTGTTGGTGTTGTTTATTTAATCAAAATATTATACAAAAATGTCACATTGTTTATGATTATTGTTAAGATAATTAAATAGTCTTATATTTTCATTATCTATTGACTCCCAAATATTTTACATCTAGGTACAAATATTTTTTTTAAAGCTATAAATAATTAACATAAATATAAAATATTTTTCTTTCAATTTATAATATCATATTTAGAACATGTACTTATGTGTTATATTTTATGTTATACTAGTATCTAGTTATAACGTGTTATATTATACTCTAAATTTGAAGTTCTGTTCACCTCATTCCAATAGTACCTTAACTGTTGGCATAACGGGACTACCTAGCTTGCGCTGACACTCTAAATAAAGCACTGATCATATAATTTTATTATACAATACTCTGTTAAACTTACCCATGTATATTCCAGTGGACTGAAAGCAAGCCCAACTCCTAAATATCTTCGTCTTTAGTTAACTTGCTTTTTTAGCGCACGAATAGCTCAGTGGTTAAGCACTCGCTTGCCATGCGGAACGTCTCGGGTTCGAACCCCCGAAAAAAAAATGAATTGAAAATTTGGTTACAGTTGTTGGTAAGGTAATACCTTCCGGTGCGCTCTCGTTGACCCAGCACCTAAATGGGAAGTAGTGTGTCACTTCTCGCTTCTAGCCCATCAGAGGGGAGGCATACTACATGATGGGCAGGCTACAACATAGACCACAAGCGTCTACAGTAGCTCCTGTTTCATGGCTACGAAATAAAAGAGACTGTGAAAAATTCATTTTTTTTTTTTTTTGTTTTAAAAAAAGGTCTGTGAATAATCTTCCTTTTAAACTTTACTTAACCTCGTAGATTTAGGGCGCATTCATTCATAAATTGAACTTGCCATTATCTCAACTAGCTTTTTTTTAATTTGGGTTTAACGTCGCTTTCATCTGCATGATCATATCACGACGAGGGTGCTACCCGCCATTCGCAGGAAACTCACAAACCTGCTACCCATATTAACCTCACCCAGCCTGGTTTCGGCTGGAATGTCCCGTATCACGAAGTCTCCACTTCGCTGAACGTTGCTTAACTTCGGTGATCTTACCAGAACCGGTGCATTTAACGCGCCATCGACGCTGGCTAACTAGCTCTTTGATTTTGAATAAAGTTGTCCGTTAAGTATTTCATCAAATTCCCTCATTAGCCAGCGTCGGTGAAGACTTCGTGATGCTGGTATTCCGGCCCCACCCAGACTGGGTGAGGTTAATGTGAGTAGCAGGTTTGTGAGTTTCATGCGAATGGAGGGTAACACCCCCGTCATGATATGAACATGCAGCTGAAAGCTATGTTAAACCAACAAAAAAATCCCCATTAATTTTTTTTTTTTTTTTAAGTGGGTTTAACGTCGCTTTCAACTGCCATGGTCACATCACGACGGGTTTTCCCTCCATTCGCAGGAAACTCACAAACTGCTACTCACATGACCTCACCAGCCTGAGTGGGACCGGAAAAGCCAGCGTCACGAGAATTTAGAATTTGAATGGTCACCCATCAAGTCTTAACCTCGCTGGATGTGCTTAACTTCGGTGTTCTGAAGGAACCGGTGTATTCAACATGCCATCGACGCTGGCTGTCCCTTTAATTACTAAACCATTGTGGCAGAAGTATTGGATTCCCATTACTTCCTCAAAATGAGGTAAAATGAAAACAGTAAGTATTTGTTTAAATTAAACAATTCACAATAAAATATATTTTAAGTAGATAGAGAGGTAATAGATAAAATTCAATAGTAACTCGTTCAAGTATTTCAATTATAACACTAAATTAATTATATTGCATTGCCAAAGCAGATGGGGGACTTCACTCGAGATTGAAGCAAGAGATAAATTTATAAAATTTGGTACAATTAAAAATGAACAATAGGGAGGTGCTTACAGTAAGGAAAATTTTCTTCTATGTATTTTTGAAATTTTTCTTCTATATCCATTTGACGGCAAAGGCATACGACATGGCTTTTTACAGGTGCTGTAAAGATGTTAGATCTGAAACAGACCCTAGTTCCAGAAATATCTCTCTCATATTCTCCCTTTAAGCGTCACACAACGCACTCTGATTGGTTTTTTTATGAATATTTATTAAAGAGAATCTGTAACATTCAGAGTCTTGCCCTCTGATGTTATTTCACGCAAAAGCAATATGAGTGCTTTGAGTGACGGTTGAAACGGGATTCGGGGATTTTGAGAGTGGAGAGTGTTTCTGGAACGGGCTACAGGACAACTAAAAATTTCAAACTACCTACGAGCTTTTAAACTTTCTTGTTTTTTTTTTAATTTTCTGTTATACTTTCTGTGTTTTTTTTTTTTTAATTTTCTATTTAAATTTCTTGATTCATGTATGTACAATTGTACATGTAACTGTACAGATATGCACTATACATGAATCATTTCAAAACCCGCTAATGTTCCTTATGACAAGCACCTACCAAGGAACAACTTTACATACAAAAAACAATTGTATAAAAAATAAAACGTTACAAAATGAATAATATAATGACCACTAAAATTTGAATACGCGAAAAGCAGATTAATTTATACTACACCTAAAATTATTAGTGACTTAACATATATCTCTTTTTCTGAGTGATTTAATCAAACGATCATCAGCAGTTAACTTCCGGCCTTTATGTCTTCTATCTACCGAACAACACAGGGACATTAACAACGGAATAGGTCAAGTGTCGGGTATCCATCATCAAGAGATAAGCATTTTTAAAATTGATCAAGTAAATGGACAGTGGACACATTGAAAGGCTTTCTCAGTGTCCAAGTCTAGTAAGTTGCTAACGGTCTAATGTAATCCCAATTAAAAAAAAATCGATTCTATTCAAAACTAGAATTTCGTGTGATTGCTGCTGGTTATTTTGGAATTAAAAAACAATACTTTCTATACCTCATAGGTAATAGAAAGTAAAAAGAACACTGTTAAGGCTAAAGCGGTGATCATTTGTATCCAGCCAAGTAGATTTTCAATATTATCTTTTTTTTTGGACCCTTAAGATATAATATTAATGCCAATTTTGGAAAATTGTCTCTGCACGTATGGAAGGGTTGGGATATGTCGTCCTGAAAAACAGCACGTCGCAAGTATTCACTTATCAAAGATTTAGGGTCAAACTATAAAATAAGATCAAAACAAAGATAAGACCCTCAAGTCGTACTTTCCACCAATCACAGCGTCCCATATCTAGGATTAGGAACGTCTTTCCTTATCCTCGCTGAAATCCTATTTCATAAGTTGACCCTTAGTGCGTGGTCCACAACGAGGACCCTGGGCCTATACCCTACACCCTCGACCCTGGTACCTACAGCTTCATACAGACAATTTTCGGGACTTCGTTGTGGCCGCTTACATTCGATCCATAATTGTAAACTAATAATTCTTAATCAAGAACATTTGAAGGGATTCGATGAAAAGTCCAAGATGCGCCTGCATTGCTCAAAAGTCCTTACATTCAATGGAGTCTCGAAAATTGTCTTTATCAAGCTGTAGGTACCAGGGTCTGGGGTCGAGGGTTTAGGCCAGGGTCCTCGTTATGGTCGCCTACTTAGAAAGAACACTGCCTGTACTAGATTCTGATTTTACAACAACCTCACTACATAATATACATTTTATTCCTTTGACTAAACATAATAACTATTTTTACAATGAGTTTTATGGTTTATAATAACTGATGAAAACAAGGATTACCTTAAGCTCGAATAAGCTATTTAACTGATATGAATTGATACATAAAACTACATAGGGATTGAAAGATGTGTTCATATGATAAAAGATTCTCTTCAATCTACTTCTCTAGTATTGTGATGCTCTAAACATTATTAAATAAATTTGAACAAAAGTGTAAGTTTTTAAAAACTACTGTGAGTTGTCTGAGATTTTTTTTTTTACTTTTGGTTTTTAATTGATAAAAATCATCAAATATAAAACGGTAAACTATCATTTTTTTCGTTTGTATAAGTCTAATATGAACCTAATGAATGATAAATTTCAACTAAATTTAATAAAGGATTATTTAAAATCTCATTATCCATCATTCTAAAAGCAGTTTGATCAGCTCTTACATCCAATTTTATGTCGTTCAACTGCTTTAAAGAAAAGATTTTGTTTTTATTTTACAATCAAATAAAAGCTAAGAAAATGGCCTAGTAATAATTTTCGCGACATCCCTGTAAGATATTAGATTCTGTGCCTCAGAGCATATTACCTTGGGTTTTAACAGTACTTTTTCTTCTGTGTCCCTTGTCCACTCATACCTCGCGAGGAAAAATGAGTAGCTACTCATGAGTAATGAATAGTCTTCGCAGTACAAGTACAATCATTTGTGAATTAAAAAGTAACTTGTGAATTTTGTGATGCTGAGTCATCTACGAAAATTGTGTCATGAAATGTAAAATCAAAATTCCAACATTTACAACTTATGAATAGGAAGGTAAACTACTTATTTCTACTGGTCACAATATAGCTATAGCTTTACTTTATTTCTTACATTGTCTTACAACCTACAGGTCACTATTATCTGTACTCTATACCTTACAAACCATACTACATAGTCTTATGCTACACGTATCTATCAATCACAACCATTCGTTAACAACGTTAAACCACTAAACCCTCAATGAGGAACTTGTAAAACACTTCCGTCCCGGTAGCTCAGTGGTAAAGGCGGCACTCTGTGAATCCAAAGATTTCAGAGTTCGTGGGTTCGAAACCCAGCCGGGATATGACAAGTTATCCTCCCATTTAGGATTTTTACCACATAATAATATGTCTTGGACTTACTGCTGGAATAATGGGACATTAATAGTCCTGATCGGGCAGTATAAATAAGGCGATATTATCATATTTTTATATTCTTAGGGCGAAATTTATAGACAAATTCTATAGACATTTGCGAGACTTAGCGCCACAGAGGTATTACAAATGTGCCTATTAATTTCGCCCTTAGTTTCCTAATGAGGAAACAAGTTTCCTGTCGAACTCAAACTTTCAGATTTAGGGCGGAATTAATAGACGTTTTTATAATACCTCTGTGGCGCTCAGTCACGGATTGCGTACTCTGTAAGATAGGTAAAACCGAGCATAGCAATGACTTGAGTAATAGAATTTGTCTATTAACTTGGCCCCAACTCTATTGATTTCGGTCTTCATGTAAAGTTAACCGAGGAAACCCACTCAACTACATACATGATAACTTTTTGGAGTTTGGACATTATTAAAAAAAAAAAAGTTATAAATATCTAAAATAAATGATAAAATGTAACTTAATACTTGGATCTTTAGCGTGGTGATTCCTGCTTATTTCTTCACCAGCGTGGCTATCCTGTTCATCTGGGGCAGGATGGTGATTCCTGCTTATTTCTTCACCAGCGTGGCTATCCTGTTCATCTGGGGCAGGATGGTGATTCCTGCTTATTGATTCCTGCTTATTTCTTCACCAGCGTGGCTATCCTGTTCATCTGGAGCAGGATGGTGATTCCTGCTTATTTCTTCACCAGCGTGGCTATCCTGTTCATCTGGAGCAGGATGGTGATTCCTGCTTATTTCTTCACCAGCGTGGCTATTCTGTTCATCTGGGACAGGATGATTCCTGCTTATTTCTTCACCAGCGTGGCTATCCTGTTCATCTGGGGCAGGATGGTGATTCCTGCTTATTTCTTCACCAGCGTGGCTATTCTGTTCATCTGGGGCAGGATAGTGATTCCTGCTTATTTCTTCACCAGCGTGGCTATCCTGTTCATCTGGAGCAGGATGGTGATTCCTGCTTATTTCTTCACCAGCGTGGCTATTCTGTTCATCTGGGGCAGGATGTTAATTCCTGCTTATTGATTCCTGCTCATTTCGTCACCAGCGTGGCTATCCTGTTCATCTGGAGCAGGATGGTGATTCCTGCTTATTGATTCCTGCTTATTTCTTCACCAGCGTGGCTATCCTGTTCATCTGGAGCAGGATGGTGATTCCTGCTTATTGATTCCTGCTCATTTCGTCACCAGCGTGGCTATCCTGTTCATCTGGAGCAGGATGGTGATTCCTGCTTATTGATTCCTGCTTATTTCTTCACCAGCGTGGCTATCCTGTTCATCTGGAGCAGGATGGTGATTCCTGCTTATTGATTCCTGCTTATTGATTCCTGCTCATTTCGTCACCAGTGTGGCTATCCTGTTCATCTGGAGCAGGATGGTGATTCCTGCTTATTGATTCCTGCTTATTTCTTCACCAGCGTGGCTATCCTGTTCATCTGGGGCAGGATGGTGATTCCTGCTTATTTCTTCACCAGCGTGGCTATTCTGTTCATCTGGGGCAGGATGTTAATTCCTGCTTATTTCTTCACCAGCGTGGCTATCCTGTTCATCTGGGGCAGGATGGTGATTCCTGCTTATTGATTCCTGCTTATTTCTTCACCAGCGTGGCTATCCTGTTCATCTGGGGCAGGATGGTGATTCCTGCTTATTTCTTCACCAGCGTGGCTATCCTGTTCATCTGTGGCTTGAGAGAGCTGAACATCTTGGCACTGTTGTTGTTCTGGATACTCTCGCTCTTCATACTCTTCTGCTTGGCACTCCTGGGGGAGGAAATAGAGTGATAAGTTTAGTTTGAATTCTTCGTGACGAAGCAAGAAAAAGACAGCACACAGTCTGTCCCAGTAGCTCAACGGTCAAGGCGTCAGTCTGGTAGTCCAGAGGTTGGGGGGTTCAAAACCCAGCCGGGACATCATAAATTATCCTCCCGTTTGGAATTTTGACCACATAATAATACGTCTTGTCTTTACTGCTGGAATAATGGGACTGTAATAGTCCTAATCTGGCAGAATACAAGAAGATCTTGCCAACACAAAGTTAATTTAGAAATAGAACGTGTTATGATGTTTGCAGTCTTTTGTATTGCACATTGCATAACTAATTTAATTACCAGGCGTGCATACAAATGCAGATGTAATGTATGCGGGGGTGCGAGACTATGGGTGGATGGTAGAAATTACCCTTACAATTAACGCTGCAACCTTATTAGATCTATTTGGTTGATTGATTGATTTATAGTTGATTCTATTTGGTTTTAACGTCCAGATTTGAGATAGATAGTCAGGATGGGGGTTTTACCCTCACCCAGACGGGGTAGGGCCGGAAATGCCGGACTCACGTGTTTGGAGGGGACAGAATTTTCTTCGAAAGTCTGCTCAAACCGTGTGTCGAACTCGATACCTCTGGACTACGGTCAGTAGTCACAACCGTTATGCTACGGAGATTGGCAACGGCTTAATCATACCGTGTAGAAATAAGAAGTGTGTAAACCACCCCCCGCCGGCCTGCATCGCAAAGGAGTCTCCTCTCCTCGCCCCGTCCCCGTATGAAATGTAAACATAAACATATCAAATGTAAACATGAACATAAATAGACCGCGCGAAATATTCTACTCCTTTGCGATGGTGTTCCGCTTTGTGGCGTTTCCATGCAACTGGGGTTCGTTTCCTCACTTCTTATTTCTACACGCTATGATTATACTATAAATTGTATACTCACAAGTATCGCGTCAGATCTTCAATATCCACCAGCATGGAGTCCTGGGTCATATGAAGCTCATCCCTCTCCATGAGGTAGCGAACCAGCTTCTCATTCAAATCTGAAATGTTAAAAAAAAATATTGATGTACAAAAAAAAAAAAATATTGATGTACAAAAAAAAAATATTGATGTACAAAAAAAAAAAAATATTGATGTACAAAAAAAAAATATTGATGTACAAAAGATAGAAAGATAGGTAAAAATTATAATAATCAGTGGTTCAGCACTCGCTTGCCATGCCGAAGGTCCCGGGTTCGAACCCCCGTGCCGACAAAAATTTGTATTCAAAACTAGGTTACAGTTGTTTGTAAGGGATACCTTGCGGTGCGCTCTAGTTGACCCAGCATTTAAATGGGAAGTATTGTGTCACTTCTCGCCTATCAGAGAGGAAGCATACTACGGGATGGGCAGGCTACAACAGTACAACACAGACTACAAGCGTCTACAGTAGCTCCTGTTTTATGGCTACGAAATAAAAAAGACTGTGAAAACTACGCCACAAAAATTGTGAAGAGGCCTTGTGCTTCACCACAAATAAAATCATACATACATAGTTATGACCATGTAGTTGAAAGCGATGTTAAAGTAGTTGTGAAAGAATATACTCACATTCAATCTGCGTATGGAGATCGTTCACTATCACCTGTAGCTGTGCCACATTCATGTCTGTCAGGAGCTGTCGGCTCAGACGTCTTCTGTCTTTAGGAAACGTAATGCCCACCTGGGAAATGAAACAAGATTTTTATGTAACGGATTACAATTATAAAAATAATAGTAAAATGACTAATCTTTTTTGACTAATATTAATGAATATGTATTAAACTTGATTTTCATAGTTTTTTTCTACAAATAATGACCGGCCGCGCGACATACTAATTGAGTGAGTTGATTATTTTGCTAAGGATAGTTTAAATGCAATAAAAAGTGAGGAAAAAAGACATGAAAGAAAGGCGAAATTGTCAAAATAATAATGGATCTCATATAACCCAGCAGTTTTTTGTGTGAACATCATGAATTTGAGATTTAAGGAGATAAAAATAAATATAAGCCAGCTGGGTTTCGAACCCACGCCAACTGTTTAATAGCAAGCGACTAAGAAGTTGGCAGAAGACAGTAAGCAAGAAGTTAGGCGGGTAGTAATTGGTGCAGGTACTAACCACTCTTATGAATGGAGGATCTTCGTAACACGTCAGAATCCATGGATGAATTTCACAATTTTTGGGATGATTTGATCGGATTTTTCAATTTGATGTCAATTTTAAGTATGTAGATTTTCAGAATAAAAATTAAAATAATGAGAAACATAAAATACTAACAATAGTTAAGTAATAAATCATTAGCTCTTAGGTTAATCTTGAAGTGAATTTAGACACAAGAAACTGCTGAATTACATAAAGAGTGAAAATTAAATATGTCTCTTAGGGTGAAATTTTAAAATTTCATTAAAATGAATAATATTTTATTTTTTTCGATAGTAACTTTTGATTAGGCTTAAAATCTAATGTTATTTGTCTGATGAATAAGTATGTAGTAGTAAAAAAACACATTTTTTTACTATCGAAAACTATTGATCGCACATAGAAATATGTGGTTCAGGATGAGCCAACTTTGAAACAAATTTGGCTGGAGACCATCATTTACCCCCTCCAGCTGTAGCCAAGCTGCCTACAACAACAACAACAACAACAACAACAACAACAACAACAACAACAACAACATGGACAATGTTTTCATTATGTACTATTACAACATTGCCTTAGTTGATTTTATTTTCAATCCTGTTGTAAAGTACAGGGAAATGGCTGATTATTGTTACAATTTTTTTTTGAAAAACTGAGAAAACTAAAATACGTAATAATAAAATAATGTTTATTAGACACGTAAAGACGCACAGAGCTAAAAATACTAAATTTTATAGATAATCTCGCAAAAAAGTTTTGAACAAGAAAGATAGGAAAATACCGAAAAATAATAAAAAGAACATAACAATTTTATGGTAAAAAAAGTCGTGTTCTAGTATAATAAAGGAAATTAGCAAGGTCAGTATAATATCAACAGAAACTAAAATCTTGGTATAAGAATACAGTAGGTAAAGATGTGTACAAAACATGCAACAAAATATTCAAACAAAAAGTAAATGAGTTAACAAGAATCTACTTTTAGATTACCATGCAAGAAAAGGGAAAATCAGAGTTTGTGGCTAAAGCCACAGGTTATAGTTTTTCCAACAGTACCTAGATCTAGATACTTTAGTTTGTCTTAGATCACAGAACACACTGGGCCTTGTGACTACTATTGTGAGGACAAGCCTTTTTTAAAGTGATTTAATCCAGTTAATAACTGCCAGCTAGCTAGGCTAGTTATGACGACTTGGCTGTTCATTATTTATAGTACCTCTGGTCAAACTGCTCATTTATCTCTGCTTTTAAGTCTCCTAACCAATTATTTTCGTCAATTCTATCATAGCTACATTCAATCAAATAGGACCTCTTTTATGGCAGTCTAATAATACTTTTAGGGTTTTATGATAATTTTAAAAATAATCTGATATCACAATTTTAGTTGGTAACATAGAATTACAGAACTTTTCTAACATTATTCCTCATAAATCGCCAGTTTAGACGCTGCTCAAATCAAAGCAGTCAGCAAATCAAAGTATTATGTCACTTCTTGCCCATCAGAAGGGAGGCTTACTACGGAATGGACAAGCCACAACACAACCACAAGTGTCTTCAGTAGCTGCTCTTTGATGGCTACGAAAAAAAAAAAAAAAACACCAGGAAAGCCCAGGTTATTTACATGAAAACCATGTGTGATAATTACTCGGCCATATGTGGTGAATAAAAATGATAAAAATACTAAATATTAATCACACAGTCATGCACACACAGTTTCACCAGAAACACTCCCCAACACATCACTGTCTTCACCTTGGTCAGGCTGCTCCGTATGATCTCTGTGATGGGACTCACTGGATGCGTCTCTCTCTCCTCTACCATCAGCCTCCTGGCAGTCTCCTTTGACTCTGAGAGAGCTTTCCTTGCTTCTGATTGTAGCTCAGCTTGACGGGCAAAGAAATCTGCCACCGAGGACACACGACCTGATGTGTAGACACTCTTGAGGGGCAGTGTGAGCTTGGTGGTGGATGGACGGGTGTATCTTGTGTTAGTCTGGAAAAGATTGAGTTTATTTTAGACTAGCTGCTCGTTCCTCATGATTTGCTTTAGAAATTTTAATCAAGTATTTCCTACTTTCTATTACCTATAAGGTATAAAAAGTGTTGATTTTGTGGTAAAGCACAAGGTCTCTATGTTTTTTGTGGCTAGTACATCATTACTAAGAACCTCCTTAATTTTTCGAGTTCTTTTTTATTTACATTAATTTTTTTATACTTTACCAGAGTATGAAAAAAATAATGTAAATGTAAAAGAACTCAAAAAGTTAAGAAGGTTCTTAGTAATTCCACCACTATTGTTACTCACACAAGTAACTACTCATTATTTCTCACAAGGTATGAGTGGACCCTGACATCCAAATTACAGATTAGAAAATTTTCTATGCAGCTGTGTTTCAAACACACGTGATGTCACTGTGTCCAAGCCTAGTGCACTTCAATTCTCAGCCATGGTGACTACTTTTACATCCCACCGACTTCAGTAGCTTGGTCGATAAGGTGGCGGACTTGTAACTTGGAGGTCGGTGGTTCAAGTCCCGGTTTCAGCGTAGATTTAGTAAAGCGAATTTGAGTAGTTGTGATATCACGAAAATGATGAACACAAATATGATAACTTTTTTTTTTACTTTTACATCCCCCTCTTTTATTTTAGTATACGAGGGGGGACCCAAAAGTAACGGGAATTAGGTGATGGGGGGAACACGGAGGGGGGGATCGGGTTCTCCAGTGATTCTTTTCCAAGCGGCCACTCTTCCAAGTAAGTGTGCAAAGTTCATTTGCTGTGAGTGCATTCGTTCGTCCGTGAGAATTTTTCTAGTGAAACAACTTTTTCCGTTTCGGCGAAAACGTGAAATGGCTGAGTGCGGAGAGCAACGAGTGGCTGTAAAAATTTCGGGGTCATAGCCGTAGCACCATGATTCATCGCCAGTTATAACCTTGAGAAAAAAATCTGGGTCTTCATCCAACTGATTTTGAAGCTCCAGACAGGCCTGAAGTCGCGACGCTCCTTATTTTGATCGTCAGAAAGAAGGCGAGGAACAAATTTGGTTGCAATCCTCTTCATGATCAAATCTTCAATTGAAATCCTCTGAATTGAACTCCATGACAATCCAGACATCTCATAAAGTTGATCGATGGTTCGGCAAGGTCTTCACGGACAAGAGTGTTGATTTGTTCAATGTTTTCGTCCGTTCTTGAAGCCATTTCACGTTTTCGCCGAAACAAAAAAAGTCGTTTCACTAGAAAAAATTTCACGGACGAACGAATGCACTCACAGCAAATGAACTTTGCACACTTACTTGGGAGAGTGGCCACTTGGAAAAGAATCACTGGAGAACCCGATCCCCCCCTCCGTGTTCCCCCCACCACCTAATTCCCGTTACTTTTGGGTCCCCCCTCGTATGATGTCTACTGTTTGACCCAGAATCCTATTTATACACAAAACATGATACTTACAAACTCAGTTGAATATATCTACTTTGTTCCTTACCTTATTATTATTGCTTATGTGACATAATAAACTCTGTGGTTGTTTGCTTGATGAGACATGACAACTCTTGGTATTGGTATTGGATGGTAATGATTTTGGTTCAACCTCAGAATTAGGTGATTCACTGTCATCAGACACAGTGTCATTCATGAAACAGATCTGAAGGTTCATCCCATTTTGAAGTCTTGTTTGAAGATTAGGTTTACGTCTCCCACTTTTTTCCACAGGTTCTGTATCAGTGCCTTTAGCCAGTCTTTTACGAATCTCTTCCCGATCATTTCTCCTCTGAAACAAAATAATATGGAAAGTTTGGTTATATTTTTGTTGATGGGCATGCATTTTTTGTCGTTGCAATTTTTAATGCAAAAAATCAAATTAACTCCAAGGTTTTAATGTTTTATACAAGGAGTCCAAGTTTTTTTTTTGTTTAAAATTTCAGAATCAATTTTAAGAGACATTCTATAACTAAAATAATCTCAGATCATTTTTCGAAAAATGCTGTTAAACGATGATATGAAGAAAATAATAGCTCAGTTTTGAATACAGATAGGTACAAAATATTAAGCATTAGGATTTTTGTTGGGAAATTTATTCAATAAATAATCATAGTACACAAAGACATGAGAATCATTTTCATTGCTTTTCAACAAGTTCAAGTATATTATTAACTTTTTTTTTCAAATGATTTTTTCAGTAAATTTTCAAGAAATTACCTAAGATGTTTTAATATTTTAGTCTTAGAATGTCTCCTGGAGTTGATCTTGAAATTTTCTAAAAATAAAACATGGACAACCTGTATACCAAAGTAGTAACTGTGGAATTTTTTTCTTCATAAATCAATTACTCAAAGAAATATTTAAATACACATAGGCAAAGAAATACCTATACTTTACAAATTCCTTGCAAAGTATAGGAAAAGGGGTAAGAATCAATATCAGACTTTCATCATTCTGCTCTGTTTTGATAAAAGTTCCAAAGAAAATAATTAATAAAATGATAGATTTATTAACACTTTGAGCCCATTAATACCATATATGACTCTCAGCTGACATTTCACAAAGGACATGAGTACCATAATTATATGACCCTCACCCAAAATTTGACTGTGGACATGAGTCTACATGGTAATCACAACTTTCCTTACTTTGAAGACATGAGCACTCCCTACGGTATTTGTTTCGATGTGTTTCTCATAGGGAATAGGTTCTAGTGGTCCTTGGGAACAATGTATGAGTGTTGGGTTCTGAAATTTGTGGTCCCTTGTGCTCACTCGCCAATCCCAGCTCTGGGGCTCAAAGTGTTTATCATGACTCATGAGCAAAGTATACAGGGCTACGAAACAATAATCAACTTACAGCAAATTGCCAGTATGTTCGATCAGGTCTCATGGATGAAGATCTAAAATCATCAACTGTAACCGTTCGGACAAATTTATCAATGATACTGTTTTCATTCTGAACATCTGTTTCATCTTCAATGCTCTCACTAATGCAGAATGGAGAAGTGTACACTTCAAAATCACTATCAGAGTCTGGGGACATCATGGTACTATGCACATCATGGTTTAAAAAGTGTCAACTGCAGTGGAATTCAATGTTCCATTTTCTGATATAAATTTCAACATTTTAAAAAGTCTTGTAATCTCTCTTTAATAAAAAAAAAAAAAAAATATATATATATATTTAACTCTAGAAAAATACTGTTGGATGTATATTCAATTGATTAGAAAGGAATAGTTTTGTTGGGTACCAAATTGTTGTAAATTTGTATAATAAACAATTGTTTTTTTGCTTTTACAACAAAAATAATAATTTCAAATAGTATAATTACATACAATTATTATAGGGTAGTGCCAATTAAAAATCCCAATAAAGTTACAGATTGGAGAGAAGCCATCTCAAACATTCCTTGTGTGGGTGTAACTTAGCTCATGACCCATTTATAAATAGAAAAATATACTCTAAATAAGGCAAACAGTTTCATTCAAGAAACAAAACTATCCTCTTCACACCTCTTGCACTTCAAATACAATTTGTATTAATTCAATCAATAAAGCAGGATAGTTTGAATAAAAGCAAACAGAAGTGTAGTATCACAATTTTTATTTATATTGAACACTTTTGCTAATATGTTTAGTTGCATTTAGATAAATATAGACCAAATGGGTGAATGGACAGTACTATAACAACGGCTAGAATATTCTTTCAATTTATTGTCAAGTCAAAAGTTTAAACAAGTCAACTGTCTATCAATCAGATAAAAAGAAAAGCTGTTGTTATCTAGTGATAAGAGATATTTTCAAAAAATTGTACACAAAATCAAATTGATGGATACTTTTTTTAGAGCGATCACAATGATTGTAGTAATTAAAACACAACAGTAATAAAAAGCAGCAGGTAGATATAAACTTAATTAAATTAAAATTAAAAAAAAATAAAGGAAGTTGAATGAACTATAGGGATTAGAGGAGAGACTTTCAACTTTCAAGCTGACTGATAAATGGAGTTTTTCCAGCTTATCAAAAAATTTCCCTGCAAGGCACGCAATTTTTGAGCTCGTTGTTGTTCATATTGCCCCTTCATATTTTAGTAATGTATTGCACATTGTAGTATAAAAAAGTTACGGCGCAATTTACGCAGCCACTGCAATGCACGGGGCGGGCGGCCCAGTCAACTATTTTATTATTCATTTCATTATAGATGGGCGTTTTGATAAATAAATTGAAATGATTTTTCGGTGCTGGATACGAGTCTGATGCTAAAAATTTACAAACTATTACCGTTGAGTCACCAACAACTGCATAGACCTCACAGTTACTAACATTATAAGGGAAAATGCCAACCACCCTTGACAACTTCAGGGCTGAGCTGGGGGAGTCACTGACTAAGATGGGGAGACAGCAACACCTACCAGGGGCGGTTAGAAGGCACCAGCTCTCAAAACTAACAAGAACATTTCTAACCACCACAATCCGGATTGCGTCATTGCGTTAGAAAGGATAACCTGGACCAATGGAATAGAATAGACTGCGGTGGAAATTGCTAAATCATTCGAAACAATCTACAATCGTATGCTCCAAATGCCAGATAAGCCTCTATGTAAACAAAAGTAAACAATTGCTTCTTTGATTATCATAATGAGTAATTCAATCTGTATTATTTTTTACTTGAATATGATAACTTTATTGAGCAATAAATATTTACAATGATAAGTCTACCTTTTTCGGTATTGATCTCAATATTTTTACGAGTACCTAGTCTACTTTTTTTCCTATGATTCGATTTTTTTCTTTTTGATTTACTAATTCGTGTTTTATTGTAAATTTTTGGGTAATCATAGAAACTGAACACTTGGAACTATTAGGTTTAGCAAGTTAAAGAATCTCGGAAATAGTTGCCTAGGTTCCTCGGTAGGTCCCCAGTTAACTAGGTATTAATCATCATCATAGGGTGGCGTCATCGTGAACGATGGTAGCCAGACAGTGGAGGAATGACTCAGCACTTCTAACACTGTCTTTACAAGGAGGCTAATAATTGACAAGGGCCCCCAGAACCAAGCCAATGCTGGTCTACTCCCTGTTTTTAGTCCCCCAGCCAGACTGCTGGTCTACTCCCTGTTTATAGTCCCCCAGCCAGAAATATTAATATAGGTATTAATAAAAAAATAAAATGGGACAGGAGTAGATCGATGACTCGGATAAAATATACGTCGCTAGGAAGGTCAAACAGATTAGAATGAGATGGTAGGTATAAGTAGGTATCCACAAGAACAAAGGATTATTGAGGGATCAAACCGAGACGAAAACAAACATTCCAACGTGTATAACATGATCTGGAAATCAGGACAGTATTGAGATGATGGAAGAGAATCAACTAGAATAGAATGTCATAGAATTGAGTGATAGAATGTCATAGACACAGAGGCATTGGCTGCGGTATTTGAGATGGTGGTTAAAACCACTGGCGTGTAACACAGAACCAGCACAGGACCGTAGCTATAGGAGTACCTACTTTACTGTGCTCTCTTAAAGAACCGTGAGTTATTAATGAAAAATTGTGATTTTATATGACAAACCATTGTTACCTTACACATGACCACATTATGGCCAAAAAATTGCAGGGAGCCAATACTCTTTGTATACATTTTACAAGGAGCTATTATTGTTAATAGTTCTTTTATTTCGACTTGGGTAATTCACCAATTATTTTTGGTTTCAATAAAGATGTAAGAAGTATGTAGTAGGTTAGCAAAAATTAATAGCTTATTGCTTCTCTCTCTCTCTCTCTCTCTCTCTCTCTCTCTCTCTCTCTATCTCTCTCTCTCTCTTTCTCTCTCTCTCTGAAAACATGACTTCTGCCTCTATAGGTACAATGTACGTAGTAAGGTTTATTCAGTGGTCGTGGCCCTGCCTAACCACCAGATACATAAAAGAAACTATCATAGCTACGCCGTAGTTTAGTTCTGGTAGACACCTGAATGTTCCGAGTCAAGGATTTTACATGGATAGTAGGTAGATAATTATTATGAAATAAGGATTTTACATGGAATAGCAGAATAAGGGCTCAAGGATATATGTAGGTATGAATTAGCTGACTTGGATTAGATAAGTAGGTAAGCGGGAATGTTTTTTGTGGAAGGTAAGGCACTGTACAATCATGCTGATGCAGTAAAGAATAGGAAGCGGAAAGAACCGTTTTTTTACCACTATGGTACTTGTATTTACGGGAAAACCCCTATTAAGTATACATACAAAACACATAATAAAGAAAAGTCACAAATTGTCAATGGTAAGAGTATAAATTTTTAAACAATATGACTAAAAAAAAATAAGAAAAATATTAGTAAACAATTAGTTTTGAATGCACATCCAAAAATGTGTGCAGTCATATCGCCTCTGATAACACAAAGAGGCGTAAACAACATTTTCGAAATTTTACAGGAGAGCCAAAATGAGTTTTCTTGTGCATAAATTTTCTGTTCACGGTAGGAAAATCATCACTTCCCTGTACCCGTGAATGACCAAATGACCATACGAACTTTTTCTGTTGCCAAATTTGATTATTTAACTGTGACTATCGATTTACGCCTATTTGATTTGTCTGAAAAAGAGAAAATGAGGGATACACCTGATTTCAATTTTTGTTGTATCTTTTCTTTGGATTATAATTGGATTACGTCTATTTGTGAGAACAAAATATAGCACAAGTAGACTCAATCCAAGCAATAAAACCGATTTCAAAAATTTGTGGTTTACGCCTCTTTGTGTTATCAGAGGCGATATTTGAAAAGAAAGTTTCTTAACTTATATCCTAAGCAATAAAATTATACATAGTACATGAATAGATATGTATGTACATTATTTGAACATATTGGGAAAGAGTCAGCATATTGGGAAAGAGTACCTACACACTGATGTCAGCTCTATGAGTTAGACAAGTATTGATTTATTGAAGAACAATGGTATCACTACTAAGTATGACTATCCAATCCAACATCTCACAAAGAAACAATCTTCTTCTATCTCAGTTTTTGGCAGAGTTTTTTCTTATTTTCTTATTGCAAGTAGAGATCTATGTTGATATCTCACTAAAGTACCTACAACCTCTCGTCTTCTGATAATTACTAGGTATCCACCGAATATAATTGATTGCTTGGAGGCGTAACAATGAGGTACCTACCAAACAAGACAGAATTCAATTCCTCGTCCTTGATAGTCTGCTCTAGATTTAGATATAAAATTTAGACTTCCTGACGAGGGCCATAAACTTCCTCGTATTTAGGTTCATACAATACACTGTAGCACGGATCCATTCCTGTAGTCAATATCTATTGGATCCTGATCCCCCTGAAGCTCGTAGAGGTTAAGTACTACCTTTTATAGGGCAGTACTTCCTTTATAGGGGTTGTGAGCAGCTGGTTAGTCTAGCTGAATCTGACCATATCAGGCCCAATTCACACAGAACGGACGACAGAAGACGTGGCGCGGACTTTGGTCCCTTCCGCGTCTCTCAGTAGGAAGAAAAAGTGCAACAAATTCCGCTAAGCAAGAATTTGATATAACTCGGGCCTCGTTTATCCGAGGCTCACCATATTAGAGTCAAAAGATGCGCTTTGAGCTCTTCTATATTTTGCCCCCACTTCCACCCCCCTACCTCAATTTTACCCCCCCCCCAGGGAGGTTTATGTAAATTGCTGGGCCTCGTTTGTCATTTCAACCATAAGCAAAATTTGATATAACTATGTAAACAAATTATGCATTTGTTCACAGAAGTGGGCAGTGGCGGGGACGGCCGCCTTTCCATTTCTCGTCACGTTTGTTAATGCCATCTCTCGTGGGTAGAAGAAGGGGCACGCCAGTTAACTACGCCACTTGTTTTGGAGGTTAAAAAATAAGGGATGATTTAGTTCAACATTGAATGTTTGCGAAAGAACGTCCTTTCTCAGCACTGTCGGCCCGCCCCTCTGTGTTGCATTGCGTACGCAGGCACCGCCACGGTCCGACCATGCTGAGCCTCGTCTGGTGCCTGACGTCCGTTCTGTGTGAATTGGGTCCTTAGTTACAAGCGATTTTAGCAAAAACATAACTTATAAAATAAGCCGTTTCACCATAATAAAACGATCAGAGGGTTTCTATTAGGGTAACGAAAGGAGTTGTAAAGATTTTTTACATTAGCTTAGAATTCCTTCTCTAAATCTTTCATTTTATTATTAAATTCTTTTTCCATTAATTTTCTTTAATAGTTATTCCATCATTATACTATTTTTTTAATAAATTTTTTTTATTCTGTTATTTCTCTTATAGTGCATATATATACTATGTAATTGGGTGCTGGCTAACTTTTTAAAGCCAACACCTGCACTCTAAATTAAAGATAACCTGTCATACCATTTTATTCTCTCCAAACTCACGTACCAACTATTTACAAGAAACTCCTCCCAGAACTCACCTCGCCATATCTCCACATATAATTTTACAAGAAACCTCCTCCAGAACTCACCTCGCCATATCTCCACAATAATTTTACAAAGTAAACCTCCTCCCATAACCTCAACCTCTCCATATCTCCACATATAATTTTACAAGAAACCTCCTCCCAGAACTCACCTCTGCCATATCTCCACATATAATTTTACAAGAAACCTCCTCCCAGACCCAGAACTCACCTCCGCCATATCTCCAATGGATCCAGCGTCTCATTCGACCATAGGTCAGCGTGTACAAGTCCAGCACGAAGCGTGAGTCCTTCTTGTAGTGCCTCTTGTCTATCCGGCCCAGACTGCACAGATCCTTCGACACACAGTCGAACTCCGTTTCGATGTCCTTTCGCTCCTCAAGGTCGAAGTCCGCGCCCTTCAGATTGTACGTGTCGAGGAAGTTCTTGTGGGCCCAAACGGTTTTGGGGCCGTAGAAAAATTTGGGCTCCTGAAAGTTGTAGGATCGGTCCACCCAAGGATTTCGGAGAACACTGGTCGCCATTACTGGAGATAACGCAGTTTTTTTTATCGAGTATTTTTCTCCTGAGGATTTTTTATATTTATTATGAAAAACTTTTTGATCACTAGTTCCTCTGAATTTATTTCTTATTCTTTCACTCCGTTTCTTTGAATGTTAAAATATTATTGACGATAATACAAGGTTTCTAGATTTGAATCCTTTTTCTTTGTTGAAAATACTGTTTTTATGAAGAAAGATTTTTGTTGTTTGCATTAAATTTCTCCTGTTATGTGTCTGGTTGTTGTTTTTAAGTGAATTATTATCATTAAAAAATAATTAAGAAAATTAATAATGAGGTGTGTATAGTATTTATTTTTTTGTATTAATTTCCTAATGAGTATGTTCCACCGACGATTCGAGACGGGATATGTTACAGAATTGTAGTTCCCGACGAAAATACAGTGATGTGATTGAACTTTTTATCCACAGCTTATACTACGTACGATACAGTAACCGAATATGACTCAGAGGACAATCCCTGATTAGTCATAGTCACTATGTAGAGAAATATTCAGTTGACTGATCTGGGAGTCGGTGGTTCGAGTCCCTAATAAGCAACAATTTAGTGAAGCGAGTTTGAGTAACATTGTGATATCACGATTGTGATAGACACCAAGAGATACCTTTTCATTAATACTTTTTTTATTTAAATACAATTGAAAGAGGTTTCTTGCAACATATAAACATTATAAACACACACTTACTATAAATGAGAGAGAGAAGAGAGAGAGAAAAGAGAGGAAGAGGGGAAATAGAGAGAGGCAGGAAAGATGAGAAAAAAGAGGAGGAGAGAGAGAGGAAAGAGAGAGGAGAAGAAGAGAGTAGAGAGAGAGAGAGAGAGAGAGAGAGAAGGGAGAGGAAGAAGTAGAGAGAGAGAGAGAGAGAGAGAGAAGAGGAGAGAGAGAGAGAGAGAGAGAGAGAGAGAGAGAGGAGAGAGAGAGAGAGAGGACGTTGAGAGCATAAATATTTTTTATCATAGTAAATTACATTATTTTTCAGGCAGCCGAGTAGTGTAATTAAATTAATAGAGTAACTCAGGTGAACTCTTGTCTAATTAATTGAGTTGGCTCGCCTGGGACTCTGGGCTACAAAATTAATATGTTTTTTCAAAGTTTTTCTATGAAGGGGGAGCCATGAGTGAGTGAGAGAGAAAGAGAGAGAGAGAGAGAGAGAAGAGAAGAGAGAGAGAAGAGAGAAGTGAAGTAGTAAAAGAGGAAGAAAGTAAAAGAAAAAGAGAGAGAGGAGAGAAAAAGAGAAGTGAGAGAGAAAGAGAAGGTAAGAGAGAGAGAAGAAAGAGAGAGAGAAGGAATAAGTGAGAAGGGAGAAAAGAGAAGGGAAAAGAGAGAGAGAAAAGAAGAAGTGAGAGAAAAAGGAGAGAAGTGAGAAGAAAGGTAGAGAAGAGAGAGTGGGGAGAAAAAGGGAGAGTAATAAAGCCATAATTTATTAACGCAATTAAAACATAGTTTGTATGTTTCTACCTTCCTCCCTCCTTTCTAGTCCTTTCTTCCTCCTCTATTTGTTTGTTTCAGTGGACGAGTTTTTCCATTATTAATAATTTTATTGTTCACCTTGTGCCTATAGACTTTCTCCTCCTAAAAATATTTGTGTTAAGACGTGAGGTCTACAGTTATGAATTTATTTTTCCTCAATTGGCAAATTATGTATTTGAGATTTTGACCACATAATATTGCCACCGAAATAACTTTAAGTGTGTTTAGTTAGACTTTTGAATCTGTATGAAAAAAAAAGTATGAAAATCTGTTTATTATTATGTAGTCGTAGGTAAAAGAAATTGATTGAGAGAGCGGGAGAGAGAGAGAAGAGAGAGGAGAGAGAAGAGAGAGAGAGAGTAGGAGAGATAGAGGAGAGAGAGAGAGAAGAGAGAGAGGAGAGAGAGAGAGAGAGAGAGAGAGAGAGAGAGAGAGAGAGAAGCGGTGAGATAAAGCTTAAAGAAAAACGCAGAAATCAAGTGCTTTTTCCTTTGAAACTTAAGAGAGGTTAGATATGTATTGTATATTATGGACTGTGTACACCTCCTTTTCCTCTGTCTCTCTCATTCTCTATTTCCTCACTCACTCCTTCTCTCCCTATTTCTACCTCCCTGTCCTTCTCTCCTGCATGCATAACCCTACATAAATTTCAAGAGGGATTCCATCTTTGTTCAAGAGCCAATGTCTTCATTAAGGTTAAAAGCTTTCACGTTGCCCCTTGCTTTCTAAGACTATGCAAAGCGGAGAGCACAAGGTTTTTTCTAGAGTTTTTTGTTATTTGGATGATTTTTTTTCTTAATTTCATTATTACTTCCGAGAAATTTCTATCTTTCTTCTTTGACGTTTATAGTTTACTCTGTAAACGGGGAAGGTATTTGCTCAAAGGACTGTCATACCGAAAAGTGAATTTAATAACGTGGTAACGTGGAGGTCGGTGGTTCAAGTCCCGGTTTCATCGTAGATTTGGTAAAGCGAGTTGAGTAGTTGCAATATCACGAAAGTGATTAACACAAATATGATAACTTTTTAAAAACTTTGATTGAATAAGAGGTCATATGTTTTTAAATGATATTAATACTTAGTAATTACATTATTGGTGTGATTGGTAGTTAGACAAAAGATTCCTCAAAGGAAAGTTAAAAATCTTCGGCAGAAATTCAGATCAGATCTTAGTATCAATTCCATAAAGATCAGACAAAATTAGTTCAATATTTTTTTTTTTTATGCAACAAAATACAAAATGTCATCAATGTTAACCTAAACAAAATTGTGCATAAACTATTTTTTAATATTCTCGTTCATTCCTATGAATACACCTTTCATTTCATACTGGTTCACTTCAAACTACTTAAAAGAAAAATCAAAAAGGAAGTTGGTTCCGAAGGTAACAAGATATTTTGCAGATGTGGAAAATACAAAAAGAAATTAGGGTACTTTTAAAAAACTTGACACCAACCATGATGAATAAAGGGAAAAAAACTAATTTGAAAGTTTTTTTTCTTAAAAAAGTATTAAATTTTCGTTTCTTAGAAAATTGGAATACTTAGAAACTTTTGCAGACAGCAAACAAAGTTCTCTCAAGTGCATGAAATGATTTGATTAGTTAAAGGGCGCTTAAATAAAATTACTGTGTGCCATTTTAGTTATATTATTACCTTGCTTCTTTCTACCACTTTCTACTGAAAAAATTCTTACTATCTATCTATGCACATATATTTTTTGTCAAGACAGACCACAATAATATAAAAAAAAAATATTACATAATTATAATTCACATACGTACTCCGAGCACATACATTTTTACAAAAAAAAGTGTATTACAAGTGTTTGGTATTACACATTAGTATCTCATAAATTCGAGTATTTATATGTTAAAAAGTTGTAACAAAACTATAAATACATAATTTTTATTATATTTCATATTAAAAAAAAAGAAGAAGCCATTTTTTTAGAATTAATAAAAACATACAAACTTCGAAACTCCATTAGAAAAAAAACAACCAGTAGTAACAGCTTTCATTCAACAAACACAGACAATATCAGTTCACTTGTACACTCAATCAGTTTCCATTGTTTAGTACCAAATACCAGAGTCTCCTCTGTCTAACAGCCCCCCTACTGTTGTGCCATATTCAGATACTATCAGAACTACTAATAAATAGACATCTTCAGTTCCGTCAGTGAAGTATAACAATTGCTAATATAAGGAGTATTTTTTAATGAGAAATACCCTGTGTGTCGGTGACGAGAAAATCTCAATATGCCAACACTATTCAATTTCTAGTTATAAAATTAAAAAGAAGCCGGCATGGTAAAAATGGAAGACGAAAGATTCTTAAATATTTTTTCCTTTTGTGAAAATGGTGACATCACAGTTATTAGGTATTCAAAATCGCCTTAAAAATTATTTGCCATACTTGGGACTAGATCCATCATTCTCTAGGTTACAAGTTCCCCGCTTTGTCGATTGAGCTACTAAAGTCGGTTTTATAAAAATTAATGTAGAAATGATAAAAGTGATGGGAGTAGGAGAAAAAGAAAATAAAATGTTATCAATTTTGTGTTTATTACAAAAGTGATCATCGCATCTACTGAAACACGAACTGATCAATAATCCCGATACTTGGATCTCGAATGAACGATCTCCAGGTTATCAAACTATCGATCGAGCTACTGATACTGAGGTCATTAGAAGAAGAAAAAAGAGTGATATTATGAAGTACGATACCAACTCTGTCGAGAGAAGCAAAGAGGTATGAAGAAAAAGTGAAAGTGAGATATGGCGAACACGTCTAATTGATTTCACGCCAATGCGCGTACTGATTGCTGATCCGCAGGTTCCCGCGATACACTACCAACACAACAACACACAACAACAAAATAAACAACACACAATAACAAGAAAACAACAACACACAATAACAAGAAATACAACAACAAACACAATAACAAGAAACACAACAACACACAATAACAAGAAATAAAAAACACACAATAACAAGAAATAAAACAACACACAATAAAAAAACAATATCAACAATCACAACAGAAACAATATTTAAGAAAAAAGTCATATACAATAATAAAACAACAACACTGAAAATCATAATACTCATCATTTTAAAAGGAAGGAGGAAAAATAATCAATGATCCTTTACAGTGCCTTTTAATACTAAAGAACATTTTGTTATGTCCATTTTAGTTGTGATGCCGCCACTGAGCGCTACTGCTATTGAATTAAAAGTAGGTACCACTATTTATTAAAATAAATACATAATTACAATAAAAATTGTTGTGCCAGCAAAAATAGACGCTGCAGTCCGCTGTACACTGCAGCGAGTAAAGCATGTGAGCTAAGATCCTATTTCAAGATGAAACAACAAATCAAAGAAGAAACTGAAACAATTTTTGTAGAATTAATTACCGTCATGTAGAACTATAAGATACAAGTAAAAAACATCTAGAATATAATATCCATTGGAAACTTTGTGTTGTGCTCAAGGAATCATGTCACAAGTTTAGCAGCTGGTGTTGCAGCAAACAACACAAGTCAACACAAGATCATTCTTGAGATCTAATATTCTGTGAAAATATGGAAAACAAATGACCGCCATATTTAAAAAAAATTCAGGAGAGCGAAAAAAGTATTTTCTTCAAATTTTGTTTTTGTAATTTGAACCACATAAACAATTCTTGAAACATCGGAAGATTTATGGTTTTTTTGTGTGTTTTTACCATATATGTAATTCTCTATTAGTAGAAGCAGAAAGAAGTAGATATATCGACGTTAGCTTTTTTGACATCTTCTGAATCTGACATTATTTGACCATGTGAAAGGCCAAAACAAGTTAAAGTCCATATTTCAGAATAGAAATTTTATAAAATTAATTACCAGTGCCTGACTAAATTACCAAATATTTTTCCAAAAGTGAACGCACGGCACGACAGGCCTAGCCGTAACACGGCTAGTTTAGTAAATGAAAAAGAAGATACTTTGATATCTATACATAAACTCGGAAGTAGAATCAATTTATATCACCCACTTAGGAAGATACTCAGAAGTAGGAGCCAAATTGACTATAAAATCTATGCCAAACGTACCTCAGCGATATAAATGTAAATTTGTGCACAGTTTTACGGTTTGATCACCTCCTATTTGTCGCCACATTATACATTTAATGGTCTTCAAATAACCATACATCACTTTTATCTGTGATAATAAAATGTTTAACTGCAGATACTTGTATGTTTTGAGAAAGAAAATTTGAATTCTATGAAATGGATGGCAGTATTCTAAACTATTTTCCGAGTATTGCCAAAGCCTTCTTCAATGATGGAGCAATAAGTATATATTATTAGAATACTCGTACCTTGGCTTGTTGGATTTTTTTGACGTTCATGGAATTACATCATGAGAGATGTCTGCCTTTTGAATTGTTAAATTTGGAAATTTAGGTTCTTTCTAGTTAGCAGGTTAAATACCTATACATGTAAGGAGTCAAAATGAGCCAAAATCTAATCTACTAACCTAAATTTTCAAAATATTACAACATTTCCAACCCCTACATACATATCGGCCTCTTTATTCTCTCCTTAAACAACAATACTCCTGTAGGAGGAGAACTCTACTCCACACACCACTCTCAGAATATATTCTCGTATAGAAAGGAAAGGTAAGAAAGAATGTATGAACGGGGTAACAAATCATGTAATAGGAAGTATAATAAAAAATATTATAAAATATAGACTCGGAAAAATGAGGTGCAGGGAGGATAGAAATAATGTAAGAGGTGGGAAGAGAGAGAGAGAGAGAGAGAGAGAGAAGAGAGAGAGAGAGAGAAAGGAAGGGATGGAGAGAAATGGAGGATAGAGAGCAAGATGTGGAATTGCTGTACTCTTGAGCTCTTTTCAATTTCTCTCCCTCCTCCTCCTCCAATATTGGAAAAACCTTCCAAGCCTTTCACTACAATATAATTGAAATTTGAAACAATTTTTTATTGGAAAAAAGGAATTATGTAGGATTTAAAGCAATTTGTGCAGGTGAAACAATTTTCCCACTAAAAGCTTTTATTTTTTTTTCAGGTGTATTTGAAAAAAAAAAGAAAAAAAAAAAAAAAAAAAAAAAAATGAAAAACTTTTATTTCCCAAATTAAAAAAATGAGTTAGTATTTTAGTAAGCGTCATAAAATTGGAGCTTTTTGAGTAGTCTACGCTCTTCAATATTCTTATGCATTATAATCATTTATTTAGCACGTAAGAACTTGCCTTCACATAAAGAAACTAAAAAGGGATCATCACCCATGCCAGCGTCGATGGCGTGTTGAATGTACCTGTTCTTGTAGGATCACCGAAGTTAAGCAACGTTCAGCAAGGTGAAGACTTCGTGATCTGCCATTCCGGCCCAACCCAGGCTGGGTGAGGTTAATGTGGGTAGCAGGATTGAGAGTTTTTTGCGAATGGAGGGTAACACCCACTACGTAAATGACCGTGCTTGAAGTGACGTTAAACCGAAATTATAAAAAAGATATTATCAGTGAAAATAAAAGAGGAGGGAAAAAATGAACAAGAAAATGACAGAATAAATAGTAATACTGTAATTGAAATAATTCTTACAATAATAGAATTAAATTATAATAAAAAATAAATATAATAATAATATGAAATGAAATGAATAAAGAGGAATAAACAAAAGGAAGAAAAATTGAATTGAAATGAAATGGTTTTACTTTATTTTACATAAAATGTTTTTATTTTCACGCCTCCTAGGCAAACTAGCAACTTCTGCGAAGATGATTCTTCTCTCAGAGAAGAAAAAAAAGAAAAAGAAAGAATGGATAGATATAAAAGGAAAGTGAATCAAAAAGGAAGAAAAAAAGAAAAGAATTTTTTCGCATTTTTTTTCTTTAAGTATTCCTCCAGGTGCATTCAAATCTTGGAGCTACGGAACACCGTACCAACACGTTCGCGGAAAATACCAGGAAATTGAATATAAATATCCTGCTACTCTTCCCGGTGTCCTGAATGAAATACAGGCAGCCCCCGAGGAACTATTGTAACTTTAGATTGAGAGATTGTGCGTGACTGTGCAAGTGTTTTATAAACGACGAGATACGGTAGAAGGAAATGAAGATGTATCGTTGTATACCTATGTATAGGTGTATACGTTATTTCTTGGTCTTGGGAGAATTCAATTCAAGATACAAGAAAGAAAGAAAGAAGAAAAAAAAAATGTTTTTCTTTTTTAAATAAGTTTTTTTAATAATGTTTATTATATAGGTCATTCGAGTGGGGGTTTTACCCTCCATTCGCTTGGAACTCACAAACCATCACCACAGTAATTTCACGTAGCCTGGACTAGTCTCTATCTCATGGATATTGTTTAATGGGCCACTTGCAAAAAAAAAGAATGACTGATTTATAGTAATTATACCAGTAAAAGGCATTTCCGCCATCAAAACAACGAAAAAGAACGCGAAAGACCTTAATACTTAGACACCGCATGGTTTTCGTGAATTCCTTGTGGACCGGCGATAATAGGCTATCGACCGTGTCCCACGTGACACCGTCCATCCGTACGAACGTGCGTGTACCAACGTGGTACACCGTCGTCTACTGTAAAAGCCTTTTAAAGTTGCGAGTCCGATAAAAGTGGATACGTCATGACAGAGGATTTGTGACGTCATCTTTACCTAGTTGGATTTTTCAGTCTACACGTTCTTATGGGACTTTTTGTTCTACCAAGGATTTCATCGTGTTCTGGGCTTCGACACCTTTACTCTCATAATAAAGTCCCTTTAAAATTTTGCCAGGGATCGTTTTGTATAATATTCAAATTTACAAAAAATGATTTTCAAATTTCCACTGTTTGAAGTAAAAATTTAACAAGGTTCCTGTGCTTGAAAAAAAAACTTAGAATTATAAACTTGAAACACATTCACCGACTAATATGTTCCTAATGATAATAATTATAAGCAAAAACTGACGTGTAAATATAATTACGATGTCCGCTGGTAGTGGATGTGCCATAAATCAGTTATGACAAATTGTATGCGCGCCTGGTATCTATTTCAGTTATGCAATGTGCAATAAACAGTATCACCAAGAAGGTACTGGACACAAAAGTTTATGGCAAAAACTTTCAAGCTTGTTTCAAATCGATATGATAAATTTATAAAACAACGAGTCAGACAGGCCTACGCTTTCCACCACACGCCTCAAATTTAGACAAGTCAAAAGTTACGTGGGAGTCTCAGCTCTATCCCAGAATAAACTTATAATTAGGGTATGGGGGCGTGTAGTCCCAAAAAACTGATTACACCTACGACCTCCGTCCAGCTAAAGCTTTTTAGTTATGTCAGCAGTAGTAACCGTGGCAGAGTGAGTTAGCGCGCTAGGCATTGCACTCATGGTGACCTGGGTTCGATCCCCAGCGGGCAGGATTTTTCTGCTCTGTACTTGGGTGTTCGGGGTACACTCATACCTCGTGAGGAAAAATGAGTAGCTGTTTAATGTTAGCAGCGACCAGTGGGCGAATTATAGACAAAAATTATAAGCATGATATTGGGATATTAAAGATTTGGAAAAGTTCTCTAACTCTGCGCTACCTACTAATTGTGATAAAATAACACATAGAAACACATTTATTATTATTTTAGTTATGTCAGCACAAGACAGGTAGTCCCTCTATGCCAATAGTTTAACAAAGCATCTCTTTATTTTTGTGAGTATAAATACAATGAAAAAGTAAATAAAAAGACTATTAGAGTGTAAGGAAGATAGATTGAGGCACGAAAGTGTACCCTTTTATTTAGAAATCTAATGATATTTAATCAATATTACTGGTAAGAATATTTTCCCTAAATAATAGTTGTACAGATGATTGACCTGTGCTATATTCACTGCATGTCAATTATGTTTTACCATCTGACGCGACATCCAGATTCTGTGGGGGTGTTATAATTTCACTCCCACGCACAACACGCTGTATTGTTATTTACAGGACCATGAGTTGCAATAGGTGACGTCAATTTTGATACATTATACACTAAACTTACTAGGTAAATATCCGTAAATTAATAAAATTAGTTTTCTTCTGCAATGAAAATAAAAGCACATGAAAGAAATAGAAGATTAAATAAAAAAAGAGAGATAGCAATATAAGGGAGAGAGGAGAGAGAGAGAGAGAGAGAGAAAGCAAATAAAATTCGTGGAAGGAAGAGAAAAAGAGAGAAAAGTCAAAGACTTGAAGCTTTAGGAAAATGAGAATTTCTCAGACTGACATCAAGAAGAAGAAATGAACTCATCCCAGACATTTCCTCCACTCCTATCCTCATTTATTTTTCTCTCCCACTTTTTCTCTCTTTTACCTCAATCTAGTTCACGCCCCTTGCTCTTTTTCCTCTCTAACTCCCTTTCCTTACCTCTATCTTTTTCTCTTTTTCTTTTCCATTCCTTTTTATTTATCTTTGTCTCTTTATTCTCTTTCATTTACTTATAAACTATTCTCCTTATCTTGTTTTCCTCTAATTCTCTATCCCAATTCTTCTTCTCTTTACTTCTTGTCTGTATTCTTATTTTTATTACTCTCTCTTAATTTACCTCTTTTTCTCTCCTCTTTGTATCTTTTTTTTCCTTCATTCTCATTTTTCTTTCTTTATCCGTGATTTTTTGACTGTCTTGTTCTGTTACGCACTGTTTAATGTTAATTTCATCTTTGCTCTCCTCTTTCACTGTCTATTTCACAGACGTTTTCTATTTTCTCTCTTTATTTTTTCTTCTTATTTTTCCTCTTTATATATTTCTTTTACTTCCTCTTCCTTCTTCTTCCATCACACACATCATACGTCTTTTTTCATCTCTATCTTCACTTTCTTACTCTTCTGTAGTGTCAGTCAACATCAAGTTGTATGTGATGGAAAAACAGATCTAATCTTGAATAGACACGGAGAGAGATAGAGAATGGAAAAGATGTATGAGATAGGAAAGAGGAAGAAATGGGAAGGGAGAGTAGGGGAAGCGAGAAAGGAGTGTTGGGTGGAAGACAGTGTCAATATTCATTAACATACACAAGAGGAAGAATGTCTAGAACAGATCTATTTTCATGTAGGAGTGAAAATTCTTATGGAGATGTAGGAGACAGTATTCAAGGAGTAGTTATATTTAATTTGAACTGTCTCTAAATTTAATATATAAGTATTTTTCCCTGTTACGTTTATCTATATTTTTAAAAGATTTTTGTCGTAGTAAATAGGCCAGCAGTCTAGCTGGGGGTACTGTAAAGTGTAAACAGAGACTAGACCAGTATCCACACCTGTTCCTTATCTAGTTTTATTCGCGAGAAAATTTAATACCCGTGAAAAACCTGTGAATATAACTAGGATGGCTTAAATTTTCGACTATCTCTGAATGCGAAGAAAAAAAATAACTAGAAAATTATATAATATTTTTAACACTTGATATGGAAAAAACATGAATTCATTTTCGATGAAAATTTCGTTTCTTTTTCTAATAAAAAAGGAAAAAGATGGGTAAGAGAGAGAAAGAGAAGAGAAGAGAGAAAGAGAAAGAGAGAAAAAGAGAAAGAAAGAGAAAGAGAAAAAGAGAGGTAATACATTTCAGGCTATTGATCTGAGTACCTACTTGTGTAGTTCATAAATTATTTTCAAGTTCATTTATTATTTTGAATACCTATTTTAAATATTCGCGAAATGAAAGCGAAATAGAATTCCAATAAAATTCTCAAGTGATTTCAGCATGTTTCCCCCTAACTTATTCATACAAGTTATGTGTTCGTGTTTGATAGTTTTCTCGCTTTCTTTTCTAATGTATTCACCGACATGTTGAACTTACTACAGCTTTTGGTGGGATGAAGGAGTCAGATAACTTTCGACTTTATTTTTGCAATACTGACGGCCCTTAAACAGAAGGGCCTTGAAGGACTTTGATGAATTACCTATACTATTTTTTTTTAATCGCTGTTTTTTGTTTTATTTATCTTCACATAAAAGATCTCCTCTAATGTACTTGAAAATGGGTCCAGTATCCAGCAGTATAAATAGAATTTATACTTTTAATTTGATACTCGACCACAGAATAAGTTTCACAATCAGTTGAACATGGATATAAGAGAACTCAAGGGACCTGGAAATCGTTTTCTTATATCGAGTTGGCAATATGTAAAAAAAAACACATTGTTATCCAGATTCGCAACTCTTCAAAAATAAACCCAAACTAATCCCTTGCACAATGAATAACGTCATTAACGCCCCTTATATTTTTCCCGGCTTTTCCTGTTGAAAAATTTAACAGTTTCCATTCGAAAACCGCATTGTGTATCATTGAAGTGCAAGTTCAGAACAAATTCCCGGGTTCTAAACAGTGGAGGAGCGAGTGTAAAAAGTGGAGGAGAGAGTGTATGGGGGTATGGGTGGTTGGATGGATGTTCAATCTTAAAAGATATTTATTTTAGAAGGCAAAAATTAGACAAATGGCCTCTTTCTTCTTGGACCAGGCGCGGCCGGTGGGAAAATGTTTTGGGGGTGCTGCTACCTATACCGGATTAAAATGGGATTTATAGACTCGCTCTCTCGGTACCTAATGATTTTGAGTTTGTTTACCATTCCAATCATGATAAATATGCATTGATTATTCTAGAAATGTGTGATGATTTTCATTGTGTACGAGCTATCATTTGAGAAATCCTCTCTTTTTCTTTTTCGTCTGGAGGTGCTGCAGTTCCGCAGCTCCTTAGTACCGGCCGCGTTTGCCTTGGACTATGTAACCGGGGTTAATAAAAGAACTTTGAAACAGAGGTAATTTAAAAACCTATTAATTTTATTTCAACTATTACAGTCGTAAAATTGTAGCTCAAAACGTCAAAGGAGTGAGCTATTGCAATATAAAGTTCATTACTGGGTTGGATTCGATTATCAAAGAAAATTAGTTGCAAAATTCAATGAATTCCAATGAAATGAAAAGGATTCAGCAGTAAAAAGCAGCAAAATCCGCACAGAATTCTAAAATAAAATTGCACATGATCTAGTTTGCTGAGGATTAAGCGGTCCTATACCTTAGAATAGGTGCAATAGTTTCTAAATAAAGAACGCAGCAAATAGGAAATCCAAAGGAGTGGTGAGAAAAGAATACTTCCATGTTACGAGTTGAATTTTGTTTGGTATTAGATGTTGTGTTAATAATAAATAAATCATTTGTTTTATTTTTCATATTTTTTTTTGCATTAAGAGGACCCATATAAGCCATTTTTATTTGGCTTCCGAGATGTTTGGCTTCTAAGATGAAAATTTGTTCTAGAAAATGTTCTTGGTTTTACTTACTTACAAGCACAACTTTAATATTGTCCCTATTGTTATTTCAGGACCCCTCTCCACTCTTCATGAAATGTTAGACATTAGTCAACATAAATGAAGACTACCTCAACTTTATAATTATAAACGGGTTGGAGTCCTGCAAGAGAAGCTCTAATTATCACACCGACCTCTCTTAGATCTAAAAAGCATTTTTCTACCAACCTAACCCTCGAGTCTTAATCATTATGTGGTCAAAAACTCAAATTAATATATAGGGAAAAAATTTCATGCACTGGGTGGGATTCGAACCAACGGATGATCTGCGGCTTCATAGTTCCAATCCTATTTTGAAGTCCCCTCTTCCATTCAGCACTGACCCAGCTCCCTCCTCTTTTTCTGAAAGCTATTGTGGTCGAAAACGTGCTACACAAGCGGTGGGAGGGAGCAGACAATACAGTCAGTGCGTTCATCAGAGCGTGTTCACATACATTTTTAAATTCAGGTGGAAGACCAGTGGCGGTTGTGATGGGGAGCGATGTAGTGCGTGGGCTGTAAAGATTTTTTTTCTTCACAATGGTAAATGTGCGCTCAGTAATTTACATTTAGCAATTGTGTTGTGGGGTAAAGAAGAGATAATAATAAACTGTTAAATAAAAAATGCCGGAGATTCCGAGTTTGACTTCGAACTAGTTGATGATTTTGTTGCTTAACACCTCTTTAACATCTAGGTCATTAAGACAAGGGGTTATCCTCCATTCGCTGGAACTCACAAATCAGATACTCAAAATAACCTCACCAGCCTGAGTGGTCTGGAATAGCCAGCATCACGGGGATTCAAAGTTGAATGGTCACCATCCAAGTCGAACTCGCTGGACGTTTCTTAACTCAGTGACAAACAAGAACTGGTGTACTCAACATGCCATCGACGCTAGTCCTTTCTCATTGGTTTGAAATACAATTACATATTACAAAGAAAAGCTCAGAGCTTTGTGATGAAGAACACTGAGCGTGCAAAATATAATTTGGTAGATTTTTTTTTTTTTTTCTTAATAAACTAAGTTTTGTATTTTTTTTTTACATATTACAGATAAAAAATTTCTTCCAATGCAATGGAAGAGGGGAGAAGTTCCATTACACTCGCGCTAATTAACCTCGTTGAATTGAAAGAGAGATTCGTCAATTTGGTAGATTAGTCTGTCCCCCGGTTGCTTAGTGGTAAAGGCGGCACTCTGTGAATTAGTGATTCCAGAGGTTGCGGGTTCGAAACACGAGCGGAACATGACAAGTTATATTGTCCATGGGATTTTTTATATCATAACTAGATAACACAACAGATCAATGGTTCGTGTCCCAAGGCATTGGGAATTATTGTGATATCACTCTTGAGTTAAACAAAAACACCTAATATGATATCCAGTACAAAAAGATAAAGAATAAAGATGTTTAAGTTTCATGTTCTACCTGCTTAGTACTCAACTGTAGAAAACAGATAGGTACCTTCAAAGAAAGTTTTTAAAAAAAAAAAAAAAAAAAACAAACAAAAAACAGGAATGTAAAATAGAAGGAATAAAAGAACAAAAGAGATTGTTTAGGAAACATTTCGGTAGAGGAATTCCCTTGAACGTTATTATGTTGTTATGGGGATGTAAAGAAAGCCAACAGAAATTCTTCTGTATATCTAGAATATCTAGGAGAGAAGATAAAAGGAGAGAAAAGATGTAAGGAGAAACAAAAAAGTGGTTTCGACATAAAGTGAATGAGAAGAAAATAGAAAGAAAGACAAAGAGAAAAAGGGAGGGAGAGGGAGAGAGAGAGAGAGAGAGTAAAAGAGAATAAAAAAACGGAGATAAAATTACATAATGCGAAAGTATTGGTATGTATTAAATCTAATGAAGCAGAGAAAGAAAAACTTCCCATATATTTTTTGAAGGAATTTGAAGAAAGAAAAGTGATTATAAAAAGAATAATGAAAGAGAAATAGGGAGAAAGAGAAAGAAAGAAAAAAAAAAAAAAAAAATACGAAAGGGAAACACACAGAGAGAGAAAATGAGGAGAGCGCGTGAAAAACCACTTTAAGAAATTAAAAGTCTCAACTTTCAAGAGTTAAAGTTACTTGTTAATTACTTTTAACTTGACCCTAAAGTACCTTTATACCCACTCCTTCCCTAACTCACCGCCCCAACTTACCCCTACCCGTCAAGCTACCCCACAATCTACACCTTCCTTTAGTCCCTCGCTATCTTTCTCTTACGAGAAAACCATCTTTTTCTTTCTTCCACTCTAGGTAATATGACCTCTACAGTTCCTTGCAAGATGAAAACCTTAGGAAAGTACAGGTGCGTTTATCAATTCCATTTAAACAGAGTGATAACCTACTAGCGCTATCAACTTAGTCGTGGTACTATTAGTCATGAATTGATCATATTTGAAGAAACGATTGAATGAACAGGGATTGTCCAATAGTATGATTAAACCAATGCCCATACCTGCTAAAAAAATTAATGGAAAGTTCAATAACTGATGGAACACTAATAAAATGGAGAAAGAGGAAGAGAGAGAGAGAGAGGGGAGAGCGAAAAGTATGATAAGTACAAAGAAAAAAAGAATTTCTTTTTTTGACAGCATAATACACGTGATGATTGATATTAAAGTTTCTCAAACAAATTTGCAGATTTTCAAACCGATCAACAAGTCAACCTTCGTGAACTAAGATTCAGAGACACAAAAGTCAATATCCAATTTCAAGATAATAATAATAATATATTCCTTATTATATAAGGAATATTATTTATTATGAATATTAAAATTGATAATATCGCCTATTTATACTGCCCGATTAAGACTATTATAGTCCATTACTCCCAAATGGGAGGATATCATGTCATGTCCGGGCTGGGTTTCGAACCCACGACCTCTAGAACCTGTGGATTCACAGAGTGCCGCCTTAACCACTGAGTTACCTGGACAGACATTTATTTTACAGATAAACTAGAATTTTATCTTTCGTCTTTTTCAATTACTGTCGATATGACTTACCTAGAAAACATTTTACCCACTATTTGCCGTACAAACTTCTTATCTACTCAAATGAAATTAACCTCACTTAGACTGGAGGGCCTCGTCCATATAACATCCTGCTGATCTGAAGAGGGAAAATGGGTTGATGAAAAAAAAAGTATAAAAGTTAAAAATAAAACGATCTCAACCTCATTCAGGTGCCCATTTCGGGCAACCTTTGCCTCCGAAATGCCTCATTTGAGAGTAATTTCCATCCCGTAAAACTAATGACCCCAGAACGGGCCTTTTCTCGGGAAGAGATAATAAAATTGCTCCCCGGGCCCCTGTTTTAAGAGAATAATTTTACCTCTGCAATATCCTGAACAAAATATACTGAGTAATGTTATCATTTTTGTGATATCACAACTACTTAAACTCGCTTTACTAAATCTAGACAGCGAGTACTCGCTCAACTCAGATTATCAGGAAATAAAGTAAAGATCTATTTCAATAGAATATTTTATGAGTGGGATCAATCTGAGGTATGTTCAATTTGTAATTTAAAGGAGTTGGAAACTCTGAAGCATTTTTTTATGGTTTGTCCACCAGCACATTAGAGCGAAATTTCTGGGGGATGCTTTTACCTCTGGTCAAAATTTGGAGAATATTTTCGCATCAAAGAGTAGAAAGGAGATGAACAGTATTTACTATTATGTTACAGGTGCTCTACGTTTAAGAGCATTCATTAGAAATGAATGAATTAAAAAAGAAATGAAGGCTAATAGTTCAAGGAATCAATAGGTAATATAGAAATCACATATTATTAATTTGTAATTTTTACCATTTTTTATTTTCAAATTATGTCAACCATTGTAACAAAAAATTAATTTTTACTAAATAAATAAATATCTTATCTTATCTATCTTATCTTACTAAATCTACGCTGAAACCGGGTTTTGAACCACCGACCTCCAGGTCACAAAGCCGTCGCCTTATCGATCAAGCTACTGAGGTCGGTATAAAATTATACTGAGTACATAATTTTATTAAAATTACATCATATTTTTTGTTCCCATAATGTATTGTTAGATCAACTGTTCAATTGCGATTCAAATTTGACGAGTAAACGGAGTAAATTAATTGTGGGGACCGCATATTGGATATATTTTTAATACAATAGCTTTATTTGTCCTTTGTTTCAAATCCATTGTTCTTCAGAAATATTGGAATTCCGGGTTAAAACCTCAGAGGCAAACGAGATTATTGTTTACAATAATCACAATAGCAATCAGTATTATTTCTTCTCTCATATTGTTACCATGTTTCTACATAGGTGAGGTTGGCTGTAATTATATATTCTATTCAAGTAGAAAATAAAATCTCAATCTTATTTGAAGACAGATTTTTCCTCATGGTACGGGCCCCAGATGTGCTCCTTTTAAAAAAGGCTCAGGTCCCAAATTTTCCCAATTGAAAATTTGTTCCAACTTTTTTCTAATGAACCTTGTCTAATTGACTTTTAAATTGGGGGATAATTGCGTTAAGCTGGCCTTTTAGACTTTCACATGCATATATACAGTAGTGTACAGGATAATAGTCGTACCTTGCTGTATGGAGGATTCTCTACATATATGTACTTTAGAAAGATAGAGTAGCCTAGTTACGTCAGTAACAGGTTTTAGTTTTAGTACGTTTGTGACCCTGTACGTTTGTGTGCATTAAAGTTAATTTTCATGGAAAGTTCTCAGGTTCTACTCCCGTTGAGGTCAAATTTTAGGGTTGTCCCGGGTACAAAAGCTTTAAGACCAAGAAGTACTGAGAACCAAGAGAAATTTTGAAAACCAAGTATTGAGGGTTCTGAAGAACGTGATTTTTTTTCAAATTTCATCATGATCGTTTGCGATGAAACGTGATATTTTAAGTCATTATTGTTACATTATAGAAAAAATGAAAAGGGAATAGACCAGCAGTTTGGCTGGGGGACTATAAACAGGGAGTAGACCAGCAGTCTGGCTGGAGGACTATAAACAGGGAGTAGACCAGCATTGGCTCGGTTCTGGGGGCCCTTGTCAATTATTAGCCTCCTTGTAAAGACAGTGGTGGAGGTTCTGAGTCATTCCTCCACTGTCTGGCTACCATCGTTCACGATGACGCCACCCCATGACGCTGATGATAGAAAAAAATACTTCAAAACAATTAACTTTCGCTATTGTTTCATATGTTGAAACTAAAATAAGAAAAAAAAAGTCACAATATTTTGATATTTATTCGAATAAGTAATCATTACAGAACTTACCCTTCTCTCCTCCTTCGTGGCGGCTATCAAATGAGACTCGATGGCTTCTAGGTCAATGTAGGGCATGGCCGTTTCTATATTGTATACATCAAATGTATCTGAAACCATTGAATATGGTGTGAGAGAAGAATTAATTTCCTATTTCTCATTGGTTTACTTGCTTTTTCGACAGAATTACACGAATACACGACTATACATTTGTACTTGAAGAAGCACCTACAATCTAACTGATTTTTCGCCCCAGGCTAAGTACTCGTATTTCACGAAACGAATACGGTACCTTAGTTACTGAACTACTAACTGATTACACCCACTGCAAAAGGCTCAAGTTATGTTCTGCATAACAAGGAAACTGCAAATAGTTCTCAACAATTTGCGTTATCTCAAACTTTCTCCTTTCACATGCTCTAGTTTTATGTTTCTCAGTCTCTCTCACGTATATTTACTTCTACATACAAGAAGTCTCTCTTCTTTATCACACGCTCTCCCTATCTCCGTATCTCAACTTTTCCTATTGTCATACGTGCAGATAAAATTCCCTGCGAGCAGAGAGCTTTAGCTATAACTCTAGCGTAATGGGACCCCCCTGTCCTATACTGACAGTCTAAATAAAGCACTACTTACGATACTGACTCCTAGCAAGGTACTTACTGTAATTGTTTTCCTTGCCGTCTGTTGTTCTCTTCGCCATTCTCCTTGAGCCTCTGCATCCTGGACTTTGCCTTCCTGTTGATCCAGCTGGGCTGGTCTTAGTCCTTCCTGCTGATGCTGTTGGACTGATCCTATTTCTTCCTGTCAATTCAGTATATTCAGAAGGACTAATACGTGTCGTTCTGCAACCAGGACTTATCTTCGACGTGAGTCCGTCATATCCAGACGGACTTATCCTAGTTCTGTAACTGCTCACCTGGTCATGATAACCTGAAAGATAGGAATCGTCAAATCTGTCGCGCGCATAGTTGATCGTTTGCAAAGGTCTCTCGTCGTCGGCAAAAGTGACCGTGTGAACGCGGGTTTTGTATGAGTCACTGTATGATTTGCTTTTGCCACTGTGGAGCAACTCTTCAACCGAGAAATCTGATGAGCGCTTCTCGTTCATATGTTGCAGGGTGGTGAGGAATTTGCTGTGGCGTCCAGAAGAGATGCTGTTACTGTCAGAAGTTTTCTCAAGTCTGCGTTCATAACGACCATTGCTACTATCTTCAGGAGTTTCATAAAGAGCAGATTTACCTTTACAACAGGTGATATCGTAAGAGTTTTTGTCATCACTTTTAATATCAAGGCCATAATTACAACTGTAAGTGACTTTTGCATTGCTCGCACTTATATCTTTATGACTAATGATACTATTGTCAGAGGTTGCATCTTCAGTTTCACATATTTCTTTTGGACCGTTGATACTTTTAGCAGGACTCAGTATTATATTTTGAGGTGTATTCCTATTATTATCATAAGTACTGTCAATATTCCTGTATATTTCTTGAGAGCTGATTTGCTCTTGAAGAATAGTTTCATTAATTACATTAACAGGTACAAGAGGAGTTTCAACATTATCAAAACTTTGAATCTCGGGTATGGCGGTTGTTACGTCAATATTATTTTCCAAGTCAAGCAGATCTTTCGGTGCATTTGTAACGTTTTCATGGTCCTCGTTTAATATTTGGGAAAGAGTTTCGTTGCTCTGAATGTATTTTTCTCCCTTTGTAATGGACTCTCTACAAGTATGTTCATCAATACTTCGAAAATGTTCAGGATTTTCATTCCCTGATATGTTTTCATTTATGTTATTGTCGTTTGAATTAGTTAAAATTGAGTCTTTATCAATGACATCAATTATTTCTGACTCATTATTAAAGATATTATTATTTTCGAACAGTTCTTGACTATTATCATTGACAGTACCATCTTCGTTATGTAGAGTGCACGTATCTAATTTATCTGTTTTTTCCATAAGTTCATCATTCATAATAACATCTCTATCAACAGATAACTTTCTGTAATCAACATTGGTTGTTAAATCATTTATTTTTATTGGAAGATTGTCCTTGTGATTACAAAAAAATTCATTGACATCGTTATTTACCAATAAGTCACAATCTCTTTTCAAATGATGATCCGAATCATCACTCAACCAACTCTCATCGCTTCTACAACCTAGTGAATCATCAGCTAAATTCGTGTTTTTGACATCAATATTATCAATAAAATTATTATTTACATTAAGAGATTCAATTCCATTTGGGTTAAAAAATTCAGTGATTTGAGTACTATCACCAACGTCTTTGTTGAAGAGAGTACCAAATCCAGTTGCATTATTATTCTCGAAACACATTAATCCTTTAATTGGTTTTGACAAATCGTTTATCGTATACGTTGGTTTGATTTCATTATCAAAAGTAACTTTCGTGTTTATGTTATTGTTCAAGTAGGTACCATCCAGACTTTTGTTAAAATGACGAATAATACTTTCGTTGACTAATTTGTCTGATAGTTCATTGCTTTCAAAGTTGTTGTCATTGAGATCCAATTCCGGTGATGGACCCTCCTTATGTTGTAAGATATCCATTATTTGTCCTGTGATAGAATAATGCTTCGTGAATGTTTAAGAGCTAGAATGTATAGCAAATGTTTGATTTCAATATAATTGACAGCATTCTGTCCACTGATGTTGTGTGCTTATTTCTGAAACAAAATAAGAAAAATTTAATGAGCTGCAAAAATGCAATTCCATATTAACATGAAACAAAGGTACCAGTTTAACTAGAAAAAAATTTACTGCAACTCTTTTGTACTCGTAAATACCTACAACCTACTATGTACTAAGTACTTCTTGTAGTAGTGATAAAAGATCATTCACATCGGCCGAGGTGTGAAGAACGCCTGATACAAAGAAAAGGACGACGCGGTAGACATACTATTGACTGGGTTTTGGAAAATGTAAAGTACTAGTTTCAAACCATCACAGCAGTCTGGAAACCCCTGAATTTCTAACAAAAGGGACCAAAAGCTACAATATCCTGTGTTATTGACTGTCGAAAAAAACACCATCATCATACTATCATCAACATCACCACAACCACCAACATTTGCACTACTATCATTATTTTAGCCTTCAGCAATTTCCTTTCAACTTTTTCAGCTTCAATTACTTTAATACTGCGCCATATTCTTTTGATAGTAACAGGAAATTTGGAGAGCAGCGGGGGGCATGTTTCGTGCATCCGCCGTTCCTTATTTCCGATCATAACAAGTCGTATCATGTCTTCATAATGCGACCTCGTTTAATTAGAAGAGAAATACAATGGAGGAATGGCGTAACAAGATGGCTTGGAAAAAAAGAAAACCGTCCAAGTGAATGACATACCCTTTGAAATTTTCAATGATCCAGTTAAGATGTTAAGCAACGACGAGTGTGGAAAGTACATACTCAGGTGGTGTATAATTTTTCAGATTGTAATATTTCTGAAGTCGTACAATGCTGATCATACAGTATCTATTAGCATTTAGTTTTTGTTTCCGTATTGTATGTACATAATCATCATTAACATCATTGTGTAGTCTGGCGAGTGATGCAAGGAAACAATGTCCCAGGCTACTTACATGTCTATTGGTGTATAGTTTTGTAATGTTATATTTAAACGGAAAATAAATATATTCGGTCTGAACTTTACAAAAAAGCAAAATATGTTTCGAATTAATTTTGAAAAAAAAAAAAAAAATATATTCCTTGTCTTTGTTTTTTTTTTTTTTAGATTTTAACATATTAACGGGGTTAACCCATGTTTATTTTGTGTAAATTAATTACAAACAGAAAACTTATACTAAGATATAATATAAATACTTAGAATAAACTTAATTAAAAAATTGATAATTGAAAATTGAACAATATTGATATTTTTGTTTAGATATTATTCAGTAGGAATAGTTTATTTTTTATACCTTCATCACTACCAAAGAAAAAATCGATTTAAGTGTCTTTCTCGCAAGCTTCATTAAAAAGGCGAATAAAACGATTGAAGGGCTTGAAAAAAGAATATGTTTTTTGTACAAGATTTTTCATTTATTAGATTTTTGTTTCTAGTATTCTTAGGATTTGTCCTAAATGTAAATTCCTTCAGTAATTCTTGTAAAACAGTTCTATTATTCAATATTTTAAAAAGTAACAAAACATCATTGTGTTTCAGACTCGAGAAATTTTACAATGTAAGTAATCTCTAATAACAATGCTATCAAACGACTAAGCTAATCAGAGTTATAGATAACCCCTGATTAGAGAGGGACAATAAAATACAACGTATCTCTCTCTGCCCTGATTAAACCCCACGGTCGCTAATAACAACAGCATGAGGTCGCATGTGACAGGATAGATTAAGGGCTTTCCTCTGGTCTCGAGACAGTTTATGTTCTGGAGTGCAATTATCTTCACGCTTCATTGGAAGGGGAAACAGTTGCAGACCCGATCAGAGAATAGTCATGTTAGAGAGGAAATTAGAGATAAAAACGTCAGTGGTTCTCTCTTTTTCCAAGGGGTTGGAAACTATCACAAGACAACTAACCTAACCTAACCTAACCAAGGAGTTGGAAATGTTCATAAAAACCCCCAAAAAGCTTTAAGGAGTGTTAGTTTTGTTCTTTTTTATTTTTAATAATTTACAAAAGGTCTATATGTCTATATTTTACTTCCGAGAAATTTCTAATATTAGAAATCGGAAGTATTGTGTTCGTTTTTGTAAAAAAAAAATATTTTTTTGCTCCGATTTCAATTTTTTTCATATTTCTGGACGTTTCATAACCTCCTGAGCAAATTTGGTTTTGTGTCTGTCTGTCGGTCCGTCGGTCTGTCGGTCTGTCTGTCGGTCTGTCTGTCGGTCTGTTAAAACGATTCCTTGTAACGCGCAAATCTCGGAAACTACTCTACCGATTTTGATGAAATTTTGCACACATCTAGGAGACATTCTGCAGATGGTCCCATTTTAAATTCATCGGATTCGTACTAGCGGTTCTTGGTGAAAGAGACCATGCGCCTGACCACTAACTTTTTACTTAAACGCTGATATCTCGTGAACGGTACACTCGATTTTGATGAAATTTTGTATGGTTATGCATATTATTATTTTACATTGGCTTTTTATATTTATTTTTAAATTAATAATGATTTGACTCTGATATTTAAGAAAATCCGAAATTTTGGACAAAGAAGTCAAAAAATAAGGATCACGACTTACCGATACAGAATTTTTTGTAGAATCTAGAATGTATAAAAAACAATATTCTACCATATAAAACAAATTTGAAGAAAATCGGTTGAGCCGTTTTAGAGATACAAGTAATTTTCTAAAAAAATCTCAAATTTGGCACGTGTTTACAATGTGAAGCAATCACGAGGAAGTATTGTGTCCATAATTGGCAGTGTTTTTTTTAGATGTCTAAGTAGAGGTCAGACACAATAGATGAACACAATAGGTATGTATTATGGGTGAAATTGTCAATTTATCAAATAAAGGCCGTTGCAGTTGGGATTATTTCTTCGTACGTATGTAAAATTTAATAGTAGCTTAGTATGTTAGTTATTCATTTTCTTTACTTCCGAGAAATTTTTAATATTAGGAATCGGAAGTATATTTAGTCGAAACTCGACTGCTGGATCCCAGCTAATGTAGATTTAGCGTCTCGTGATAAATTTGGAGTTCTGTGAATGGTGGAAATTTATCACGTGACGGTAAATTTACACGAGCTAGGACCTAGCAGTCGAGTTGAGTGTCCTCTTTTTTTTAATTTGGATTTTAACGTCGCTTTCAAATGCATGGTCATATCACGACGGTGGTGTTCGCAGGAAACTCACAAACCTGCCACATACATTAACCTCACCCAGCTTGGGTTCGGCCGGAATGCCAGCATCACGAAGTCTACACCTCGCTGGACGTTGCTTTACTTCGGTGATCCTACGAGAACCGGTGCATTCAACGAGCCATCGAAGCTGGCAAGTGTCCTCTTGCACTTTGAAGATTCACATACGCCCACTTTTATTGGCCCTAAACTGTAGGTTCTTTGTAAACCGCTGATATTGATAGTATACTATGAAGGCAGAAAGAAATACGAAGGGTAGGGGTAGGGACTCAGTAAGGAGGGGAAAGGGGTGTGTATATAAAATGGAGAGAAAGCACAACAGAACAAGGATTATCAGAACCCGAGTCAAGAGAGCGTAACAGATTTCCTGTCCAGGAGAAGAAGGAGAGGGAGAAGGAGGAGAAAGAGTGAGATGAGGATGTAAAAGAATTGAGGGAGGATCGGAAAATAGGAGTGGGAGGAGTATCTGGAGAGGGGGAGAGGACGAGGGGGGAGAGAGGAGGAGGAGAGGAAGAGAGAGAGGAGGATGAATATAGGGTTCATATGTACGAGTAGCAATAGTTTAGTAGGAGAAAAGGGAGCTTCAGAGGTGAATGGATGGATACATAACAGAGAAAATGAGAGAAAGAAAGAGAGAGAGAGAGTAAGAGAAGAAAATAGAGATAGAGAAAGAGAGAGAGTAAGAGAGAGAGAAAGAAAGATAGAGAGTGAGAGAGTAAGAGAGAAAAATAGAGATATAGAAAAAGAGAAAGTAAGAGAGAGAGAGAAAGAGAGAGAGATGGAGAAAGAGAGAAAAAGAGAGAGATATAGATAAATAGAAAGAGAAGATTGTTGAGATGGGAGAGAGAAAATCATATGTACTTCTGTGTTACATACGTAGGTATGTAATTGTATAAAAAGTGTACTGTATTCTTGTGGAGGTACCTACATAGAGTACATGGTTGCAAAACGAAAGTTTTTCTCGTTGTAACTGTGTAGGAAAATTCATGAGAGGGAGAGAGCAAGTGAGGGTAAGTCAAGGGAGGAGCAAGAAAGAGAAGGTGTAGAGAAATTTTCCCTGGACAGAAAGAGAGAGAGAGAGAGAGAGAGAGAGAGAGAGAGAGAGAGACAGACAGATGGGGAGAGAGAGGTAAAGAGAGAGAGAGAGAGAGAGAGTTGGAAGAGTGGATGCAAGAGGGCTGAGAAATAGTGAGAAGTACGAAGAGAGACATGAGAAAGCGAAGGATGAATATGAGGAGAAGAAGCGTGTGGGTGCGAGAAGTAGGAACAAAAAGAAGAGTTTGAGATAGTAAAAAACAGTAAGAAGATGTAGAAATGAGAGGAACGAAGGAGTGTGAAAAAATCAAAGAAGAGGTCGAAAAAAGAACAAATGAAAAGTAATAAACAAAACAAACAAAAAAAAAAGAGAGAGAGAGTTAAAAAGATCGAAAAAAGTTTGAGATAGTGAGAAATAGAACTAATAATCAAAAGAGAGGAAAAAGAAGGAGAATGCTGAAGAAGAAATTAGAGTATGGTTGGAAAACGAAATAAGAAGAATGAAGAGGAAAAAAAGTCCCAGATTGAGAGAGAGAGAGATAGGTTAAAAGATGGAAACAGAGTTAGAGATAGGTTAAAAGATGGAAAAAGATTTTGAGATAGTGAAAATACAGAGGGAATGAAGAATAGAAAGGAGCGGCTGGCAAATAGAACTTTGCCCCTGGGTCAAAATAAAAGAAAGAGACAGAGTGGATATGGGAGATGAGGAGTAAGAAGGAAAGGATAAGGGAGGAGGATAAGGGAGAAGGAAAAGGATAAGTGGAAGACGGGATAAGAGATCCTCCTAATGCCACCAGGTGCATGTAGTTCCCATATTATGAGGATTACAACTCAGGATGTTCTCAGGATTCTTTGTCATGAAGTATTAACACTCTCTACACTGGGCTTGCTCGGTCAAGATTTGAATTAAAAGATTTTTTTTTAATTTTTTTTTATCCTTTTTATTATTATTAAACACTTATTGTTAAACTACATGATACATTCTGCAACATAGGACATGAAATAAAAAGAACACAGTAGAATATGTAGTGAATCAAGGGGCAAGGTTGAAGCCTATGGCTTTGTCTTCCACCGAACACCATAAGTTATTTCTTTATTATAGTAAGTTATTTCCTTATTATAGTAAGTTATTTCCTTAATATACTCACATACGTCTTGCGAGGAAAAATGAGTAACTTTGTACTTGCAACTGAGTGAGCAGTAGTGACATTACTATTGTGATTCTTTATGGCAAGAATATGTCTTCTTCACTTTTTGTATACGAGTATTATCAGATACAATAGGTAAGAATTCAAATATATTTATTTGGGCCAAAATAGTGTACATTTGCAAAACTCCTTTTGTAAAATTTGGACAGAAAATTAATTCCGAGGGAAAAAATTAAATTAGGTATATAAATAAAATACCTTATATAAAAAGTTAGAATCGTATTTTAGAAATCTAAATTCAAATGTAGGTAGGGTAGGTACTTTTGAAAAAATTCGTAGAAATATTTACAAGATTGGAAATTTTGAAAACTTCAAAATGTCTCAATGTGTATCCCGCTAGATGAAATCAACAATTGAAAGAATACAAAAAAAAAAAAAAAAAAAAAAAAAAAAATCAATGAATGTTCAGAGAAAACGTCATAATTTCGAAAATGGAACATTTTCAATTCCACATACACAGGTAGGGTAGGTATCGAAATTGAACTTCAATTGGATTTTGGCCTTCCAGGGGTCGAGACCAGCACTTTAGTTTTACTTTAGTCCGACATATCGAGGAATTCCACACAATACGAGTTCCACAGATCCAAGGTCGACTGTAAACGAAAGAAATCCAAAAGACAAAGTCAGCCAAAATTACAAAAAAAACTTCAAGTTCTTACAGAGGAAAATGAACGAGGCAAGAGAAAGGTAAGAAACGAAAATAAAAGAATATGAGGTCTGCTTCTTCCAATAACGCTGAGGAAGCTCTGTCTAGTCTTGAAATTGAAAATTTCATTTTCCCCCAAGCACTTTGGCGTATGAAGAATTCAGTAATGTTGTTGTTTGGTGCATTTGTATTTGTACATACCATTGCAATGTTCTCTGTACATCTGTGCGAGCGTTTGCTCTGTGTAGACATCTGTGTAAGCGTCTGGTACTCTTTTATTTTAATAAATTTTATGTTTCTGTAGTCGGGTTTAGTGTTTTGGGAATTAATGTAAGCCGGGTTCTAAACGAAGTAAATTTAATGTTATTAGTGTTAAATTTTTTTAGCTTGTTACGTAACTTTCCTTTTCTATATCATCATCATAATCATAGGGTGGCGTCATCGTGAACAATGCGATGGTAATATACAGTGGAGGAATGACTCAGCAGTTCTACTACTGTCTTTTCAAGGAGGCTACTAATTGATAATGGCCCCCAGAACAAAGCCAATGCTGGTCTACTCCCTGTTTATAGTTCCCCAGCCAGACTTCCTTTTCTATAATGATGAGAAAAGTGTTACTGTGAAATACACATACTCTCATTTCATGATGATACCAAGATCAGGAATTTTTTTTCAGTAATGCCCTATGTCTTCATATTGTCTATTGTGAATACAGTTCTGAACCCAAGCACATCATATTAACAGTCATTTACTTTGTTTTCTCAATTAAGAGGGAGGTCAAGACTGAGAAGGTTTGACCAAGTATAAAAAGATCCCAGAAAAATGGAAACCACTGTAGATGGAGCTCAGGATCAGAGATCATGGAGGCATGTTGTAGACAAGGCCAAGAACCAACTAGGTTTCTAATGGCCACCGACTTCAGTAGCTTGATCGATAAGGCGGCGAACTTGTAACCTGAAGGTCGGTGGTTCAAGTCTTGGTTTCTGTGTGGATTTAGTAAAACGATTTTGAGTTGTTTTTAACAAAAAATATGATAAATTCATAGTTCAAAAATTCAAATTCATTCAGGTTTCCAATGACCATGGATGGTAAGGTAAGCAATGGTTTACCCTTGGAACTATAAGATTCTACTGACTAGTGACTCAGCACTGATACACCCACAGAAAATCCCACGGACCACCGAATGCGAATCCTCTCAGTCGAATACACACTACGCCGTCTGATTAGTACCTTTACTAATTAATAAAAAGTTATAGAGGGTAATGAGAGTATTAATATTACAGACAATGTCTCGCATTTATCCCTTAATATCCGTTCTATCCCTAAAAAGGTAGATTTTTCTCTTTTTGCCTTTTATTTCCCCTTCGAACTTTTTCCCCGTTTCCCCCTGTCAGTTTCTCCCCTTCCTTTTCTTTAATCCGTTCCTCTTCCTATACTACTCATAGTGCGGCCGATTGTTTAGTCACACTAAATTGTCACCTAAATAATGATTGACCGATTAACCTTCTATTTGTTCTTTGTTATACAGAAGTGTACAGAATTTTGTTCATGTTCATCTTTGTTTTTTTCTGTTTTTTTTTTATTCTACTCAACCAATTTAGAGCTCGAAAAATAAATTAACAACATTTTTTCCATTGTTGCAAAACTGTCACTAAAGATCTTGATTAGCCTTTTAACTAAAACGAATCTACTAAAATTCCGATTAAGGTATTACTTTTGCAATCCAGACATAGTTTTTCTCTTGCCCCCTCAGCTTCTTCATACACTCTCCTCTCCATTCCCTCCCTCATTCTCTCTCATTTATTTTACACGACTCCCCCTCCCAACTTTAGCTTCTCATTAATAGAAATGAATCTCCTAATCCCGGGAGAGTATTATTATCTCGAGTCTGGACCTCTGCCAGACAGAGGGTAATGAAGATTCAGGTAAAACAGGATGACTGTTTTGCTGACTGGTTGCAAGCTGCAAGGTGTTGAAAAATATAATAAATTACGTTTCGTCATGCCCTTTTCTCATTATCCCGAAGAAAGAAAAACTAACCGAAAGAATACTGTCTATAACTTTGAGGAAATAGAAAGTAAAAAAAAAATTGAAATCGGAGCAAAAATTTTTTTTATACAAAAACGAACACAAAATTTCTCGGAAGAAAAAATTGATGTTCAATTCTCAATATTAGCCAGCGTCGATGGCACCTTGAATCATCAGTTCTCGGTCGTACACTGAATCTAAACACGGTCCAGCGAGGCTAGTACTTGGATGGGTGACCGTACTGATCATTCGAATTAGAATAATAATAATAACAATATTCTTTAGTGGAAGGTAACCAGGCGAGGTTAATGCTTAAAGCATTTTCTACCACCAAAACCTCAGAGTCTTATTATTATGTGGTCATATACTCAAATTAATGAGGAAAAATACATGCACTGGGTGGGATTCGAACTAACGGATCCCTACGCTACCCGGATTACCAGACTAGCGCCTTAACCACTTTACTACTAGTACATAGAACCAAGCGGAGGAAAGATTGAGAAGAGAACATTAATATGCATAAACAAAAAATAGCGAAAAGGACAATAGAGGAAAAGAAAAAGAAGTAAGAGCGAAAATAGAAATACTAGTTTAGGTATAAGTATAAGTATAAGTAGTGCTTTATTTAGACTGTCAGCGCAAGACAGGTAGTCCCATTCGAATATATAGCTAGGATAAAAAGAGATGAAGAAAGAAAAGAAAAATAAGAAAGAGAAGTTATACATAGAAAACCATAATTACCTATTATTTATTAAGGTTAATTGTTCTTTTTTTTAGTTTGTTTTTTCTTTTTTAATTATGTTATTATTATTTTGTTTATTGTTTGTCATTTATGTTGTAAATTAATAAATATAATTATGTTCAATAGTAGCTTGTGAAATAGAGGAGTGATTAGAACTATTGCTATTCGAATGTAAAACTTCAGGTACAGAAAACAGAAGGGACAATGATAGACAGACTGTGGAAGGTAGAGGGCAATAAATGGACGAAAGAAGAAGATTGGGAACGAGAGGTATAGTAAAACGGGAAAAGAGAAAGAGAGAGAGAGGAGAGAGGAAAGAGAGGAGCAAGAGAGAGTGCAAGAAAGAGAGAGAGAGCAAAAGAGATGAAGAGAGAGGGGGGAGCGAGACTGTGTGTCTGTGAGAGACATAAAAAAAACGAACACAATACTTCCGATTTCTAATAATAGAGATTTCTCGGAAGTAATACCAAAGGAAGGAGATGGTAGTAGTGATTCCATTGAATGCAGCTGATTACGTGGGAAGAGGAGAGAGTAGGGGGATTGTATAGACAGTAGAACAAGAGAGAAAGAGAGAGGGGGAATTGGTTTCAATGGAATTCAAGAGGAAGTGGAGACGGGATGGAAGAGGTGGGAATAGAGATGGGGAAGAAATGGGCGGGTCAGAAGAGAGGGGTATAGAAAAGACAGAGAGAGAGGAAAAGGAAGAGAGAGAGAGAGAGAGAGAGAGAGAGAGAGAGAGAGAGAGGGTGGGTGCGGGGGAAGTGAAAGAGGTGTGGACAGATAATGAGGAAAGATAAGGGCAGGTGAAGGAAAGGGGTGTGGGAGAGAGAGAGACAGGGGCGGGAGAGAGGTGTGGATAGATAAAGATGAAAGATAAGGGCGGGTCAAAGAGAGGGGTGTAAGAGAGAGAGAGAGATAAAGAGGGGCAGGAGAGAGGTGAACGAGGTGTGGATAGATAGAGAGGAAAGAAATGGGCGGGTCAAAGAGAATGGTGTAAGAGAGAGAGAGAGAGAGAGAGAGAGAGAGAGAGAGAGAGAGAGGGGCGGGAGAGGGGTGAAAGAGGTGTGGATAGATAGAGAGGAAAGAAATGGGCGGGTCAAAGAGAGGGGTGTAAGAGAGAGAGAGAGGGGTGGGAGAGGGGTGAAAGAGGTGTGGATAGATAGAGAGGAAAGAAATGGGCGGGTCAAAGAGAGGGGTGTAAGAGAGAGAGAGAGGGGTGGGAGAGGGGTGAAAGAGGTGTGGATAGATAGAGAAGAAAGATAAGGGCGGGTCAAAGAGAGGGGTGTAAGAGAGAGATAGAAAGAGAGAGAGAGAGAGAGATAAAAATAAAGAGGGGCGGGAGAGGGGTGAACGAGGTGTGGATAGATAGAGAGGAAAGAAATGGGCGGGTCAAAGAGAATGGTGTGGGAGAGAGATAGACAGGTGGAAGGGCGGGGCATGAGGTTAATATTGTATTGGGCACCCGGGTCACGTTTTCTCTACGCCAGAAAAGATCTAAATCACGTCTCTTCTCTCTCTCTATCGGTCTTTTACTCTCCCTCTCTTTTTCTCTTTCTCTCTCTATCTTTCTCATTTTCCTTTTTATCTCTATTTCTCTTCTCTATATTTTTTCCTCTCTCTTTCTACTCCTCTCTATTTTCTTCCCTTCTCTCACGATAAATCTCGCTCTGTGTCTATCAGTTTCTCTTTTTCACAGACTGTACCCATGTATCCTCATTCAGCTGTCTCCTTTACGTGATGTTCCTCCCTTCATTCAACTTCCTCTGTAAATTTTAGTCTTGATAAAAAAAATCTACTATCCATTAAAGAAGTGTCGTAATATCAAGTGGAAAATAATAAAACAGAAGGAAAAAATCAAATATTTTTATTATAACCACTGTTTAAAAAATCAATTTTTTGTATGATTAGTTCAATGAGAAAGTTATTGGTGTGTTTTTAAAGTTAGTAGTATGTTAAAAAAAAATGTATCTACCTAAAAACTACTTTATGGACATTTTGGGACTTAATGTTTCTCTGCCCAGATTTTTTAAATAGAATTATTCTACAGTTCAAGTTAATTATCCAGTTTGAGTTGACTATTCCTAGTTTGAGTCAACTCAAACGAGTGATTTTAGTAAAAGTTGATTTTAAATATTATAAAATGATGATTTTTATTCAACATTTCCTTGCAAAATTAGAATATAACTTGATAAAGTAGAAGTATACTTAACAAATTCACAATACTTTCGATTTCTGTTATTGGTAAAATTTCAGAAGAAAAATTCTAACCGAAACCTTCTAACTGGAAGTCAAACTCACGTTTAACTTTTCTACCAACCGAAGATGAGTCCGAAATAGGTTGCGAACAGTTCAAGTCGTATTCAGGCAATCATTTATTCATTCTGAAGTGGAAGGCATAACAATGAAGGGTCTGCTGCTTATGTGACCCTTGTCAAAATACTTAGTAGGGTACGGGGTGAGAGAAATATCCCAGATGTGAGGAAAATTGAGGAGGAGGAAGATGAGGAGAGAGGAAAAGAGGGATATATGGAGGGAAGGGAGAGAGAGAGAGACAGAAAGAGAGAGAGAGAGAGAGAGATACAAGAAAAGAGAGAGAGACAGAAAAAGAGAGGGAGAGACAGAAAAAGATAGAGAAAGACAGAAAGATAGAGAGAGAGAGAGAAAGAGAGAGAGATAAAGAGAGAGAGATAGAAAGAGAGAGATCCGTTAAATCTAAGGTAGAGAGACAAAAAATCCTAGCTTGGATTTTATCCTGGCTCAAACGCAATATGCATGTAGCATTCTGCCACAGTGACTTACTCGTAAAATAGATTCATATATAACAATATTAACACTCTTTAGTGGAAGGTAACCACCAGGCAGGGTTAATGCTCAAAGCATTTTTTACCACCTAACTCTAAGAGTCTTATAATTATGTGGTCACAAATTCAAATTCATGAGGAAAATTCATGCACTAGGTAGTATTCGAACCAACGGATCCCTACGCTACCGGCATTCCCATCCAGCCCGTTAATCACTTTACTACCAGTGCACTGCTTTATTATTATATTATGCTTCATTAGGTAAGACAAATATATACAGTAAAATACAATGAAATTATATAACGAAAAAATAAATAGATTGAACAAAGAAACAAGAACAAAAAGAGAATAAAGTTAATTTCCTACCTAAAGGGCGGAGTTATTGCCTGTGGCAATCTCTTCCACCCAACCCTGTATTATACAATAGGTACCTACACATAGTACACATATTATTAATACATTCTTTGTATTACTTTTTCGCATATACTCGTATTCTACACCCTTGCTCACACGACAATCTAATCACATTAATGCATGCATCCCATTTTCCATTCTAATCCTGGAACACAAAATTCAATATCCTGGATGTCAAACTGGGATCCTACATTATTATGCATTTCTTTGTCAGACGCCAGACATTCACCTCAAACTGTCTCTCTTTTCCTCTCTTCTCGATTTTTGGTTTTCTATTTTTAATCCAACATTTTGCATCCTTCCTTTTTTCTATTTTAATTTCTCTATCTCTCTCTCAGCAATTTTTCTTGTAGATATACAATGTACAATTGTACATACAGCAGGATTCTCTTACATACATATTAGAATAGGTCCTCTTCTGCAAGAAGTACAAAACGCTACTTTTGGCTCTCTCTTTTTAATGCACTATTTTGCATCCTTCCTTTTCTCTATTTCTCTATCACTCTCACAGCATTTTCCTTACAGATGTATAACAAGAATCTCTTACATAACAGTCATATTGGAAGAGGTACGAAATTCACTTTGTGTTTTTCGATACAGCTACTTAGCTGAGGTTGATCTATCAGGTGCGTGAAGATAGCACCCGACATTGAAGCTAGAATTTTGTACCACCTACCATAATAATGTACTATTTATGTACTGTTAGGAACAACAAACCCCGAATTTTGTACTCCAACCGTAACCCCAGGAGAGCGGTTGAAAAATGTCGGGTGCTAACTTCACGCTAGCACCCGACATTGAAGCTAGAATTTTGTACCACCTACCATAATAATGTACTAATTATGTACTGTTAGGAACAACAAACCCCGAATTTTGTACTCCAACCGTAACCCCAGGAGAGAGGTTGGAACATGTCGGGTGCTAACTTCACGATTTTAACCGATGGAGCTAGAATATTGTACCGCATACCAAAATAATCTCTGAATTATGTACTCCCAGGAACAACAAACCCCGAATTTTGTACTCCAACCGTAACGCCAGGAGAGAGGTTTTAACATCGAAAAACCCACCCCCCGCCTCGCCTATTGAAACGCAAATCACATACAGAACTATATGGAACCCCGCGCCTCACCTCTTCCATTGCAACGCAGCGATGGGAGCAGAAGTGTGGGGGGACTTCACGTTGTCGGTGCACGTATTAAACCATAGGTTCTCAAACAGTGGTACTCGGGACAATTTCAGGTGCACAAAATTGTACCTACTACCCTTTGTTACCATTTAGGTACATGTGCGAATTTGGCTTTTCTCAAATGATGTATTTGAAAAACAAGTATAGGAGTAAGTTAGATGTGTCCTCTGACATTCGCGTTAAAATAAGTAACATTTAGCCTGATATTGATGCAATTGTTTCGGAAAAGAGTAGATAATCTCACAGAATGTAGATAGGGTAGACCTTTCCATTTTTTTTCGTCGCAGATAACTCAGATGCAGGCGTTGCTGACGAAGATAAACAATCGTTTATTGATGTGACGTTTATATTACGCTCACATTACTTTGGTAGGTATGTACCTACCTTATTTTTTAACGTCAGCTTATTTGTATAATTGTGTTAAGTATGATATTATGTAATAAGTAATAAGTTATCATATTTGTGCTATTCACTTTCGTGATGTCACAACTACTCAAACTCGCTTTACTCAATCTATGCTGAAACCGGGACTTGAACCACCGACCTCCAGGTTACAAGTCCGCCGCCTTATCGGTAATAACATAATGTCATACTCTGTATACCTATTACTGTTTACTTTTATAATAAATCATAAATCGCTTCTGAAATTTTCAATTTTATATTTTCCTTTTTCCTAACAAACGGAACACTGTGAACACAGATTTTCCAAACGTCGTGGGTTCGAATCCAAGTGAGGACATGACAAGATACCTTCTGTTTGGAATTCTTATTACATGATCGTGACTTGCTGCTGGGAAAAAGAGACTTTAATAGTCCTAATTCGGCAGTATAAACAAGCCGATATTATTATTATTATTATTATTATTATTTATATAATTACATGCGATGATTTAGTAGTAGTCAAGGTGGCAGAGTGAGTTGGCGCGCTAGGCATTGTACGCACGGTAACCTGGGTTCGATCCCCAGTGAGGTAGGATTTTTCTGCTCTGTACTTAGATGTTTGGGGTCCACTCATAAAATATACCTCGTGAGGAAAAATGAGTAGCTCTTTTGATGTGAAACAGCGACCAGTGGCGGAATTATAGGCAAAAATTGTACAAGATATTGTATATTAAGGTGGTATAGTCCTATAATTCAGCGCTACCCACCAAGTTGTGACGTATAATATATTTCAGGAACATTAAACTCCAAATTGCCAGCGTGGCGTCGCTGGCGCGTTGAATGCACCAGTTCTCTCAGGATCACCGAGGTTAAGCAACGTTTAGCGAGGTAAACTTTGTTTAACGTTGCTTAACACATTAATCTCACCCAACTCAGGCTGGGTGAGGTTAATGTGGGTAGCAGGTTTGTGAGTTTCCTACGAATGGAGGGTAACACCCCCGTCGTGATATGACCATGCAATGCAGTTGTAGGGCATGTTCAAAAAATACTTGGAACTTTGTACATGTTGGTCCGGCGTGAAGTTGGCACCCGATAGAGAGTGATAGAGACACACAGAGAGAGAGAGAGAGAGATAGAGGGAGAGAGAGAGAGAGAGAGAGAGAAAGAGAAAGAGAAAGAGAAAGAGAGAAAGAGTGATAGAGAGAGAGAGAGAAGAGAGAAAGAGAGATAAGGAGAAGAGAGAGACAGAATAGAGGTGACAGAGAGAGGTGAGAGAGAGTGAGAGAGAAGAGAAAGATAGAAGAGAGAGAGAGAGAGAGAGAGAAAGAGAAATAGAGATAGAAAGAGAGAAGAGAGAGAGAGAGAAATAGAAATAGAAAGAGAGAAGAAAGAGAGAGAGAAATAGAGATAGAAAGAGAGAAGAGAGAGAGAGAAAGAAAGATAGAAAGAGATAAGAGAGACAGAGACAGAAAGAGAGATAGATAGAGAGAGAGAGAGAGAAAGAGAAATAGAGATAGAAAGAGAGAAGAGAGTGAGAGAGAGAAAGAGATATAGAAAGAGAGAGAGAGAAAGAGAGATAGAGAGAGATAGATAGAGAGAAGAGAGAGAGAGAGATAGAAAGAGAGAAGAGAGAGAGAAATAGAAATAGAAACAGATAGAAAGAGAGAGATAGAGAGAAAGAGAGATAGAAAGAGAAAAGAGAGAGAGAGAGAGATAGGCAGATTCACTCAGATTCTGCAGTTTTTTAATGTTAACTTTTAGCGTTAATAAATTGCAGAATAATGGGTGTCATGTCCAATCCTCAGTTTGATTTCTGTGCTTGAGACTCCTTTCCTGGCAAATAATTTCCAGTTTATAAGAACTTGGCATTCATTTGATATCAGTTCCTTTTTAGACACTTGTTTTAAGGTAATTGTTTTTGAAGGATTCTAATTTTCTTGGTGTTTTTTGCACACGAAGTGTATTTTTGGGGGATACAATATACAACACTGACTAGACAATGACTTAACTCAAACCGCCCAACAAACAAAGACACGAATACAAATTAAATGTATCTTCCTGTGGTTAAATTAGCAGGAAGATAACAACATGATCACAGAAAACACACAGGATGATAACAAAAAAAAGTCAAAAACAGGGAGGCGGATAAGTCAAAAACAGGAATCGCTCCCCCAAATAAAGCTAGATAAACCTTATCTAGCAACCGTAAAGTTGCAATTATTATTATTTGCTACAGAGGACTTTACCACTTTAATATACAATATCTTGTACGATTTTTTTGCCTATAATTACGCCACCAGTCGCTGTTTCACATCAAAAGAGCTACACATTTTTCCTCACGAGGTAATATATATGAGTGGACCCCGAACATCTAAGTACACAGCAGAAAAAATCCTACCTCGCTGGGGATCGAACCCAGGTCACCGTGCGTATTGGCCTAGCGCGCTAACTCACTCTGACACCTTGACTACTACTTAATCATAGCATGTAATTATATAAATAATAATAATAATATCGGCTTGTTTATACTGCCGAATTAGAACTATTAAAGTCTCATTTTCCCAGCAGCAAGCCAAGATCATGTGATAAGAATTCCAAACAGAAGGTATTTGTCATGTCCTCACTTGGATTCAAACCCACGACGTTTGGAAAATCTGAGTTCACAGTGTTCCGTTTGTTAGGAAAAAGGAAAATATAAAATTGAAAATTTCAGAAGCGATTTATGATTTATTATAAAAGTAAACAGTAATAGGTATACAGAGTATGACATTATGTTATTACCGATAAGGCGGCGGACTTGTAACCTGGAGGTCGGTGGTTCAAGTCCCGGTTTCAGCATAGATTGAGTAAAGCGAGTTTGAGTAGTTGTGACATCACGAAAGTGAATAGCACAAATATGATAACTTATTACATAATATCGTACTTAACACAGTTCCACAAAGAAGCTGAAGGTAAAAAATAAGGTAGGTACATACCTACCAAAGTAATGTGAGCGTAATATAAACGTCACATCAATAAACGATTGTTTATCTTCGTCAGCAACGCCTGCATCTAAATTATCTGCGACGAAAAAAAATGGAAAGGTCTACCTATCTAAATTCTGTGAGAAAACATTTAATATTTATTATATACCTACTCTTCTCAGAAACAATTGCATCAATATCAGGCTGAATGTTACTTTATTAGCTATCATACTTGTGTTAATCACTTTCGTGATGTCATAACTACTCAAACTCGCTTTACTAAATCTACGCTGAAACCGGGACTTGAACCACCGACCTCCAGGTAACAAGTCCGCCGCCCTATCGATTAAAGTACTGAGGTCGGTCTAATCAGGTTGAATGTTACTCATTTTAACGCGAATGTCAGAGGACACTTCTAACTTACTCCTATATTTGTGTTTTACAAATACAACATGAAAAGCCAGATTCGCACATATAATTATGTGGTAACAAAGGGTAGTAGGGCTTTTATTATTTTTTTGTGGAGACTTGATATTGATTTTCATCAAAAAATCAACTTAACTACTAGTGTTAAACATATATTATCTTTCACGGTCTTTGTGTACGGTCAAAATTTTATCATATTTTGTGTACAACTGAAAATGGCTTCCCGTACCATCTGAAACTGCCCCGAGTACCACCGTTTGAGAACCTATGGTTTAATTCATGAGAACAACGTGGAGTCCCCCCGCACCTCTGCTCCCATCGCTTCGTTGCAATGAGAGAAGCACGGGGTTCCATTCAGTTCTGCATCTGATTTGCGTTTCAATAGGCGAGGCGGGGGGTGGTTTTTTCGATGTTAAAACCTCTCTCCTGGCGTTACGGTTGGAGTACAAAATTCGGGGTTTGTTGTTCCTGGGAGTACATAATTCAAAGATTATTTTGGTATGCGGTACAATATTCTAGCTCCATCGGTTAAAATCGTGAAGTTAGCACCCGACATGTTCCAACCTCTCTCCTGGGGTTACGGTTGGAGTACAAAATTCGGGGTTTGTTGTTCCTAACAGTACATAATTAGTACATTATTATGGTAGGTGGTACAAAATTCTAGCTTCAATGTCGGGTGCTAGCGTGAAGTTAGCACCCGACATGTTTCAACCGCTCTCCTGGGGTTACGGTTGGAGTACAAAATTCGGGGTTTGTTGTTCCTAACAGTACATAATTAGTACATTATTATGGTAGGTGGTACAAAATTCTAGCTTCAATGTCGGGTGCTATCTTCACGGACCTTGATCTATCGGGTGTATACGAGTAAAACCCCGTTAAAGGTAGGCGCACACTTATTCGCGTGTGGATCGTAGTTTCTATTAAACAATGTAGTTTTCATTGTGTCTCTTCAATTTTTTTCAGTTTCAAAATTTTCAAAAAAGTAGTTTTCAATCCGCGCACACTTATTCGGATCGGAGCGTCAGCAGAAGTAATGAAAACTGAAACAGCAAAAAAAAGTTATCATATTCGTGTTAATCACTTACGTGATATAACAACTACTCAAACTTGCTTTACTAAATCTACGCTGAAACTGGGACTCTAACCACGGACCTCCAGGTTACAAGTCTGCCGCCTTACAGATCAAGGTACCGAGGCCAGTACCTTGATCTATATTATAATAATATATTCCGTAGAATCCATAAACTCCAGATAAGATTGTGCCTACTTAATATAGGAGTAAGTCGGTCCCGCAAATCACAAGTTACTGCGGAAAAAAATGTAGTTTTGTATAAAATTTATGAGAAAGAAGACACGGTGTATAAGGACAAAGAGCCTATTCGTACGTACAACGAGCTACATAAAAATTTAACGCTAGTATGGAAAGAACGAGTAAATTGGTTATTTATTGGACTTTGGAAAAATATTTTAGAAAGTTATTCGTACATAAATATGTAGATACTTACCGACCTCAGTAGCTTGATCGATAACGCGGCAGACGCGTTAACCTAGAGGTCCGTGGTTCAAGTCCTAAATACGGTAAATATTTATTAAGTCTCGTTTGAGTAATTGTGATATCACCATTGTGATTGAAACAAATACGATAAAAAATGTTATTGAAAGCTTGTGAACGACCCACTCCATCAGTGGTGTTAAACCGCCTAACGAAAAAAAAGCTTACGTATTGAATTCACAAAATATTTGGCTTGGTAGAATTATGAAAATCTCAGCAAAAGAAGAAATGAGAGTTATAGAAGAAAAATAAGGCGGAGAGAGATAGAAAGTATGGTATACAAATTCATGAATTAAAAGAGAAAATTGGATAGAAATGAAAAAGAAGAGGGGGAAGAATTTAGACTCAGTTAAATTGCACAGAGATATTATGGGTGTGCAATGGAAGAAAATAAGTAATTAAATAAACAACACAAGAAAAGAGAGGGGAGGACGAAAGAGAGAGTAAAGGAAGAAAGCTTAATAGGAGAGGAAAAACATTTGAAGCCAATTAGGTTAATTAAAAAACATAAAAAAATATGGAATAGGAAAGACTAAATAAAACAGACACAGAAAAAGAGACATTGAGAGAGAGAGAGAGAGAGAGAGAAAGAGAGAAAAAGAGAGAGAGAGAAAAAAGGAAAGAAAAAGAAGAGATGGAAAGATGGAGAGAGAAAGAGAGAGGGGAAGGAGAGAAAAGGAAAGAGAGAGATAGAGAGAGAGAGAAAAAAAAGGAAAGAAAAAGAGAAAAGAAGAGATGGAAAGATATAGAGAGGCAAATAATAAAAGAAAAAAAAAGAGAGAAAGAGAAGAGGAAGGATAGAGAGAGAAAAGTGAGAGAGGAGAAGGAGAGAGAAAGAAAAGAAAAAAAGAGACAGGAAAGGGACGTTGCGTTGGAGACTAAACTTAATGATCCTTGTAGAAAACTAAATGAAAGCCCTGAGCTCAGGTTTCCTGGTAAACATTTGTCCAGAGTTGATTAAAATTTAGAAACAAGGTTTTACCTCTAAACAATGGTCTACAGATTTATGAATGTAGTAAATACCACTCGACTAGTCTTAAATTAGAGTCTAGAATTGTAAACAAAAGAAATGATGTGAATTCTGTGATTTTCTTTACATTAAACTCTTATTTTAAATCCTTTTAAATTTTCAAAGGGGAAAACATATAAAGTATATTCATTTATGAATAATAAATACATAAAAATCCTTTTAAATTAATTAATTCATAATCATCAAAAAACCTCCGAAACGGCTTTACCTAATATTGGGCACATACAAATGACTATGTTACAAATTTAGCAGTGTGAGTTAGAGTGTGCGGTGCGTGTATGTAATATCACGATTGTCATTTTTTACGTTGCTTTCAATTGCATGGTCATATCACGACGGGGGGTTTTTTTAAAAAAAAGATGAGTGTTTCACAGCCTTTTTATTTCGTAGCCATGAAACAGGGCACATTCTACATTCACTGTAAATTCACCAATAAGCTAACTCATTCATTGTGAGTGGGGCCGGACATAGCCAGCATCACGAAGAGTCAAATTTGAATAGTCAACAATTGACCTAATCTCATAGGACGTTGCTTAACTTCCGTGACAGAATGAGAACTACGATTGTTTTATTTAATATAATTAATATTTAAATATAATTAATAAATCAACTTTTTTACTCCGAAGTAAAATGAACATCATTTCCACTGTTCTCCAATACGTGAATAAATGAATATTATATTGGAAATGGTGGGTAGATATTTCGTTGGATTTTTTCTAACGAAAACGAATGAGAAACTCGTGTACTCTTCTACCCACACAGTACTGAGGAAGCTGGAATACTTTGTGTCTATACGGAAATGATATTTAGGGTACGAAGACGAGAGAGAAAGAAGAAGAGAAAGAAAGAGGGAAAAAGAGAAAGAGGGAGAAAAAGGAAGACAGAGAGAGAGAGAGAGAGAGAAAAAAAAGAAAGAGAGAAAGAGAGAGAGACAGATATAAGAAAGAGGAGAATGAGTAAGTCGGAAAGAGTAGAAAAGATAAAGAAAAAGATAAATAGTAGGAGGAGGTGGGATAGTAGTGGAAAGGAAGAGAAAGTGAGGGAGAGAGAGAAAGAAAAGAGGATTAAAGATAGAGAAAGGCAGAAAAAGTTTAGACGAACTGTTTTGAAAGATCCTCTTCAATTTCTGAGAATTATTTAGAAACATTGGAATTATCAAGAGAGGTTGAAACAATTTAAGAACAGATCATTGTTAAAAAAAACGAAACTCAATATCCTAAATAATTCCTGATTAGGGCTTTTCTGGTATCACGGCCCTAATCAGGATGAGTGAGTAGTTTGCTAACAAATTAAGTGTCAGTAAAAACCCTTTGGGTAACAATTTATCCTAGGTTTTGTAATATTCCATCCTAGTGATTACAACGAGATCTGATTTCACAAAAGTATCAGCTTACAGCTGTTGTAAATTTGACAGCTGGAGTCAAGGGGTTTTTTGTCTTACCTCGACAGTAACAAAACAAGGAGAATGTACCTTGTCTTGTTTATTCTTACGATATATATAGGTACATACTAACCTGTTGGGCGGAAGAGATTGCCACAGGCAATAACCCCGCCCTTCAGTTGGGACACTAGTATCATTTTCTTTTTACTTTCCTTATCCTATAATAAGGAAAGTATTGTATTCGTCGAAAATTTGACCTACCCAGCTTTTCACATTTCTGGACGAATCATAGCCTCAGGATACCAAAAAAGTTGTTTTCAGCCATTGGTCCGTGCGTCTGTCTGTGTGTGTGTGTGTGTGTCTGTGTGTGTGTGAACAGGATATCTCAAGAACGGTAAGAGCTAGAGACTTGAAATTTGGTATGGTAATTAATTTTATACACCAGACGAACCATGAAACTTTTGGTTGAAATCGGCCGCATTCTGCGGCCGCAGGGCCGCAATTATTGGCCGCAAACACCGCTTCTTTGAATTGGTTAAAGATACGAAAAAAGTTAGAGAACAACTTTTTCTCAGATTAAAAAAATAATAGGGGTTCACTCTGATCATATTTTTGATATCTTTAACTTTTTGGAACCCGGCCCCAATTTACCGGTATTATGGGGGGGACCTGCTTGGACTAACTTTTTTATTATTCATTCTAGATGGGGGTTGTGACATATCAAATTCATTGATTTTGAAGTTCTGATTACGAATTTGGCATTGATTTTTATCTATCTGTTACCGTTGAGTCACCAGTGGCGGAATTCGACTCCTATTTGGGGGATAAGGAAAGTCGTGTGATGTTTACACCAGATTTTTTATATATTTATTTATTTTTCATATTATTTTATCTTTTATTTATTTTTTCTAATTTTATACTGTAAATATTGTGTCCTCCTAATACAGATTAAAATAATAATAATGGAAAATTTGCTATCAGTAAGCAGACTGATCCGCACTATTCCGTTTCAACAATACCTACATATCTCGAGAAATCGGACTTGCTATCCGTAATCAGACTAATCCGTTGTCCAACCCGCACCCAACAAAGACCCTGCTTTCCAAATTTTGTCCAGATGCTCCGAAGAGGCACCACATATCCTGCCTGGGAGGCGACGGCTGCTTGAAGCACAGAGCACGTCCCGGACAACATCCCTCGTCATCACCAAGTTTTTGTAATATATTTCGAGCTGTGAATAATAAACCTAAAAAAAGGAACCTTAAAAAAATCGAAGAAAAACTAGAAACAACAAAAAAACAAAAGGAGAACATGAAATTGAGAAGTTTTTATGTGTTTAGATGTGTGTAAAAGTGAATATATTTTTTTTTTACATAGTTATCTCTTTCGTTTCAAAATTCAGAGGGTACCTGGGAGAGCATTTTTTGTTGTTGAAAACGGAATGATACTTTTTTACATAAGGATTGATGATAAAAGCCTGTAACCTTCTTTTTTTTTTATAACAGAGTCATTCTCTTTTGAAGTCATCCTTATAATATATTTGTGTGTTGTTGAAACAGAAAATAAAAAGTCCATACACAAAAAAAGTCATTCCATCAATAGATTCTTATTTATTTTCTTGATGAACAGGTTTCTCCGGAAACATTATAAATGTACTAAGGTAAGCAAAGAAACATATATCACGGTTGTGCGAGGATTATATGGACGCCCAAGTCCAACGACTAGGCTCCTTTTATGTCCATTGTCTATTGATCGCATAATATATTTCGTTTAATTTTCTACTTTGAGTTATTCAGAACGTGGTTTTTAGTTAATCTCACGCAGACTGAGTTAAGCCGGAAATTCCAGCATTTTTCTTCAGAAGCAACAGATTTTTTTGTTAGACAATTCTGACCAACCCGCGAGTCGAACTTGAACTCACGATCTCTGGACCAGGCAGTAGTCATAACCGTTTACACCACGGAGGTGGCTATACAGAGGCGAGTTTCTGTCTTCTCTTTCTTCTTTTTTTACTCTGTCTTATCCCGCTCAAGCAGGGTCGACGTTGTTCAACCTCAGGGTTGAGGTTGGTTGGTTTTGGCACATTTTTTACGGCTGGATGCCCTTCCTAACGAAAACGATTCTATTTGATTTAACGTCCTGGATTAGGACGGGGGTTTCACCCTCCATTCGCTGGGAATCGTACCAGCTACCCACATTATTATTAAACATAATGGATCAAGTTTTATTTACATAGGATATATACAATACAATTTCATGTATGGAGGGAACAGATTTTTCTGTTTGAAAAGTCTGCTCCGACTGGGGATCGAACTCAGGATCTCTGGACTACGGGCAGTAGTCATAACCGTTACGCCACGGAGGCTGGCGAATGTACCACTCTGTATTTATTATAATTACCTCTCTACTCCTCCCTCTCTGTTTCTCAATCTAACTCCCCCTCTCCTCTTCTTCCTTTCTCTCCTCCTCTTTATCTCACACCCTCAGGTTTTGTTTTACATGAAATAAATTCTAATTATCAAAAAGTCAAGACAGCAGGGCAAAGAGAGGGGGATATCGGATGAGGTTTTCATAAGCCTCTTCAGTAGCTATTTCTGGTTGCTTATGATCGCCGTGTAGATCTCCAGGTATGCAATGTGCAATAGACGAATATTGGTGGATGTGCTCAGTTTTCTTATTTTCCAAAGCTCCTATGTATTTTGCACGGAATAATTCTGATATCGATAAATCTAGTTATCAAGCATGAGTACTTCAATAATAATTATTATCTCTCCAAGACCTTGGTAATTTTATTAAAATGGAGATACAATATACAGTATTATACATCTGTTAGTTTGCATTTCATTGGTTTGGAAAACGTTTCCAAAAATTCAAACCCATCATAAAATGTAAGAAGAATTTTTTAAAGAGAATTTTGAATTGATGCTACTAAGACATAAAAACTCTGACAGCCAACGTCGATGGCGTGTTAAATGCACCGTTTCTCGTAGGATAAGCGAAGTTAAGATACGTCCAGCCAGGTGAAGACTTCGTGATGTTGGCATTCCGGCCCAGCCTAGGCTGGGTGAGGTCAATGTGGGTAGCAGGTTTGTAAGTTTCTTGCGAATGGAATGTAAAACCCCCGTCGTAAATGACCAATTGACCATGCAGTTGAAAAACGACGTTAAACTCTAATAATAAAAAAAACTCTAACAAATATTTTATTTCCAGAGATCTGGAGACCTGTATGTTTATGTCGGACTCAGATAGCAAAGGTCGGAGGAGGAACAAGCACAGGCCTGGTGGGGAGTGGCCCAGTCTGGAGGTCTGGGTTCTAATCTAGTGTATTCACAATTTATAATGGCTATTTATTTTTAATAAAATAATTCTCATTCAATATTTTTCCCTCAGGCAGGGATCCTAAGATACTAGCAGCATTGCCGAGCTATATTGCGAGCGCGATCCTTTGTTTCAAGAATGATTTTGCTCTTGGGTCACCTGTTTTGTCGATTAAAGCCTTGTCAAGTTAAACTTAATACGTATAAGAAAACTATAATGGATAATGATTCATTATGAACAGAAACGAGATATTGTTGTACCTATGCTATTTTTTTGGCATTGGCATTGTCGTCTGGCTGGGGGACTATAAACATGGAGTAGACCAGCATTGGCTTGGTTTTGGGCGCCCTTGACAATTAATAGCCTCTTTGTAAAGACAGTGGTAGAAGTACTGAGTCATTCCTCCACTGTCATCGTTCACGATGACGCCACCGTATGATGATCGGTATTGGGACAAAATAACTCCATGTACCTATGTTATGTAACTTCATAGACACATACATTCTTACATATTTTATGATAATTACCTCAAATTGCTTTTTCAAAATATTAAAATGGATGATTGATTCCCTTGCGAGAACGTCCTCAACGAAACTACTTATTACTATATATTGCATGTGATTGAAAATATAAAAGTTGGGTTTCTATCGGAGATACACGTTTTGAATCCCTTGAGATCAAATTTGGTCATAAAAAAATGTCAGTCTTATGTACCTACATAAATATGTGTATGTATAACTTTTTTGATACCCTTTGAGGGTTAGTTGGTAAAAACTGCTTTGTGCATTAACATTGCCTGTTGGTAACCTAACGCTATAGTATTAATAATAATACTATGAGACTACCTGTCCTACATTAACAGTAGTAATCTTTTAATCTATTATATTTTATATCACCAACCTCAGTGGTTTGATAGATACGAAGGCGGACTAGTAACCTGAAGGTCAGTGGTTCGAGTCCCAATTTAGGCAAACATTTAGAAGCGTGAATTTGAGTTGTGACATCACGAAAGTGATCACAACTATGCTGACTTTTTTAAATTAACAGTATATTTTATCAATAATAAAGCACTATATCTTTGTATGTATGCAGGGACTGAACAGGGTCGGACGTTGTATTTGTTTTGTAGTAAGTGATTAATAGAAGCCAACCTCTCACTTCTCACATTGCCTGATAAATTACTTTTCTCTCTCTATCTCCCTTCTTTCTCTTCCTATCTTCTCTCCGTCTCTCCATTCTACTGCCCTCTCTTTGTCCTTTCATTATATCTTTCTCTCTCAGCTACTTTTTTCATATCTCCCTCCCTCTTTCTTTATTCCTAGATTTTCATTAATACTTTCTATATTGTTTCCTTCCGCTGACAATCTTTGCCTACCTCCTTTTCCGTCCATGTACCTAACTTTACACTTCTCATTCCTTCTCTTTTCCTGGATTATGGTTTTCAGTATCACCCATTTCTCTCTTCTGGTTTCTCTCTTTTCTAACTTTTATCTTACCACTTTCTCCTTTTTTGCTTATAATCAACTTTTACACTAAGCTTCTTGATTTAAAATCACGCCATAAAAATCATTTTTATAGTAAACAAAGTTTCATCAAGAGTTTCTTATGGCCTTCTCTACATTTTGCATTGAGTAACTCTCTTGCTTCCTCTAACTCTTTTCGTCCACTTTTCCACTCTCACTCTGTCTCCATTCCCTATTCTTTCATCTTTACAATCTCAGAATTTTAAATGTATTTTTTTCTTCTTCACAATCTATATTTACCTTGTTCCGAAAATTCTTCATAGCCTGGTTTTACTAATTTTATGTAGCCTGTTCATAGTGTTTTCACTTTCCATTACCTACAGATTAACCATAGAAAGTATTGTTGTAAGTGGTCAAATTTTATTTAAAATTTGATTTACCTCTATTAGAAGGCTATCCACCAGAAAAGCTCACTATTCTAAAATCTAGAAGGTTCTCTGAACACTAAACTGAAACAAAGCTTCCTCTAACGCTGACAGCTCTGAGAAGCATCCAGTTGGAAACGGAATGCAATATTCTTCCTCTCTGAAGACACCTGGCCTTTCTGATTTCCCCTAGGACTCTTTCTATTCTTTTATTTAGACTATTTTTCTCTCTCTCTCCCTCACTCTTCCCAAGTTAGAAATGATAAATCAATAGGTTAAGGTTAAAGGTGTGCTTTCGTCCCGTAAGTCCGGATGAGTGCCTAGCTTTTACAGAACGAAATGATAAAGTCTCACTCAAACTAAAGGCCAATTATTATTTTTAAGAAATGCTATCATTTTTATCTTACCATCGTCATTTTCATCTATTTCATGCCTTTGTTTGGTAAAAAAATTCATATTTTTTTTGTAAAAATTACTAAGCAATTAAATCAGAAATAAATGTACAATGACGACAATTTTCATAACCATGGACGGATTGAGAAAAAAACACAATTCGTTTTTTTTACAAATTTAAAACAAAAAAACAAAACCAACAATGGCGAAAAACACAACAACAACAAAAGTTAAACACAAAAAATATGTATATAGAGCTGGATTTTATGGCGAAAATCCTATTCTTGCCGAACTTAAATTCCTGATATTGCTTACTTTATGAACTCGGCCCAATGTACCACATTCAAGTTATGACCTCATATTCCATGAGGCTTCTTCTCTACCTAAATTAATTCCTCAAATTCACACAACCTGTTCGAGGATTAGTGATCCTCCTCTCTCTTCCTCCACTGATATCTCTAACACTCTCCCCTCCTTTCATATTCCAATTATACTATCTCTTCCTTCTCTTTCTTTTCTTATCCCCTTTCACACTCCTCTATCTCTCCTCTTTTGCTCTATCTCTCTCCCATACCACTCTCTCAAACTACCATTCCTTCATTTTCCCTCCTTTAGTAACTCTTGCTCCCCTATCTCTTCTCTTCTTCTTCCCCTCCTTTCCTCCGCTTTGCCCCTCCCTCCTCTAATGCTACAAGCCGTTTCTCCTCCGTTTTTTTCTGTTCCCTTAATCCTCTCTCTTTTAATTTCACTTTCTCTCTCTTATTTTTCATTCTATCCCTCTCTTTCCTTTCTATCCCTCTCTTTCCTCTCTTTTTTTCTTAAAAACTTTCACGTATCCACTTTCTCTCACTACTTTTCCCTCCACTTTTCTTCCTATTTCTCTCTACTTCTCTTTTCTCTATTCTTCGCTCTCTTTCTCTCCTTTGCTACATTTCTTTCTAGTATCCCTTCCTTTCGCTTTCTCTGCCCCCCTCTGCCAGCCTCCCTATTCCTATTTCTCTCTATAAACATTACCTCTCACTTTTCTCCCCCCCCATGGGCTCCGTAACGTAACTCTATCCCTTAATGTAATCCCTTATAATCCCCCTGTAAACCTTTTATCCTTTATTTTACCAAATCCCCATCAGTCTAATTTCAAAACATGAGACTTGCGTTGCTGCTGCTATTGTTATGGAGCGAGTTTTTCACATTAAAATTCTATTAATCCTATATGAAGAGAGAGAGAGAGAGAGAGGGGAGAGAGAAGAGAAAGAGAGAGAGAGAAGAAGTGAGAGAGTAAGAAGAAAAGATAATTTAAATGAAAAAACAAGCAAATTCATATACGGTGTAAAAGGGAGAAGGTGATAGAGAGGGATAGAAAAAGAATATAAGAGAGAAAGACAATGAAGATAGAGATGGATAGAAAGAAGAGAGAGAAAGAGAGAGAGTAAGTGAGAGAGAAAGAGGCAGAAGAATGTAAAAAGGAGTAAAGAGATAGAGAGGGATATAATGAGAATATAAGAGAGAAAGACAGTGAGAGATGGGGATGGATAGAAAGAAGAAATCGAGAACAGAGAGAGAGAGTAAGTGAGAAAAGATGAGGTTTGTAATAAAAAGATGAAATAAGGTCAAGTATGTATCTCACGCCTAGAAAGCATAAGTGAGTTATGAGATGATACACTCAGTATTTTACAAGCCTTTTCATGTGAAATATAGGCTTGATTATGAAATGTATGCTATAAGAGTAACGAAAATTTACTTGTATTCCATAATACATTGTAAGAATCACTAGATTGAAAGAAGAGAGATGGGGAGAGAGAGACAGAGAGAGAGAGAGAGAGAGTAAGTGAGAAAAGAATATAAAGTACATAATATGAATCACTTCTTTGTGTACGAGTACTTATCTGCATATTGTCGCGGGGTTCAACATCACCAGTCTTCATCGGTGTCAGGTACCTGAAGAGGACTGGACTGGTGAGAATAATAAACAGGGAAGACTATAATAATAATAACAACAACACTCTTTAGTGGAAGGTAACCACCAGGCGAGATTAATGCTCACAGCATTTTTTACCACCTAACCTTCAGAGTCTTATGTGGTCTCAAACTCAAATGATTGAGAAAAAATTCATGCACTAGGTGGGATTCGAACCAACGGATCCCTACACTACCTGGATTACCAGACTACCGCGTTAACCACTTGACTACCATTGCACATTAAAAGAGTTCAACTAACTCCAGCTAATCTTCCAAACTAAGATCAATTGTACCCTCATATCTTCACCTCGCTGGACGTTCAGGCATAAAAAGAGAGCCAGCATAAATAGTGATTCTGAAACCAGCGCCATAGCGAAGTACGAGGAAAGTTCCAGTGATGTACGAATAATAATAATAATAATAATATGTGTTACATCTGCTGAGCCAATAAACACCCACATGTATGTATATGCGTTGTGTATTCTCTTTCTTCATAACATTAACTTTCCAAGCAAAGCTCTGCTTAGTTTATGTTATAAATCAGATTTTTCGCTCCCCTCTCTTCTTATCGCTCTCTCTCTATTTTTCACCCTCTTTGTGTCTATTTATTCTCTCATCCCTCTTTCTCATTTTTCTCTTTTCCCTCTTTCTCTTTTTCTCTCTCATCTTAATTGTCTTTATGGCTCTTCTTTTTATCTCTATGTCTCTTTACCCGCTTTCTCTTTCTCTCTCCCTACCTTCCGAACTGCAAATTGTTCTCTCCTCAATTGTCTCTATTTCTCTCATTGTTACCTCTTCTTCTATCTCTGTCTCTTTACTTTCTCTCTTTGAATTTTATAATTATTATTCTCTCTCTCCTTCTCTCTGCGTACTTCTCTTTATTTTTTTCTGACACATAGGACTTAGCTATCTTCTTTTCTGTCATTCTATCTTTCTCTATGCCCCTCCTCTCATATCTTTTTATGAACCTCTTTTTTTATACGTCACACATTCCTTGTCTTTGTTTAGTTTAGTTTCTGTCTCACTCCTCCTACCCATTTCACTCGCTCTGTCTCCATGCCTTATTTCAAACATTCTTTGTCTTTGTCAAACTCTCCCAACCTATATCTCTCTATCTCTCCCATTATTTTCTTCATTTTCCACTGAATTCTCTTTCACCTCTTCTACTACTTCTGCATTATTTCCTCTCGAAAAATGGCAATTTTCTCTTGTCCCCTTCCTTCATTTACTCTTTCAGTCATCTTTTCTACTGTCCTTTTCTTTCTCTCTTTTTCTACCTTCTCTCTCTCTCTCTCTGCCCTCTCTCTCTGCCTTTCTCTCTTTCTCTTTCTCAGACTCTCCCAATTTAAAAGTTCGTTCTATAAAACGACATTTTTCTCTCTGTCTTGTCACCTTTTTCTCTATTTTTCTTCATTTCTTACTTTTTCCGTCCCTACCTCACTTTTACTTCAGACTTTTCTCATCTTGACTCAACTCTCCTCTTCTCATTCTCTCTCTTTTCATTCTCTCTCTTCCCTCTTGCAGTTGAAATAAAAACAGAACAAATGGCGTCCCTTCTTTCCTGTTTCTTCTTCCTCCCTCTTCCTGTTCTTCACACTTGTGTTATTATTATAAGTAGGTAATACTTCGTGATTCCATTTTTCTTCTGTTACCTTTTCTGTTTTTCTTTTTTCAAATCTTTTGTTTTCTTGTGGAGAGAGAGAGATGAGGACAGAGAGAGAGAGAGAGAGAGAGAGAGAGAGAGAGAGAGAGAGAGAGAGAGAGAGAGAGAGAGAGAGAGAGAGAGAGAGAGAGACCGAGAGAGAGGGAGAGAGAGAACCGAGAGAGAGAAAAAAAAATTGAAAGACAAAGGACTTTCTGGAAATAAAAAAGTGAGCTTCCTGTCGAAGACTGAGAGGAAGCCTTGCCCCACCTTAGCGGGTGAGGTGCAAAAATCAACATGGGCTTTTGTTTTCTTATTTTTAATGCTTTTGTTAGAAATGCTGACAGCGTATTGTACTGTAGCGTATAAAATGCAGCTTTTCAAAACGCAGCAGAGTATTTTTTTAAAAATAAAATAAAACAAGATTTCGTTTTCATTTTTTTTTATCAACATTAAGTTTAATGAATAAAACATTACCCTATGAATGCCCAACGCAAGTTACGCACTTGTCACAATTAATAAAAAGGTTGTACTCAAATCAGGATGTTGAAACTTAAAACCAGATAAAATGATGCCAGCACAACTTCATACTTAAGAGGTCACAGGCATCACAGTAACTCATTTCCTTTTTTCAAATTTTTACATTATCTTTTCATATTTTATTGTTTTTTTGTACATATAATTTTTGATGTAAAATAAAATTTATAATAATTTAATTATGATTGAGTATTTTGAAAAAAAAAAAAAAAAAAAAAAATCAACTTGCTACAATGGATCGCATTAGGTCGCAGTGTTAATTACATGAAGTTTCTACTGAAACTCTACAACCAGGTCAAATAATAATATCCCAAAATACTTGTACATCCCTACACACAGCCTCCTTTTCTTTAAGATTCGACTTGCCGAAAAAGTAAAATTCCATCATGTAGGAAAAAACATAGGAAAACATTTCTCTGTGGCAGGATCACAGGATTCATTCTGTGGCGTCTAATTTAATTACCTATCAAAACCATCCCGGGATGTATTGACGAAAAGGTATAGGCGGTGGTAATCCACTTTACTTTTCTTTGAAGTTTGTGGAAACGATATTCATATATATCCAGAAATTTCCGACTCTCCTCCGAACATTACCATATCTCTGGTATGTACAGGGTGTCCGACTTTAAGTGACAATGTCATCCAAAGACCGGGGAAAAATTTTGGAAATAGAAAAAAAAAATATTTAGATGCATACCAAATTTTCATTAAACCTAAGAGGGAATGAAAAAATCAAAAAATCAATAAATTCTCTTATTCGAAAATCATTGAAAGATCGATTTTATTAAGGTCAATCTGAGATGTTTCTTTTCGCATTCGGACAAAAAAACGGTTGGTACCCATAATTTATTTATGAAAATAATAATAATAATAATAACAATAACACTCTTTAGTGGAAGGGAACCACCAGGTGAGGTTAATGCTCAAACCATTTTCTACCACCTAACCCTCAGAGTCTTATTATGATGTGATCATAAACTCAAATTAATGAGGAAAAATTAATGTGCTGGGTGGGATTCAAATCAACGGATCCCTACGCTACCTGGATTACCAGACTAGCGCGGTAACTACTTGACTACCAGTGCATATTTATTTATTGATAAAACCTACATAGTAAAACGGGATCTCCGAAAATGGAACATACGTGTATTATTGGAACATCCTGTATGTATCTTTACGTAGAAAATATAAATATATGTAGAGGTACTCTTATGTACTAAATGTTCCTTTTATCTTTTTGATGAGGTTTCATATCTTGTGTTATATGGAAAGTGTAAGCCTATTCCCATAGCTCCACATTGGTATGAAATGAAATTATCATACCGCCTATTCTGAAAACTTGGAATACGCTGTACGGATTAAGAAGTTTCCCCTTTGCGCATGTCATGTAGAAAGTTGATGTACCCTTTACCGTGCGACAGTTAGTGGTTAAGGCGCTAGTCTGGTAATCCAGGTAGCGTAGGGATCCGTTGGTTCGAATCCCATCCAATGTAAGAATTTTTCCTCATTAGTTTCAGTTTGTGACGACATAATAATAATAATACTCTGAGGGTTAGGTGGTAGAAAATGCTTTGAGCATGAACCTCGCTTGGTGGTTATCTTCCACGAAAGAATATTTTAAGCTTGCCTCGAAAATTTTCTGTTCCCCTATATCTTTTACTATTTTCCCTTAAAATTGTTGTTGTATTTTTTTCTCCTTTTGTTGTTACTCTTTCTGAAACATGTCCAGACTAATATTTACTTTTGCAAGGTCAAACTGGCTTTTTTCCGTTCGCCTCCAAAAATTCGCGTCAGACAGCAAGGATAGTAAAATTTATAACCTACTCACTCTGCAGCCTTGGCTGTGAATACTCCTCCTTTTCCTCTCTTACTCATAGTCCCTAAAAACTTCACTCCCAACCTTTCAAGGCCGTTATATCTCTCTTTTCCCCAACACCGGCCTGTAGATCTCTGAACAGCTGAACATACAAGTCCCTTTATAGTCCTTTCCAGAATATATTTCCTTATGGTTTTTGATAACTAAGAGTTTATTTTATTTACAGATAATAAATTTCTGCCATTTGCAATCCAGAGGCAAAGTACTCAGAATACTTGAGCAATTTCCTCTCTGGATTACAAGTGACTTTTTTGGGTACTATTACATACTTTCCTTATGAAAGTATGTAATAGTACTGGATCTCTTATAGTATTACCTTTAAAAAAGAATGATAATAACACTCTTCAGTGGAAGGTAACCACCAGGCGCGGTTAATGCCCAAAGCATTTTATACAACCCAACTCTCAGTGTCTTATTATTATCCGATCCACAGATCACGGAAGCACATAAAACAGGAAGACGAATGATAATACATATCAACTTTGTTTATACTACTCCGACTGATTGACTAGGACTAATGAGTCCCATTATTCCAGAAGTAAGCGTACTATTATGTCAAGGTGTGGGATAACTTGTCTTGTCCCGGGTGGGTTTCGAACAAGCGACCTCTGGATTACCAGATCGACACTTTGACCACTGAGGTGTACGTGTACGGAGATTGCATATGGTTCTCTTTCTACTTCCAATAAAACTAAACATTAGCTAATTCCACCCTTCTCATAACCCATGTACCCCACCCACCCCCTCAGCTTTTACAGAACTGTTTTAGTGGAAGAACATAATCAATAAATCATCCCTGGACACAGATGCTTCTCTATGTACATTGTAAATACATGTATTATGTAACATATAAATGTAATTATATAATTTTACGTATATACTGTTTATTTATGAATTTATAATTTATAGTTTGTACATATAAGATACTTACTAGTATCAATATATTTTATCCTGAATTTATGGTGTGTTCATCTGTATACTAAATATTGTCTATATGTATACTTATGACTACCAATATATTATTCTCTGTGTGCATAATTTATTATTATTTACGTCCACGATACAAAAGTTCCTTCAGATTCTGTGGCTGTGGTTTATTTTATAAAACAATGTTCCGAAAATTATCTATGTTGATGTTCCAAAATAGTGTTGTGTCTTATAGACACATAACTAATTTGATAACCTTTGCCTTCTCCCCTATTTATTGGAAAATTTTACGAGATTTATTTATTTTATTTATTTATTACACTTGAACGGGCGGACCCCGTACTAACTAATACAATTTTATCCTAACTAAAGACATGACAAAAAAAACATACAATTTTTAATAAACATACAATAATACAATAAATAAACATACAATAATAATAATTTATTTTATTTAGATTCAAACTTTTAAGCTATACATTAAACCACTTTGATGAATCCAAAGCCACCAACTAAACAAGAGCTGGAACGAATAAATTATAAATTTATAATGTATATTACTTTTACTACATAGATACTTAACATAATATATTAATGTATCCTTTAAGTACATATAAATGTTCAATAGTAAACATTAAACATAGGGTATTGTACATTGATGTATTCTGCTAACTACTTTCAAATCCATCTTCTATTTTCTTGTTCTTTCATTGTTTTTCTTCTCCAAAGCTCCTGGATTTTTTTATCCTAAACTTCACTTTGCTCCTACCTCTGTTGTTTTTGACCAGACTCCCCTCATATTTATCGTCTCCTTGTACGCATGGTGAACTCGAATTCGAATCCCAGCTGGGTAGAAAATTTTCTACTCTGTGCTTTGGGCCACTCATACCTCATGAGTAAAAACGAGTAGTTACTTGTATGAGCGATGACCAGTGGCAGCATCATGAGAGTAAAATGGCAAGTAAAATAGCAAGATTCAATTCTATTTCCAAGTCTCTGGTACTTGAAACGAAAGAGAGACGTGCAGGGGAGTACTTCCGTCAAAGAGTGAGTTTCGCGGTACAAAGAGGAAATGTATTGTGGCATCCGTAATAAGCACACTGAAGAAAGAAGACATTTTTAATGAAATATATTATATCGTTTGGAAAAAAAAAGATGCTCGCTTTGCATGTGGTACGGTGTGATAAGACTTGCTATGGTCCTTGGTTCGATCCCCAGAGTCGAAAAAAAAAATGTTCACGTTGTCACGATTACTCAATGTTGTACTTGGGACTAGAACCACCGACCTTCAGGTTATCGGCCCGCCAGTTCATCAATCAAGCTACTGAGGTCGGTCGAATTAGAAACTAGGGGCAGAGTTTACCCAAGGCATTCTCTGCCACTCAACCCCGCCACTCAAATTAAAAAGAAATCCATGAACAAAATATTTCATACATTTTCATGAACCCTCTCTCTCTTACCCAACAACCACCCGTATCATTATACAATATTTCTTTCTCTAAAACAAAGTTCGGGATAGATTTTTCTGGATCTCATCCAAGCTTTTAATACATTGATGGGATTACAAGAGAATATCTGAACTACATTTTGGATAGTGATTGCTATTCCGTGAACATGTGTCTGTTTTTCAAGATGGCGTCGGAATTTTCATCGAGCGAAATTAATTGATAACCCAGTGCGATGTTCATGAAACTCAAGATACGATAGATTTTTATGTATTTATTCTATAAATTAATATAGATTTTATTACATAACTGACCTCAGGAGCTTGATCGATAAGGCGACGGACTTGTAACCTGGAGGTCAGTGGTTCAAGTCCCGGTTTCAGCGTTGATTTAGCAAAGCGAGTTCGAGTAGTTGTGATATCACGAAAGTGGTTAACACAAATAATAATATATGATAACTTTTTTTTATATAAATATATTTCATTACATTTTCTGGGCTAAATTTCTAGTTCAGGGCAACATTATTTCTTTAGAATAAAGTAAAACTTTTTTCTTTATTAATTTTCAGTGGGCATATTTTTTTCTCCAGAATATTAACCTTAATCTAATCGTATCTTGCTTAAGAAAAAAATTAAATAAACCTATGCATATCGTGTTGGTATCGAAAGTTCTCAAGGGAAAGAAAACTGATGGGCTAAGCCAGCGCCATCTTCACCGTAGATAGCATGTTGAATACACGAGTTCTCGTTCTGTCACTGAATTGAAGCAACGTCCAGCGATGTTAGGAATTGGATAAGTGACCATTAATATTCAAACTACCCTCGTGTCTAATTGTCTATTCCCGGCCCCACTCAGGCGAGTTACCGTCGAATGGAGGGTAAAACCCTCGTAGTGATATAACCATGCCGTTGAAAGCGACGCGACGTTAAAAGAAACTGGTTTTGGTTTTTGTTTGGAAAATTGCTTGAACTTGAAATTGACAGTAAGAAAGAAGAGAGTTAATTTTTTTTGTACGAATATTTTTTACTTTCCTTATCTATACTTATAAAAGAGAGTTTCATCCTATAATAAGGAAAGTATTGTATTCGTCGAAAATTTGACCTACCCAGTTTTTCACATTTCTGGACGAATTATAGCCTCAGGATACCAAAAAAGTTGTTTTCAGCCATTGGTCCGTGCGTCTGTCTGTCTGTCTGTGTGTAAACAGGATATCTCGAGAACGGTAAGAGCTAGAGACTTGAAATTTGGTATGCTAACTAAAATTATACACCAGACGAACCACGAAACTTTTGGTTGCAATCGGCGGCAGACTGCGGCCGCAGGACCGCAAATATTGGCCGCAAGTGCCGCTTCTTTGAATTGGTTAAAGATACAAAAAAATATTAGAGAACAATTATGTCTTAGATTAAAAAAATAATAGGGGTCTGTTCTGATCATTTTTTTTGATATCTTGAACTTTTTGGACCTCGGCCCCAATTTACCGGTATTTTGGGGGGGACCCGCTTTGATTAACTTTTTTATTATTTATCGTAGATGGGGGTTGTGACATATCAAATCCAATGATTTTGAGGTGCTGATTACGAATTTGATATTGATTTTTAGCTAAATGTTACCTTTGAGTCACCAGTGGCTTTTGGTCCTGTTCCAATTCCTTATAATTATGATAAGGAAAGTCGTGTGATGTTTACACCAGATTTTTTATTTAAGTGTGTCAACGACCTATTTATTGTTATATTCGAAATCGACCTCATTAGTTTGATCAAAAAAAAAAAAAAAAAAAAAAAAATCCCCCAAGGTAAAATAAGCAGTGGCAGTTTGAGTATTTTTCATGTCACAATTGTGTTTAATACAAATATACATAAAAGATAACTTATTTATATATGTATAATTGTATATGTAGAGATTGTACAGTACGACTTCTTTCAATCCTCATAATGGTTATTTTATTTTTATTATTTTTAATTCTCTAATTTATTTTCAAACCCATTAGTGTTAATGGATTTTTGATAAAACTTCCCTTTCAAGTTAAAAAAATCAAGTCTGACGCGTAAAAAAGCTGCTAACAAAAAAGCCAACCAACCATTTCATCTTATTGTTAAATTTGCTTTTATGTTTATATTTCTTTTTTTTCTAATAATAAACAAATATTTTTCACTCCACAAAATCTTTTTTTATTATTTGGGTTTAACGTCGCTTTTTACTACATGGTCATATCACGACGGGGGTTACCCTCAATTCACAGGAAACTCTCAAATCTGCTACCCAAATTACCCTCCTTTAGCCTGTATTGGGCCGGAATGCCAGCATCACGAAGTCTTCACCTCGTAAGCCTCACTGTTCATTTTAAAAAAAGTCTACCGTAAAACTCTCCCTAAAAACAGGCGGTACCGAAGTTAGAGTGTGTGTATGAGAGAGGGATTGAGAGAGAGAGAGAGAAGAGAGAGAGAGAGAGGAGAGAGAGAGAGAGAGAGAGAGAGAGAGAAGAGAGAGAGAGAGAAGAAAAGAGAGAGAGAGAGAGAGAGGAAATAGGAAAGGGTGAGATTCGCATGTTATTATGGTTAATACAACACGTAATTCCACACCCAACATGATATCATAATATTCCCGTTAAAAACACTCATAAAGAACATTATGAAAAAATTACTAGGCTCAAGTTCAGAAATGTTTGAAGCAATAAAGAGAAATATGCGCGAAGTGAGAGAAAGAGAGAGTGAGATGAGAGAGAGAAAGCTGGTTAATAGAGTAAATGGGTAGAGAGAGAGAGAGAGAGAAAAGAGAGAGAGAGAAGAGAGAAGAAAGAGAGAGAGAGAGAGTAGAAGCACTATAAGAGGGATCGAAAAAGTTGTGGGTAAAAATTTGAAGCTTGGGTAAAAAAAACTTCCCAGACATTCTGCCTTTACTTTATACTATTATTGCCCTTGTATTATTATTATTATTATTATTATTATTATAATCATCATCATTGAAGAAATTATTATTACAGCCACTTCTACGCTATTAGAAATTTCTAATGGACTTTTCGGAATCCCCACATAAACAACAAGTAAGTAATGTTGCAAGATTTCCTTTCAGAAATGTAAAATTTTATTTCTCTTTTCTCGTGAAACTTTGGGCTGGGTAGTCATGCCATGAGATGTGTACTTGAATTTTTTTCTTTAAAATTTGATTACATTTACGAGTATTTATGTGGTTTATTTGGGTTAGAATATCACAGCTTCAGGGGTAGCTTAGCATTGCGTTTCTCACCCTCTCAGATTCAAGATCTGGCTCTTTATAAAAGAGTTAAGGAAAACAAAAGAAAAAAGGAAAAGATTTGATCCCAGTTTCAAATCAAAACCCACACAATAAATTAATTAAAACTCCGAGATTTTTGTATAAATATAAAATACTTGCAAAAAAACTAGTTTGAAGTTAGGTAGGTACTTGTATGGCTCCATTAGGTAGGTAACTAGGAATGGCTACATTTTTATGTGAAAAGTTGATTTTTTCATTATTTTGAAAAAAAAAGTCTGTTTGGGTCAGTAACAGAAGTTTATGAAGCGTAAAGATAGGGGTAGGAACTTTGCTTAGGATTCAACTAGGGTCACATTAACCTACATTATACATATATTATTCTCAATAGGAATGTATAGGAATTTAATGTATTTGTACGTAACTATTTTCTGTTACTACATGACGAGACTCCTACTAAATGATACATCATTTAGTAACTTCTCGCTCTCTTGAAATGCTGCTACTGGTCGCTATCCACACTATGGGATACCATGAACTTTATTTAATAAATTTATTATTTAAAAATGTATTAAATTCTGAAAATATCTGGTTAGTCACACCAAAATAGTGATCAGCATCATCTAAACTTGTCCTTTTTCCAAATTTGACATTTTCTGTGTTTCTTTCAGAAAATAATGTGACAACATTGTGCTAATTTTCGTCCATATTTAGCAAACTCAAACTTCCATGTCCTCTTTCATTTCACCTCTACTCTTCTCTCTCTCTCTTTTCTTTATCTAGACTCTCTAACTCTCTCTCTCTCTTTCTCTGGCTTCTCTCTATGTCAACTTAGTGTCTCTTTTTTTTTATCTGACAGCTTTATCTACATCTTTTTTCTTTCTTTTTTTTCCCCTATAATTTTTCCCCTTCTTATTTTTCATTAAAAGTAACCAAACGTTTCTCGTATGACGTGTTCCTTTTTCTGCAACAGGGATTCAGACAGCTTTGTTGCAGCTTTCTGAAAGAAACACATACACATATAATGTATGTTCTATGTACGTGATTCTTTTCTGCAACCCAGAAAAGAAAATTCGTCCCACTCAAGTGGCCATTCGCCAAAACAAAAATGTAGGTCATCTTTTGTTTCATTTTCTTACTTCCGAGTCGAAAGATATACTTTGTTATTTTAGTTCAAAATCTTACAGTTCAGAGTGTTTAGCTTGAGACTACACTGAGCAAACCAAATAAACTGCAAAAGGCGTACAACCTTCTTTGTTAGTCTTTTTGTTAGTAAAAAAAAAAAAAAAAAAATAGGCTTAAAAATTTCATGCGAGAGAAATCAAGGATAAAAGTGAAATAAAAACAATAAAACAATAGATTGCCAGCGTCGATGCCGCGTTGAATGCACCGGTTCTCGAAGGATCACTGTAGTGAAGCAACGTCCAGCTAGGTGAAGACATCGTGATGCTGGCATTCCGGCCCAACCCAGGCTGGGTGAGGTCAATGTGGATTGTGGGTAGCAGGTTAGTGAGTTTCCTGCGAACGGAGGGTAAAACTCCCGCCGTGTACGACCAATTGACCAATTTGACCATGTAGTTGAAAAACGACGTTAAACTCTAATAAAAAAACATCAGATTTTCAGGATACCTACTTTCATTACAATGTGGTCAAATTAAGCTCATGGAAGGACTCATAGCATCAATCCATGTTCTCTCCATCGCCAGCGTAGCTTCCGTGATGATCTTACGGAAAATGGTATACCTTTTTAATGTACATTGTGCAATATCTGCTGGAGATCAGTTCTATCCTGAGTTTGAAACCAAATTACTAATTGTATGCACGCCTGTTATTTATCTTAGTTATGCAATGCGCAACAAATTCAAAATACCAATAAAGTGTAGTTTAATACAACACGGTCAAATTTAATGTATCCCTGAAACACATTCAATTTCTAGTCACCGTGGCAGAGTGAGTTAGCGCGCTAGGCATTGCACGCACGGTGACCTGGGTTCGATCCCCAGCGGGTCAGGATTTTTCCTGCTCTGTTCTTGGGTGTTCGGGGTTCACTCATACCTCGTGAGGAAAAATGAGTAGTTACTTGTATGAGTAACGACCAGTGGCGGCATTACCAGAGTAAAAAGAAATTGATGTAATAGAATAATTCGAAAAGTACAGGAGGCTCTTAGTAATGCTGCGCTACCCACAAAAATTGTGAAGAGGCCTTGTGCTTCACCACAAATAAAACCATACATACACATTCAATTTCTATTCTAAAGGTGTCTGTATAAGAGAATGTTTTTAAAATTTAATTGGTCGTACTGGTCATCATCATAAAAAATATAGTTCTTTTGTTTGTTTTTGTTAAAAAATAATTAATAATGTAATCAAGAACAAATTTATTACTACTAATGAACTTAATAATAGGTATACTGTAAAGATCTAGTTCATCGAGTTCGTTTACTCTTTCTAAAATATTAGTTGTTGCTTAAACATGAACTTTAAATGTTGACATAGCGAGTTGCTGTTTGTTTTGTGACCCCAATTCTAAAACTTAGGGAAGCTAAGTTTTAATTTTGGAATCAATATTTTCCCAGGGGTTGATTTTATTCAGGGGTTGATAACCATGAATATAAAATGGGTTACTCAGACGAGCAACATCCATAAGTCACACTTTTGAGTGTATAATGTAAAACACAACCACTCTTATAAATACAAAGTAAAACCAAATACTGAACGATCTCATACTCATAGTTAGTTGCGGACAATACTAACTTTAGAAAGGGCTAATTTCAATTTAATTTCTTTCTAAGTTATAGGTCAGGGGTGCCCAACCTTTACAGAAAAAAATCTACTATAAAGTCTCAGATGATCAACGCGATTGACCCACCCCCTACAGATTCAATGTTTCAATGCTTATTCTGGGCTCGAAGGGGTAATGAAGAATTCAGCCAAATTTTCAAGTTTCAAGAAGTCACGTAACTTTTAATTCTCATGAGTTCAGGAAGGAGATCTCGGATTTTCACTTGTGTGAGATGGTGAGATGCCAGAAAACCTCGTTCACAATCATTTTGTATTCGTTCACAATCATCTAGACTTTTAGAACGTCATCTCACCTCTCTGGACGTGATCGACCCAAAATCATCGACTAAAAAATAGGAAATCAGAAGAGATTCTCTACCTCAAAAGCATCATCTATCCCTTAAAATAGCTGAAAATCACATTGTTACTGGAAGTGTTTTTCCAGTGACAGGCGTCCTTTATTATTAAAAAAACATGTTAGATCAAGGTTTATTTACAATAAAGTACATAGCATATTTAAAGTTATAATACAAAACTTGATCAAAGGCGGTGCTAATGCCAACGGCATTCTCTTCTTATTGGAATTATTTTTCGTATTTATTATTAGATATCGAAGACACATGTGAAATATTATCGGCTAAAGTCTAAAGTTATCCTGAATCAGTAACTGAAAACGTCAGTTTTTCTGGTTATTTTTTATTTATTTTTTTCTTCGGCAAAAGTAGTTATAGTTATGAGATTTTTTACAAGATAATGATACAGTAGGGGGAAATTATAGAATTTTGAAATAGTTTTTAAAAGTACAAATTATTTTATTCTCGTTATCAAATTTTATACAATCTCCTGACCTCTCCCCCTGGGTGATTTCTCTCTTATTGTTTTTTTTCTAGTTTCACATGAAGAGATTTGAAGCCCTGAAGTTCCAAATTTGAATTTGAATTTTTAATGGCAACTAAAACTTTTTCCTCTCCTTTCCATTTCGCGATTTCCATTTTGTACCTAACTTTTTTCCCTGCAGTTTCTCTCTTTGTTTTTTTCTTTCCATTTCACTATTTTCTTGTCTATCTTTATTTTCTTTTTACTATTTCCGTTTTCTTCAATGGTTTTATTTAACTAACTTTTATGTTTTTTTCTCTCTCTCTTTACCTCTCTATGCTTTGCATCTGGTCTGTTTTCATTTATTAATTTATTCCTCCTTCTCTATGTCTCCTGCCCTGATATAATATTTTATATTTCATTCCCATAATATAACTTTTTTATTTCTCCATTTTATTTTTCGAAATTCTAATTTTAAAAAAAACTTTTTTGAAACAAATGTCCGAAGAAAAAATTGTGGAAAAAGAGGAATGTTATTCAATGAGAGAAAATAATGTACAGAGAAAAAAGATAAATAATGAATTATATTATGTATGGATGTTTATAGTACCTGTGTTTAATACCTATACATAGTGTGTAGTGTGTACTGTGTAATACAAAGAAACACATCCTTATAATTAAAAATATATAAACAACAAATACATTGTAGAATAAAAGAAAACAAGGGAAAGAGAAAAAAAGAGAAAGAGAGAGAAGGAGCTCCCTCCCTCTCTAAGAAAGAAAGATAGAAAGAAAGGGAGAGTGTGAGAGATAGGTAGATTAAGAGAGAGAAACAATTTTTTTATATAGAAATGGAGATATAGAGAGAGAAAATGAAATGCTCTAAGTGAGGTAGCAATAGAGAATTACGAGATTAGAAAAAAAGATTCCAAATTTGAATTTTTAATATCATTTAAAACTTTCTCTTTTTCTAAATTAAATTAATGTTATTAATAGAGATGGGAGATAAAATAATGTAAAGAGAAAAAATACATATAAACAGGTACATAATATGTTATAGTACGAGTAATACCAACACTGTGTAACAGGGAGACATACTCGTACATATCTCAATAATAAATTTTAAAAACAAATACAGGACAGACAAAATTAGTTAAGACAAAAAAACAACAGTATGAGACCTCTCACTCTCTCTTGTTAGAGAGGGAAAAAACAAGAGATAGAGAGAGAGATAAAGGAAGAGAGAAAGAAAGTGAAAGAGATATTAATGAAATGAACTAAGTGAGGTAAGAGGAATAGAGAAATACGAGGATAGAGAAAGTAATAGCAAAAAGGAATGACATGTACAAGAATTTATCTTAATAAGTACTTCATTTACTGTAAATTCCAGTTTATGTTTTCTCCCTGGATCTCTCTCTCTCTTTCTTTCTATTTTAGTTAGTACTTTATTTAATATAAATTACAGTTCATGACTCTCTTTTTTTACTACCTTGATCTCTCTGTCTCTCTCTCCTGGCCCGCTGGGCATCGAACTCATGTCATCGTGCGTGCAATGTCTAGCGCGCTAACTCACTCGGCCACGGTAACTACTAGTTTCAGTCAATCAGTCATTACCTCCTAGCATATCCACAGATATTGTAAGAATTCAATGGGATAAAAAACTGAGAGTAACAGATTTTTTTTTACTATCCATTATTAATTATATATCCCTCGATGTCTTTTAAAGTGCTTCAAAGCTGCAACGAAAGCTGAAACAGACCCATTTTGACTCCCTATTATTTTTCTTCCCTCTGTCTTGCTCCCAACATAAGAAATATAGAGACCAATTTATTTTAATGAAACAGTCTCTTTTTCTATCTCCCTCTTTTCCTGTTTCCCTCTCTTTCTCTTTCATCTCACACTGTTTCTTTTTTTTGCCTGTATTTTCTTTTTCCGCCATCTTAATTTTGTTCTCTGTCCTGTTTCTTATTTTTATTTCTCTTTCCGTCTCTACCTTCTTGTATCTCTCACAGTAGCTTCTCGCCCTTCTCGCCCATCAGTGTCACTTCTCGCCCATCAGAGGGGAGGCATACTACGGGATGGGCAGGCTACAACACAGACCACAAGCGTCTACAGTAGCTCCTGTTTCATGGCTACGAAATAAAAACGGCTGTGAAACACTCATCTTTTTTTTTTTTTTTTTTTTTTTTTAAAAAGTAGCTGTGTCGATATCTCTCTCTCACTTGCTCTCTCTATCTCTTATTTCTCTCTCTCTAGTGATATAGTTACCTGTTTAATTCCTTGTCAAACTTTACTTCATTTCTACGTCACTTTAAAACATGGAAGTGAGAGAAAACGTGAAAATAATCATACAAAGGTGAAAAATTCTCTTACTGTCTCTCTCTTTTTCTCTGCACTATCTTTTTCTCTGCACTCTTTTTCTCTGTACTCTCTTTTTTCATTTTATCTGAACTCTTTTTTTCACTGTACACTCTTTATCTCTTTTTATCTGCACTCTCTTTTTTTCTTTTTATCTGCTCTCTTTTTTTCTCTTTTATTGTCTTTCTCTATCTCTTTCGCTCTTCTTTCCTCCCCCTTTCTCCCTCTAATTATTCCAGTCCCCTTCAATTTTCCTTTCTCTCTCCTCCTGAAGAAAGTTCTCTCTCACTCTCCACAATCTTTTGTCTCAAAGTTACCCCCTTCCCTGTTTCCCTAGGCACAAAAGTATATCGTGTCGTAATTAAAGTTTTGTTTAGAAGTTTCGGAACCCAAGTTATCTCCGTGTAAGATAATTTAGATAATAGTGAATGAGAAAGCAAAATATGCTAAGGCAAACTTGGTGGTTTGCGACACAGTTCATTATAGCGCTGTTTCCTGTAAGCAGGGTAAGCTTTTTATTCCAAATATCCCAATACCGGCACTCCGTGGTCACAAAGGTTATTGTCAGTGGCTGGCATCTCGTTTACATATTTTGGAAACTAATGTCACATCTGGGGATAGCTGGACACAATAAAATCGTGCCATTTGATGGTCTCCAGAAAACTCAAGTAGAAAAGTTGGCTCGTTCCGAACCACATTCTCAGTGCTCTCATCGATCAACCATCGTGATAACTTGGGCTTCCTCTTATAAATCAAACCCTGGGAAAACCGCAAGCCAGTCTGGCTTCTTAGGGTTGGCTAGGTCGTCCGATGATGGCTGGTCATCGTCACCAACGGTATCATGATTAACACACCACCCTTATCAAAATAATAACAATACTGTCCTTATCTAACCTACTTTTATTCCCACAGAGATATAAAGACTAAAATTATCCCACAGGATTTTTAATGACATGAAGAGATGGCACTAGCACGTGTTGCTTCAGGGCCTCTTGATAATGGGCGTATAGTACTGTCGAGGAGATAGAGGCCATTCAAGTAGCTGCTCTCAAGAATTAATGGCATTTCCACTACTTTTATTTCCTGTATAATAAAACCATAATAAGGGAATGTGTTATTGTTTAATTAAAAGTGGAGTATCAACTGACGATTGAAAGTGAGCCACGATTAGCTTAAGCAACGTTCAGCAAGGTAAGAACTTGGATGGGTGATGATTCAAATTCTTGAATCTATTGTGGTTACTCCAGGCCCAAACCAAGCTGGGTGAAGTTGATGTGGGTAGCTGGTTAGTAAGTTTTCAACGATTGGAGGGTAAAATCTCAGTCTTGACGTAATCTAAGAAGGTTTCACCCCAATATACTGTCCAACTATCTATATGAGAGACAAATTGATCATAATTATAATTAAAATACAAACAATAGCGGCTGTCTACCTTTGGTAGATTGCTAATACACAGCTATTCCATCAATCCAGAAGATGTTTTTTACGTAGGTAAATATTTTTTATATTATACGAGTAGTTATATTTGTTTCAATCTGTAATAGTTTTGGAAATTTTGAATCTAATTTCATTAGAGCAATTTGAAACAAAAAAATCTGGTGTAAACATCACACGACTTTCCTTATATCCCAAAAAGGAGTCGAATTCCGCCACGGGTGACTGAACGGTAACAGATAACTAAAAATCAATGCCAAATTCGTGATCAGCACTTCAAAATCATTTAATTTGATATGTCACAACCCCCATCTAGGATGAATAATAAAAAAGTTAGTCCAATCGGGTCCCCCTACAATACCGGTAAATTGGGGCCGGTTTCCAAAAAGTTAAAGATATCAAAAAAATGATCAGAGTGAACCCCTATTATTTTTTTAATCTGAGAAAATGTTGTTCTCTAACTTTTTTTGTATCTTTAACCAATTCAAAGAAGCGGTGCTTGCGGCCAATATTTGCGGCCCTGCGGCCGCAGAATGCGTCCGATTTCAACCAAAAGTTTCATGGTTCGTCTGGTGTATAAAATTAATTACCATACCAAATTTCAAGTCTCTAGCTCTTACCGTTCTTGAGATATCCTGTTCACAGACACACAGACACACACACACACAGACAGACGCACGGACCAATGGCTGAAAACCACTTTTTTGGTATCCTGAGGCTATGATTCGTCCAGAAATGTGAAAAGCTGGGTAGGTCAAATTTTCGACGAATACAATACTTTCCTTATTATAGGATAAGGAAAGTAAAAATAACCAGATAAAGAAGTCTGAAAACAATGAGGATTAATATTTCTCTCTCTGGGACAGCTCTAAAAGTAGGTAGGTATTGTTGGTAACAAACCATAGTGAACGATAGGAGGATGAAGATAAAGAGGTGCCAAAAGATGATATCAAAAAAATTTTGGGTCGAAGACTTGGCGGGTAGTTTATGTATCGTGAAGAAGTATTTTTTGGGGGCAAGTATTATTAAAAGGATTTAGGTAAGTTAAAGAGGCTCTTAGGGTCCGAAGAATTATGAAACAGGATTAGTTAATCTTAGTGGACAGTATCCTTTAATTTTAACCTTGACAACAACAGTAGCGGTCATGTCTAAGTCGGGATTTGTAGCTTTATATAAGCTCTGGGGCGTTTACGCACCTGCAGTTAGCTTTGGTGGCGGAAAATCTTGTTTGAAAATAGCTATCGGTCAGCTGGTAAAACCCAAGGGTTGGCTTGGATTTACTAATCCTGTTTCATAATTCGGGCTTTAGTAATGCTGTGCTACCCACAAAAGAGTGTGCAGACGCTCTTGCTTCATCATAAAGAAATTTTACTTGAACTAACATTTTTTTTTTGACCATAGACTTTGAATTACTATATTTCTGTGTTGCACAAGTTTTGTAATAAAGAATCTTACCTATTTCATTGGAAAAGTTAAGACTCCCCTCAATCTCAGACTCAAGAAAATGGTATCTACCTATTTTTTTCATTTTTAATTTTTTTGAAAGCTTTTATTGTTTAAAAAACGAAATTAAAAAAAAAAAAAAAATAGAGGTAGGTACAATAATAAAATATATGATCATAATAGAGTTTTTCTTTTTCTTTCGATGCAGGAAATAGAAATTTTTCATTTTATACCTTAAAAATATAAAACAAAGAAGTAAGTAATGATTATGGACACGTACAGCATGTGTTATGTATGGCCATAAAAAAGCAATAATAATAAAATTAAAGAGACCCCCGACCACTGTACACCACGGGGGTGCCCCCCCCCCCTCCCCTGAGGTGTGAACATGTCAGCAGGGGGCTAGGTCATGGCACGACAGCGATTCAAGAAACAAATTCGAAGCATAATGGAAAGCATTGTTTTGCTGCTCGTATGTTTTGAAAAATGAATTTAAAAACTAATTCCAAAATAGGTCATTTAATTTGAGAAATAATTTAAGTACTTTAAAAACAACAAGCCACATACCTGTACTATCCCATTTCCTCTGTGATGCCCACACACAAAAAAGTTAAAACATTTTTTTTTCACACCATCAAAAGAAGTCACATTTTTTTCCCCGAACAACGTCCGAAACAAATTTGAAAAGAAAGAAGACTAGAGAAATAGGAGAGAAATGTTTACGAGAGAATAAAATTGGGAAACATCATCGCGGAGCTATAGAGAGAGGAGAGTGAAGCGTGCGGTATCTTGCGCCGTGCCACGACTATCCGTTGCCATGGCAACGCTTTCGAAAACAATATTTTATTTATGGAGACTCGGTCCCGGTGTAAGTTTTCGAGAAAAAGATCGTTTGAATTGTGACTTTTCACCTTTGTGTCGAATGAGCATTGCTTTCACATGTGTCACCTGACAAGAGTCACATGATATACGCTAACCCTTTTTTTGAAACATAAAAAAAAAGAAGACGGAGGGAGCGAAGTAAGAGATAGGAAGAAATGAAGGAGGGAGAGAAGAGAAGCAAAAGAGATAGGAAGAAGACTTAGATGAAAGAAAAAGTAAGGCAAAGACGAAAAAAAACCCAAAGAAGTTAAAAAGTTAAAAGGAAAATGCTCTTCTCTAAGCTTCAAAAGTAATAATAACAGCAGAACTTTTCAACTTTTCCTCCTCCCACTAATCTGTTACTCCCGGCACGTAAATTTTCTTTCCAACATCCCTTCAAAAAAAAGAAAGTTTTCCATCTATACATTTTATTTCCAGAATTTCAACGTTGAAGAAAATATGTAAATTCTTGCGGAGGATAATGTTTTAACGTTTTTCTTACATGGGAGGGGATGCATCTGTTTCTGGGTTAGCACGAGTTTCTTCTGCCGGAGTAGGTGATCGATGGATGTATCCACCTCTGATAGATTTGATAATTTATCTGTAATAATGATTATTTATGTAGTTGTAAAATAACCAACGTTAGTGTTAGTGTGTTGCATGTTGCAGTTATTTTACTGTCAAACATTAAGGTCAGGATATTTTTGTTGTTCTAATCCTATAAAATAACTAGCGGGCTGTCGCCCGCTTTGCGGGCCGAGGCATGGCCGTGAAAGCAAAAAGTCCTTTTTCGCCAATGGCAGGTGTTGTAGTGGGAATTTCGAAAAATCCCGTCTTATTGCACATCTAGACTATAAGACAAAGCTACCTACCAAATTTCAGCTTCCTAGGACTTACGGTTTGGGCTGTAGAGCGATGATCAGTCAGTGACTTTGACATTTATATATTAAGATTCGGTTCTAGGGAGAGTTGAAAAAACGTCCATTGCGACATAAAATATTATGTTAAACAAGAACTTCTAATTTTATTAAATTTCAAAACTTCAAATTTTCCTTACATCATAATATGAACTCATCAATAATAACTCTGTTTTTCTGTCTTTACAAGCTTGAAAACTGAGGTAGATGCAGTAAAAAAAGTACCTAACAATATTTTTTACTAAGAAATTTTCTAGAGGCCGAATCAGAGGTCCCTGAAGATAGAAATAAAACTATCCTCAGCCGACACAAGGAGAGTAGAACATACGAGTATATGTCGCGATACGAAGCTGAGTAAACCGCGTAATTTGGGTCCCAGTATATTAAGCTCTGAAAAATACGCTTTCTGTTGAGGTGGGAAAGCACGTTTTTAACTATAATTTATGAAAAGTTATCTCATAATAAAGTAAAGTGCGCCATATTTTATTTTCTCGTACGCTCCTAGTCATATTTGGGAACACAAGGTATGGAGTAGATGATGAAATACAAGACCCACAAACATTAAGTGACATACACGAGTATTATTAATTTATTAACGTACATAATGTACAATGTACTTGTATCTTGGGAAGGTAACCATTATGGGATGGTGAAAGTTAGAATATTGAAAATAAAAGTTATATTATAAGAGAGACATTAAGAGCCATAAGGAGGAGAAGTATGAGGAGAAAAGTGGGACAGGGAATATAGGAGAGAGAAGAAGAGATAAAAGAAGAGAAATAGCAGAATAGAAAAGGTAGATAATATAGATTAAAGAGAATGTAGGAAAAGGAATAAAAGAGAAAGATAGAGATAAGAAAAAATGAAAGTGGAATGGATAATGTAGAAGAAAAGGCAGCCATAAAAGAAAAGAAACAATTTGAGATTACAGAAGAAACATCAACAATAAGAAGAAAAAGAGATTATTTGAAGAGGATTAAAAAGAGAGAAAAAGAGTAGAAGGCAAGAGAAGATAGGATAGAAGGAAAGAATATTGAAGAGTCAAAAGAAAAGGAAGAGTTAGCTGTTCGGAGATGTAGAGGAAGGAAATAAAGAGATAGGTAATAAAAGAGAGAGGGTTAAGGGAGAAAAAAAAAGAGGGTAGTAAAAGGGAGGAGAGAATAATGTTTCATCGGGGCTTGCATGTCGAAAGTTTGTTACTCCACACCTTGACACAACCTTGAAACAACCTTGACTTACATTGGTTTGTGTCGTGTCGAGATGTTGTTTATGTCCCTGTGTGTAGTAGCTACTGTTATGTTGTGGTCCTGGTACATAGAGTATTGAGTAAATAGGAATCGTGCATAGATACATAGAAGGTAATATATTTAAGTATTTATGTATGTAGATAGGCGGCGGCAATCTGTCGGGCTGGTATCGTCTTCAGTCCTTTGAAATGGACTGAATAGTATTGTACAAATGTACATTATTATTATTATTATTCAACACTTTATTAGATATATCATAAATGGACATATGTACAAGACAAATAATTATTTTAATAATGAAAAAAAAAAATGGAAACAATATACAACAATAAAAATGAAGAAGAATAGAAAAATATACAGGGTGTCCCGTATACAGATGCAAATATTTTAAGGGTAGGTTCAGCCCACCGTGGACTATCATATGAGCGAAACTTGCAGTGGGGCATTTTGCTTCGTTAAAGAGTTATGGCCAAATCCCTGTTTTTCCACAGGTCTAGAGGTCACTTGGATCGATGCACATTTTTAAAGAAATGATAGTCAGTAAGTAATTTTTGACTTCATGTATCGATAGTCATTCATATTTCCCTTTAAATGCAGTTGGTTGCATAAAAAAATATTGAAAGACCAGAGAGATATTTAATCATAAGTTCAATATTTTTCTAAAATTTGATTTTACCCTTTTTTCCCTTTCGTGGATTTAGAGTACTTCTGCAATTGCAATTCTGCGTATCACTAGGTAAAAAAATACCCTATTCTTTTTAGTTTTAAAAAAGTGAAGGTTCATTTGTAATACTTTAAAAATCATGGAACACAAGACACACAAAGCTCAAAAAACACTTCTGAATCATGATGGAAAATTCAAAGTTGGCTGAATTTTAAAAGAATTGGCGCGTAATTTGAGGTATAAATACACTGCTCTGGGATGTTTGACAGAAGGAAATTGATCACTCACAATGGTCGGTGTGAACTTTTATGTGAATGGGGTTACGGGGTCACAGGGTTATCGTGAGGAAAAATGAGTGAAACTGCAACGAAAGCAGCAACCAGTGGTGTAATTATGGACAAAGAATACGCATGGAGAAAAACTCTGCGCTAACAGCAAAAATTGTGATTTATTTTTTTGAAGTAAAATTAAAAATATCATTTTTGTGTTCATCACAATCATGATATCAAAAATATAACAAAAAAGTGCCGAAAATTAATCTTGGATAAAACTCGAACATCCTAACTTCAGGTTACTATTATTATTATTAATACCTTATTGATAAACTACATGATACATTCTGCAACACAGGACATGAATTGAAAAGAACCCAAAAAAATATGTAGCGAACCAAGGGCGAGGTTAAAGCTTGTGGCTTCCTCTGTAACCGAACAAATCGATCGCTTTGTTATTTTAACTATTAGATTTGATTGATATAGTTGGTTAATAGAACTATTTGTACTCAGAAAATTTTCATTTATAACTTGCAGTTGGCACAAAAATGGTCACACAGACCGCTCAAGGCATCGAGTGTTCTTCTAAATGCAATAGCGCCCAGATTCAAAATTTGAAAGATGTGTTTCTCTCCTTCTGGTGCCGTTTAATAAGGCGTATCTCGTTCCTTTCTTCACGCGTCTGAAAGAACTTTGACTTAATTAGAATAACATAGCAAAGGGTATTTTTTTACCTAGTGATACGCAGAATTGCAATTGCAGAAGTACTCTAAATCCACGAAAGGGAAAAAAGGGAAAAATCAAATTTTAGAAAAATATTGAACTTATGATTAAATATCTCTCTGGTCTTTCAAAAAAATTCTATGCAACCAACTGCATTTAAAGGGAAATATGAATGACTATCGATACATGAAGTCAAAAATTACTTACTGGCTATCATTGCTTTAAAAACGTGCATCGATCCAAGTGACCTCTAGACCTGTGGGAAAAACAGGGATTTGGCCATAACTTTACTCTTTAACGAAGCAAAATGCTCCACTGCAAGTTTCGCTCATATGATAGTCCACGGTGGGCTGAACCTACCCTTAAAATATTTGCATCTGTATACGGGACACCCTGTATAGAAACATTTATGTCCTAACTAAAGGGCGGAGTTATTGCCCATGGCAATCTCTTCCACCCAACCCTTATCAACATCAACCTCATCAAGCCAGGCTGGATTATGCTGGGGATAACTATCATGACGAATGTTTAATCCTGGGAGTCACCCACCAAGTCTTTACCTCACTGGACGCTGTTTTACTGAAGTGATCTTACGAAGGAGAAATAATACTGTGCTGAACATGCCATTGGCGCTGGCTCTATCAGTACTGGCTGTAAAGCTATGCATATGCATGCACTCGTACGCTTTTGCTTTCCTTTTCACTTTCAACATGACGCATGCAATAGCGCATGGCTTACCTTTGTAAGGCATGCGCTACTGCATACCTCTTTTGAGTTGCTAAAACATGTTTTTCGAGAATCATGCGCGTAAGGCATGCGTTATTACTAGTTGAAAGTGTAAATTGTATTTATTAAAATTACAGAAGAAAAGTCTACAAAGTAAATATATTAGAGGTAGTATGGGTGTCACAATTATATCAAAGAAAATTGAAGAAAAGCAACTACGATGGTATGGTAACATCAAACGAAGACCCGAAGATCATAAGGTACTTCAAGCCATGAATATAAATGAAAATGTACAACAAAGGACTAGAAGAGGAAGGCCAAATCACTCATGGATAAGACAACAACAAAAGAGATTGGAAAGAAACAACATACCTGAAGAAGAGATAGCAAATAGAAGAATTTGCAATCTGCGCACCAGAAGAGCCGACCCCAGAAGTCACTAGATTTATAAGGGAAAAGGCAAGGGAGATAAAACATGAAATTGAATTACCTAAAAAGAGACATTAGGGTAATAGTAATAAAGAAAAAGATGTCAAATGTTAAAATATGATGTGTCAAAAAGGGAAAAAGAAGGTGAAAGGGAAGAGGAAAGCGCACAAGTGCGGACATAGCTTTACTATATTCAATAGAGGCTGTTCAAGTGTTCAATAGCTTTAATTTAAATATTCCCAAGTGGTACTTGTTGAGCGCATAGGCACTCGAAATATTATGAATTGGCACAGATTCCAACACAGAACAGTTCCTCTTGATAGGCCGTGTGCTGTTTTGTTTCAAATGTCAATCTTCATAGGGTGGCGTCATCGTGAACAATGGTAGCCAGACACTGGAGGAATGACTCAGCACTTCTACCACTGTCTTTACAAGGAGGTTAATAATTGACAAGGCCCCCCCAACCAAACCAATGCTGGTCTACTCCCTATTTATAGTCCCCCAGCCAGACAATGCGAAATAAAAAGACCTATGAAAGTGTATGTAATTCAATGGATATGGAATATCAAATGCACCTTATTTATGTACAGACATACCTAATAATAAATTTATGTATTATTGAATGAAACACACTCGTGCAAGGGAGTATGAGATTATTTAGGCTGATTTCATGACCTAATTTATTTATTTTTATTATTTTTTTCTCCCTTTTAGGTGCTTTAACTCTGCTGGGGCAGGTCGTTCGCGCCGTTACTTTATTTTATACTACTAATAACTCCAAGAGTATACTTCAACAGTTCAGCAGTATTATGAGAAATTTATAAAAGCGAGACACTCCAATGTACAACACAATACAATATAGGAAGGAATATCAGATCTAATACCTACCTAATTCATCGCCTATTGGCAGGTACTAAGAGCGACAATGCCACTGGTGGGATGAATGTCACTATTTAAATTTTGCTCAAAAATGCTCACAAAGCACAGGTAAATACAGTACCATATTATTTTTTTATATAAAGCTGGCACCTCACAAAAGCAATAATTATGACCACAACAAAATATTGTCATTATGATTCACGTATACTGCACATTGCCTAGTTTAAATTTTACAGGCGGTCATATAAAGTTTAATTGTAATTTAGGTAAGAAGGTATGAATAATGAAATATGTAAATGATAAAATCAGATATTTAGGTAGAGCAAATGATTTTAGACTATTTATCCCATATTAGCTTATGTTGCTATGGGGGTCGGCATTGTTCAACTTCATGGTTGAGGTTGGTAGGGCTGAGCACATTTTTTTATGACTAGATGCCCTTCCTAACGCCAACGATTCTATTTTTTTTAACATCCTGATCACTATGTTCTGTATTGAACATGTTCAATGAGATGACGGAATTGCTGACTACTAGTCGGAAACAAATGGTTGGGTGGAAGAGCTCAAGCAATTTGAGAATCATGTCATTAAAACATTTTAAAAAATGTCCATTAGGTTTCCTACTTTCCTCTATGGTCGCGATAGAATATCAATAAGAAAATGTCAATAAAAATCTCAAGATGGGTATTTTCATGTATGCACTTCTGAACAATCCATCTTGGGCATGTTGGCCTTTAATTTGACACAGGCGAGGCACAAGCTTGAAAGGCCAAGTTCAATCATAATTTCATTTTCCGTGGGATATAATATAATCCAACTTTTTTACACCCCAATACTTGCCCTTGCAATATTATAAAATTTGAAACATTATTTTCCCTCATTAATCATTTTTCTCTTTCGAAGTCAAAATTTTATTACATCCTTTTTTTTTTTCTGCCACAGACTTAAATTTGCCCCCGCTCTCTCCCTCTTCTCTCCTTTGATTTTTAGATTGACGGGTTCTAAGGAAATTTTTTCCACTTAAGTAGTTTTTTATTACCACGCGATTTTTTTTTCAATATACTCGTAGGTATAGTACTTGTACTATTAGGTAGGTTTAATTTTCCATATTTTGCACACATGTAATTCCGCAATAAAATTAACATATTGCTTCAGTTCTAGCGATGCTGATAGTTTTTTTGGCATATTTTGTGCTATAAAGTTCATCTAACAATCTCATGAATGGTAGTGGAAGTTTTGTATGGACACATTTTACAGCCATATGTCCAACTAGACTCATTCTATGTTCATCTACACTCCTGTCATGTTAAAAAAGAAAAAGGATAAGAAGCGTATATATTTTCCAGTTAATATGCATAAAATATCATTTACATTCTGTGTGGAAGAATTAAACCCGATGCAAAACAAAAATAAATTTAATATTGACAAAGGAGTAGGAAAAAAAATCAAATTACCTAATATTTTATTTTGAATAATAAATATGACATGCACGCCTAATTCTAATTATGACATGTTTCCACAAAAACAAATGGTTTATTCAAATATGTTTTTCCATAATGCTGAATTTAAACCCCATGAATACGTGCCCCTTTGTTGAAAGGGCCGCTCACAGTTCTACAAATTTGAGATATGGTACTAATTTACTAATCGTTTTGTAATAAAGACTTAAACACTTTTTGTTACACCTTAAATGATTTCAATGAAGAGTAATTTTTTTTAATGTCCTTTCATTATTAGGAATCTTGGATACCTGGGAAAATTAAGGTTCAAAATCCTTCTATTTATTTACTAAACTTATGTTTGCTATTTGAACCAATTTTAAGCCTTCTTTGTAAATTGTTTTAGAATTTCTAGGGAATTTCTTCTCTGTCTGGCACCGACATAAATCTAATATTCTGAGGCAAGTTAGAGAAATATGAGAGAGACATAAAGATAGAAAGAGAGACCATCACGAGGAGGCGGGATAGACATAGAGAAGGAGGAAAGTGAGAGAGATAGAAGCAATGGGAGGGAGGAGAAAAGGAGGTAGAGGGAAAGGAAAGTACTTTACCATTAGCATAAATTACACTGTGCACCAACGCAATAAAGCAATATTGTTTGAATAAACTCTCTTTTTAATGGGATATCGATTACAGCATGATTTGTAAAGGTAGGTAGGTACAGGTAGAGTTATACTGTGTATATTTGGAGCTGAGTTTTCGTAAATAATTTACTGGGTGGTCCTTGAAAAACTATTCAATCCATACGATCTGTAGAAGACCCAGAAAAGCGAGGGATAGAATTAAATTATGTATGTACAATATGTACATATTTTAAAAGTCACTTTGGTATAGGTGAATCTCTTTTTTTAATTTGCAAGGTGAAAGTATTAGTTAGCTTCGTGAAATGGGCTCATAGTCAGAATTTTGCTTTGAAAATTAATCGATTTTACTAGGTAGGTATACCTAACAAATTAAGGAAAGTAAAAAATAGTTCAATAAGAATATGAGTTCCATTCCCACCCGCGGCAATTATTATTGTTTCCCGGGCTTTCCTCTATTATTCAGAATTCTCTTCTTCATCTTTTAATAGCTAGAATAACTATGCAATCTAAATCATTTAAATAAGAAGATAAAAAAAATATTATGATTAAATGTACGAGGCATTTTGTTCCAATTTTGAGTACAGAAAAAAATCCTGACTTTATGATATCAAAATTATTTCAATTAAAAGAAGAGAAAAATATTATGTTTACATTTACGAGGTATTTCGAACCATTTTTAAGTCCAGAAAAGAAAATCCCGTCTCTTTTCAACCCCTTGTATGAGAGTTTATTTGGATTTATTGTCAGTCTATTCTCTATCATCTATATTTCAGGTGGATACATTTATTCTTACCAATAACATTTACATCTGCAAGTCTTCTTCTCTTAATTCACATTTTCCCAGATTTATGGATTGCTGGTTCGGTGTTATCATGTTTTACTTTGCTCCTCCCTGCCACCGCATTCCAAGCAATGGTTGTTTCCTTTTTCCGTCTTTTATTTCTCAAATCTTTCACAACTTGGTTTTCTATCTCAAATCTAAACTTAAAAGACCTCAGTAGCTCGATCTATAAGGCAGCAGATTCGTGGATGTCAGCGGCAAAAAATTAGTATTGATGGTTTGAGTTGGTAATTGTGGTTGACACAAATTAATAATATATTCTGATAATGAGGTATCTCATCTTAGTTCGAACTTTTTCTCTCTCTTTTCCCTGGGTAAAGTTTCTCTACTTTTTTATTCCAAATTCTCATTCGTTCTCTCAACATGCCCAAACCACCTTCATCTGCAGTTCTTGATACGGATTGCTGCTAATCCCAAAAAGTAAAATATCAGCTCAGTGGTTAAGCACTCGCTTGCCATGCGGAAGGTCCCGGGTTCGAACCCCCGCGCCGACAAAAAATTGTATTCTTAATTTGGTTACAATTGTTTGTAAGGGATACCTTCCGGTGCGCTCGTGTTGACCCAGCACCTAAATGGGAAGTATTGTGTCACTTCTCGCCCATCAGAGGGGAGGCATACTACGGGATGGGCAGGCTACAACACAGACCACAAGCGTCTACAGTAGCTCCTGTTTCATGGCTACGAAATAAAAAAGGCTGTGAAACACTCATCTTTAAAAAAAAAAAAAAAAAAAAAAAAAAAAAGGTTCAGGCCAATATAAGCAATATTATTTTCATAATCAATTATTTTAATTTAAAAGCCAATTAAATATTATTTATCATCACAAATTTGCAAAAAAAAGTTCAAAATATTCAGTGCTCGAGAAATTGCCTCGACGGAAGACCGAACAGACCTCGGAATTGATCTGCGGCAAGTGGAAAAAATATTATAACTTTTGAAAGTATTAGGATGTCCATAAAAAAAGAAAGGGAGAGAAAGAGGGAGAGAGAGAAAAACATAGGGAGAGGGATAGAGAGAGAGAGAGCCTTGAGAAAAGATAAAACTTGGAATATGAAACAACAAAGTTTGTTCGGGTTAAAGAAAAGAAAATTTAAGAAAAACAGGAATCTTAACCTATCCTGAAATTGTTGCCGAACAGTGGCGTAAATCAAAATCGATGTAAGAAAATCCAAGTTGCCTATAATAAAATTAAAAAAAAAATCCTGTCTATCCAAATGCTATGTCATATTCAGATTTAATGGAACAACTTTGTATAGGCAGGTTTGAAAGAAGACGAATGTATTACCAACTAATTTTCATACATGGCCTTAGTAATGATACCATTATAATTATGTCCAGGGCTGGTTGAGAAAATACTGATTAAAGTTCCTAATTTACAACTGTCACTGAGAGAACCACTAACTCAGTACTTTCATATACCAAGGAACTATTGTAGATAGGGTGACCATGTTTTATACGATTCTGTAAATGTCAAATAAATTATAAATTCTAAATTCTAGAAAAAAAAAAAAAACTATTCTCCTATGTAACTGGAATCACCACTCATCTCTTCTCTAATAAAATTTAATAATAAATTATTGTAACAGTGCAAATTTGAATCTGGATCTCACTTTGGAACAATTTTAACAAAGATGTAGAGAGGGTTGGATATAGATTTTTAGCCTGTATGCAGTGTCCCTCAAACCTGTTTACGTAATTATTGCTGCATGTAAATAGTGATAAAAAAGGAAAAAAAGCGTAAATTCAATTTGGACTGGTGTACGTATTATGCTATTTTATTCAGAAATAAGTAGCTTTAATTGGTATAATTTTAATCTTATTTGAGGCGGAAAAAACTAAAAAAAAAAAAATAATAAAGGTTGGATTTCAATTATTTATTTAGCAAAGAAAAAACTCTAAATTGTATCCCAGTTCAAGGTCAAAAACTTTTGTGGTGACGATCTGTCTGTTAAATAAAAATGTACAAGACAATATTTCCTCCATTCGGGAAAAAGCGCATCGCCACTGGCCGTCAATCTGAGGACAGCTTTCACCTCCCCATTGATTTTCCATTAGTTCCTTTCCTTCAAATATTATTGTGAAAGGACTCCTTTTATACTGTCCTTTGTCCTCTTTCCCTCTCATAGCCTTATCCAAAGCTACCATAAAGGTATTGTCAAAGTCGCGTGAAAACTTGAAACGGTTATGAGATGAGAGGATTTTTCTTCATTCTTTTTTTTCTTCTGTTGTCTTTTTGTTATTTTCAGGGTGGTGTTGAGGAAGAGAATGGAAATTTCTCCCAATGTTCTCTTTTCAATAGGCAGTGCCTACGAAAACTGCGAGTTTTGGTTTAAGTTGGTGCCAATAGAAAAGATTTACAATCTCAATACAAACATTGAGAATCTCAACGTCTGCAGTCTATATAAAGGATACATTGAGTAATATTGTTCAGGATTTTATAAGCAAAAACCGGACAGTCCAGACACTGGATGTAGTTGGGTTTTCTTCAGGATTTTACTTTTCTTGACTCAGAAAACAAACAGGGTCTAGCCACTTTCTATATTGATGACATATAAGCATTCATTCTATTTCTATATTTTCTCATTTTCCATCAGTTATTTGTTTAGAACCAATAGAAGCTAGGCAATATGTGTTATAAAACTTTATAATCATTGTTTAGAAACTATGTTTAGAATCTTTCCAAACAAAGGTTCTAAACATAATTTATTTAGCTGCAATTTCGTGCCTGAAAAAAAAAATGAAATATATCTAACGACAGAGAATCAGGGAGAACTACTTCTTATTAGGCTCGTGTCTATTTATTCATGTATAGGTAGTAAAATCAACCAGAAATTTTCAATAAAATAGATATACATACAAAGTAAAAATATACAAGAAAAACATCTTTAAAAGTTAGCTTTCCTCTCGAATGACTTCCGATGTTAGAAATATTTGAAAAATGTTCCTTACTTCTTATGTATGTATATTCAATTCGTTGGGTACATTTTTTTGGATGTATCAGACAGAGTTTTAATAATCTGATACCTCCTATTTGTGCAACAAGAAAACATTGGTATCATGTATTGTGGTTGAATTAACAAAGAGAGCAAAATGTGTTTGTTCAAATAGCTAATGAAAAGCGATGCATTCAAGATTTGGATAGCTAACCATAATCTGAAAAGGCTCTTATAATAACCGTTTTCAGTTTTATTAGGAACATCAAGCATAATTAAAACGTAATGTCTTGCAAAACAAATAGAAAATTACGTGCAATTTTTGTTGAATGCTTTAGAAGAATATGACCTGCTTGTTTCATATTTGAAAAATCCAAATAAAGGATTATACAAACAATTATCGTATGATAATCAAATGAAGTAAAATAATAATGCACCTATGATAGTTATGGAATTAATAGAAAAGAAGTATACTAGTAGGTTCCGTAGGAAAAATATTAAAACATATTTTTGACGAACCAAATTAAAACAACATTTTATCTATCAGTCTGCCTTTAAAAAATCCTGGATCACATGTACAGGCCATTAAACAGCCGGGTATACAGGGACTTAAAAAAATATCCGTCCCATTAAAACAAAATAAAATTCTCTCTTTTCTATTCTCTCTTTTCTCTCCTAAAATTTGTCTCTTTTCTCGCAACAAAATCGTCTTTCCTCTCTTCTTAAAAAGGTCATGTCTGAAGTTTCTCACGAGAAAATACAAAATACCTCTTTTAGAAGAGAGACCTTAGATATCAGAAGCCAATCGTAGGGCAAGAACTTAAAACATGTATTCAAGAATCTAAAATATCTTACATTTAACGAACAGGAATCTGTCAACAAGTTTAATATTAACAAGAAATACAACAATCTCAATAAAAAGGTAGGAAAGAATCGGGAAGAGCTAAGCCCTGAACTACGTATAACACATTGTGAGGAGTATAATAAAAATGTCAAGTTTGGGTAGAACTGGTTGTTTTGAAAATACACAATTCAACAAGACTTACAACACTCCCTATGCAAAAGAACCTGAAAGATGTAAGTCAAATTGCATAGTTGCTAATGCACAGATTTAATCATGGACTTGACAAACAATTTATATAAAAAAAGAAATGGCTAATGTCCCATCATGTTTACGAATGAATTAGTCTGTTAGTGACATAGGTATTGCTTCAAAATTATCATCGCACCCTTTGGGTGTTTATGATGAGTGTTTGATTTCATTGTGTAAAATATTTATAGTAAATAATGTTAAAAGGCACTTTGTGGTGTAAGAATGTTACTTTCCAGGAGTGCCTTGTAACTTCGTGGTCAAATACCTACCTAACTTGTGGTACATAACATCATATTTGAATAAGTGACTTCTTTGTTACTGAAATATTAAAGTGTACGTGTATTTAGTTATTTACATTATATGTGCTGGAATAATGAGAAATATAAGGGTTTTACTAGAACCAATGAAAAATATACACATTTCAAATAATAAATGTATAGCTACCAATAGATCACGGAAAAGTTGAGACAAACTTAAATAATTAATTGTTTCATTACTAAAAATATATCAACGACACATTAGGGCGTAAGTTGTAGTTTTCACAGATGAGTTAGGTATTGAGGCTACTATGCATAAAAAACACATCACATGCAAGTGACGATTTCTTCATACATTTATTTTAAAGAAATGAGTTTTAATAGTGGCGTATTTGATTTTAAAACAAATGAAAGAGGAGTTTCTTGGTTTGTTCTAGAAGTCACTTTCATTTTAAACATTTTTTACGACGCGACGTCTTCATTGAAATGATTGAATACCCCTCGAAAAGGGAACGACGATGTTACGTTAAAAACTTAAACATTAAAGATCAGATCTTGAGAGTTTTGTTCGGTAGGTGCCGTCAAGTGGGTGGTCATCATCTACCTAACACAATCTACAGCGGTTCTCAAATATTTCCTGATCGGAGGAGTCCTAATTTGGCTAGAACAATTATTTTGTCTCACGGAGATATTGATTCTTAAAATGAATATTAGTACATATTTATTTTATGTACTTTATATTCTCTGATGTACAAAACAATAAAACACTAATATATGGTTGGTAATTAATGTAATTATAATACCTACCCCGAGCGACTCTTGCACCTGCGACTTCGTGAATCATTAACAAGGTGGCGAAGTTGATATTTAATGTCAAATAATGATACTATTATTAGTAATCTTGAACATTATAATCTTTTACTTTTAGTAAATCTTTTAAATCTTGGGTCAGTTCTTAAATGGTATGAAATCAGACACTTTTCAGATATACAAGAAGACGAGGGTTCAAAGTCGACAAATTGAATACTACCCCATAAGTTTGTCTTATTTACAACATGGGTAGACAATGATGAAAGCTCAAAACTCCTCAAAGACGTTATTCCCGCTACGAGCCTCGCCCGGGCGTCTGCGCACTACTCTGACGCTGCGTCTGCGCACTACTCTGACGCTGCGTCTGCGCACTACTCTGACGCTGCGTCTGCGCACTACTCTGACGCTGCGTCTGGGGACCAAGGAAGCAAGGCTTGCGTCTCGCAACGCATCGGACAAAGTCACCTCATCGAAAATACACTGAAGAAATGTTCAGCGGCTGGCCGCACGACTCAAACGCAGCCGTGAGACGCTTGCTGGTAAAGAGCACCTTTCTTGACTCTACTCTTAATGAGGACAGTAGAATACAACGGTTCACTTTTCTTTTCTTTTTAATTTGCGTTTAACGTCGCTTTCAGCTGCATGATCATTTTATCACGACGCGACGGTCCATATTCATTTCAGTACATAAAAATATACTGCCTTCTTTTGTGAATCACATTGAAATACTGAAGAACTCCACCGCGTACAACACAATTTGAGAACCGCTTTCACGAAGAACAGCACATTTTTGCGCTATACATCGAGATGATGATCAATGGACGCGATCTGAGAGTTGGAAGGCGCTTGGTTTGGTTTCCCCTTGTGGGCCTCCGTCGAAAGGAGCCGGGTCCCCGAGAAAGCGATTCCGATGGCACCGACAGGCGCCGTCACAAGGATGGAAAGCACGGCAATGGTGAGAACGCTGCGCCCCCAGGAAAGTTCTTGCAGGTAGTGGGGGTAATCGATACTGTCGGTGGGCGGGGCGACCTTGCCCTTCAGAATGTCAAGGGCACTTGAGCCCAAGGCGGCCTGGTGAAATAGACGAGAGGAATGATTGAATCAGACACAAAACATAAATTAGAAATGTGCATGCATATTTTGATTTTAAAGTAAGTTTTTCTATTTAATGAGGAGAGTACAAAAAAGTATTGAAAGAGGAAAATACCTCTGAGTAAATAATACCTCTTATTATTATGGCCATCCCCTCAAACCTTTACATACCCATGCCGTTCCGGGAACAGAAAAACTCGGTTAGAATTTTCCGCCTGGGCCGGGAAACCAAAGTAGCTCTTTTCTGGAAGTCACGTGCCCTCGCGACCTACTAGTACCCAAATGTCTGACTATTAAAAAAAAATCGTAGCCATGAAACAGGAGCTACTGTAGACGCTTGTGGTCTAGCCTGCCCATCCCGTAGTATACCTCCCCTCTGATCGGCGTGAAGTGACAAAATACTTCCCATTTAGGTCAACACGAGCGCACCGGAAGGTATCCCTTACAAACAACTGTAACCAAGTTTTGAATACAAATTTTATGTCGGCTCAGGGGCGACCTTCCGTATGACAAGCGAGTGCTTAACCACTGAGCTAATCGTGCGCTCTAAGCTAATCTGGGCTCTATTTTTAAGTTATTGTTCCATACCTGTACAGTGGCTTTCGGCAGCCAGGCTATGTTCACGAAGATCATCTCCTTCCAGTTCAGGCTGGTACCGAAGAGGCACAGCGTGCAAGCGACGGCGCGGAACTGTGGATTGAAATTAAATTTATTGACATTTTTATTGTTGACATTGTGAATAGGGCTATTCCCGTAAATATACTCCCGTACACCGGGTATTTATTATTATTATTAAATACTTATTACAGTCAAACCTGGATGTACGAGAAACATCAATAAACAAATGTGTTAAAGACAGCGACGATTCATTCACTGGAGTTGAGCAACGTCCAGCGAATTTAGGACTTGGATGGGTGACCATTCAAATTCAAACCCTCATGGTGCAGACTATTCGCGGCCTAATACCTTAGGCTGGGTGAGATTAATTTGATTAACTAAATCGTGAGTTTCCTGGGAATGAAGGGTAAAATCCCCGTTGTAATATGATCATACAGTTGAAAGCGACGTTAAATCCAAATAAACATAAGTATTTTTTAAAAAAAATCATTGATATTTGAAGTCGGATAACTTCTGGCCAAATTATGAAACATGAGTGGCCACTATCAGCTGACTAAAGTACGCTGTGATTGGTTGAAATTCCCACTAGAGGGCGTATTAAGGGATAGTCAACTTACGTTAAAAAATATAATCCTGTTTCATAATTTGGTCGCTGTTGAACAAATTTAATTAATTGAAATTACCACAAGTCCTCCTGCCAGAATAATGAGGCCGTTACCAATCTGGGCCATGTCAATCTCTGATAGATCGATCTCAGCTCCGATCAGGCCAAATAGAGCTGGCTGCAGAATCAGCCACAGGCCACTGAATGCTGTGACAACGGGGTTCTGTGAATATTAAGAAACATAATTAGAATGAAACACTTTATTTTACTAAACTGGATACCCATTTCTCATTTTAATATAGGCTTTGGGTAAATAGTCATTTTTAATTGTAAATATTACTTCCTAAAATTTCAAATAATAGAAATCAGAAGTATTGTGTTCATTTTTGTATTTTGTTGTTGTTGTTGTAATAGTTTAAGTTTGAAATAGTTTTTGTTGTTGTTGAAAAAGTCATTCCTCCACTGTCTAGCTACCATCGTTCACGATGATACCACCCTATGATGATATGATGAATAATAATACCCTAGCACTCTCAGCAGATACTCACGTAAGAATCAGACCACCCCTGCCACTTCCAGCAGAGGCAGGCGACGAATGAGGCGATGATGCAGGACAGGGGACCGGCCCCCGTGTAGCCAATCATCTGACTGCCCAGGACAGAGAAGAGGCCCCCTCCGCCGATCATGAAAACGCGCTTGAACACGACGAATTTCTGTGGGAGAAATAGATGGTACATTTTAATTTTATTATTATTAATTTATTAAAAGCCACTAGGTAAAGTCTGGCTGGGGGACTATAAACAGGGAATAGACCAGCAGTCTGGTTGCGGGACTATAAACAGGGAGTAGACCAGAATTGGCTTGGTTCTGGGGGTCCTTGTTAATTATTAGCCTCCTTGTAAAGACAGTGGTAGAACTGCTGAGTCTTTCCTCCACTGTAAGGCTACCATTGTTCACGATGACGCTACCCTATGATGATGATAGGTAATATTTTATTATCTAATGATTCTTAGAAAGCGCAGTTGTCAATTTTTGTGTAGAGCTACCATTTTTTTTTTTTTTTTTTTCTTATATAGCGCTTTAACTTGTTGTGCAAGTCGTTCGCGCTGGTCCCACTAGTGTATCATATTAAATGAAATATGTTTAGGATGTTTAGATATTGAAACAGGGCCTGGACACTGTCCATGTTATCATGAAGGGCAGGAGGGTAGGGTAGGGTTGCTCGGATATGATTGTGTCTGGGGCATGTTAGAATATGGTTGACGGACCTACGCTCGCCACACTGGCAAGTTGGTGGGTGGTTCAGTTCTCGTGAACAAATAGTTATGAGTGATGCGAGTGTGTCCTATTCGCATTCGGGTGAGTACTATTTCCTGAATTCTATTTTCTGATTGCTAGTGGACCACTTGTTAACTGTAGGTTTTATAGATTTCAGTTTATTGGGAGTGCTGATGTTAGTCCACTGATTCTGCCAAGCAGTTGTAAGTCTTGATTTTATTACGGGTTTTAGATCTTCGGGAGTTATCATTTTTAATATAGATGTTGTGTCTGGGTTCTTGGCTGCTTCATCCACTCTTTCATTCCCTCTAATCCCACAATGAGACGGGCACCACATGAGTGTAATTTGTTTATTGGACGAGACCAGCTGAGACCAGGTTGTATATACTTTACTAACTAATGGGTTAACAAAGTTAATATTAGTTAGAGCAAGAAGGGCACTTTTAGAATCTGAGACAACGAGAAATCTCAATGAACTGTGCTCTTTCAAAGATTCAAAGCATTTAAGAATGGCAATTAGTTCCGTTGAAAAAACAGAGTTGACTTTGTTAAGACAATATGACTTAACAGTGTCGTCAATTCTGAAAGAACAACCTGTCATGCTTGCAGATTTTGATCCGTCGGTATAACAAATAGTGTAATCAGAATATTTGTTATTCAAGACATGAGCAAATTGGCTACGAAATACATTAGGATCAGCACAATCTTTTCTTCCCTGAGCCAGAGTAAGGTCAAGGGTGGGTGATCTGGAAGACCAAGGAGGGTTTACTCTAATATAGGGAACAATTTCGCTGGAAGCTATTAGATCATAGATTTCAAATATATCTTTAAACCGAAGACAAATAGGCTTTGGTTTATTTTTGGAAAAGTTGAATCCAACCAGATTTTGGTTGAGCAAAACTTTTTGAGTGGGGTTAAAAGGGGAAGCTGATACTTTGGCAACATAGTTCAGCATAAGTTTCTCCCTCCTCAAGGTAAGTGGAGGAATACCAGAATCTACATAAAGACTGACAACTGGACTCGAGCGAAGAGCACCGGTTGCCAAGCGAATAGCAGAATGGTGTACGGTATTGAGTTTGTTGAGGAGGTGATCTTTGGCTGAACCATAGATGAAGCTACCATAATCCAAAATCGGAAGAGTATATGACTGATAAAATTTCAGGAGGGTCTCACGGTGTACTCCATACTTTTTGTTGCTAACCATTTTGAGTGCACTAAGAGAATTAATGGCGCGCCTTTTAACAAATTCAATGTGTTGGGACCAATTCATTTTAGAATCCCAAAATAAACCAAGGAATTTAGTATTTCTAACAAATTTCAGATTTATTCCATTGTAAGTAAGTTTTGGTAACAGTGGTTTTCTAAGTCTATTAAAATCAATGCAAACTGATTTGCTAGGGTCAGTAGAAAAAGAGATACCATTGTTTATAGACCATTTGTGAATATCATTCAATGTACATTGAAAACGTGTGAGCATGGTATCAAAATTCTTGTCACGGGAAATTACAAGTAAATCATCAATGAAGAGTAGACTTTTTAGTGGCGGCTTTATAACATGAAAGATGTCATTCATAAATACTATAAATAATAACGGTGATAGAGAACTTCCTTGTACTATACCGTTTTCAAGGGTGTATGTATCAGAAAGCAGTCCATTACATTTAACTACTATAGATCTGTTATTAAGGAAGTTGTGAAGATATTTTAACATATATCCGACAATGCCAAAGTTCTGGAGAGTCGAAATTATTTTCCACCTCCAAGTTACATCAAAGGCCTTTTGAATGTCTAGAAATGCAGCTAAAGTTTGTTCCTTTCTTGCGAATCCTTTGGCTACTTCATTCTCAAGAATTGCAAGATTGTCAATAGTAGATCGCTTGAGCCGCCCACCACTTTGAAACGGGTTAAGAAACATCTTTTTTTCTAATATCCAGAATAACCTCTTGTTGACAATTTTTTCCAAGAGCTACCATTGAACTAGCAATTCTGTGTATCTTTATTTAGTACGTGTATGTTTATTTGAAGAGTCATAATATTGAACATTTAAACGTCATCACTTGACTAGCGCTCAGGCCATCCGACTGTTACGTTTTCTTAAGACGGCCACACACGTACATGCATGCATAAAAAGCCAATTGTCATGCATACATAAAAAAAGCCATGGTTTAAATTTATAGTAAAATTATTAACTTAATCAACATAGTTTCCCTTGCAACCTCAAATTTGTTGAAAAAATAAAACATAATTAGATATTATGTTTTATAAAAAATAAACCCCTACTTACGTCTTCTTTGTGAGGTATCCAGGAAGATAAAAGTCCCCAACCAACTCCGAATGCAACTCCAAGCGCCACCTCTTTCGGGGCCTTCAACAAGTGGTCCATGACTTCAGCTGGAAGATACGGGAATCAAAACATGTAGTTAAAACTTGAATAAATAGCTATCATCCCAATGTAACTTTCTATTAGTACAGTCAAACCTTGATATAAGTGAACTGGATATAAGAGTACACACTCCAGGTCTAATTTACCCCTCTATAAAGTAAAATAACCCTCTTTTTAAGAGAAACCTGGATATAAGAGAACAAAATTACGGTCCCTTAAGTTCTCTTATATCCAGGTTCGACTGTAATCGGTTATTACTTCCGAGTAATTTCCAATATTAGAAATCGGAAACATTTTGTTCGTTTTTGTAAAAAGAAAATTTTTTGGTCCGATTTCAATTTTTTTTCATATTTCTGTACGTTTCATAACCTCCTGAGCAACTTTGGTTTTATGTCTTTCTGTCGGCTAAAAACATTCCTTGTACCAAGCAAATCTCAGAAACTTTTGACCATTTTGACGAAATTTTGTACACATGTAGGAGACGTTCTGTAGATGTTCCCATTTTTAATTCATCAACTTCACACTAACTTTTTACTTATACGCTTTTATCTAGTGAACGGTACACCCGATTTTGATGACATTTTGTATGTATATGTAATTATTTTTTAATAAAATATGATTGAACTCTGATATTTAATTTAAGAAAATCCAAGTTTTGGAGATACAAGTGATTTAGTATAAAATCTCAAAATTGCCACACGTATACAATATGAACCAATCAAGAGGAAGTATTGTGTCCATAATTGGCAGTGTATTTTAAGATATTACAATAATTTTGTTCATAAATATTAATTAGAATAAGTAAATATTTTTTATTAGGTATTTTAATTTTATCCTTTTGGTTCTACTTTGAACTTTGAACCCTTTCACTTACTCTCGCCCGAGTTGGTCACGAATCCCAGGAAGATACCGAAAGCGGAAATGGCCACAATGTCGTCTAGACTGGACGCGGCTATCACCATGGTGGAGATGCCCTTGCTCTCTCCGTAGCCCCCCTCTGAGAGTTTCAGCAGAGTGGGCACCACAACGGCAGGGCTCACGGCACTCAGCACAAACCTGGGGAAATAGATGGTGAATATTAATAGGGTACTTGTAAAATAACTTTTTGAAAGTTATTGTTTAAACTAATAAAAGAATTTTGTCCAGCGTCGATGGCGCGTTGAATGCACCGGTTCTCGTTGGATCACCGAAGTTAAGCAACGTCCAGCGAGGTGAAGACTTCGTGATGCTGGCATTCCGGCCCAACCCAGGCTGGGTGAGGTTAATGTGGGTAGCAGGTTTGTGAGTTTCCTGCGAATGGAGGGTAACACCCCCGTCGTCATATGACCAATGCAGTTGAAAGCGACGTTAAACCAAAAAAAAAAAAAAAAAAAAAAAAATTGACTTTGAAGACGGGTATACCTTCCTATTATTTTTTACTGTAAAAATTTATCTTTGTCAAATAAATGGAAGAATGTTTGCTTAAAAAAAATTGAATGTTTTTTTAAATTGAATTTGATTACAAATAGACAGCGTCGATGGTACGTTGAATACATCAGTTCTCGTTCTGTCACTGAAGTTAAGCAACGTCCAACGAGGCTAGGACTTGGATTGGATGACCATTTTTCTTTCGAAAGGGACAAACAAAAACTAACACAGTCATTGTGTGTAGATCTGTCTGCTGTCGTCTCGTCAGGTCATATCCCTTCTCCGTGGCGTAACGGTTGTGACTACTGCCCGTAGTCCAGAGATCCCGAGTTCGATCCCCGGTTGTAGCAGGCTTTTCGCACAGAAAATTCTGTTCCCTCCGAACATGTGAGGCTGGCAATTTCGGCCCTACCCAGGCTGGGTGAGGTTAATGTGGGTAGCTGGTACGATTCCCAGCGAATGGACGGTAAAACCCCCGTCCTTTCTACCTCAAGTCAGGACGTTAAAACCAAATAGAATCAATGGACATGAAACGAGCCTAGACATTGAATCTGGGCGTCCATATAATCTTTTCACCACTGTGACTTAGGTATCAATACCTAACTCACGGACACGGAATTATTATTATTATTTTACTATATGTATATATTTTTGTTCTATCTAATAAAGCTTACTATAATAATAATAATCTTACCCCAGCAGGAACCCCCATGTCCAAGGCATCCCCAGAATGTACACACAGCCGAGCGCCGCCCCCACAGCCTCGATGATGCAAGGGATGAAGGCGAGCTTCAGAACCACGAAGCTCAACTTCTTCAGGGCTTTGGCGTCCAGACCGAGGCCAGCCTTGATCAGGATCACAGTTAGCGCGATTTCCCTGCGAAGTAGATAAGAGAAGTTATTTTCACGTGTGAAAATGGGTACAAGAGTAATTTTATGTGATAATGATAATGATGAACTTGTATGTACGAATTTCTTTGTGGTGAAGCACAAGGCCTCTTCACAATTTTTGTGGGTAGCGCAGCATTACTAAGAGCCTCCTTTACATTTCGAATTATTCTATTACATTAATTTCTTTTTACTCTGGTAATGCCGCCACTGGTCGTTACTCATACAAGTAACTACTCATTTTTCCTCACGAGGTATGAGTGGACCCCGAACATCCAAGTACAGAGCAGAAAAATTCCTGCCCCGCTGGGGATCACCCTGGTCACCGTGCGTGCAATGCCCAGCGCGCTAACTCACTCTGCCACGGTAACTGATAATGATGAACTTTATTTTTTTATCTTTTGTATAATTATACATTCTTGTGTTCCCATGAAGTACTAGTGTAGTCTTCGGGAATTACTTACTGATCTTAGGATTTTTAGAATAGTTGTGTTATGCCAAAAATGTAAACAATTTTTGACATTACCTTTCAGGTATTTCAGTACCGCACAATACATCAAAATATTCACTTATTGAGAAAAAATATTTTATTTCCTTTAGAAAAGATATATTATTGCTCCTTCAAGGTAGTAGCGGACAGGAGAATTAGCCGTAGAAATGAGCAGGCGAGTGAGGTGTTGACATTCTCGTCATGTCCACTTCGCTGCACACGTCTTCCAGCAAGAAGGCTTATAATTCATTAAATAAATACCTTGTATATTTGTAACAGTACATTACATTATTTCTGGGCGTCTTTTCTAAAAGAAATTCCTATTCCTAGAAATTCCGGTAGCTCAGTGGTAAAGGCGGAACTCTGTGAATCAAGAGATTCCAGAGGTTGCGGGTTTGAAACCCAGTTAGTACATGACAAGTTTTGGGATTCATACCACATAGTAATACGTTTTGAGCTAACTGATGGAATAGTGGGACTTAATAGTCCTGATTGGGCAGTATAAATTTGCGTACACATTTTAGACATACAAATGAAACAAAATTCATAGTATTTTAAAGAACATTACACACACAGGACATGGATGGAGCCCAGAACATTGCTTCTGGGCGTCCAGGGGGTTTAATACCCCCATTTATTCTTCCACCACCATGACACAACCATCATAGACACGGAAAAAAAGTATAAATAAGGCGATATTGTTATTATTTAGAACTATTTTTTTGTTTTGTTTTTCAAAGTAAGTTGTTGTTGTTGTAGCCAGCTTGGCTACAGCTGGAGGGGTGAGTGATGGTCTCCAGCCAACTTTATTTCAAAGTTGGCTCGTCCTGAGCCACATATTTCTATGTGCGATCAACCATCATGAGGACTTGGACTTTTCTTTATAAGCTTTATAAGACTTTCAAAGTAAGTTTCCCGACTCACCTAGTGACCACGACAATTTCCCGGTAGGTCCCGGTGACCTGAAAGAACTTGATGTTGCGCAGCACAATCCCCGCCAGGAGCATCCCCAGCAGTGGCGGCATGCCCAGCTGGTGGACTATGACGCCGGCGATATGGGCGGACACGATGAGGGTGAGCAGGCTGAGGAGTTGGCCGCCCGGAGCCACCTCGTCGTGGACCAGTGTGTAGAGGAGACCCCAGGAGATGAACAGACAGATCAGCCATCCTGCAATGGGAGGATGACACAGCTATTATTATTATAGTATGCTAGGTGAACTGAACCTTCCTTTCCCTGCCTCTTTTATATAGTTTTTTAGAGCAATTTTTTTTATCAGCTTTAGTACCTAGGTTTGTTAGGTCATAGATAGCGTTAGATAGGTTTAGGGTCCATTATTGTAATTAGCTTAGTTAGGATAGTTAGCAAAGGGTCTTCCCGTTCAATCTTTATAAATAAAATAAAATGCATTATTAGGTAAGACAAAAATATATGTATACAGTAAAATACAATGAAATTATAAAGAAAAAATAAATAGATTGAAAAAAGAAACAAGAAAAGAAAATGAAGCTAATGTCCTACCCAAAGGACGGGGTTATTGCCTGTGGCAATAATAACAGTAAATAACAATTTTTTACTGCGTTTACACCTGATGCCAAAAACCAGCGCTGATTTTCGGAAGGACAAAAAATATGAAGACTTTCTTCTATTTCAGTTTCTATAAACTTAAAAAATTGGCTACTTACGTTTTTTATTCTTGTTATTCGTCTTAGAGGTAGGACTAAGTCATCAGAACTTCTTATACTTGCCTATCTTGACAATTTGTTTACTATTTTACGCACAGAAAAGTATCATGTTCTGTCGTTTATGTTGGCTATGTACATAAGATAAGCAATAAAAATATTGTGACTTTTTATTGCTGCCTTATAAAAATTACTTTGTATAATATTCTATTTATGTTAAGTTTTTTTTTGTCTTTAGCCTTTGGACTGATTGTAACAATACTTTTAAAACAATTTCCAGAGTTAACACAAAACAATTAATAAATTATTTTCACTACGCTAAAATTACCTAGGAGTCGGAGAACGTAGAGATTTTTGGGTCCGCAAGGTTCCGTGAGAATTGTTCTTATCCTTGAAGGAGGCTTTTTTTCTCTGAAACAAAAAAAAAATAAGAGAAACATTAGCCATTGCTGGTATTAAACATGATTTTTTTAAAAATATATATATTTTAATTTTAATTTAATTTTTAATTTTAATTTATTTATTTGACGGGTCAGAAACCCAATAATACAAGATTACATGAAAATATTTACAGACAATAAAATTATACACAATAAGAAAATAAAATAATAAATAATAATATCGTGTTTCAGTGAAACAGTTGTCTTATGTCGTTTATGTTACAGATAGGCTGACTGCAAAAAAGTCGATAAGTCTGAAAATACCGAGAAAGAGCCCCTATTTTTCAAAATAAAGAAGAGAATTACAGATAAAATAATGAAAAAAGGATGAAATATTATACAGAAAAATAATTAATATGTATACAGAAACAGAGAGAGAAAGAAATAAAGAAAAAGTGAACGAAAAATGAAAGATCTTCAATATTCTTCAAGTACCTGATGGTAGGAAATGTTACGTAATGATTATTCACTTGATCACTCGAAAACAAAAGCTTCTCTTCATCCGAACCAAAGCTCTCAGAGCAGACCATGTTGACAGTAAGGATATAACTCCTTATATCTTAAAAGTCAACAGAAAGAACTCCCCCCAAAAGAGCGAAAGAGATTATGAAGTAACATTTAAATTGCAATTATTTGCTACAGAGACCATGCTGACACTCTTATCAACAGATCAAAAACAACAACATGTAACTACTAAAAAGAGTACAAACGGACCTAAGAAAATAAGAAGAAAAAAAACCCCAATATTTTAGTTACCAAGCAAACTAAAAGAGCACAAAAAGAAAATATTTCTTTAAATAATGACTATTTCACTCATCCCACAACCTACGTCCAACAACCGAAAGACTAATAAGTGAATTGATTGATAAGCTTGCTAAGGCAAAATTCAATCCATATGATAATGTGTTGAAGACATTTTAGCACCAATGGACATAACAGCAGTCCAACCCAACCGCAAAGATACCGGTTTGGCGAATTTAAAAGTAAAGACTGAAGTCCTGGAGAATAGCCAGATCGATTGCTATAATCGAGAACCCAGGTTCATTAGAATTATTTAAAACTAGGTGTAAGCATACGTAATATTGAATAAAATCCTGTGCTCAAAAAAAGCAAAGAGAGAAGAAGGAGAAGAAAGACAAGAACTGATGAATGCAAACCACAGAGTTGTAAATCTGTTCAGTGAAACTTAATATGGCTACCTACATTTCTGCAAGAGTGATATTAACATTTAATTTATAATTCATACGAGTACGTAGATAAATTTCTCGACTGTCGAGACACTCCCCCGCCCCCCCCCCCCCCCCCCAAAAAAAACAGGAACAAAGGTACATTAGATCCAAACAAATTGTCATGTTGTCTTTGGAGCAAAATGAGCACTCCAGCAAAATAAGCACTCCTATTAGACCGAATTATAAAACAGGATTAAAGAGAAGACCAGCGCCCCTCAAACCTAGGCTATAGTGCGCTGTGATTGGTTGAAACTCCGACTTGAGGTTTTGTTTATCTTAAACTTTTTAATCCTGTTTCATAATTCGACCCTAAGTGTGTGGTGGTTTCAGAGGTGCTAGTGATTAGCTTGAAGTTTATAGTTCAATTTGAATAAAATTAGGTACCTTCTTAATTTTTGATCCGTTTGAGTGCTAGTATGTTTGGTGCACGGAGATAAATTAAGAAGTCAATGAAACATTTGATTCAAGTGAACTTTTCTGCAAGACCATACAATTAACTCTTTCCATTAGTTAGAAAATTACCTTTCGTTTATTTGTAAAGCCAATTTCCGTTGTGTTCGAACATTACCTTTTTGTTGAGTTAGCTGGTGGAAGTATCTGGTTGGATTTGTCGTCCGGATCACTGGCATTAATCTCCGGATTAAATCCCGGATTATCCGCACTGTAGTTTGAATTATAAATGTGGGACACTTGGATGTCCTTGGATATATCCAACTCTGCGGGGATCACACTGTTCAGACTCACACTGGAGGTCAACTCCATGGGGCTTTTGTTTGTTTTCGATTTCATTTCGAGTGCGTCAAAAACCACATCTGTGCGCAGTACGATTTTGATTTCGATTTGAGACGTTATGGAGGATTCTTTTAAATCTGTTTATTTACTTTAACCAATTTAAAAAGTAAATGCCAGTTCCTTCCCAAGACCTTTTATTTTCTTCATGATATTAATAAAATTAAAATAGAATAATCCACAAGTGTGAGGGTCATAAACCAACCAGTTTAAACTAAGGTGAAGGCGGGAAACTGGCATTTTTAATCACGGTAAAATGTGTAGCTACCTATACATATTATAATTATTTTACCATAATGAAGAAAGTATTAAAAAAAAAAAAAAAACACGATTATTGATTTCACAATTTTATTAATATTGAGAAAGTTTAGCAAACCATTGCAATTATTCAGCAGTACTATTTTATTTGTAATCAACCTAATGAGTAATTTTGTTTATAAATGTAACATGATGAAAAAAAAATTCACATTTTCATCAAAGAAAAAATAAAATAAAAAACTTTAAAAAAATAGCAACAAAAATTTAATCTTTCTGGAAATTGGTGTCTTACAAGGTTCGGAGATATAATGCAATATAATGCATACTGCCCCAGCATAAGGCAAAATTTACAACAACAATTTTTTTTTTTTAAATTTATTAATATCTGTACATGTCTGGGCTGATATCATAAGACCCAATGAGGGCTAGCAAGTTTGGTTATGGACCGCCCGGAGATGCATCCAATAGCCTCGTAATTATAGTTCCATACAAATAAAATACAATAAATTATTGGCAACATTATGTTCGCATAGGATATTAAATGTATCTATAGATATTATTGATGCCTCTTCTTAATAACTAGGTATACTTTACAACTATTCATGGATCAGAGATAACTTAACTGGCTAACCGCACAAGTTATGGGCAAATCGTAATAGGTGTAGAAGATATTTTCAAAATGTTATTTCCAAATCGAAAAGTTTAGACGGGTTAGTGAATTTAGTGAGTTCAAAAAAAAAAAAAAAAAATAATAATAATCTTAGAAGCCAAATAATAATGGCTTAGGATGAGTCCTCTGTATACAAAAAAAAAAAAAAAAAAAAAATGAAATAAAACAAATTTAATGATTTATTATTATGTTAATGAAGTTAACACTGAACATACATGACTACTATGTTGTCCTCTTCTTCCTAAAATGATAGGATAGCTGCTGCCAATCCCTTCTAAATGGGAATTTCTTTTCAGAGACTCGTTCCAGAAAGCTTCCTCACTCTCATTACTCCCAAATCTCAATTTCAACTGCTCTCTGATTGGGTTATGTGGGTAAACAACACACTCTGATTGGGTTATTTGGGTAAACAACACACTCTGATTGGGTTATTTGGGTAAACAACACACTCTGATTAAGTTATTTGGGTAAACAACACACTCTGATTGGGTTATTTGGGTAAACAACACACTCTGATTGGTTTATTTCAACGAATTTTGACGGTTGAAAGCGAGATTTGGGTATTTTGAGAGTGAGAGTGCTTTTTGGAATGATGTCCCATTTTAGCCAATCAGATCTTCTTCATAGTTTATATCTATCTATTTGGTTTAGAAAGCGGTTTTGTTCTTGTTTTATAACTTTGATTATAAGAGATATGTAATAAAAAAAACACGGACAATTTGAGGAAATTATTACAGCAGATCATTTTTGGTTATTCTTAAAAGGTGTTATAACTTCCTATTCCATAACAGAATGTTGTCAGTTTTCACAATGTAGGTAATATTATTGTTCGGTAGGCAGGTAGGTAGTTAATAAGATAGGAGAAGTTGATGAAGACTGAAGAAATTGTTGCGAATATCTCATAAACTTCTGTCTCCTCCACTATCAAAATTTTAATTGCCATGCATACGGGGTGGTAACAATCTCTGGTAGACTTAACAATTTACTCAGATATATTTCCGAAAACGATAAAATAAATAAACAAGTTCTTAACATTGTTTATACTTTTATAATGGATTTTTTCTGTAATAAATTCATCAGTACCTAATATTTAAAAACTTGCAAAGTAAAAGTAGGTAGGATGTCGGTAGGTAATAAAAAGTAGATAAGAATTTTAATTTTTTTTTTAATTTGGCCATTTTTAAAAATAAAATTTATTTTTTAAATGAAATTTGTCCTTTTCTATCAATAAAAACTTGAAATATTGCCTTCAAGTTTCATTGTTTTGAAATCTCAACACATACATTATGTGATTTGAATTAGCTACACAGAAAGCGCACGATTAGCTCAGTGGCAAGATTTTAGTTCCCCATGCGGAAGATCCCGGGTTTGAATCCCAGAGCCAACAAAATTTATAGTCGTAATTTGATTACAGTGATGTAAACAACACCTTCAGGTGCGCTAGTGTTACAGCGACACAGCATCGAGCGATGAGTGCCTTAATGATAACCATTACCCTCATAATGTTATTTTTGTCCACTAACCGCAGAACTGCGTTATCTTGAATACAGGTACCATTACTTCAGTAGTCATCGTGGCATAGTGAGTTAGCGCGCTAGGCATTGCACGCATGGTGACCTGGGATCGATCCCGAGCAGGACAGGAATTTCCTGCTCTGTACTTGGATGTTCGGGTCCACTCATACCTTGTGAGGAAAAATGAGTAGTTACTTGTATGAGTAACGACCAGTGGCGGCATTACCAGAGTAAAAAGAAATGAATGTTTCTTCGTTTCTTCAACGAAGAAATGATTGTAACAGAATAATTCGAAAAAGTAAAGGAGGCTCTTAGTAATGCTGTGCTACCCACAAAAGTTGTGAAGAGGCCTTGTGCTTTACCACAGATAAAATCATACATACGTACAGGTACCATTAACTCTCTCACCAGTTTGAGTGTTTAGTCACCGCATGAGACTCCAGGGTTGCGAATATGCCTAACAACTTGAAACCTAAGAACACGATTTGCTTAGTGGTGAGATCCTTACCATGCGATAGATCTTGAATTTTTAACCTTAATTATTATTATATTATTATTCAATAGACATATGTACAGTAAAAATAATAATTTTAACAATGAAAAAAAAAAAAAATGGAAACAATGTACCTATACAACAAAATTAAAAAATCCCTAGTTCTTCCAGCTGAGTTCTTTTTCGGAGCAGTGGTGGACTGGTACATTCTTTAGATATAAAAAAAAAAACGCTTGCATACGAGTCTGCAACCATTGGGACATTTTCATCTTTACTATTCAAGGTCCAAAACCCAACTGACCAAATTTCGTATTGTGCGCATGACACATACCTTCTCTCTTCTCTCCCTCTACAATTCAATACTTCGCCATTGTGCGCATGACACACACTTTCCCTCTTCTCTCCCTTTACAATTCAATATTTCGTTACATAATATCGTTACATAATATCGTTACATAATATCGTTACATAATATCGTTACATAATATCGTTACATAATTTCGTCACATAATTTTGGTTATGTGCCAGAGCAAAGACATGAAAATGTCAAAAGAATAGAAAAATATATAGAAACATATGTCGTAACTAAGGGCGGGGTTATTGCCTATGGCAATCTCTTCCACCCAACCCTTTATCTGTGAGAGTTATCAGATAAAAAGTTATCATAATATTTGTGTTAATCACCTACGTGATATCACAATTACTCAAACTCGCTTTACTAAATCCACGCTGACACCGGGACTTGAACCACCGACCTCCAGATTAAAAGTCCGCCGCCTTATCGATTAAGCTACTGAGGTCGGTCTAAGAGACGAAAAAATATTGAGTCGTAATATGAGTTGGTACAGATGTTAGTAAGGAGCACCTTCAGCTGCACTCGTTTTAACCCTGCAGCAGCACCTATAAGAGTAAGTATTTTGTCACTTCTCACCCATCAGAGAGGAGGCATACTACGGGATGAGCAAGCTACAATACGTACCAGAAGCGTCCAAAATAGCTTTTGTTTCATGGCTAAGAAATAAAAAGGTTGTAAAAAACTCATCTAAAAAGGAGATGGAATTTTTTTCTATTACATATATCAATAATAATAATCTTCCGTGGAAAGTAACCACCAGGCGAGTTAAATGCTCAATTCCAAAGCATATTCTACGAGCTAACCACCTAAACCTCAGAGTCTGAGGAAAGATTCATGCATTGGGTGGGATTAACAACGTATCCCTACGCTACCTGGATTACCAGACTAGCGCGTTAACCACTTGACTACCAGTGCAATTGAAATTTAATACCTACCTTCAACCACTCAGTATAAATTTTATCCTGTAACTCCCTGTTTTTATTATTTTTACTTTTCTGATAATTTCAAAAACAAACACAAGGTTCACGTATGGCTCGTATGGTTTTTATGGAAGTTCGTGATTTATCTTAGTTTCAGTTATTATACAAGTGATTCATGTTCTTCATGCTTGTTGAGAATAGTCTTGTAGGGTGCTATCACACAAGGAGTCTTTGAGGCAAATTGGAAAAATATAGTCAATTCTGGATATAAGAGAACAATTGGATATAAGAGAACAAACAATTTCAATCTACCTCTCTATAAGGGAAACTAAATAAGAAAATTCTGGATATAAAAGAACAATTTCCAGGTTCAATCTAGCTTTCTATAAGGGAAAATAGTCTTTTAATAAGAACATTCTGGATATAAAAGAACAATTTCCAGGTTCAAACTACCTCTTTCTATTACGGTAAAATAACCTTTTAATAAAAAAATTCCGGTGACTTATATCAAGGTCCGACTGTTACAGTCGTAGCTACTTACTATTTTTTAGGTTAACTTTTCGTACAAAGAAGAGAACGTAGAGATCTTTGATGGCAAGTTGAATACATTAAATCTCGTTAAATCAATGAAGGTAACCAACGTTCAGCGATTTCAGGACGTAGTTGGTGATTACTCAAATTTGACCACTCGAGATGCTGGCTATTCCCAGCTCAATCCAGGCTGGGTGACGTTAATGGTGGTATAGTAGGTAGCTAGTGTGTGAGTTTTTAGCAAATAGAGGTTAAAACCCTTATGACATAGATTCTAAATGAAAAAGAGACACTATGAAGACGAGACTAAGAAAAAGAGACACTCTCATAGATCCTTAGAAAGGCCATGTATAATTGTATACCGCTGGCTACAGCAAAACATGGATTTCCTAGTTAATCTTGGATGAACTTGAAGATCACCTTTTATTCATAATCATCCTCGCCATGATCGAGGTTGACTAACCTTAATGTTCAGGAAGAAATAATGTAGAGTTTTAGACAAACAACGCAACGTACAAAAATAAACATAGCGTGTAAATTTACACGCTATGGTACAAAACTCCAGCAAGCGGTAAATCTCTATGACAATGGATAAGTAAAATACGCCTGAACTATTAGTGTAACTCTGCAATATGCATCGTTTGTTAGTATAACATATTGCATAGCCTTTTCGTTCAATCAGGGGTATTTATAACTGAGAAATTAAACAAAATTTCAATATTAGTTTCGTCGTTTTCATTGGTAGTAAAATAATTATACAGGGTGGGGTAAAAATGTCTGGAAACCCCTGAATAACTTTCGAATGGCTTCTTCGGTAAAATTAAAATTTTGTAAGGTAAACCAAGCTAATAAGACCTTCTTTTAGAGTGGGATCGATTTTTTTTACCGGCCCCCATGTCGGGGCCAGGGGGGCCAACTTCATTTTTTTAAATACGAACCCCCACCTTGCAATACATTTTTGGAAAGGTCTTTAAATAAGAAATACATTGGTGCAAAATTTTACTTTTTAAATATTAACTGTTTGCAAATGGCGTCCAACTTTGTGTATGCAGTAAAGTCTGGAAACCCCTGAATATCTTTTGAAAGGGCAAATATAAAATCGTGCACGGTAAGTCGGGGTATTTAGACCTTTCCAAAAATGTATCGCAAGGTGGGTTTTCGTATTTAAAAAAATGAAGTTGGCCTCCCTGACCCCGACATGGGGGCCAGTAAAAAAAAATCGGTCCCATTCTAATATAAGGTCTAATTATCAAGGATTACCGTGCACAATTTTAAATTTACTGAGAAAGATCTTTCGAAAGATATTCAGGGGTTTCCAGACTTTACTGCATACTCAAAGTTGGACGCCAATTGCAAACACTTAATATTAAAAAAAATAAAATTTGCACCAATGTATTTCTTATTTAAAGACCTTTTCAAAAATGTATCGCAAGGTGGGGGTTCGTATTTAAAAAAATGAAGTTGGCCCCCCTGGCCCCGACATGGGAGCTTTTAACAAAAATCGACCCCACACTAAAAGAAGGTCTTATTAGCCCTGTTTACCGTACAAAATTTTAATTTTACCGAAGAAGCCATTCGAACTATATTCAGGGGTTTCCAGACTTTTGCCCCACCCTGTATAGCTCAAAGATGACCTGACCTAGGCTTTTTACAGAAAAAAATAGAAGCACTGACAAGAAGAGATTACGTAGGTAGCATTTATTCAAAAGTACCTACTTAGTTCGAAGAGAATATGAAAATATAATATATTTGAAAGAAAAAAGAAAAAAAATATATAACAGTGAGCTGCGGTTAAAATAAATATTTATCCATTCAAAATAAGGCTCGTTAACTATTTTCAGAAACTTTTAGGTCCTGAACTTCTGATAGTAACAAAAAAGTCCAAAGGTCTAAAAAAGCTTTTAGGACCTTTTTCATCACGAGAGTCCCTAAAATAAATAAATAATATGATATAGGTACCTATTGATACCTAAATCACGGTGGTGAGAGGCTTATATGGACGCCCAGATCCAATGTCTAGGCTCCTTTCATGTCCATTGATTCTACGAGTATTTGGTTTTAACGTCCTGACTTGAGGTAGATAGGACGGGGGTTTTACCCTCCATTCGCTGGGAATCGTACCAGCTACCCACATTAACCTCACCCAGCCTGAGTAGGGTCGGAATTTCCAGCCTCACACGTTTGGAGGGAACAGAATTTTCTGTGCGAAAAGTCTGCTCCTACCGGAAATCGAACTCAGGATCTCTGGACTACGAGCAGTAGTATAATAATAATACTACTCTTTAGTGGAAGGTAACGACCAGGCCAGGTTAATGCTCAAAGTATTTTCTATCACCTAACCCTCAGAGTCTTACACCCGTATTTATGAACAACGAATTTTGTGTGAACAATGTCTCAAGCAAGTTATTGGCCAATAAAATTAAAGGAAATCATGCTTCAGACCATGCTCAAACGGCGTTTTCTGTTCATAAATACGGCTGTTAGTATTATGTGGTCACAAACTCAAATTAATGAGGAAAAATTCGTGCACTGTGGGTGAGATTCTGGGTGAGACACTGGGTGAGTATAACCTAAAGTAAATAGCAAGTTCAGTTTAGAATATTAGATCTAAAATACCCACTCACCCATCAGAAAATATTTCCAAAGAGAACATGCCACGTCATAACCTGAACAGCCCTCGACATACCTGAGAACGCACCTCTCCTAGGGCCATCCGAACGGAACTGAAACCCACCTGAAGACTCTGGGTCAACTGTTGAGGAAATTAGACGGCTACATAATACATGAGAGAGGAGGAGCGGAGGACAGTTAAGCCCAAGAACTGCCGTGGAGGCTTTTGACTCAAGTTCTAGAGACAACGTGGAAAACGAAAAACTTGCATTTAACGTCTTTAGGTGAGAATTGCGATTTTTTTCCTCTCACAAATTTCACCGTTTTTCCGGTTATAGTCAACTTTAAAAGAAAAGATTAAAATAGAAAAAGTAAATTAAATAAGGCCGATCCACGACTTGCCGATACGGAATTTTTTGTAGAATGTAGGAAAAATAGTATTCTACCATATAAAATAAATTTGAAGAAAATCGGTTAAGCGGTTTTGGAGATACAAGACAATGATTTCGTATAAAATCTCAAAATAGAACAAGACAGAGAATCGGACCTTCGGTTGTTTTTCGGTATAAATTAAATGTTAGTACGGTTTTCCAGTTAACACTACACGGAGGCTGTTACTTGGTCTGTGTTGTAGCCTGCCCATCCCGTAGTATGCCTCCCCTCTGATGGGCGAGAAGTGACACAATACTTCCCATTTAGGTGCTGGGTCAACACGAGCGCATCGGAAGGTATCCCTTACAAACAACTGTAACCAAGTTTTGAATACAAATTTTTGTCGGCGCGGGGGTTCGAACCCGGGACCTTCCGCATGGCAAGCGACTGCTTAACCACTGAGTTATTCGTGCGCTTTTCTTTTTCTATTTTCTTTTCGTTGCCAAACAATCGAATTTAAAATGGGAATCGTCAATTTTTCATATCGAAAGCATGTATACTTACTTGACAAAGTGACAAAATGCTTGTTTGCAAGCACTGTCGTTGTGTAATTTCTAACTGTCGCGCAATTGATAAACTTATACCAATACAATTGACCACTGATCATCATGAACATGAATATTGATAGTCTTGGCAATTAAAACCGTCAAGCCGCCCCCTATATAACACGTCATGAGTGGTAGAAAATCTATCGTTAAATATGAATGTGGCCCAATACATACAAGGAAACTAAAGGCGGCTGTGGGTATTGATGCGAACAAGAGAAGGAAAAATAACCACATTAAACTGGAGCGATTAGGGGTAGTCTACGCCTACGCAAATAAATTTCAAAGAATTCTATAAAGAATGAAATAGAGAGTTAATAACATAAAGTCTGGCTGGGGGACAATAAACAGGGAGTAGATAACATTGGCTTGGTTCTGGGGACTCTTGTCAATTATTAGTCTCCTTGTAAAGACAGTGGTAGAAGTGCTGAGTCATTCCTCCACTGTCTGGCTACCATCGTTCACGATGACGCCACAATATGCTGATGAATAACATAATTATTGACAAACGGTCGTTGTATGGGGAAATAATTAAATTTAAACTGATAGTAGGCGAACATTTTTATTTATTATGATAATAGTAATAAATGTTTTTCTTTGTGCTATTATATCACAATTTTTTTAGCGGGTAGCGCAGAATTATAGGTCTTTTCCATACCTTTAATGTCCTAATATTTTATATTTACCTATAATTTCGCCACTGGTCGCTGCTAACGTTAAAGCAGCAACTCATTTTTCCTCACGAGGTATGAGTGGACCGCGAATTTTTTATTTATTATGATATCTGAACAGTATAAAGCCGGAGTCCCACTGAGTGCAACATTTTGTCTCGCAATGTTGTTAATTTTTTCGCAACGTTTCATGCTCCGCACTTCCTGCAGAATCCAATGAGATCGAATCCCACTGATTGAAATATTGCTTCGCAACAGTTTGCAACATTTCCCGTTCGAAATTCCATGTTTCGACAGAATGACATGATTCGCAACTAAAATGTTGCACTCAGACAGTATGAAGTGGCGTAACGGTTGTGACTACTGCCCGTAGTCCAAAGATCCTGAGTTCGATTCCCGGTTGGAGCAGACTTTTTGCACAGAAAATTCTGTTCCCTCCTAACATATGAGGCTGGCGATTCCGGCCGTAAACAGGCTGGGTGAGGTTAATGTGGGTAGCTGGTACGATTCCCAGCGAAAGGAGGGTAAAACCCCCGTCCTATCTACCTCAAGTCAGGAGGACGTTAAAACCAAATAGAATCAATGGACATGAAAGGAGCCTAAACATTGGATCTGGGCGTCCATATAAGCCTCTCACCACCGTGATTTAGGTATCAATACCTATCTCACGGACACGGAATTATTAGTACCTATGAAGTATGTAGAGGAAGCACTCTAAATACCATTTTTCCTGTATTTAGACGTACTTAGAATAGCTAAGTCAACTCAGGCAGATAAGTTTGATGTGCAATAAATCTTTCTTGTTTTCATGCCTCACTTTTTCTAACCTACTCTTTCCCTTTCTTCCTATCTATCACACCCTCCTCCATATTTATTTACCTCCTTCCCTTTTTTTCTCCCAATCTCTCTTTCTTTCTCACTTTTTTTTATTTCTCTTCCTTTCCCTCTCTCTCTCTCTCTCAGTCTTCTTTTTACTTTCCTTATCCTATCATAAGGAAAGTATTGTATTCGTCGAAAATTTGACTTACCCAGTTTTTCATATTTCTGGACGAATCATAGCCTCAGGATACCAAACCCCACTTTAAAAAAAAAAAAAAAAAGTTGTTTTCAGCCATTGGTCCGTGCGTCTGTCTGTCTGTTTGGTTAAAGGTACAATTTTTTTTAGAGAACAACATTTTCTTATATTAAAAAAATAATGGGGGTCCATTCTCATCATCTTTTTGATGCCCTGAACTTTTCGAACCTTGGCCCAAATTTACCGGTATTTTGGGGGGGACCCGCTTAGCCTAACTTTTTTATTATTCATCCTATATGGGGGTTGTAACATATCAAATCTAGTGATTTTGAGGTGCTGATTACGAATTTGGCATTGCTTTTTAGCCATCTGTTACCGTTGAGTCACCAGTGGTGGAAATCGACTTCTTTTTGGGGGATAAGGAAAGTCGTGTGATGTTTACTCCAGATTTTTTTATGCCGCTTTCGCTCTTTCATATAGATGGATGTAGGTACATATTTACAATGTTTTAAATAAATAATAGTACGTCCCCTGCCTAACTTTCTATTGTCTCTCTAGACTTAATAACCCATGATTACCTTACTGAAAGCTCATTGGAATACGTGCACTTTTGCACGTGTCTTTCTGAGAGGTCAAGTTCACGAAGGTTAACAGTTGTGTTATTAAGAACAGCTAGTAGAAAGTTGGGTCATAAAGGAAAATTCGCGATTTAAATAATAGAATGAAACTAATGGCCGGGTCGAGACTCGACTGCTGGTCCCAGCTCATGTAGATTTAGCGTCACGTGATCAATTTGGAACACAATTTTTTTTTTACATTTTAAAAGTTATGGTGCTGGCGAAATGGACCTCAATTTGGATCTCTGTGATTCGTGGAAATTGATTACGTGACATCTATTATGAGCTGGGACCCAGCAGTCTAGTCTCGACCCGGCCATAATTTTATTGTAGTGAGCGTCCATTGCACATTGAATACTCCAGTTCTGTTATTGAAGTTAAGCAACGTCCAACGAGGCTAGTACTTCGATAAGTGACCATTCAACCGACGACGTGATGCTGGTTATTCTCTGCTCTTTCCAACGGTCATACCATGACGGTGGTTTCACCGGAAACTAGCTAATTAGCTCCTCAAATTAACCTCACACAGCCTGAGTGTGTCCGGAAACAGCCAGCATCACGAGTGTTTGAATTTGAATGGTCACCTATTCAAGTTCTAGCCTTGCTGGACGTTGCTAGAACGAGAACTGGTGTATTCAACGTGCCATCGGTTTTGCATTTGATACATGACCCAGGAACCCATGATATTATAATGATTTTAATAGTCTCACAATCTAGAGAGTGCTGAGTGCTATGAATTCGCAGAATCTACATTCCAAGTTCAAGTTACACTCGATAAGGTATGTTGTTCGTATTAGACCTGCCATCATAATTATGCTAGAGTTGCCTAGAAACCGATCACTATGAGTCATGCTCGCATTCTACTGATAACAGTGATAACAGCGGCATCTGCAGCCACAACACCATCATTCTCATACAGGGTGTCCAAATCTTTATTATTGACCACTAGGAAAAAAAAATCGTTCCGACTAAAAATAACTTGATATAACTTTGTTTTTAACGTCTCAGTACGCCTCACTATATAAAACTCGGGAAGGAGAAAATAATCGTGACGGGGGAAAAAATCGTTCCGTCTAAAAATAATTTGATATAGGTACATCCGATGTGACAAAGTATGGCGACCCTGTATATTTTTGTATGACTTTCTTCACGTTCAGTACCTTACTACGCCATGTAATGTTAGCATACTCGTAGTATGTACCAATTGTACCATGTACCACATATATAATAATATTGCCTTATTTATACTGCCCGATTAGGACTATGAAGTCCTATTATTCCAGCAGTAAGCCCAAGACATATTATTATGTGGTAAAAATCACAAATGGGAATATAACTTGTCATGTCCCGGCCGGGTTTCGAACCCGCGAACTCTGGAATCTCTGAATTCACAGAGTGCCGTCTTTACCACTGAGCTACCGGGACAGATATAAGATACAAACCTATACAAATCCTACCACAATATTGTAGATACATTAGGTACACATCATAAAATAGTATCTAAACGCACAGAAGCCAGCGTCAATGGCATGTTGAATACACCGGTTCCCTTCAGAACACCGAAGTTAAGCGACATCCAGCGAGGTTAAGACTTGGATGGGTGACCATTCAAATTCTAATTCTCGTGACGCTGGCTTTTCCCGGCCCCACTCAGGCTGGGTGAGGTCAATGTGAGTAGCAGGTTTGTGAGTTTCCTGCGAATGGAGGGTAAAACCCCCGTCGTGATATGACCATGGCAGTTGAAAGCGACGTTAAACCCCACATAAAAAAAAACGCACAGAACAATTTTGCACACCCTCCAGTAGCAGCCACGGTGGGAAAATTTTTTGAGGGTGCTGTACTGTTGCTATACAAAATGGGCTAAAATAGGATTTTTTGAGTTGGGGTCTCTCAGCGAGTTTCACCATGCCAATCATAAAAGTAGCCAGCGTCGATGGCACGTTGAATGCACCGGTTTTCGTAGGATCGCCGAAGTTGAGCAACGTCCACTTCGTGATGCTCCCATTTTGGCCCAATCCTGGCTAGGTGAGGTTAATTTGGGTTCCAGGTTTGTGAGTTTCCTGTGAATGGAGAGTAATATCCCCGTCGTAAATTCGTGATATGACAATGCAGTTAAAAGCGACGTTAAGCAAAAAAAAAAAAAAAAAAAATACAAGTTAGGTATGAATAATTCACTAATTATTATTAGTCATTCGAGAAATGTGTTATGATTTTCACTGTGCACGAGCTAGGATTTGAAAAACTCCCTCTTATTTTTATCTTTGCCGGAGGTTGTTGTAACTCCGCAGCTCCTTAACACCCCACCAATCCACTTGTGATACTTTTTCCAGTTTTTCGTTGCTGAAATGCTGCTAAAGCTTTGAAAATAATAATCAGGTAACCTGTAAGTATATAAGTAGGTACCTAAGCAAAAAATAGTAAATGTAATGAAGTGTACCATAATTTATTATAAAAGTGTTTTATTCAGGCTGTCAGCTAACGAACCTAAGGCAGTACTCTATGTATATCATTCGTCGATTTTTAGTTCTTTTAGTCAGCCTCCGTGGCGTTGTTGTGACTACTGCTCGTAGTCCAGAGATCCTTGTTCGATTCCCGATTGAGCAGATTTTTCACACAAAAAAATAAAACTCTGTTCTCTCCAAACACGTGAGGCTGTCAATTTTGGACTTAACCAGGCTGGGTGAGGTTAATGTGGGTTACTGGTACGATTTCCAGCGAATGTAGCTTAAATCACCCGTTCTGACTATCTCAAGTCAGGAGGATAAAACCAAATAGAATTAATAAACATAAAAGGAGAACCTAGAAATTGGATCTGGGCGTCCATATAATCCTCTCACCTTCGTAATATAGGCCATATAGGGATCTGTTCCTATCTCACGGACATGGAATTATTATTATTATTAGGAATTATTATAATTATTATTATTTCCTCTACACGGGGAAATGATATCTTTTTCTCGTCTTTCTGGAAGATAAAAAACGTTCTCGAGACAGACTTAAAAACTTATCAGCTATCGAATTTATTATACCCAATAATGTACCTATGAACTTTTATGGTCCCATTACACTCTGAAGTAGTCGCGAGGAATGTAAAGAAAAAAGAAAAAAAATCCAGAATAATCCGGATTGAACCAGTAAGGGACAGATTGAAGTGATTGATTTGGGCACCTATTCCAGATTATCATAATTATTCAACTTTCTCAGCTATCAGATGGTTTTATCTGGGAGACTCAAGGCAGTCAAGTACAGCCTCATAATGATGTGTCTCCAACTATGGTTGAGATAACAGAAAAAATACAAGCTTTGTTTTTTTTGTTTGTTTGCTACTCACAGTAACCTCACGCAGCCTGGATTGGGCCGGAAATGCCAGCCTCACGTGTCTGGAGGGAACAGAAGTTTCTTCGAAAAGTCTGGTCCAACCGAGTATCGAACTCGGGATCTCTGGACTACGGGCAGTGTGACTCCTGCCCGTAGTCCAGAGGCTGTGAATCTATCCAAGTCCTCACCAAACTCGACGTTGCTTAGATTCAGAGATCAAACTAGAACTAAAGCATTCGTAGTTTTTGTCAGGTTTACTATAAAAAAAACTTAATTTTAAGCAACCATTGTAAATAGACCTTTCTTTTTAATAAATAAATAAATAAAAAAAGGTTCTCGACTGGTAAATATTACGTATACGATTTTTTCCATGTTGACATTCGAGAGTAGAGTCTTGCTAGACGTTTTTATCTTTCAATGTCTGAGAAATACTAAGATGTTCACTGGTAAAACTAAAAAGTAACTAAGTACATGCAAATCGGCTTAAGGCGATTATTGTAAGTATTTTTAGTACGTACATGTATATTTATGACAGTATTAGTTACTAGTGTTAGTGTACCGAGGTCAAGCAACAGGTTCCTATGCTATTGTTTAGGGTACTGAGTCGTGTGGATAACAGGGAGCTGAATGAATGGTACAAGTTTTTTTTTTTACTTTCGATAACTCCCAAAAATACCTATTGATAGTAAAAATTTATATTTATTGATGTAAAAAAAAAAAAAAATCTATTAATGGATTTGTAACATACATGTTCACCAGATCATCTACAGGATGATAAAAAGCCCCCATGAAATACTGGGGAGGCCTCAGTTTCGATCAAAACTGATTTTGTACAGTAATTTTATTCCTATTTATGTAATTCCTATATTTAGATCTATTGTTCAAACTAAATGTACAATTAAAGGCTAAATGATTACACTGGTCGATAGAGCTCGTCACATTTAGTAGGAATATACTAATAACTCAATTTCGAAAAAAATGTTGGTTACCACGTTTTGGCATCTTTTCACAGGCATTTTCTTTTAGGGCCAAATTAAGAAACATGATTAAATTTATGAATTAAGCCAGACCAGAGAGGCCCTCGAGTCAGAGTTTAAACTTCAACGGCGTACTTGTAACCGGGAGGTCGGTGGTTCAAGTCCAGGTTTCAGAGTAGATTTGGTGAAGCGAGTTGTGACATGACAAACGTGATAAACACAAATAAGATAACTTAAAAATCCAAGATATAGGTATTTACAAAAACGATAAAAATAAAGTCACACGGTCAGTTTCTTTTGACAACACTGTTTGTACCTTTATTTGGACTTTTTCTGTAATTCATCAATAATATTGACCACTTCAAAAAAGTTTAAATCAGTATCAGTATAAACAATAAAGTGAGAAGTAGTACTAGGTGTACATGAATATCAAACATACCTGGAAAGCTGTTTCGAGCTTATTTGCTTTCATCAGCAGGTAATATTTCTGATTATCCATGCCATCAACTAACCTTTCTATTTTAATCAGTATAAATAGAAAAGTGAGATTAAATGTTTTTTTGTGTACGTTTGTTTATGTGGGCAACAACAGCAGCAACAACAAGACCCAGGATAGTAGGAGAAGAAAGATGAGCAGAGAAGAAGTTTTAATACATAACTTCCAAGCCGATCCCACTATTCTATCTCGATACAGGCTATGCTATGCTATCTAGATACGCTATGCTGTGGCAACCAGACAGATGAATGGTGTTTGTGTCCAAACCACAGTCCACAAGATTCAAGGCGCTCGCGCTCCATGAATAACAAACACATAATGAAGCAGGCAGATTTAACCACAGAGTTGTAAAAGGATAGTTCCTGAAGGTGCGTTAAGTTGACAGCCCACCAGAATGGATTTTGACCAAAAAGGACTCAACGTTTGTTGCCGTTTTGTGGCATCAAAAATTAATGTAGTACCACTACCAGATACCCCCCTCAGGTGGTCGTTATTTCGAAACTTTAAGTTGACAGCCGACCTGCGGGGGGTCGTTTTTTCGACTTTGGTAGGGGTACAGAATATTTTTTTGATGCCACAAAAGGGCACAAAACGTTGAGCCATATTTGGTCAAAATCCATTCTGGTGGGCTGTCAACTTAACGCACCTAGTTTCTCGGTCATAATATTAAGCTAGACCGCTGCGCTATACCTATTTTCTGGTTTTAGAAAAGTATTTGTAGTCAAGTAGCTTAACCACAAAGCGCATTAGTGTGCTATAGCAGCTTATCTGCTGAGTGCTGGTAAGTGTCAACTACATAAATGAATGCATCATTGACGATGTGGTCAGTCAGTAATCTTATGACACTTAAGGAAACAAAAACATTTGTCACAGATTTTTATAGACGTTATCTATGTATCAAGTTCGCCGGGAGGCGAGCGCTCGTCAAGTAGCGCCAGCCAACCGGCCTATATTAACACGAAACAGAGTTTATATGTACATACAGGGTGTCCCACCAAACTTGGACACCTCAAATTACTCGGCCCCTGAAAGAGTTTTTGAAAAATAAAAAAATCTAGGGTACATGTGCTAATTATGCGGTTTCAGTTATGAAATTTTTTTTATACAGGGTGGTTCAAAAGTCAGAAATTGAGGTGTCAACTTTCGATTTTTAAACGGATCGACCTGAATTTTATTTAATAAATTTACGTCTAAATGATTCCTGAGTACTTTTTTAAACAAAAATATTACATACAGGGTGGTTTTTTTTCGACCAATTTTTTTTCTAAATCTTGAATAACTCAAGTTCGGTTAATTTTTTCGATAACAAGAAGAGAATGTGTTTGTGTAATGAATACACACACTTTCGATTGGCATCAAAAATTTTTATACAGGGTGGTTCACAAGTGAAATAATGACTTGATTTTTTTTAAAACCGAGTTTTTTTAATTTTTTATTTAAGATTAATAATTCTCGTCTAATTTTACACATTTTTCGTTAGTCATATCGAAAAACAAAACTAAAGTGTTGTACAGGGTGAGACATAATTTTTTTGTAACACCCTGTATATGGGCAGTCAAAGAGACGCAAAGTTAAATATAAAGACTAAATATGCAAGAAAAACTTTGATTTTTAGTTAAACTAAAAAGTTATGGTGTTTTAACTAATATTGTCGCATGGACCACCCTGTAGATATTTTCTTAAACCATCATATTAGTAGTCGAAACTGTCTAAAATTCATCGAGGAGTCCAAATCTGAAAGAAAAAAAAAATGATTTCAAAAAGCCATGCTCAATTTTGTGTCTACACCTACCTACTTTTTATTTCAAGTTAAAATCATTCAGTGTGGACACCAAATTGAAAATGGCTTCAAATTCATGTTTTTTACTTGTTTTTCCCACATGATTCGAAGTGTTCGTTGAATTTTATACAACTTAGAGTACCTACATGATAGTTTAAGAAAATATCTACAGGGTGGTCCATGCGACAATATTAGTTAAAAAACCATAACTTTTTAGTTTAATTAAAAATCAAAGTTTTTCTTGCATATTTAGTCTTTATATTTAATTTTGCGTCTCTTTGACTGCCCATATACAGGGTGTTACAAAAAAATTATGTCTCACCCTGTACAACACTTTAGTTTTGTTTTTCGATATGACTAACGAAAAATGTGTAAAATTAGACGAGAATTATTAATCTTAAATAAAAAATTAAAAAAACTCGGTTTTAAAAAAAATCAAGTCATTATTTCACTTGTGAACCACCCTGTATAATTTTTTTTGATGCCAATTCAAAGTGCGTGTATTCATTACACAAACACATTCTATTCTGGTTATCGAAAAAATTAACCGAACTTGAGTTATTCAAGATTTAGAAAAAAAATTGGTCGAAAAAAAACCACCCTGTTTGTAATATTTTTGTTTAAAAAAGTACTCAGGAATCATTTAGAAGTAAATTTATTAAATAAAATTCAGGTCGATCCGTTTAAAAATCGAAAGTTGACACCTCAATTTCTGACTTTTGAACCAACCTGTATAAAAAAAATTTCATAACTGAAACCGCATAATTAGCACATGTACCCTAGATTTTTTTATTTTTCAAAAACTCTTTCAGGGGCCGAGTAATTTGAGGTGTCCAAGTTTGGTGGGACATCCTGTATTTTGTTTTCGCCCACTTATCGCTAACTTTTAGATTATTTCAAATTCGTATGTAGACACGAAAATAGATTGTGTTTCACGAAAGCGCAAGGCTCTTAAATTACAGGAAAAGTAGTTTTCTTGCCACAGCAAAAATCTTGAATTTCATAAAAATATTCATATGGGGGGGTTTTTTTTCAGACCAATTTTCTGTCACAAAGTATCATCAGCAAAGGATGAGACCTATTGCTGTTATAATGTTGACCCAAAACGTCATAATACTTGTAAATACACAAAATGTTACGAATGATTCACTTTTGAAGAAGACCATAGAGTTCCTGTGAAGTGACGCAATCCTGCGAAGTGATATAATTTTTATTAATTCCTGCGTCGACAGCGCAGGAGACGACATTTAATTCCCTCACAATGGATATCCGGGCCTTTGTGTCCCTCGACATGTATTTCACTCGAGGATCAGGCGTTCTCTTGGCATTACCGGTAGAAACCGGAATTGTCAAGTTTCTCTTGTTGTTGCTGTTCAGTATTGCAGCAGAACAATGCAAATAAAAGTTCAACAACGGCGGGAGCGCTTTTCCACCCAATAGCAGCCTCCTTGGCGTAACGGTTGTGACTACTGCCCGTAGTCCAGAAATCCTGAGTTCGATCCCCGGTCGGAGCAGATTTTTCACACAAAAAATTCTGTTCCCTCCGTACATGTGAGGCTGGCATTTCCGGCCCTACCCAGGCTGTGTGAGGTTAATGTGGGTTGCTGGTACGATGGAGGGTAAAACCCCCGTCCTAATCCAGGACGTTCAATCAAATAGAATCGTTGGCGTTAGGAAGGGCATCCAGCCGTAAAAATGTGCCAAAACCAACCAACCTCAACCATGAGGTTGAACAACGTCAACCCTGCTCAAGCGGGATAAGACAGAGTAAAAGAAGAAGTAGATCTGGGGGGACGTTAAACAGAAGGGTTCGGTGGAAGATATTGCCATAGGCAATAACCCCGCCCTTTAGTTAGGACATATTATGTTTATATATATTTGTCTATTCTTTTTCCTTTTAATTCTAATTATTGTTTCCATTTTTTCATTGTTATAATAATTATTTGTATTGTACATAATATGTTTTCTTATATCTAATAAAGTGTTTAATAATAATAATAATTGGAACCAGCGTTGTCAGATCAAATTACCAAAAGACAAAAACATAAATCATTGTCGCCCTTAACAGGGTTGGAAGGAAGTGCATCCAGACAAAAAATGTGGAAGTAGGATTGCCAGAATCAAACAACCTCAAACATGAGGAAGAGCTTGACCAACGCCGACCCCAAGTAGGTTTGGGAAACGGCCAAGGGAAACAAGATGACTGCAAAAGTGCACATCAGACAAAATTTCAATAGCGTAGATGTAGGCCCATCGGAGACCGAATCAAACGTAACGGAGAAATCGGTCTCTGTCTGTGGCCTTTCCAATGTTCCATATCAACTCTACCGCCCAATAATCACAATATTTACCATAGATCTAATAATTCACATTTGTCTGGAAGAAGAGAGGGTATTAAAACAATGCCAGATGCTACGGATGAAACGTTTCATGACTTATGGCAGACCGCCAGCCAATCTGTGGAGGTGTCCACAGTGCTCATCGCATGAATCCAATTTAACTTCACTCTTGACCATGATAATAAAAATTTAATCAAATCTATATATTTTTTATTACATTTAGCCCAATTTTCATCACTACAATTTTATATATGTGATATTCAACCCCCAAGCAGCCTAAGACGATCGTTTCGTTCTTATTTGAACTCATCAGTTAGGCATAGCTGATTATTAATTTCTTGCCGAACCCAGGGTTTGAACCTGAGACCCATGGATCAATGGTACCACATGTTTACCATTGAGCCATGAATGCTTGATGACACTTGACGGAGAATATCACATATATCTGTTATGTTATACCTCATAGCATAGTCACTTGCGTGCACTTCACATGCTAGTTGAGGGGTCTACCACAAGATGGCAGAACCAGTTACATATGTCCCGTGTGCGGCCACACAATTATACAATTCAACTTATGGAATTTTTCAATTCTAAAGGACCATATAGTAGCAATGACGAATCAAATCAAATCTATATATTTTTTATTACATTTAGCCCAATTTTCATCACTACAATTTTATATATGTGATATTCAACCCCCAAGCAGCCTAAGACGATCGTTTCGTTCTTATTTGAACTCATCAGTTAGGCATAGCTGATTATTAATTTCTTGCCGAACCCAGGGTTTGAACCTGAGACCCATGGATCAATGGTACCACATGTTTACCATTGAGCCATGAATGCTTGATGACACTTGACGGAGAATATCACATATATCTGTTATGTTATACCTCATAGCATAGTCACTTGCGTGCACTTCACATGCTAGTTGAGGGGTCTACCACAAGATGGCAGAACCAGTTACATATGTCCCGTGTGCGGCCACACAATTATACAATTCAACTTATGGAATTTTTCAATTCTAAAGGACCATATAGTAGCAATGACGAATCAAATCAAATCTATATATTTTTTATTACATTTAGCCCAATTTTCATCACTACAATTTTATATATGTGATATTCAACCCCCAAGCAGCCTAAGACGATCGTTTCGTTCTTATTTGAACTCATCAGTTAGGCATAGCTGATTATTAATTTCTTGCCGAACCCAGGGTTTGAACCTGAGACCCATGGATCAATGGTACCACATGTTTACCATTGAGCCATGAATGCTTGATGACACTTGACGGAGAATATCACATATATCTGTTATGTTATACCTCATAGCATAGTCACTTGCGTGCACTTCACATGCTAGTTGAGGGGTCTACCACAAGATGGCAGAACCAGTTACATATGTCCCGTGTGCGGCCACACAATTATACAATTCAACTTATGGAATTTTTCAATTGACTATGCTATGAGGTATAACATAACAGATATATGTGATATTCTCCGTCAAGTGTCATCAAGCATTCATGGCTCAATGGTAAACATGTGGTACCATTGATCCATGGGTCTCAGGTTCAAACCCTGGGTTCGGCAAGAAATTAATAATCAGCTATGCCTAACTGATGAGTTCAAATAAGAACGAAACGATCGTCTTAGGCTGCTTGGGGGTTGAATATCACATATATAAAATTGTAGTGATGAAAATTGGGCTAAATGTAATAAAAAATATATAGATTTGATTTGATTCGTCATTGCTACTATATGGTCCTTTAGAATTGAAAAATTCCATAAGTTGAATTGTATAATTGTGTGGCCGCACACGGGACATATGTAACTGGTTCTGCCATCTTGTGGTAGACCCCTCAACTAGCATGTGAAGTGCACGCAAGTGACTATGCTATGAGGTATAACATAACAGATATATGTGATATTCTCCGTCAAGTGTCATCAAGCATTCATGGCTCAATGGTAAACATGTGGTACCATTGATCCATGGGTCTCAGGTTCAAACCCTGGGTTCGGCAAGAAATTAATAATCAGCTATGCCTAACTGATGAGTTCAAATAAGAACGAAACGATCGTCTTAGGCTGCTTGGGGGTTGAATATCACATATATAAAATTGTAGTGATGAAAATTGGGCTAAATGTAATAAAAAATATATAGATTTGATTTGATTCGTCATTGCTACTATATGGTCCCTTTAGAATTGAAAAATTCCATAAGTTGAATTGAAAAATTTAATGTTTGCTTTTTACAAACTGATGGATGCAATGATCTCACCAAGATGAAAATAATCCACGCATGGTCCGCATTAATGAAGTAAATCATGTAAAAATTGTTTAGAGAGTACCAGCATAATTAATTATATGCGTTTAGATACAAACGTCGAAATTTGCAGATTAATTTTAATTCAAAATATTTTGTATCAAATAGTCAATAACCCACTGACCTCAGTAGCTCAATCGATAAGGCGGCGCGGCGGTCTCGTAATCTGGAGGTCGGTATTTTAATTTCCTCATTCTACAGAAATATCATTACATAATGTGCTGAAAATGTTCATGCCCTGTTCTTAGTGCTGAAACATGAACATGGTTCTAGGCCTCTCCTAGAGCCTAAATCCAAAATGTTAGCAATTGATTAGGCGTCTACCTCCTATTATCAATTCGTTTTGCTTTTAATGAAGAATATACGCTCTAACATTCTAAACGAACCTAAACAATGGGATGTTTCAGCGGATAAACTATGAGAATTATTTAAAATAGAACAGCATGGATAGAATAGCATAAATTATAAAATATCTGACCTTGCCCCGCCCATCCTGATTTGATTTTGTCTTATCACTGACGAAACACAAATAATGGGCTCACTAATCGGACCATGATAGGAATCTATTGTTTACGTTTTGTCCCATGACAATGTTGGTATAGGAAATAGATAGCGGACCAGCCATTGGCCATGTCATGCTAAAAGACAATAACACAAATGGTTGGTGGTTGGTGCCCTTCATAGGGATTAGGAAGGTTATTAAGTCCTTCACAGGGTTTAGGAAGGTCATTCAGTCCTTCACAGGGTTTAGAAAGGTCATTCAGCCCTTCACAGGGTTTAAGAAGGTCATTAAGTCATTCACAGGGTTCAGGAAGGTCATTCAGTCCTTCACAGGGTTTAAGAAGGTCATTAAGTCATTCACAGGGTTTAGGAAGGTCATTCAGCCCTTCACAGGGTTTAGGAAGGTCATTAAGTCCTTCACAGGGTTAAGGAGGTCATTCAGTCCTTCACAGGGTTTAGGGAGGTCATTCAGCCCTTCACAGGGTTTAGGGAGGTCATTCAGTCCTTTAAAGGGTTTAAGGAGGTCATTCAGTCCTTCACAGGGTTTAGGAAGGTCATTCAGACCTTCACAGGATTTAGGAAGGTCATTAAGTCCATCACAAGCGTTTAGGAAGGTCAGTCAGCCCTAAACTATGGACGTAGGAGTGCCGCAACCAAACAACCTATACCAAGAGCTTTGTTGACCAATACAAAGTAAAAGCAGAAGCAGCAAATTCGGGAAGCACTTAATGACCTCCCTAAAACACCTCCGTAAAGGACTGAATGACCTTCCTAAACCCTACGAAGGGCACCAAACGACCAACAATTTGTATTATTGTCTTTTAGCATGACATGGCTGGAATTCGAACCCTTGACAGATGGAGTGCATGTGAGCTGCTGCCGCTAGACCATGTCGAGTCGAGCATGTATCATGCATATAAATATCATTTTTATTAATTTATTTATCATTTGGAATGGGTATCTTGCACATGGAAAAAAATACTGAATGACTAATTTTTTTATAATATACAAGACAGAGCATTTTCGCCCTCAAAACAACGGAAAACACCACGGGAAGGCCTTAAAAGCCTTTAAAAATTCCCAAATTTTAACGAAAAAATCGGATACGTCCTGACAGCGGATTTGTGACGTCATATTTATCTAATTGGATTTCTAAGTCTACACGTTCTGATGGAACTTTTTGTTCTACCAAGGATTTCATTGTGTTCTGGGCTGCGGAAATTCTATCACTTTAGTCCCTTTTTGTCAGGAATCGTTTCGTGTATTCAGAACTTACAAAAAATGGTTTTCAAATTTCCACAGTTTGACGTAAAATTTAGCAGTACTCAGGTGGGCTCGCAAAAACTCATAGAATGTACGCTGAATCTCGATAGAGCCCCAAAAAAAAAATTCATTATAGGTGCAAGTGTTCCATTGCTGTGACAGTGTCAAATCCATAGTTAGCTACATTTATAATATAGAGTCCAGGAAAAAGTACATATTATTCAGGCAAATAATTACTCTAGTATGTAATTTAATATTTACCAGCTCCAGAAGTAACGAGGTTACATATATTTATCAAGGACAATGTCAACGTTTTCATGTGTATCGGTAGTAAAAAAGTATGTACTTTATGTACATAAATATAAAATAATCCATGAATGATATACATATAAAAATATGTTTGTTAGAATCGAATTTCCTAACTGAAAATAGTTCCGGAATCAAAGGGATTTGATTGGATTATACATATAGGGCTGTTGTTATAATAATAATAATAATCTTTTGTTTTATTTTTCATATTTTTTTTGCATACAGAGGACCCATCCTAAGCCAATTTTATTTGGCTTCTAAGAGGCTGTTTTAAGTGGTTTTTATTGTTTTTGTATGCATTTTAGGTGGTTGTGCTAATTGGGTAATAGTTTCCACTGAAACCTTACAACCAGGTTAAATAATAATAAATTGTTGCTGTTTTTAATAACATACTTCGAAATTTCTATAGTAGAAATCGGAAGTATTGTGTCGTTTTGTAAAAAAAAAATTTTTGCTCCGATTTGAATTTTTTTTAGTGAAATGTAAACATAAGGCGAGGTAAATGCTCAAAAAGCTCAAAGCATTTTCTACCACCGAACCCTTATAGTCTTAGGGAAAATTGATAGACAAAATCGATAACTTAAGTCGCATTCATTGCTTAGCATAGGTTTTCCCCATCTAGACAGTACAGTAGTACGCAATCCTGACTTAGCGCCACAGAGGTACATATTACAAAAACGTCTATTAATTCCGCCCTTAATATAATATGGTCAATCACAAACTCAAATAAAGGAGGAAAATCCAACCATTGGGTCGGATCCGATTCACAGATCACGGATCCACGCGCTGGATTGTTTACATTACAAGTCTAGCGCAACGTTACCACATGGACTAGAATGATCGTGTTGTTGTTATTGTTGCTGGTGTTGTTAAGTCATGATTTGGTGACAAAATATTAGGTCCACTCATACCTCGTGAGGAAAAATGAGTAGCTGCTTTAATATTAGCAGTGACTAGTGGCGGAATAACAGGAAAAAATAAGATATTGGGATATTAAAGATACGGAAAAGTCCTATAATTCTGCGCTACCCACTAAAATTGTGATATAATAACACAAAGAAACACATTATTATTATATTTACAGGAGACCATTACTGTCTCGGTAGCTCAGTGGTCAATTGTTGTGGATAGTGTATGAGTATACTGTGAGTGATAGACTGTGGAAGTAAACTGAATCTTTAGTCTTTAGTCTCTCATTCTTGCAGGATAAACAGACAGTATTGTACTGTCCTTATTAGGATAGATCCGACATCAAGTGGCTTGATCGATAAGACGGAAGACTTGTTAACCTGGGGGTCGGTGGTTTTCAAAAGTCCCGGTTTCAGCTTGGATTCAGTAAAGCTGGTTTGAGTAGTTGTGATATCACGAAAGTGCGATTAACACAAATAATTATGATAACTTTTTTATCTGGTAACTCTCACGAGATTAAATATTGTGAAAAAATTAAAAATTAAAAAAAGGTTAAAAATTACATATTGTGAAAACTCTCTGACTGACCTAATTTTCAAATGTTAAATCATCAACAGGTCACCAGTCGTTAGGACAACAATGGAATAATTACGATCATACAGGGAGCCTCAACGTAGTGAGGAGATAAGACTGATAAGAAAAATACATTTGCGATAAACACATTAACAAGACCTCTAATTATTAGCAAACCAGCACCTTTAGGAGCCCTAACTCAAACCCACAAAATATACTTTAAACAGCTGTCCAGGTATGTTCTGATATTCATGTACATCTAGTACAACTTCTTACTTTTCTGTTTATACTGATTAAAATAGATAGGTTAGTTGACGGCATGGATATTCAGAACTATTTACCTGCTGATGAGGCAAATAAGCTCGAAACAGCTGTCCAGGTAGGTTCTGATATTATGTACACTATGTACATCTTACAACTTCTTACTTTTCTGTTTATACTGATACTGATTATATACATTTTATAGTAAGGGTTTGTTTTTGAAGGGTATTACTGAGGAGAAACCAGCCGAGTCCGAATTTCGATTAGGGTTATAGGATTGGTTTTTGACATAAACATAGAAAATGTTCAGAATCCTATCCAAAACACACATTAACCTCTCTAGACACTCTGCGCCCCAAGCCATTTTTTTTTTTTTTTTTTTTTTTCTTATGGACTTAAAAAGCGGACTGTAGTATCGTTCAGACTGGCGCCCTTTCAGAGTGCCGCCCTGGGCAAATGCCCACTCTGCCCATGCGTAATTACAGGCCTGCGAATATTCGCAAGTTGTTACACCCCCCCCCCCCCCTCCTCCCCCCAAGATTCGAACCACTAACCTCCGGTTCGAGTGCCAGATCAAGCAACGATATATGTTTTTATTATTATCCAAAATAAAACGTTTGATTATGTAACTATGATGACCATAACTGCCATAAGCAATATAATTTATTGAGACATGAAATGAGTAGCTAATGATCGATTCACGATTCATTCATTTTGGCAGACATGCTCTGTAAATACCTAATAATATGTACCTACCTATTTATACATTTGATAATATACATACAATGGTGAATAATAATTTTATTATGTTGTAAATAATTATGTATGTTAATAACTAAATGTTTATACAGATACACGTATACGATATGTCATGTCATGGAGATGAGCTATAATATAATTATGTATATGCATCAAAAACATGCTGGTGGTTTTCTGTTTCATTGTCAATGCCAAAGTCACGAGTGCCAGGTCGGCATTCCGTGTCCACGCTATGCACCAAGTATACCATTGTGAATTGTGAGTATCTTTTCATTAGGAAACGGTGGTACTTCCGATCACATGTAAAGAAAAATATGAGGAAGTTATCTGTCCCCATTGGTGGAGTGTTTTGCTTTCATTATTTCCTTTTAGTAAGGCTGGTTTGAGGTACTGTGCCGTTATTTGAGTGGTTAACGCAAATTGTTGAAGTTATATTCAGCAGTCTAAGACCCCAGGCTAAGACCTGGGTGTCTATAAAAGATTTTTCCCCGTCCTTCCTTAAAAAAAATATATCTATATATTCAACAGGCCCACAACGGTATGGTTTAGCATTGGTGAGGTGCCGTGGGTTCTAGTGAAGGTAGCCATGGATACCTGGCGGTCCATGTCTGAGTCCCACACTTTTTCGCATGAGCTTTCCTTCCTCCAAAAAACACAAATAATCAATTTAATTACAGATAGTTATTTTATGTACATTTTTTTTTGTTACGATGATGACTTGACCATGGATGGATTGGAAAACAGAGTGACTAAAGTCCTTGACGCTGGATGTTGCTTAACTTTAGTGACCAGATAAGAACTGATGTATTGAAAGTGACATCCTCGCTGGTATTGAAGACGCCCAACACAACAAGGAAGAAAGGGCTCATGTTGAAAAGAACAAAACTCTACAGATTTATGCTTGTACTAAATTCTGTTATAGAATGGAAAGCTTGATACTGGTTGCTATCAAGAACCAATAAAAAACTATTTTTATTGAACATGTTTCACAACTTGTAGTTGTAGCTTTATTTTTAAACATATACAGATATACAGGGTGAGCATAAAGTCTCACCCCACCCCCCCGTATCTCGAGAATGGCTGAAAATACATGAAAACGCAAAAACCCGTATTCCTTTATTTTTAGGAAGATTGATTTTCAGCCAAAATTTTTTGCCTTTATGGCCCCAGTCAGGCTGGGCATGGACCAACTTTAAAATCTTAAATAGAATAGTATGTCTTGTGGCATATTGTTTTAAAGGTCTCATAGAGAGAATTTCATTACGACAATTTTCAGTGAGCTACGACTTACTGTTCTTGAGATACAGGGTCGGACGACCTGCGTAATATCCATATATTTTGACCTATAACTCGTTGATCGTAAATTCCAGAAAAATGAAATTTGTTGATAATAACTCCTTATGGCAAGAACTTTCGAACAAGTTAAAACTTGATTTGTTTTTTCGTTAAAATTTTTCGGACTGTTCGTCCGGCTGGCTGACGAAATCGACCAGAAACTAATATCAACAGAGTTTGTCGAGTTATACTTTTTTCGACAGAGCTTGTCATAAGGAGTTATTATCAACAAATTTCATATTTCTATAATTTACGGTTAACGAGTTATAGGTCAAAATATATGGATATTACGCAGGACGTTCGACCCTGTATCTCGAGAACGGTAAGTCGTAGCTCACTGAAATTGGTTGAAATGAACTTTTCTCTATGAGACCTTTAAAATAATATGCCACAAGACGTACCATTCTATTTAAGATTTTAAAGTTGGCCTTGTAGGCAAAAAAAATTGGCTGAAAATTAATCCTCCTAAAAATTAAGGAATACGGGTTTTTGCGTTTTCTTGTAGTTTCAGCAATTCTGGAGATACGGGGGGTGGGGTGAGACTTTATGCTCACCCTGTATACAACAACAAAAAAAGAGATTGAGAGAAAATGTTATTTGATTTAATTTTTATAATTTAATTACTCTTTTTTTACTTTCCTTATCCTATAATAAGGAAAGTATTGTATTCGTCGAAAATTTGACCTACCCAGCTTTTCACATTTCTGGACGAATCATAGCCTCAGGATAACAAAAAAGTGGTTTTCAGCCATTGGTCCGTGCGTCTGTCTGTGTGTGTGTCTGTGAACAGGATATCTCAAGAACGGTAAGAGCTAGAGACTTGAAATTTGGTATGGTAATTAATTTTATACACCAGACGAACCATGAAACTTTTGGTTGAAATCGGCCGCATTCTGCGGCCGCAGGGCCGCAAATATTGGCCGCAAGCACCGCTTCTTTGAATTGGTTAAAGATACAAAAAAAGTTAGAGAACAACATTTTCTCAGATTAAAAAAATAATAGGGGTTCACTCTGATCATTTTTTTGATATCTTTAACTTTTTGGAAACCGGCCCCAATTTACCGGTACTGTAGGGGGACCCGATTGGACTAACTTTTTTATTATTCATCCTAGATGGGGGTTGTGACATATCAAATTAAATGATTTTGAAGTGCTGATCACGAATTTGGCATTGATTTTTAGTTATCTGTTACCGTTCAGTCACCCGTGGCGGAATTCGACTCCTTTTTGGGAGATAAGGAAAGTCGTGTGATGTTTACACCAGATTTTTTATATATATTTATATATCTGTTTATATCTGTATATGTTAAAAAAAAACTATCAAGAACCTTAACACACAGTCCCATACGAGTACGAACAGTTTCTAAAAAATAATCTAAACAGGATTATGTACCGACTCATCCTCTTCTCATCTGAGCCAGAATGGAAACGATCTACAGGGTGTATTGGTGTAACAATGGTTGAAAAATGAATAAGTGGTGTAATAAATAAATAAATTACGAGGTCTAATCACATCATTTACTTAATTAAGTGTACATTAAGTAGAGGTCTAATCACATAATAATTAAGTAGAGGTCTAATCACATCATGTACTTAATTAAGTGTAGATGTTATTAAAAAAAATACTGGTGACTGGTGAATAATATTATATTTAAAACATTCAATTGAAACATTTCTTTCACAATCACTACTCTCTTTTCCAATGATCAATTCCATCTTCATACCCCAAATTAAGATGAACAATTGAACATAATATATATTATAATATAATAAAATTATGCTCTTTCCTCATGCACGTTAATGGGAAGTATTGTGTCACTTCTCGCCCTTGAGAAGTTGGAGGCATGCATATGCATAGATACTACGTGATGGGTAAGCCGGAAAGCTACAACACAGACCAAAAACCTGATGTTTCATAGCTACGAAATAATGAATTAAAAAAGTAAGTGACCGATTATATTATTGATGCTTTTGATAGATAGTAGGTACCTAACAATAAAATTAGATTCTCAAAATAACAAATCGAAATTTTCTCAAGGGTGTTGTTTTAACTGAATTCCTTCAAACATAAAAAAAAACACTGCCAATTATGGACACAATACTTCCTCGTGATTGCTTCACATTGTAAACACGTGCCAAATTTGAGATTTTCTTAGAAAATTACTTGTATCTCTAAAACGGCTCAACCGATTTTCTTCGAATTTGTTTTATATGGTAGAATATTGTTTTTTAAACATTCTAGATTCTACAAAATATTCTGTATCGGCAAGTCGTGGTCCTTATTTTTTGACTTCTTTGTCCAAAATTTCGGATTTTCTTAAATATCAGAGTCAAATTATAATTAATTTAAAAATAAATATAAATAACCTTTGTTAAACAATAATATGCATATTCTTACAAAATTTCATCGAAATCGGATGTACCGTTCACGAGATATAAGCGTTTAAGTAAAAAGTTAGTGGTCAGGCGCATGGTCTCTTTCACCAAGAACCGCTAGTACGAATTCGATGAATTTAAAATGGGACCATCTGCAGAATGTCTCCTAGATGTGTGCAAAATTTCATCAAAATCGGTCGAGTAGTTTCCGAGATTTGCGCGTTACAAGGAATCGTTTTAACAGACCGACAGACAGACCGACAGACCGACAGACCGACGGACCGACAGACAGACACAAAACCAAATTTGCTCAGGAGGTTATGAAACGTCCAGAAATATGAAAAAAAATGAAATCGGAGCAAAAAAATATTTTTTTTTTACAAAAACGAACACAATACTTCCGATTTCTAATGTTAGAAATTTCTCGGAAGTAATTGATGTTTTTGATATCAGTCCTTTCTAATCATTCCAACACTTGACGACTATTTTTACATGAAGTGTTTTTGGGGGTCCAGTTCTCTTCTATTCAGAGTCGACTGTATCTGGGTTTAATGTTGATACACCCAGTATTTTGATTGAGGAACACATTGAACAATGCCAGGACTGTTGGGAGTTGAAATTCAGAATGAAATGGGCGAAGAGGACTGACAATTCCAGCTCCTCTATTGATAACGCGAGTTCCCACTGTTCCCACAGATTGGAATTTCAGAGGTTATGTGTTCTAAGTGTTTCCCACAACTCCAATGCTACCTGATAGGGGATTGTGTTTAGTGATTCAGTTAATCAGTGCTGATATCGCTATTGTTATATCATATAATTATAGCTACTGAACTAGATACCTATGTCTATATAGAGAGGTACAGGTTCAAAACTGCACAATTGACACACCGGATGGCATGAAAAAACTGGACTCTTTAAAGATTTTAGAATAACGTGAGTATTGATTAGGTACATGCTTGTGAAAATTTAGGAGATAATAAAAACAAAATTTCCATGGGTGGCCTGATAAAGGTTGTATGAAGCATTCTGGTCACAGTGGACCCTATGTTAACATTCTCAAACAAATCACTGACAGCAACACTTATGTTGTTCTTGTAATTTCGATCGTTTTCCATTTTCTTACCAAAAGCCATAAATGTGTGCCTATTTTCAGTCAGGTACCTACGTCACTAATTTTTTTAACAGGTAATCAATACATCTTTCATCTTGGATGTTGTTAATGCAGCTAGTACTCTCTCGCTAATGTATTTCTTCCATACCTTATAGGTAGAATAATGTATGTATGTAATGCATCTCTTACATGTAGCACTTCTTTAGGGCTGTTACAATCCTAGAATATAAATTAGCAATCCTAAACCAGAACCAAATGAAGACAGTGACAGACCATAATCTTGTATGTAAAACCTACTGTTAAAGATACTTAAATCATCGTAGAATACTAATGCCCCGTCCTTCTGAAGGATGGTTCAGATGGTTTCAAGAAGAGACATTTTAACAAAGATTCAGGTGTTTATTATCCAGAACCAAATGAAGACAGTGACAGACTACAATCTCGTATGTAATACCTACTGTTAACTACAATCATGGTAGAATACTAATGGCCCGTTCTTTTCAAGGATGGTTAATATGGTCTCAAGAAGAGACATTTTAACAAAGATTCAGGTGTTTATTTGAAAATTCTCAGAACACGAGGAAGTGGTGGGCTCATTTGCCTCATAAATCATTGATTTCTGATTCTGGTAAGAATGGTCATATATGTATGTAAACTCATCACATTGGTGAAGTAATTACATGCGTGTTTGTAGGTGTAAATGTAGGCACGAGTATATTATCCAAAGTATCCGTGCACTGGTAGTCAAGTGGTTAACGCGCTAGTCTGGTAACCCAGGTAGTATAACTAGTATAGGGATCCGTTGGTTCGAATCGCACCCAGTGCATGGATTTTTCCCCATTAAGTTAGGTTTGTAACCACATAATTATTAATAAGACTCTGGGGGTTAGGCCTCGCCTGGTGGTTACCTTCCACTAAAGAGTGTTATTATTATTATATTATTATCAAGCTCGAACATTGTGAAAGAGGAGACATCTTTCCAATTTGTTTGAGGTTGAGTTGTAGGGTCTAGGCTGGAGCGTTCGCGCAAGCAAGGCTATGTGTATACAGGGTGGGGCAAAAGTCTGGAAACCCCTGAATAACTTTCGAATGGCTTCTTCGGTAAAATTAAAATTTTGTACGGTAAACCGGGCTAATAAGACCTTCTTTTAGAGTCGGGTCGATTTTTGTTAGCGGCCCCCATGTCGGGGCCAGGGGGGCCAACTTCATTTTTTTAAATACGAACTTCCACCTTGCGATACATTTTTGAAAAGGTCTTTAAAGAACAAATACATTGGTGCAAATTTTATTTTTTTAATATTAACTGTTTGCAAATGGCGTCCAACTTTCTGTATGCATTAAAGTCTGGAAACCCCTGAATATCTTTCGAAATGGCTTTCTCAGTAAATTTAAAATTGTGTACGGTAATCTTTGGTAATAAGACCTTATATTAGAATGGCACCGATTTTTTTAACCGGCCCCCATGTCGGGGCCAGGGAGGCCAAGTTCATTTTTTTTAATACAAAACCCCACCTTGCGATACATTTTTGGAAAGGTCTAATTACCCCGACTTACCGTGCACAATTTTAAATTTACTGAGAAAGCCCTTTCAAAAGATATTCAGGGGTTTCCAGACTTTACTGCATACACAAAGTTGGACGCCATTTGCAAACAGTTAATATTAAAAAAATAAAATTTGCACCAATGTATTTCTTATTTAAAGACCTTTCCCAAAATGTATCACAAGGTGGGGGTTCGTATTTAAAAAAATTAAGTTGGCCCCCCTGGCCCCGACATGGGGACCGGTAACAAAAATCGACCACACTCTAAAAGAAGGTCTTATTAGCCCGGTTTACCGTACAAAATTTTAATTTTACCGAAGAAGCCATTCGAAAGTTATTCAGGGGTTTCCAGACTTTTGCCCCACCCTGTATAATATTATGTATTGATATTCGACCCAGAATAAGATAACTAGCTACTTATTGTCGCGCCTTGATTGCCAACATCCGGTTCAGAAGCCTTTGACTATATTAAAATTTATGTATGTATAGGCTGAGTGTTGTAAAGGTTACACTCATGGCGACAAGATACGTGTAAATGTATTTTTGTTTGTTTGAATTTTTGAATTTGAATTATTTACTTAATTGACAATAAATTATTAATAAGTTATTAGCACCTTAAAGTTAGTATTGTTTCAGATTTTGAATTAGTGGATTATGAATGTACCTACATACATACATAATTGTACATTTTTCATATCTTACGAAGTTTCCTTATAACGTACATTGTTCTCCATAAGCGATACATATTGAATATAGTGAACTTGTTCCGTATAGCCGATATATCGGTTATAGTAAAAATCGGCGATAAGGAACAAATCTGTCCGGTCCCTTGAAGTTCATTATATAAACGAATTCTACTGTATTACATTCTTTTTCGGGAATTCAGAATCGTTACTACCATAGTTATTTTTAACTCCCTAATTTCGTAGTAGTAGAAGAATGGTAAGGAGGAAAATAACCTTTTTAATAATGGAAAGCTAAGAAGCTTGTGTGGGTCATAAAATATTTACATCCACATTCTCTGCTATTGTGAGCTCTACATACAGGTAAGTATTTTCCTTTATTTATTTTTAGTTCACTCATACCTTGTGAGGATAAATGAGTAGCTGCTTTAATGTGAGCAGCGACCAGGATATTAAAAGATACGGAAAAATCCTATAATTCTGCGCTACCCACTAAAAATTGTGATACAATAACACAAAGAAACACATTTATTTGATTATTATTTTTAGTCCATGCAAAGCATAATGTGAAAATCAAGTTTTCACGATTCCATTACCTCCTTTCAAGAATAACATTTCAAGAATAACTTGACATTGATTTCTATTGAACATATTTGAATTTTATACTATTTGTGATAGGTTCGTTGATAGCTGATAGGTTAGTTCGAATCCCACCCAGTGCATATTTCCTCATTAATGTGAGTTTGTGACCAAGATAATAATAAGACTCTGAGGGTTAGGTGGTAGAAAATGCTTTGAGCATTACCTTTCACCGAAGAGTGTTATTATTAGTATTATATAGGCACCATACCTACGTATAGTAGGTTATTGGAAAACACAGCCAGGACTGACGGTCGGTTACCAGTATGGTACGATACTATCTGCAAAAATTACACTTCGTGTGGAAAAAAGGGAGACCGCGGAATGTTTCATAAAAAGAAGTGATATCATAAGTAATAAACGCCTAAATTGGCTCTTGTTTCATTCCTATAAAATGAATAAGTTTGGAAAACTCTTATTATAAACATTATACAAAAGAAATAACATTTAAGGCACACCTCATTCGTCCACTTTGCTACATTATTATACGTTTTTAGTTCATTGTATTTCTTGTAAACTGTATTTACCGTTATATAAGCACTGTAGTTTCTGGGAGGCGTTCTCCCGCAAAACGACCGTTTCGCTTGATGGTGTGATATAGTTGCGTGAAGGTTAACATGATAACATTCAGACAACTATAACATCATCGGAAGAGGTGTTTCATGTGTAATTTTAATAACTGGTCATGTAAAATTTAATTAATTTAAAGAAACACAACTACATGAAAATGTCCAAGTGAAATGATCGACCTTGTTTAGGTAGCAAAAGATAATTATTTCGCTGTGCAGGGTGCTTGTTATCAGTGTGATAAGTCTACCACGCTGGTGAGTTATGTGTTAGTGTGTCATCCCGTTAGTACTGTGCACTTGAACTGTTGAGATAAGAGGCGTAGGTCTAGCGAACTGGGCCCTATATTCTAGCAGCTGTTTTGGGCTACCAAATGCTAAACTGTTAGCATGATGGGACTGTCTGTCACAAGCCGACAGTCTTAATAAAGCACTACTATATTATACCAGCATACGTAAGCAGCCCAAAATCTCCAATATCCGAGTATAATCACTCGTACCAACAATTCCTTAGAGCCTTAGGGTCAAATTATAAAACAAGTTTTAATTTTATCTAAGTGGACACTATCCCTTAACTTGGGCTATAATGTGCTGTGATAAGTTTGAACTCCAAGTTGGGGGTTCGAATCCCGGCTGGAGTTGAAAATTTTGACGGTGTTTTTCCGTTTCCGGAATGTCATTTGTGTAAAGGTAAATTGCCCTGCTGAAGTAAAGCTGTTCTAGGGCACAATTACCTTAAAACAATAGTAATTAAAAAAATATTAAAGATTTCTCTCGAAAGATCAACCGCCATGTTATGACTGTTGTAATGAAGGTATCTAAGCACATTACGAGCAACCGCACAGTACCTGCTAACTGTATTACGCCTGTGGTGGATATTCTATCGAGTTAGTACCTAATAGATAAGTGTAGCTATGTTTATTATTATTATTATAGTATGCTTTATTAGGTAAGACAAAAATATATAATGTAAAATACAATGCAATGATAAAGAAACATAAATAGATTGAACAAAGAAACAAGAACAAGAAAGAGAATAAAGCTAATGTCCCATACCCATACCTAAGGGCGGGGTTATTGCCTGTGGCAATCCCTTCCATTCAACGCTTTCTGTCTAACCGCAGAATTTAGGTAATATAGAACCCTGAAATATTCTCTACCTAAAGGTTTGATCGATCTTTTGAAAGCTCAAAATCAGGTTAGGTAGGTATTTAAAGAAAATGTGTTTCTCTGTGATTGTGGTAAATATTGATTTATTAATGACTGTTCTGACACCAAACATTGGTTTTTATATGGTTACAGCACCAGCCTTGTAATACAACTAGTGCATGGTTCTGAGAATCGTATCCCACCCAATGCTTGAAGTTTTCCTCATTTACTTGGGCATGTGATTACATAATAATAATAATAATATGACTCTAAGGGTCGATTATAAAACAAGATTACAATAAAGAAAGTCGACTGTCCCTTAACTCCGACTTGAGGGCCTGTCTGACTAACTTTAATCCTGTCTCATAATTTGGCCTTTAGGCGATATAGGTACTTAGGTTTTATAGAATGCTTCGAGGATCAACTTCTCCTGGTGGTAAACAGTATTAATAATTATTTAATTACTTCCCTACCAAGATGTTATATTGTTTTTTTACATTTTTATTTTCACACTTAGACGCCAGAGATTGCCCTAAGTTCCTGATATTGTTGCAAGATATACCTAATTATAACACATAGCTATACAATTTAATTTACTATAATTTATATGTTGATTTTATGTATATTAAGAAGTATTAAAGTTATTATACGGTATTACACTCGTACTTCCACAGATATTATTACTCATTTACAAAACTCACGAAACTGTAGACACCTCCAAGCAAGACAATTTTCCACTGCAAAACTCACGGTCCAGTTGACATAAGAGATTCAAAGATTTCAAAGGCCAACTCTTACTTGAGTAGCGACGAGGAGCGACACGGAATAGCCTCCTTAAACCGTCACAATTTGGACAGAAGTGATAAGCAATTTATGAACGGTTCACTTAAAATCGAACACAACAGACGGTTTAACTAAAATCAAACTTTCAATCGCCGCGTCATATAAGCTTTTGAAATCTTCAAAATCGGTTTTTTCTCTAAAACGGATTTTTACACGATCAATAGTAAACTTTAGTTCTGTTCAAAAACACTTTAAGAGGGATTAAAGCGCGACCACTTCACACCACAAACCCGCCTGGTCAACTGACGATAGCAACGCCCGACCATCCCAGTCCGTTTAGATGAAGGAAGTCCCTTTAACCGTGGAAAACTCTGGAGCCTTCTATATCCATTCATGTTGGCATTAGCGGCGTGTGACCTATTTCCGTGTTAGTTCCTTCCCGGTGTGGTGTGTTTCCCACGGACCCAAGCCGCCTTGGGTTCGGACCTGCAGTAGTTTGGATAGATTAGCTCGGATGGACAGCAAAATGAATGTAATTTGTCGATTTATCACCGGAAACACCGTTTGAGCGGGATCAAAGCTAACAATTCACTTGACTATACAGTGGGCATTACTGGCACTATCAGCATGATTCTGATACTGGCAGTAGAATGAGAATGGATATCAGTATTAGAAATGGTAATACTATAGTATAATTATTATTATGACTAGTAGGTAATAGAAATAGCAGTATTAAAGTAAGTATAATGATGTATGTACATTATATTGTTCTCCCTGATTCGATCTCTTCCGTGGAAAAATTAAATAAATTAACTCATCAACTCATCATTCTGATTCCCTGTCGTCATAGTTACCTCTTCACGTCACGTGGTGTTATTCATGGGTGGGAATTATTTTTAAGAATTACAGCTTTATTTCTACTATTCAGGCAAATTTCCCATTATAGCAACTTTAGCGAGAAACAGATTTATGTCAGACAGATGAGAGGAGGTACGTAATTAAACGTAGTAAACGTTTTTTTTTTCATCAGACATAATATTATTATGAAGATGTAAGATTAGGTTTTCATATAATTTTGAGGTTATTATGCATTGTCAAGCTTGGGACTTGAACCACCGACCCTTATGTTACAAACCCGCTGTCTTCACGATTGCACTACTCTGAAGTTTTTTTTTTTTTTTTTTTTTTTTTTTTTACTTCTTGTGGTAGCAGGTTTGTGAGTTTCCTGCAAAGAATGGAGGGTAAACCCCCCCCCCCCCAAAAAAAAATCTTGTTGTCTCAGGAGTTTAAATCAAAGACCTTCCTTTCCGCCTTACAGCTTACGTGCAAGCATAGAAAGCAGAATGTTTTATCCTGTCGTTGTTATGTTATACATTTATTACAATCTGCTCCTATGCTAGATACGTATTAACACTTATACATATGTAGCAAAATGAAGCAGGAGATAATCTTATCTTTTTGCTTCTGCATACACAATATTTCACAATGTATTGAGGACGGTGCCCTTCTGATCTACCCACAATTTCCTGCGTACTGAAATAAAGGAAAGAAAACGACCTCAGTAGCTTCATCGAACAGGCAGCGGACTTGCAATCTGGAGGTCGGTGGTTCAAGCCCCGGATTCAGCGTAGATTTAGTAAAGCAAGTTTGAGTAGTTGTGATATTACGAAATGGTTAACACAAGTATGATTACTTTACAGGGAAGAAATGGAAACCTTCCTTTTTTTGGTATTGGGCAAAAAACAATCCATGTACAATTGTACACTGCCATAGAGCCATTGTCGTTACCTTAAGAGAGGTTATTTTTATAGCATTTCCAGTGCCGGATTAAGGCTGGGGGGGCCCTTGGCATTTCAAGGCGTGGGGCCCCAAAATTGTACTGAGTATATTCTAAAATTCCATTTTTAGAAATCAAAGCCAAGTGTCCTGAACACTTTTATAGCGCCGCAGTCAGCATTTTTTTTCTTCTCCGAATAATGGTAGAATTGTCTAGGTAAATATGTTTTATGAAAAAATATGTTGTTTGAATATTTCTCACTTGGAGGTGCGAGTTTTAATTTTTTTTTGTAATATCAAAGGGAAATTATAATTTATTTAAATCGCCAGTTTCATGGCTACAGACTATAGCAACTCAGCCCTGTCGGTCTCACTTCATTCTATGTCGACCCAGTGTTTCTGTTGACACACGCACAGATGTTTTGCCCACTCTGCGATGACAATTGACGAGTTGATTACAGATAAGGACAACATTTATTTCATTTAATTTGCAAACTTCTCGGCCCACGTACCCAGGATTTCCTCAGGAATAGTAAGGACATTTGTAAAGACATTGGTGGGTTTTCGAGTATCCTTGTTAGGCAGGATTTTGTGTCTTGTAATTGTACACACATTTTTGTTGTTTCCTCTGAGGCTTTGCTAATGTCTGCTAATGATGAGGATGATTTCCATGAAATGTCTAGAAAGAACTAGATCTTGTCAGTATTTTGTCGGACATCTTGCCTGGAATGGCTGTCACATTTCGACCAATTATACAATCCAAGATTTTACAAATTGGGTTTTCCTGAGCATTTGACATTTGCAAGGAAATGAAGCATAATATTAAATGCTCTATCCTAATGAATCATTGAATGAAGATAATAAAGTTTAAACAAGTGCCTACTGCCTATAATGTAGTAGTTAACAGGAGCTGAATTATACTTCTAGTGTTGTAAAAGTTTTAGTAGTGTGGATTATTTGTAGTGGACAAAAAGTCTCTACAATTTTTTTGTTGTTTTTGTTGAAAGGACAAAATTACCAAGAGCATCCTTTACTTTAAAAAATCATTGTACAGGGTGTTTCAGAAAAGTGTGTCTTTGTTTTAACCACGTGTAATGTGTATCATTTTAAGGGGGTCAAGTCTATAACAAAAAGGGCGAAAGTGCTTCATAAGGGAGATAGAGTTTACCCTCCTATGGCCGCCCCTGAGAGTGCAATGACCTCGATTTCCATATCAAAATTACGGCGTCATCTTGTGGAATTGGGAGTCGATTTTTTCGGCGTTTCAATAACTCTAACACGTAAGGCGTAATTCAAAATCTTAGATTTTTTTAAAGAACCTTTAGAGGCGTCTATCTCCCTTATAAAGGTAATTGTGCCTCGGAACGCATTCTTCTTCTGTCCTTCGGTTCAAAGTCCTTATTTTAGGTTTTTATAAATTAAAAAAATTAGATTTCGCGGGGGTCCTGGCTGGGGGGAGGGGGGGGGGGCTAAATACTGCCTTGCTTGTAGACACCAATATTATATCTATGAATATTTTGTTAGAGATGTTCAAGGTGAATAATTTTGAAGATAATATTGAAACACTTGAGTATATGCCAATTAATAAAATAAAAATAGTCCGTACCCAATCATACTTGTTTATATGTATAGGTATAGTGGTTACTGGTTACTTAACCTGCGGCCAAGCCAATATTAGAGTTATTATAATGTTTGATGTTTCCATGTTCAAACAATGGCGGAGATTCAGCAAGAATATAAAAAATAATAATAATAACACTCTCTAGTGGAAGGTTACCACCAGGCGAGGTTAATGCTCAAAGCATTTTCTACCACCTAACCCTCGGAGTCTCATTATTATGTGGTCACAAACTCAAATTACCTAATGAGGAAAAATTGATGCACTGGGTGCCATTCGAACCAACTGATCCCTAATACGCTACCTGAATTACCAGACTAGCGTATTAACCACGGTGCACGGTATTCATGGACACAATACTTCCTCGTGATTGTTTCACACTGTATACACGTGCGCCAATTTTGAGATATTATACTATATCACTTGTATCTCCAAAACCACTTAACCAATTTTCTTTAAATTTATTTTCAATGGTAGAATACCGTTTTTTTCTACATTCTAAATTTTAAAAAAATTCTGTATTGACAAGTTGTAGACCTTATTTTTTGATAAATACAAAAAAATAAATAACAACCATGAAGAAGAAAAATATTGACCCTTAGCATTTGTATACCTACTTGCTAATCAAAAGATTTAATCATGAAGTTTACAAAGACTATTATACTCAATCAAAACACCGTTAAATCAGAAAAATGGCTAATGGGCCATTAAGTTTACAATATCGTGTATCTGTCAATATCGATAATGCAACTGGGGGTTAATCAGTCAATTTATTTATTTGACATCACTCACAATCACTATGCTTGCCGTGAGAGACTTCAGTTATAGGTGGGTACTGAAATAACTGAAATACTTGGCATTTTTCTTTCCCTCCCCCTCCCCCCCTTTCTACAGATGTCAGTTCAAGGTTTGTAAAACTATAGATAAGTAGATATAGGTAGTTGTGAATATTAAAAAAAAAAACCAAATTCAGTACTTTAAATTATAAATTTATACAGCTTGTTGGTAGAGCAAGTGGGTGAGGGAAATTCAATAGAAAAGCGCGACGGTTTTTTGGTTTTGGATAAAGATAAAAGTCACAGATTCACTTCAACACGTTAGATAGAGAAGGTAAGTACAAAGTACCGATAAGAGATTAGATTTATCACTGCTGAGCTCTTGGTTTTCTTTGGTTTGGTATCACGGGAACTCAGCTGATTATGTCATGATCATATATGATGTAACTTTCACGAGGGGTTTTCGATGGCGCGTTCGTATTGCGCGGGCGTTTGAATTTAAAGGAATAGAATAAGGAAAAGGCACAACATATAACTTAGTCGATCCCTAACACAGCTGATTCACTTTTGAACAATAAAGCTAGAAGTGCTAGAATGTTGAATTTTTGGAAATATAGGTACTAAATAAAATTGATCTAATATAGTAAATCTCCTGTACCACTACTTCATGTTCAGTCTCAGTGCAAATTCACTACCTATGAATACGTTTTTCATCTTATTGAAATATCAAGGACGGACTAAAAGCAGCCCTAGGGGGTGGATATTTAAATCTTAACCACCGATTTTAGTATTCTAACTAATTGCGTGGACTTCGTGTATGTTTTAGCATTCTGATGTAAATCTAGTGAGCTAATTTCTAGTTATATATTATGTATATTTTGCTATGTTTCGGGGATGAATGTCCCTTTGAACTTCTACAAGGTCATTGTTATTATCGAGATAGGATTTTCATCATAAGATTTGCTGGAAATACTCGTACATCAACCAACTACCCACATTAACCTCACCCAGGCTGTGTTTGGTCGATCACCCACCCAAGTATTTTCTCTTCACTCCTCCTAACAACAGAGTTTTTCCTTCCTTCATTCTCCTTATTCTATTTTTTCTTCATTTTATTGAGAAGCGCTATTCAGTAAAGCAAGAGGTCACCTCTCTATTTAAATTTTTAAGTGGTTCAAAATCATGGGTTGGATGGTAGAGATTGCCTTAGGCAATAATAGTTTACTTTTACTACTGCTACTACTACTACTACCAAGTCCGAACCTTGATAGACGTAGCTTACCTTCAGTGACAGACTAATAATTGGTGTATTCAATGTCGCATTGACGCTTCTACCTATTTAAAATAGGTCAGAAAGAGTGGGTTTTCCTCATCACTATACAATATTTCATTACGACAATATTTCCGAGTTTAGCGGATTAACCTGTATTCTATTGCAATATCTATCCTGTACTTATCCAACTTATTAAATACATCTCCAATTCTCCATAGAAGAGAATTAAATGGCAATTATCTTAAGTATAGTCTGTATAGTGGGAACAGAAGCCTGGGTGATTATAATAGGAGGTTTTTTAATCATTGCGTTTATAACTACTTATTTATATTTTATAATCATGGCGGAAAATTCACAAATACTTAATTGGGTGATTATTATACAAGGTGGATCATCAGATAGTCAGCAAATTTAATTTCTTAACGACGCGACGCGACGGTCAGACGTGGAATAAAGCAGTTTCTGATAGATCTCTGAAGTAGAAAGTGTAGATACTCATTTTTTATCACGAGGTATTTATTATGTCATGTGATTTTGTGAAAAATATACCAGATTATCAAGAATAAGTATTCCAATATTATCTATGATTCTCCAATCGGCGAGTTTTTTTTTTTTTTTTTTTTTTTTTTTTTTTAGATGCTTCTGGTCTGTGTTGTAGCCTGCCCATCCCGTAGTATTCTTACCCTCTGATGGGCGATAAGAAACAAATAATTTCCTATTTAGGTGCAGGGTCAACACGAACGTCCCGAAGAGTATCTTTTACAAAAAAACTGTAACCAAACTGTAACCAAAACCGACAATTTTTTTTTCATCTAAATTTGGTTTGGATCAAACCCGGGACCTTCCTCAGTATCCACCATCGAGCACATTTCACTCGGTCTTGCAGGAAGTCATCGGCTCTCGACTAAACCCGCGGGCATCTACATCTACGCTTACACCGCCCACAACGCCCATACAGAATAATCCTGGTCCATTAATCAGCCAGAACATAGCAGGCAGATTTGCTCCCATGAGTAGAAGACAAAGCGAGTTGACCTTGAATAATTGGCGAATACATACATAATCACATATGTAGCTATAATGGCGAGCCCAGATAGCTATGTATGGTATAGCTATTGTTTTATGGCTTGAAGTCATGTAATGGTTGGGATCTTGTGACCAGAATTTGCGGTTTGGTTTAGACTCACAAGACATGCAGAAAGAAGATGGCTCTTATCTAATATCATGACTAAACCCTACGGCTGAATGTAGTTTGGCTGTAGGAAGTCAACTGAGAAAGTAGATAATTATACATAAGTATTAGAAATAACTCATTGTAAGCTGATTTATAAAAATAGTCATTATAAATCTTAACTTACCTTTGTGGTGTGGAATTCGAGACTGAATTGCTGTCTGAAAGCAGAGAGTAAAAGTTTGAATGAGATTTTTTTGTATCATGGAAATTGAAGTCTGACTTGAGGGATTCTGACTTATTTTTGTTGTTATCCTATTACAAAAACCAAAATTGTGATGTAATTTTTGATGTTTTAATTCGGTCCTCAATGTCTTTTTGGAATAATTTGGATGCATGCTTGACCCGTCTCCGGTTTTACATGAAATAGAAAATTCTCGGTTATATCTCATCTTCCATGTCTGTCCCTGTAGCTCAGTGGTAAAGGCGGCGGTCTCGTAATCCAGAGGTCGCGGTTTCGAAACCCAGCCGGGACATGACATGTTATCCTCCCATTCGGGATTTGCACCACATAATAATACGTCTTGGCCTTACTGCTGGAATAATGGGACTCAATAGCCCCAATCGGGCAGTATAAATAAGACAATATTATTATTATTCTCACCAGAGGGAGAAATGACGTACTATTTAAAATCCACAAAGGGCCTGTGACGTCCCACGGGTTCATAATTATTAGGTACTAGCCGTTTGCCCGTGCTTTGCAACGGGACTAAATTTCAAATTCACTTAGGCATTGCCGTACTGCTGGACAGCAATGCCTTTTTGAACTTTTTATAATTTTTCTGAACAAAGCGATAATGGTTTTGGGGGGGTCAATTCTGAGACATTTTTCGCTATCTCTTACCGTTTTGGCTAAACAACTCCGGACAAACAAACAAACAAACATAGGTAGGTAGGTAGGTGGGTAGTCCTTTTTTCTGTTTTATACAGGGTCTTCATAAAGTCTCACCCAGGCCTAGGTTTCTCGAAAACGACTCAGAATATCAAAAAACGCAAAAACCCGTATTCCTCTATATTTAGGAGGATTGATTTTCAGCCAAATTTTTTTTGCCTACACGGCCCCAGTCAGGCTGGGCATGGACCAACTTTAAAATCTTAAATAGAATGGTATGTCTTGTGGCATATTGTTTTAAAGGTCTTATTGAGAGAAGTTCATTACAATAAATTTCAGTGTGCTACGACTTACCGTTCTTGAGATACAGGGTCGGACGTCCTGCGTAATATCCATACATTTTGACCTATAACTCGTTAACCGTAAATTATGGAGAAATTTTTTCTTGTTAATAATAACTCCTTATGACAAGACCTTTCGAACAAGTTATAACTCGACATACTCTGTTGATGTTAGTTTCTGGTCGGTTTCGTCAGCCAGCCGGACGAACAGTCGAAAAAAATTTAACGAAAAAACAAATCAAATTTTAACTTGTTCGAAAGTTCTTGCCATAAGGAGTTATTATTAACAAGAAAAATTTTCTCCATAATTTACGGTTAACGAGTTATAGGTCAAAATGTATGGATATTACGCAGGACGTCCGACCCTGTATCTCGAGAACGAAAAGTCGTAGCACACTGAAATTTATTGTAATGAACTTCTCTCAATAAGACCTTTAAAACAATATGCCACAAGACATACCATTCTATTTAAGATTTTAAAGTTGGTCCATGCCCAGCCTGACTGGGGCCGTGTAGGCAAAAAATTTTTGGCTGAAAATCAATTTTCCTAAATATAGAGGAATACGGGTTTTTGCGTTTTTTGATATTCTGAGTCGTTTTCGAGAAACCTAGGCCTGGGTGAGACTTTATGAAGACCCTGTATACAGTATGTTTCAGAAAAGGTGGCCACCCCCTCGTAACTTTTGAACGCGAAGGAATTTTTCAATTCTGTAAAGTCCTAGGTATAGGAAGTGCCCTATGGCCCATCCTGTGGTCATATTTATTTTTGGCCCTGGTCGGCCCTTCCGGCTTTTAGGCCATATTTTTTCATTTTTCTCGCAAATTTTAAATGGAATGCTATATTTTTTATTCCTGTTAATTAAAGTCCAAGTTAGGCTGAGTATAATGAGCTTTTAAAATTTTCAAAAACCTTATCAGGGGCGGAGCTAGTAGGGTGCAAGTTTCAAAATTGTTACACCCTGTATTTCAGCGTTAGTTAGATTTTTTAGTACTTTTTTTATTTTCATAGGTTCAAAATATTGTTTTACACCATATGAAATCAAAAAAATATTCTTAATTACTTCTAATCAGGGTCATAGTAAGGTTTTTGTAAAAGTCCTTTTTTTCTCACGTCAATATTTCCGTAAATTAATGGTGTTCTCGAAATTGGCATTTTTAGAGGTGAAAGTCTGCAGTGACATATGTTTTTTATGCTTGAAATCGAAAGAAAACTTAACGGAGAAGCGATTAAGATCATAAAAAAAGCCATTTAACCTGCTAGTTTTTTTACGACAGTGTCCGGTAAAGTGGGTGAATTTCGTATTGGATTTTTTTTTTTTTGTTGAGGAAACACAAGTGGCATAGAAAATAAATAATATCTAATAAGGGAATATTACTTCAATAAACATAACTAAATGCGAAATTAAATGAAAATTATTTCTTCTAAATCAGTGCCGGATATATTTTTTTTTTTTTTTTTTCTCTCTCTCTTTTTTTCACTTTTCAAAGTTCAAGAAAACTGTAGAAAACACATTGTCAATAATTCTGGAGTCAGTCCGATGGCGCTTTGAATGCAACGATTCTTGTAGGATCACCGAAGTTAAGCAACGTCCAGCGAGGAGAAGACTTCGTGATGCTGGCATTCCGGCCTAACCCAGGCTGGGTGAGATAAATGTGTTTAGTAGGTTGGTGAGTTTCTTGCGAATGGAATGTAACACCCCCGTTATGATATGACCATGCAGTTGCAACGCGATATTAAACCCAAATTTAAAAAAAATTATACTGGTGTTGCTAGTAATGAATACCAGGTCTCTAAATAAAAATCTAATTATCTCGAAATTTAAGAGAAAAAATACCAGGTCAAGTACCAAACTCTTGAGGGTGAAAATTAAACCAATTCAATTATTTTAAAGAGGCGAAGAGAGAGAGAGAAAGAGAGAGAGAAAAAAAAAATATCCGGCACTGATTTAGAAGAAATAATCTTCATTTAATTTCGCATTTAGTTATGTTAATTGAAGTATTATTCCCTTATTAGGTATTATTTATTTTCTATGCCAATTGTGTTTCCTCAACAACAAAAAAATCCAATACGAAATTCACCCACTTTACCGGACACTGTCGTAAAAAAACTAGCAGGTTAAATGGCTTTTTTTATGATTTTAATCGCTTCTCCGTTAAGTTTTCTTTCGATTTCAAGCATAAAAAACATATGTCACTGCAGACTTTCACCTCTAAAAATGCCAATTTCGAGAACACCATTAATTTACGGAAAAATTGACGTGAGAAAAAAAGTACTTTTACAAAAACCTTACTATGACCCTGATTAGAAGTAAACAAGAATATTTTTTTGATTTCATATGGTGTAAAAACAATATTTTGAACCTATGAACATAAAAAAGTACTAAAAAATCTAAATAACGCTGAAATACAGGGTGTAACAATTTTGAAACTTGCACCCTACTAGCTCCGCCCCTGATAAGGTTTTTGAAAATTTTAAAAGCTCATTATACTCAACCTAACTTGGAATTTAATTAACAGGAATAAAAAATATAGCATTCCATTTAAAATTCGCGAGAAAAATGAAAAAATATGGCCTAAAAGCCGGAAGGGCCAACCGGGGCCAAAAATAAATATGACCACAGGATGGGCCATAGGGCACTTCCTATACCTAGGACTTTACAGAATTGAAAAATTCCGTCGCGTTCAAAAGTTACGAGGGGGTGGCCACCTTTTCTGAAACATACTGTATAGAGATCAAGCGAAACGGTCGTTTCGCGGGAGAACCCCTCCCAGGAACTAGAGTGCTTCTTTAACTGTAAATATAGTTTGTATGTATCTTGTCGTCTTGAAAAGTCAATGTTACAATGAACAAGAGTCACTAATTATTTTAAAAACTAATGATTTCGTGACAAAAGAATTTGGTTTCATAGTAATTTTTACTCCATGACGTCACAACGACCCTCTCGTTTTAAATATTATATTTAAAATATTATAAAAAAGAAATAAAATTTAAGGCACACCTCATTCGTTCTCCTTGCTACCTCTTTTTGTTTACCCTTTCTAACTGATTATTACAAACTGAGTTCGTGTCCAGGAAAAGACAGTAGGTAAATAATATTGGTATATGATGGAGGAAACGATAAATACATTGGGTGATAAGAGAGAAAAACAAAATAAGTATAATAATGTAGCAAGGAGGACGAATGAGGTGTGTCTTAAATTTATTTCTCTTCTATAATATTTATGACAAGAATTTTACAAACTTATTCATTTTATAGCAATGAAACAAGAGCCAATTTAGGCGTTTATTGTCGTGATATCACTTCTTTTTATGAAACATTCGTTCTCCTTTTTTTCCACACGAAGACTTCGAGTAATTTTTGAGGATAGGACTAAACATTGTAATTTTCTCAATATATTCAATTAACATTATTAATTTTTCAGTAATAGTCTCTATGCCCGAGAAGATTAGCGCACTAGACTTGCACGCGCGGTGACCTGTGTTCGATCCCCAGCAGGGTAGGATTTTTCTGCTCTGTACCTAGATGTCCGGGGTTCATTCATACCTCGCTAGGAAAAATGAGTACTTACTTGTATGAGTAACGACCAGTGGCGACATTACGAGAGCATAAAGAATAATGTAAAATAATTTGGAAAAAACTCTTAGTAATGCTGCGCTACCCACAAAAAATGTGAAGAGGCCTTGTGCTTCACCACAAAAAAATCGTACATTAACTTAACTTTTCACATTATTAAATTTTCAGTACTCTATCATAAACCGTTCTAGAGTTACGATTTGATACACACGGCGCGGCGCGGCGCAGCGTATATTTTAGTTTTTTTTTTTTTTTTAAATACTATCAGTGAACAAATTATACTTAAACTTAACTTTTAACATTACTAAATTTTCAGTACTCTAACCTAAACCGTTCTAGAGTTACGATTTGATATACACGGCGCGGCGCAGCGTATATTTTGGTTCTTTTTTAAATACTATTAGTGATCAAATTGTAAAAAAAGCCGAGTGTCCTACGAAGAAGATAAAATTTCTCTCCTGAAATTTAAGAGAGAAGAGATCAATAACACCCCATGACCCCACAATCTGCCATTTGGGAGGCTGTAGTCATTGCAAGGGTGCTATGTTTTCTAAACCAGATTGAACCGGTATGAAACACATGTGCTAATAGATAGTAAACAATAGCACGCGGTATTTTTGAAGTATTACTCACCTATTATACGAGTATACGTAGGTAGGTATAGTAGGTATGTATAATTTCATGATAGATAATAAAAATATATCTATAGTAACTATCTATTGTTTTCTTTTCTTTTTTTCATTACTGTAGTACTAGTCACCTGTCACAGTGGCCGAGTGCAGTAGCGAACTGACTCGCACGCACTGGGTTCGATTCCCAGCAGCGCAATAATTTTCTGCTCGGTACTTAGATGCCCGGGATCCACTCATACCTCGTGAGGAAAAATGAGTAGGTAAAAGCAATGTACTCACCTGCCGTCGATGTCGGTAGCAGTTTGTTCCGCACATCGATATCCTCTGGCCTGGGCACCTTGCTCCCGTTATTGTGTTGCGTGATGCTGACGATCGGGGTTCGAGTCTTGTTCGGGGCCAATCGCTGGGTGTCATTCATTTTGAAGATAGATTACAAAAACAACAACAAAAAAATACTTCTGTCACAGGGTTACGAACGAAGTATAGTTAATATCACGAAATCAACATCACAGGTGGTTCAATAATCAATGGATAATTATGTATTTTCTGTCTAAATTATAATTCAGGAAGTGGAGTCACAAAATCACGGTCACTGGGGATAACAAACAAACATTTTTGTTCTAAATAAATAATCATGAATTATTTTGGCTATGATAAATATTATTTAGAAAAAAACGAACAAAATTACGATTTTTATACGACTTATGTGGGGTAATATAAAGTAAAAGTTGGAAGATATATTCAGAACATTATAAAATGCATTTCTGACTCGTTGAAAGTGACCTTCGATAAAATTGGCTTAGGAAAATGGGAAGCTTGAATAAAATATGATATTCCTTTGTTGACTACCTATTTTCTGTTTCAAGAAAACTGTTTAATATTGGGAAGAGGGGAGGCGAAAACACATGATGGTAGATTTGTAACCTCCACCAGACCTCCTACCCTCTTGTGTGGGGAATTTTCAATGGAAATGAGGAATATATCATAGGTATTAATATTAATCGAAGAAGAAGAAAAAAAAATATGGTTCGATTTATAATGAAGCATTTAATGTACCTTCGATAAAAAGTTTTTTTTTCAGTATGAGAAAAAATAATACCATGCTATAAGTCCAAAAAAGTATCAAATACCTTTACAAAAGTAAAGCAGGCTCTTAGTAATGCTGCGCTACCCACAAAAAATGTGATGTGGCGTTATGCTTCATCACAAAGAAATCATACTTAAACTTAACCATGCATAAATATTACTAGTAGTTCTGTGAACTGTAAACCTCACACAGATTCAACTATCGACATGGCGGGAAAAGTATCAGTAGGTGCGAAGAGGCTGTTAATGTTAAGGTTCTATAACGATTTACAACTTTTCTCAAGTTACTTTGAGGCACCCTCCTTCCAAGTCTACTTTATTGGACTACAAAAGTTTTTCTGAAATAGCCAAATTCAAAAATGCCGAAATGGCAGCATTGCGTCGATGGCGCGTTGAATGCACTGGTTCTCGTAAGATCACCGAGGTTCAGCAACGTCCAGCGAGCTGAAAACTTCGTGATGCTGGCATTCCGGCCCAACCCAGGCTGTGTGAGGTTAATGTGGATAGCAGGTTTGTGAGTTTCCTGTGAATGGAGGGTAACACCTCCGTCGTGATATGACCATGCAGTTGAAAGCGACGTTAAACCCAAATTAAAAAAAAAAAGAATGGCGAATTTTGTGCGTGGGAAATGGCAACCAGCGCCAGCGACAGCGGTCTAGAAAGCAATTCTGCAGGTTTCTAAAACCAAATTTTATTGGACAATCATAAAAAAAGGAAAGTTAAGTCCCATATTCCCTATGTATGACGTAGTGATGTACCTATGACTTGAACAGGTGTTTGCTTTATATTATGTAGACCTTAATCCAGCCTTAATCCAGGCGGTGCACTTGTCATAAAACCTACAGGTAATTAGGTACTCAAATATAATGCTAGCAATAAAACAATATTATTAGCTGTACGCGATATCTATGAGGAGTCATTTCAGTCATAATTTATGTTATATGTAGTTTATGTAACATAATTTATGTTAACCTTTTATATACAGGGTCTTCATAAAGTCTCACCCAGGCCTAGGTTTCTCAAAAACGACTCATAATATCAAAAAACGCAAAAACCCGTATTCCTTTATATTATGGGGGATTGATTTTCAGCCAAAAAAATTTTGCCTACACGGCCCCAGTCAGGCTGGGCATGGACCAACTTTAAAATCTTAAATAGAATGGTATGTCTTGTGGCATATTGTTTTAAAGGTCTTATGAAGAGAAGTCTATTACAATAAATTTCAGTGCGCTACGAGTTACCGTTCTTGAGATACAGGGTCGGACGTCCTGCGTAATATCCATATATTTTGACCTATAACTCGATGACCGTAAATTATGGAGAAAATTTTTCTTGTTCATAATAACTCCTTACAGCAAGAACTTTCGAACAAGTTAAAATTTGATTTGTTTTTTCGTTAAATTTTTTTCGACTGTTCGTCCGGCTGGCTGACGAAACCGACCAGAAACCAACATCAACAGAGTATGTCGAGTTATAACTTGTTCGAAAGGTCACATCAAAAGGAGTTATTATTAACAAGAAAAATTTTCTCCATAATTTACAGATATCGAGTTAAAGGTCAAAATATATGGATATTACGCAGGACGTCCGACCCTGTATCTCAAGAACGGTAAGTCGTAGCACACTGAAATTTATTGTAATGAACTTCTCTCAATAAGACCTTAAAAACAATATGCCACAAGACATACCATTCTATTTAAGATTTTAAAGTTGGTCCATGCCCAGCCTGACTGGGGCCGTGTAAGCAAAAATTTTTTGGCTGAAAATCAATCCCTCTAAATATAAAGGAATACGGGTTTTTGCGTTTTTTGATATTCTGAGTCGTTTTCGAGAAACCTAGGCCTGGGTGAGACTTTATGAAGACCCTGTATATGTAGATAGCAATAGCTAGTAACTTTGGAAAACTACCAACAAAAAACTTTAACAAGATGGCATCAGTCCGATTTTCAGTTGACGTTTAAACAATAGGTTTTGGCACTTGGTAGGGATCAGTTAGTGGTTTGAGACAAAAGTTCAAATTAAAAAAATTGACTTGATAAGTGCGAAAGCGAAAAATCAAAGACTTTTTGTTAATCGCAGCTATTTAAGCGTTAATATTTAATGGCTATTTAATGCTTTAGCAAATAAAAAAGCAAATCTCACACTTTAGTACTTGTTTATATTAGACCGATTTTTACTTTTTATTTCAACAAATCTTTAATGCTTTAACAAGTAAGAAAACGAATCACAGTTGTCGCGTTAAAACCCGTTTTTCTTTTAGCGTTTAAGAAAACAAATCAGCACGGTTTTCTTTTTCGAATTCAGCGTTTATGACGGTTGAAGTTTGAATGGCGATTTAGTATGTTAATTCCACTTGTTAGGACCGATTTAGCGTTTTGATTTTCTGAAGAGATTATCACGGCTTCCTTGTTGTGTCAAGCCGCGAGACCTGAGAGGTAACTGAGGAGTTCATACCTAAGGTAGAGCGGGATCCGAGTGTACTCGTATCAGTAGAGTAGGCACAGTCCCCCTTCCTCCAAAGTCGTTGAGAGTGATGCTTGGTGAACATAGAAATAATAAATAACAACTTCTCGCGATATAAATTTTTTATCTCCGGTCGGTCAGTGGCGGATAGGCGCGCGGGGAGCCGGGGAAGACGAACTTCTCATGGGACAAGCGGCGGCGCTGTGATTATTGTCGGGGGCAGCCTCTGCCATCAAACTTAAGCCTGTCGCCGCTGAGCGGATAGGCGCGGGGGAAGAACTTCTCATGGGACAAGCGGCGGCGCTGTGATTATTGCCAGAAGCAACCTCCGCCATCAAACTTAAGACTCTTTTTTTTATTGGTTTTTTTTTTATAAAAAATTGGTCCCCATACATATATGTGAACATGTAATTTGAATGTAGTGTGAAGCGTAAGAGATACACTGCTGTCTAAACAGAAGTGTGTCGTGTGTATCGCTAGGGATACGCACGGCGCAAGTGGGACCAGGATAAGACCGGTAGCTCAGTGGTAAAGGCGGCACTCTGTGAATCCAGAGACTCTATAGGTCGTGGGTTCGAAACCCAGCCGGGACATGACAAGTTATCCTCCCATTTGGGATTTTTACCACATAATAATACGTCTTGGGCTTACTGCTGGAATAATGGGCACTAATTAGTCCTAATCGGACAGTATAAATAAGGCGATATTATTATTATTATAGAGATACACATGACGGCGAGAGTGTTAATAATAATAGCTATAATCGCACCTTGTTCATAATGCCCATAATGAGTGCCATTATTCCAGCCTCCGTGGTGTAATGCTTGTGAATGCTTCCCGTGGTTCAGGTATCCTGTGTTCGATTCCCCAGTTGGACAAAACAAAATTTACAAAAAATATTTTCCCTCTGATGTAAAAAGAAGCGAGGCTTTATTTTGAGTGATGGGGATTTCGAATAAGGAGTGGAGCTCGACAAGGGCACATCCTTCGAGGTAATTTTCGAGTTGGATTTTTTTTATTTATTAAACAAACTTTTTTTTATATCTGTAACAGCATTATCTTTAGGAAACTTAGAGCTTTACATAAAGGTCCCTCTTTCCCAGACATTGGTATTTATCAGGACATGTCCTGCTCTTTTCTTTGTCTTGTCTGATTTTTTGAGTTGTTGCAAATATCCTAACATGGCTGACTTATTATGGGGCCTTGCAGATCATATTATCGCTCTTTCATGTTTTGGAAGAACTGTAAGAAATATAAAAAATATGTCCGCATAGCAGCTACCAAACCTAGAAAAGGATTAGAAAGAACAGACTCTTCGATGGTCGGTTGTATCAATCTCAGATTGGTGCGAATCTCGGATTGGCAACGCTGGTTCTAAAAGGATTCGTCAAATTAGTGCTAGAGTGCCTATGTTAAGTTAATACGAGATGAAGGGCCGGGTTGAGATGTGTCTGCTAGGTCCCTGCTCATGTATATTAGTATATGCCGGCAGGGACCTAGCAGCCACATCTCAGCCCGGCCATAAGCCAAACCTCGGTTTTGTCATTTTTTGATAGAACCGGCCACTCCTGATTCGCCACTGATTAGGTTCACATTGTGCTTCTTCCACCCGTGCTGAAAGCAGTGTCGTGTTTATTATAATAATACCTGCATGATGTAATTTTGACAACAGTCATAATAAGCTATAACAATGCATTGAAACCTTACGTAGGAGAACTGATCCATCGACATCGACACCTACATTGCTTTTCAGTAAAAAAAAAAAAAAAACGAACAACTTTCGACGACAATTATTTTATTGAATGTATTGTAAAATAATGTATTATAATATGTTTGAAAGGAAAATATTAAGAAGAATCTACGGTCCCATCCAAGATCCTGTCTCTCAGCAATGGAGAATACTTAAAAATAGAGAATTAAATACAACTAATGAAAAACAGAAGAATGAATTGGGCAGACCATTTGGCCAGAATGAACAACACAGATAGTTTTCAACAACAAAGTTCTTCAAGTTGACCGATAAGGCGGCGGACTTTTAACCGGAGGTCGGTGGTTCGAGTCCCAAGGTCAGCAAAGATTGTTGACAATTGTGATATTGTTTAGAAAGAGCGCGCCGGCTGCCGACGGTCGAATCCTACACGAGCATTGTAGCGTAAAAGTTGAATCATATTATGTACCTATGTATATTTATATACCTGAACTTAGGGATGTATCTACAAAATGCCTGTTTAAATTTGAAAATAAATGAGAATTTGCTTAGACTGCTGAAATAAAGGGACTGTTTAGTCTTACCTCTTGAAGTATAAACAAGGTAATTTCTATTCTATTCTACCTATATCATTCAGTCGATGATAAGTGCAAAGGGTCTCCCAGTTTCACAAGTGAAGGTGACTAATGAAGAAGAAAAACAATGAAATGAATATATTATTACGAATGCAAGTGTTTTTGTGCATTCAAAACAATGTCAGGTGCATACAGCCCATTCAGGTGCAAACTATACAGGGTTATTAATATGTTGAAAACAATTATTATTATTTATTGATAGGACATATATTATTAACACCCGTGTCGTGTCGTAATATGACCAAGCAGTTGAAAGCGACGTTAAACACAATAAAAAAGAATATTTACATTTGAAAGTTGTTAAATAAAAGAAAAAAAAATTAAACATGTGAGATATTCGAAAGAACAAGAAAATAATCAAAATAAGTTCCCTAAAAGAAATAAATAAATATCAAAAGCATGTTCAAAATAACAATACGATGTAACTTTTATTTTTATTGAAAATATTGCGGATTTAAGTAAGTAATGTACATATAGGCAATTACGTTTTGATCCTTAATAAAAGTGGGCACAGCTCACTTAATATTTATATTACCATTATTACCTAATATGGCACACCAAGCTCTCGTTCCAGAAACCACTCTTATTATCATAATCTCCTAATATCCCTTTCAACCCTCAGACAGCGTGTTGTGAGTCGTGTGACGGGTGAATGTTTCAGAGCGCACGAATAGCTCAGTGGTTAAGCACTCGCTTGCCATGCGGAAGGTTCCGTGTTCGAACCCCCGCGGTTCGAACCCGGGGGTTCGAACCCGGGTTCGAATTGTATTCAAAACTTTATTACAGTTGTTTGTAAGGGATACCTTCCGGTGCGCTCGTGTTGACCCAGCACCTCAATGGGAAATATTGTGTCACTTCTCGCCCATCAGAGGGGAGGCACACTACGGGATGGGCAGGCTACAACACAGACCACAAGCGTCTACAGTAGCGCCTGTTTCATGGCTACGAAATAAAAAAGGCTGTCATCTTTTTTTTTTTTTTTTTTTTTTTTTTTTAAGGTGAGATTTGGGGATTATGAGAGTCAGAGTTCTCTCTGGAACGAGGGCCCACTGCGTAGAGGGAAGTTTAAACCAGGGGACAGGAATGAAGGAAGGTGACCTACCGAGTAAGGATTTATGAAAAGGGCTCCATGATATAAAAAAAGTTCGAAAAAATGAGTAGGTATGTATTAGGTACGATCAAGTGACCCTTATATAGTGACGCCAAATGAAATTAATTTAATAAATTTTATAAAAATGTGGTCCGACACATGCATTCATGCACAAAAGGACCACATCAACTTACCCATTTATTATAAACAAAAATCTTTGTGAATATGTATCATAAAATAAATAAAGTACCTACTTGAAAAAAAAAAAAAAAAAAAAAAAAAAAAAATTATAATTCATGGTGAACCCTTAATATAGTCTACAGCCATGTTGTTGAATCTAAATTTAATTTTTCAATTAATTTTTTTTCGTCCGACGAGCATAACTTGATAGGAAGGTAGCGGCATGGTACTCTTGGTCAAAAATCCTTTAATTAATTAATGAATTTGATACAAACAACATAACTGTACAACTACAGAATTATTCATTATTATTTTATAACATGAGGCAGGGAATGTATGTAAATAATGAGCGATACAATTAGTACATGTTGTGTATTATGTAATAAACAATAGCACATGTTTTGAGCCTGTCAGAAGATCCTCACGGTCATGGTTATATGATCATATGGGGGAAAAAAATAATAATAAATATTATTATAATATAAGTACCTATATTATTATAATACAAGAATAAAGAATAGGTAGGTAGGTACATATGTATGATTTGTATGAAGAGTATCCCATTTCATATTATAGGAGGTGTTCCACGTTTCACTGTGAGTGATTTTATTTATTTAAATAATTTATTATGTTTCTTATTAAAATCATATTTTATGACAGAGGCTTCCACTCTCAAGAAACTTTCTACACAGTAGCAACCCACAACAACCTGTTTCAGCTTGAGTGCAGCGAGGAATAGCCAGCATTACAACGGGTCAAACCTGGTTTCTCACCTACTAATTCCAAACCTCGCTGGACGTTGCTTAGCTTTGAAGTAAGCGCTTTGCAATATACGGCTTTGAGAACACATCTAGTGACGCATGCTACAATAAGCTTAAATGTAGCCAGTGAGATGTGAAACACAATCCCGGCTACTTTCAGCCGAAATGGTCTTGAAGCAAGCTTCACATTGGATTCGCGCGTTATTATTCAAAACAAGAGGTTCAAAATAGTATTCTATTTTATAATAAACGACCCTGAGAGCCGAATTATAAAACAGGAAAACTGGCCCTCAACAGGAAAACAGGCGCTGTTTTTCCGCTCTCGAAGTGAGGGAGGATCTGGCTTATCTTAAATTTAATCCCATCTTAAATTTCAGCCCTAGCATGTTCTTGACCTTAATATCGCCGGTCGGCAAGCGCTCGTCAAGAGAAGCTCACAAGCCGGTCACAAGTTAACACGAGAGACAGAGAGTATACAAGGGAGTGTTACTGTTATCTAGCTATTGTGTCGCTTTTGTGGAGGAGGCGCGTGCCTCCCACAGTGATGCCAATGGAGCCCAGAGGCGCGGTGATGAGAATGGACAACACGGCGATGGTCAGGATGGAGGTGGCATACCCGTGCTCCGGTGTTGCTTGCATGTCCAGTTTGTTGACCAGGTTGAGAGCGACGGGTGCAAGAGCCGCCTGGAATGGAGAGAGAGGAATATAGGAGGGTTGGATTATCAAGTAAGAGTGATAAAAGAAAAGTGAGGTATAAATAAAAAGAAGGTAAAGTTAAAATAAGTATGGAGGTATAAGTTGGGACAACTGAAAAACGAGCTTTATGTAAAAATCCCTATAGCTAATTATGAAAGAAAAGAAAGTTATCATATTTGTGATAGTCACTTTCGTGAGGTCACAACTACTCAAACTTAAATTGCTAAATTTTTACCGAAATTGGGACACGAACCATCGACCTTCAGGTTACAAGTCCGCCGCTTTATCCATCAAGCTACTGAGTTTGGTTCCCTGTACTTAAAATAATATGAAAAATAAATAAAGAAGATAATTATAGAGTAGTGTCCTAACTAAAGGACGGGGTTTTGCCTGTGGCAATCTCTTCCACCCAACCAATGGACGGTAAGATGTCAAATGACTGGTAAAATAAACCGATTGAAGCGGTGGTGAGTAGAGAAACTCAAGGAGACGTTACCTGGACAGTTGCCTTGGGCAGCCAGGCGAGGTTGACAAAGATCACTTCTTTGAATGTGAGTTTGGACCCAATGAGGGCTATGACGCATGCGCTGATTCGGAACTGAAAGAAGGGAATATACTCGTAGTGCATAAATTAGGAAGTCATTTTAAATTAATTATTAAAAAATTAATACTATCGTCATATTTATACTGCCCGATGAGGACTATTAAGTCCCATTATATAAGATTTTATTATGTGGTAAAAATCCCAAATGGGAGAATAACTTGTCATGTCCCGGCTGGGTTTCGAACCCGCGACCTCTGGAATCTCTGGATTCATACAGTGCCGCCTTTACCTCTGACCTACCGGGACAGAAAAATAACCCCTTTTTAAGAGAAACATGGATATAAGAGAACTGGATATAAGAGAAATCTCGATGTAAGAGAACAATTTCCAGGTCTAAATTGACCTCTCTATAAGGGAAAATAACCTCTTTACAAGAGAAACCTGGATACAAGAGAAAATAATTAAAGTAAAATTCTGGTCCTTTGAGTTCTCTTATATCCAAGCTCGACTGTATGAAAAATATCAAACAACTCACCACAAGGCCGCAACACAGCACTACAAAGCCTATCACAATCACATTGACGTCCATCTTGTACAGATCAATCTCCGCCCCTATCAGCCCAAACAGCGTGATCTCCAGCATGCTCCAGACAGAAGCAAACACGTCCGCCACTGGATTCTGGAATGAGAGGGGATGATGAAAACCACCCGAATACAGATAATTTGATTTTGGCAGGCGCGGCTGGTGCTAAGGAGCTGCGGAATTGCAGCATCCCCAGACGAAAAAAAAGAGAGGATTTTCTCAAGTCCTAGCTTGTACACAATGAAAATCATCACTAATTTGTAGAACAATTAATTCATAATTATTATGATTGGCATGGTAAACAAACACAAACTCTTTGGATAGTGAAAGAGCGACTCTATAAATCCCGTTTTAGTCCGGTTTATGTGGCACAAAACGTTTTCCCACCAGCCGCGCATGGATTTTGGGCTTAACGTTGCTTTCAAGTGCATGGTTATTTTGCGACGGTTGTTTTACCCTCCATTCGCTGAAATCTCAAACACCAGCTTCTCAAATTAGCTTGACCCAGCCTGTATGGGCCGAAAAATAGCCCGCATCACAAAGGTTTGTATTTGAATGGTCAATTCGTCACCCGTCAAAGATAATAATTACATTCGCTCCGTGTTAAGTTAAACTAAAATAGTATGAACAAAACTGTGCACATTGCATAACTAACAGTATTGCGGCGCACATAAAAATATTCTAAATTTTGTACTAAAAAATTCGATCTCGCGTTAACTTCAAACTGAGTAAATGGCATTGGAGATGACCCATTGAATAAAACAGTTCTTGTTTTAACAGTGAAATTAAGCAACTTCTATCGTGGTGAGAACATGGATTGGTGAACTTTCTGATTTCGTATCCATCCATGATCATGGTCATTATGATAATGCACGTTCTAAAGGCTACTCCTGGCCACATTAAGGCTGGGTGAAGTCTATTTGAGAAGCTGGGTTGTTTACCCAGCGAATTATAGGTAAAGACACGTCGTGATATGACCATGTAGTTGATAGCGACGTCAAACTCTAAAAAACTTTATCTTAGAAAGGTTCTTGGATTTATTACCAAATTTGGTACTTACTCAGTACCTCAGTTCTCCAGCCAATCTGTGGACACAGGGTTGGGTGGAAGAGATTGTCGAAGGCAATTACCCCACTCTTTAGTTATAAGTACAAGCAAGTGATTGATATGTATACCTGTAGGTATAATTTTATCTATTTTTTCATTTTCCATTGTTAGTAAGTATTATTTGAATATACAACATATTTTATGTCTTTGCTAATAAATAAGTAAATTTCATTTATACAAACAATAATAAAAAAAGGGAAGAAACAACAGTAATCTACAATTCACCCTGTATTAACATCTTTATAGTACTGTACTGTGTCTTTGACAAAAATCGAAAGGATGTCAGTTACCTAGTAAACATATTTTACTTTATTATCATAACCAAAATAATAAAGACTTACGTATTCGTTGGACCACCCCTGCAGTTTCCAGCAGACTCCTGCTATGAAGGCAGTGATGATGCACCCCAGGGGTCCGGCCCCCGACAGGTCAATGACCTGACTGCCCAGGACTGCTAGGGAACACACACTGCCCAGCAAGATCACCCGCTTGGGGTTCACATATCTCTGAAAGTGAAGAAAATAGTTATGACACATCTGGCTAGGGTACGTTATTATTATAGTATGCTTTATTAGGTAAGACAAAAATATGTATGGTAAAATACAATGAAATTATATATAAAAAAAACATATATAGATTGAACAAAGAAACAAGAACAAAAAAGAGAATGAAGCTAATGTCCTACCTAAAGGGCGGGGTTATTGCCTGTGGCAATCTCTTCCACCCTACGTTAAACAGGAAGAAGACCAATGTCTCGCCAGAGGACTATAAAAAGAGAACGGACTAGCCAACCCTAACAAGCCAGGCTAGCTTGCAGTTTTCAAAAGGTTTTAATGGCTGATAAAGAAAAAGCCCAAATTCTCAGGATGGTTGATCGCACAAAGCAATATGTGTTTTAGATCGAGTTAATTGTTCAACTTGATTTGCCTGGAGACCATCACCCACCAGTGGATCAATGTGATAACACATAATAATAAGACTCAAAGGGTTAGGTAGTACAAAATGCTTTGAACATTAACCTTGCCTGACTTTTGGTTATCTTCCACCAAAGATTATTAACAATTCCTAATAATATAACTGCTGGACTTATTAGTCCTGCATTATTTCTATGTATGTCTAGCAGTTTTAACTCATTCATAGGTCGTAATAATACTTACGTCGCTTCGATGCGGGAAGCAAGCCAAGATGAGACCCCATATGATTCCCCAAGCCACACCTATCAGAACTTCCAGCGGACCCTGTATTATCTTGCTCGTCAAATCACCTATAATTATAGAAAATTATTAGTCTTTTATAATGTCTGTATCTTGAAAAGAAAAATCCTAACCTCGGTGGCTCGATCTTTTTGAGGTATTGAAATCTTCAATTATTGGAGTCCAAGGTAGTGAGTGATTTGTATGGTGTTGACACAATTATGAAATTGGTAGGAAATATCTAAATAGGTAAATTGTCTAACCCCATTAGTCTAACAAATGTGAAATTAGCAAGGCAAATTATAATAAAAATAACCAATTGAAAAAAAAAAAAAAAAAAAAAAAATAATACAAAATTAAAAACTGAAAACTGGCTCTAGGTACATACAACAGTCTCCCCTACATGACCAGGTCTCGACTTTTTTTTGTTGTTTTTTTTTTTAATTCATTTAAAATCCCCTTGAACTACCTACACTATAATAAAAGACAAAATCGAGATCACAATACACAAAATCTAGACTTAAGTTCACAGAGGTATGACAAAAACGTCTACTAATTCCGCCACTAGGCTGAACTTATTTTATTTAATATATTATAGTAATTTTGCTTATTAATGTCGCCTTCGTTCGACCTTTCCAATAAATCAGTAAAAAAAAACTAAAATCACACAACGACCTTCGGTCTGTGGTTCAAGTTAAGCAAATATTTAGTAAAACGAGTTTGAGTAATTCTGATATCACATCGTGATTAACACAAACATACAGACAAAACTAAAAATTAAAACCACACCTTCAGAGAAGGCGGCAGACTTGTAAACTGGAGGTTGGTGGTTCAAGTCACGGTTTCAGCTTGAATTTAGTAAAGCGAGTTTTAGTAGTTGTGACATCACGAAAATGATAACCACAAATATGATAACTTAACTTAAATATCATTGTAACACAAACATACAGACAAAAATAAACTAAATATTAAAACCACACCTTCAGAGAAGGCGGCAGACTTGTAACCTGGAGGTCGGTGGTTCAAGTCCCGGTTTCAAAAAAATAAACTAAAAATTAAAACCACACACCTTCAGAGAAGAGACAGCCCAGAACGACTCCGAACATGGAGATGGCGGCAATGTCGTCCACACTGGACGCGGCTATCACCAGAGTGGAGATGCTCTTGTCGTTCCCGTACCCCTCCTCCTTCAGCTTGAGTAGGGTGGGCACCACCACCGCAGGGCTCACGGCGCTCAGGATGAACCTGGGGGGGGACAAGGTTTAACTGTTATGAACGTGATGGAACAGGATGAATCTGGGGGGGACAAGGGTTAAATGTTATGAACGTGATGGAACAGGATGAATCTGGGGGGACAAGGGTTAAATGTTATGAACGTGATGGAACAGGATGGGGGGGACAAGGGTTAAATGTTATGAACGTGATGGAACAGGATGAACCTGGGGGGACAAGGGTTAAATGTTATGAAGGTGGGGTTAAATGTTATGAACGTGATAGAACAGGATGAACCTGGGGGGACAAGGGTTAAATGTTATGAACGTGATGGAACAGGATGCACCTGGGGGGACAAGTGTTAAATGTTATGAACGTGATGGAACAGGATGAACCTGGGGGGACAAGGGTTAAATGATATGAACGTGATGGAACAGGATGAATCTGGGGGGACAAGGATTAAATGTTATGAACGTGATGGAACAGGATGAATCTGGGGGGACAAGGGTTAAATGTTATGAACGTGATGGAACAGGATGAACCTGGGGGGACAAGGGTTAAATGTTATGAACGTGATGGAACAGGATGAACCTGGGGGGACAAGGGTTAAATGTTATGAACGTAGTGGAACAGGATGAACCTGGGGGGGACAAGGGTTAAATGTTATGAACGTGATGGAACAGGATGAACCTGGGGGGACAAGGGTTAAATGTTATGAACGTGATGGAACAGGATGAACCTGGGGGGACAAGGGTTAAATGTTATGAACGTGATGGAACAGGGTGAACCTGGGGGGACAAGGGTTAAATGTTATGAACGTAGTGGAACAGGATGAACCTGGGGGGGACAAGGGTTAAATGTTATGAACGTGATGGAACAGGATGAACCTGGGGGGACAAGGGTTAAATGTTATGAACGTGATGGAACAGGATGAACCTGGGGGGACAAGGGTTAAATGTTATGAACGTGATGGAACAGGATGAACCTGGGGGGACCAGGGTTAAATGTTATGAACGTGATGGAACAGGATGAACCTGAGGGGACAAGGGTTAAATGTTATGGCCGTAATGGAGAGAAAAGTTAATGGGGTAGTGCATAGTAAGTTAGACGCTATTCGAATTTTGAATGGGAAATGTTGCAAAGAAACATATTAGTCACAGGGTAAAATTTGAAGAAAAAAAAGTAAGATGACTGTGTGGGGGTTTGAACGGGGGATTGAGGTTAATGCCAGCAGGTGCCCCTTTCAATCACCCAATAGGGGTGGATGGAGGGGGGATCTTACAAAAAAAAGTCAGAGGAGCATGAAACGTTTTGAAACAAAATGTTAGACAAAATGGAAACTGATGGGGTCAATAATTTCTTAACTACACCTACTTGGAAAATTTTGTTTAGAGGGATCTAGAAAGACCCGACTCGCTTATCAGTAGCTTGAGATACTATCCAATTCAACATGTGAATCAAATGTGTTTTACAATAATATTTTTACCTAATCCAATAAATATTGTATTTATACAGGGTGCATTACATTTCTCTTTTCGAAGCCCACTCAAAATCAAAAGACTGCGAGAGCAGAGGACTAAAAATCATTTTTGCAGGTTAGTCCTGATGTATTCTATTTTATTACAAAAAATGTATTTTTTTGTTTAAAAGCCTGACATCACTCCTCAGTAGTTGACAAGGATTAACAATACGCGGGCTTTATTTGAGTCCAGAAGTTTAGATCAAACTAGAACTTAACCAGAGTACCTATTTACGAATTCTTATGGTTTAATAAGTTGCTACAATCATTGGTATAAAATGGCGTAAATTTTGCCAACAACCAAATCATTCTCACCACTAGTATCTAAAATCTGGGACATTATAACTTTAATATTTAAAAGCCTAAGATCGGACCTGATAAGTTATTATCACGGAGATAGCGGGAGACAGCCACGTTTGGTATTCTTGAAATGCACACGAGTATGTGCAATGTGGATATAGATATTTACCTACACCTTTTATACTACTTTATGTACATTTTTGTATTAAGTAATAAGCATGTAGTAAGTATTTTATAGTAGGGACTTAGAAAATAATAAAAAATATTAGTCAAGAGAATTTGATAGTGACCGTCAAATTTTCAGTTTCTGAGGCGTTACCCTAAGTCCATGGTGTACACTGTATAGTGTTACTAAGTATGTCTCTAAATTTTATATTTGAGGTATATTATTGACTTTTATTCAATTGTCTATATTGTCAAAAAATGTTTATCCATACTTCATTATCTTAGTCCCAAACAACAAACCATTTACTCAAGCATCCTATATGTTTACCTCTCTCAGTCCTCTCACATTACCCTAAGAGTCCCAACTTACCCCAGCAGCATTATCCACAGCCAGGGAATTTCAGGAGGAAATGAAAAGTCTGCGTACCCAAGCGTCCCAAGTTTGCCGTTCTCACATTATCCAAGAGTTCAAACTTACCCCAGAAGCATCCCCCACAGCCAAAGGAATCCCACGAGGAAATGAGAAGTATGCTTACCCAAGCATCCCAAGTTTATCCCTCTCACAATCTCACATTACCCTAAGAGTCCCAACTTACCCCAGCAGCATTATCCACAGCCAGGCGAATTGTAGGAGGAAATGAAAAGTCTGCTTACCTAAGCATTCCAAGTTTACCCCACTCACATTACCCCAAGCGTCTAAACTTACCCCAGCAGCATCCCCCACAGCCAGGGGAATCCCAGGAGGAAATGACAAGTCTGCTTACCCAAGCGTCACAAGTTTGCCGTTCTCACATGATCCAAGTGTTCCGACTTACCCCAGAAGCATCCCCCACAGCCAAGAGAATCCCACGAGGAAATGAGAAGTCTGCTTACCCAAGCGTCTCAAGTTTACTCCTCTCACATTATCCAAGTGTTCCAACTTACCCCAGCAGCATCCCCCACAGCCAGGGGAATCCCAGGAGGTAATGGGAAGCCAGAGTGGCGCCTGTGGTCTCAGCCAGGCATGGCAACAACGCCAGACGAACCACCACGAAGCTGAGTTTGAGAAGGGCTGCAGCGTCCAGGCCCAGCCCTGCTTTGATCAGGATAGTGGTTAGAGCGATTTCCCTGTGGGGGGAAATCATTGAGTATCAATGTAAATCAAATAGAAAAAAAAGAAATACAAGAAGTATCGAGACAAAATTATAAAGCACAATAATTAATTAATCTCTGTGTCGGGTGTTTTTGTCAGTGGTGAAAAATTTCTCTCATGTGCGCCCGATTGCCTAGAAAAAGAGCCTGGATAGGCAATGGCTCTTTTTTGCAGAATTTTACTGGAGCTGAGTTGAGATTCCAGTCAGTTATCTGGCTAACTATGGGGTAGTAGATATACTAATATTCTTGGTTTGATTCCCGTCTGACTCGAAAATTCACAATGTTTTGTCAACTATCTATTTTTGGCATAACAGGACGTCTTGTCTTGAGCTGACAATAATATTCTCTCCTTAGCGGAAACAAAACAATGCTTCTGAAATCATACCTGAGCAGAATGACAATCTCCTCGTAGACTCCGGACACACTGAACAGGCCCACATTCTTCATGAATATTCCTGCTATCAGCATGCCCAGGAGAGACGGTAGCTTCAAGTAAGCGAGAGCCTTGAAAGAACAAAATAAGGGGGTCATTCATGTCAGTGTCGACTCAAAGGGGAAAGTGTGGTCCCGCCCAGGGACGCAAGACGCAAGGTTGCTCGAATATTTGCGTCTTATGCTATTTCCACGGTGTCTCTATGAAGGGTGAAATAGTTATCAGGGGTTGCTGATTATGAACTCTTCCGTCTAGTTCTACTTTCACGCAGCACCTTGCTGATTACAGTCGAACCTGGATATGTGGAATACCTTGTTGTGTGGAACTATAGTGCGGGTCCCGACACTTGGAAGGCCAAAGTGGCATACCTGGATAATAATTATGTGGTATACCTGGATATGTGGAATAAGGGGGGGGGCGATTTCACAAATCCAGGTTTGACTGTAATTGTAAAGTGCCCTTCTTTAGGACGCTCTTTATACACAATTTCTTCAAAAATAATCGCATTTGACAAATAAAGTTACCAGTCCATGATGCACGATGCGGCGCCCTCAAAGAAGTGCGAAATGCAAGTCTTCCGGGTTCGAAGACTTTTCATTTCATCTACCCATGAAATGAAATGGAAGAGGGGCGCACGATGAATTGTTGACCAGGGCGCCACATACACCAGGGCTTAATGTTTTTGTTCTCGTTGCGGCCTAGCCAACGCCGAAGATAATGGTCTCTCGCCAGGATTTACCCGACTGGTCTGGTCCCTGTTTTCTCCCCTGTTGGTGGACCTGCTTAATGTCATGATAAGTACCTACTATTGAAAATAAACAAACACATGAACTCACACTGACAAGTGCGATAGCCCATGCAATGTTAGTCTTTTACAAGACTGGTAGTAGGTCAAGTAGGTCAAGTTGCGTTGCGATTGGAGTGAGTGGATCTATGTTAAAATTGTGTTCACTATTTATTTTAATTTTTATTATTTCTATGTATCGCAAAATTTTATGTTGACATTTCATTAAGTTTAAAAAAAATCTATTTTTTTACTATCATTACCTCGTTTCTTCAAGTTTGATCGTTTTGACGTAAATATTTTTTTTTTTTTAAAGAAAAGTTTTACGAGTGTATTGTGTTGACTATCTCTATACTTGTGTATTTTGTATACCTATACATCTCTGTTATCTACCTTCGGTTTTGTAGCAGTATCACAGAATTGGACTTTGGACCCTAACCACTTGGTTGAACTTACCAAGATTTTATCTACCTACCTGAATTGATACCTACATTCAGTTTACCTCAAACCTCACACATCTTATCTCTAGTAATATTATCTATATTATCACTATACGTATATTACTACTATGAGTTATTCTACCAACGGTACCTGTGCTGAGGGGGTCCAGGGCCAGGTCTTAGAGATGGGGCACTATGAAAAATATGTGGTTCAACTAGAGAAGAGAGTGCTCGAGCAAGAGCAACTTATAAAGTTACTCAATGACAAGCTCTCTCGCTTTGAAGCCGTTTCTGGTGTTCCGAAACGTTCGTTTGCTGATGTGTCCCGCAGTGCTGCTCAGGATGACGGTGCAGTCGGCACTGGGTCCCCGACAGTCTCTGGAGGTGGTGTTTCAAGAAGGAGACACAAATCCAACGAGTCTTTCCCCTTAGTTGGGTCCAGAAAAACAGATATCTCATCTGTTCCTACAGTTAGATACTGTCAAACATTTGTGACCCGTATCGATCCATCCACTTCTGCAAGGAGACTGGCGGAAAACCTGCTGTGTAATGTTCCTGATCTGTCTGCTGTGAAGTGTTCCAAGTTGAGAACGAAGCATTCCTCTTATGCCTCTTTCCATGTGGTGGTGCCTGAATCTCAGAAGCCGCTGATATGGAGAGTTGAGGCATGGCCTGAGGGATCCTATGTTAAACATTTTGGTGGAAAGCTTCTCAAGACTCATGTCCTTGAGGTGTTTGACTCCGAAGCTCCTGATGCTGAGCACGTGCCTGCAACTGATGACTCCACTCCTGTTGGTGTTGGTTCTTCCACCAAAACCAAGGCTCCCGTTGTAAACCCTTCAACTACAACTAAGTCAGTGCCTGCGAAAACATCAGTTACTGGTAGTAGTGGCTCGAGTGTTGGTGGGAAATCTCCAGCTGCTCCTGCTTTCTCGCCAAAAAACACCAGGAACAGGGTTGCCCCAAAAACGAAATAGCATGCTACTACCACAACGTAGGAGGGCTCCGGACAAAACTTGACATTTTAAAGCGTAATCTTGAGTTATGCGATCTTGACATTGTCTTTTTAACCGAGACTTGGTTGACAGATGATTTCTCTGCTGAAGAAGTCAATTTTTTTCATTATGACATCTATCGTTGTGATAGAAATTTCATTATATCAGGGAAGACAAGGGGAGGCGGTGTTATGATCTTGGTGAAGAAATGTTTGAAATCTAGGCTTGTGTCAATAAGTACCCCTCAATTATCTTATGACCATGTATTTGTTATTGTTGAGTGTTCGAACGAAACTTATGTGTTAGGTAGTACATATATACCCCCTTCCTCTCACCTTGATGTATATGTCGAACATTGTTCTGTAGTTGAAGATCTCAGGGTTCGATTCCCTGAGGCTCAACTTATTCTTCTGGGTGACTACAACTTGAGGTCAGCAGTGTGGAAAACAGATGAAGATGTTGGAATGGTGGTTGAGTGTCCTATCGGTGATAGGACTTCTATTCATGTATGCGAGTCATTCAATGGTCTTTCTTTGTTTCAACTAAATTGTTTACCTAATGACCATGGGGTATACTTAGATCTTTTATTTTCTGATAATACCGACATTGTAACATTTGTAGCTAATGATAACCTGTTACCCAACAATTTCCATCACAACGCTTTCTGTTTCAATGTCCCTTACAAGGAACCTACTGTTTTTCTGTCTGAATGTATTGAACTTTATGATTACGCAAAGTGCAACGTAATCGCACTAAAATCGTTTTTATTAAGTGTTGATTGGTCCACTGTTCTATGCAATAATGATGTAAATTTATGTGTTACTAATCTTAACCATATTTTATTGACAGGTATTAGACAGTCAACCCCATTAAAGGTTATTCGCCCTAGTTCGTTTCCCTCTTGGTTCTCGAGCGAGTTAAGGCGTCTGACATTTGAAAAAAAGAAGGCTCACCTAAAGTTCAAAGTGACCAAAAGACAATGTGATTATGAGCACTTCTCAGCACTTCGCGCTCAATGTAAATATCTTAGCTCTCAATGTTATGCCTCTTACATTAATAATGTTAATCGTCAAATAAAATCTAATCCCAGGTACTTTTGGAAATTTTCGGAGGAAACTCGGAAAACCAATGGCTTTCCTAAAGCTATGTTTCTGAACGAGAAAAATTCTTCTACTCTGAGGGAAACAGCTGAATTATTTGCAGAGTCATTTTCTACAGTTTACAAGGAGTCTGTTTTACCTCCTCCCTCTTATAAGTCTGCAGATTTGGTTGATTTTAATTCATGCAGTTTTTCAGAGTATGAGGTCTTCAAAGCTTTATCTTCTCTTCCGAGTAAGTTCTCATCTGGTCCGGATAATATCCCACCATTTATTCTGAAGCAATGTGCTTCTATCTTATCATTTCCATTGTGCCAGATTTATAATAAATCGTTGGCTACGGGTGTGTTTCCCACCTCCTGGAAGAGTAGCTATGTTATACCTATATTTAAGTCTGGAGACCGTTGCAATGTTACAAATTACAGGGGAGTATGTATCCAATCTGCAATACCAAAACTGCTTGATATGTTAATTTCTCGTAAGATGGCGTTTGCTTGCAAAAATTTTATTTCTGATGTTCAACACGGATTCGCTGTTAAGAGATCAACTGTAACCAACCTGCTCTCTTACCAGCAGGATATCCTTAACTCTTTTGACAAAGGCCATCCCGTCCACTCTGTCTACACCGACGTGGCCAAGGCTTTTGATCGCGTGGATAGTTGTTTTCTTATTAACAAACTCAGGTCTTACGGTTTTGGTGTTAGTTTTCTCAGTTGGTTATCCAACTGTCTGAGTGGTAGATCTCAGCAAGTTAAGGTTGGTGGGTACATCTCTTCGCCAATAGCTGTTCTTTCAGGTGTAGGTCAGGGAAGTCATTCCGGACCTTTGTTGTTTAGCCTATTTTTTAATGATTTGCCTGACTTTATCCAGAACTCATCAGTCTTAATGTTCGCCGATGATGTTAAACTTTACAAGTCTATTACTCATCAAAGTGACTGCCTTTTACTACAATCGGACATTCAGAGATTTTATGATTGGTTGCACACAAATGGTTTAGAGCTCTCTCATCACAAGTGTGCTGTTATGGAATTTTCTCGTTCCTCTTCTTCGATGGGTTTCCAGTATAACCTCAATTCTCTTCCTTTGCCTTTGGTAAATGAAATTAAAGATTTGGGGATTATTTTTGATAGAGGGTTATCTTTTGTACAGCAAATCAGTAAATTGTCTTTGCGTTGCCATCGCTTACTAGGATATGTCGCGAGAAACTCTAAGGGGCTGTCTAATGAAGCTTTTCTTCTTCTTTACAAAGCCCTGATCCGCTCTACACTGGAGTATGCCTGTAATGTATGGTCCCCACATTATGGTATACACGTTCACACTATTGAAAGAGTCCAAAATAAATTTCTATCTATTTTTAAGTATCGTTTTAAGCAGGAAATGTGTGATTTAGATCCTTTATTTGTTAGAAGGAAGAATTGTGACCTGAAATTCATTACCAAATTGGTTGAAGGGCAAATCGACTGTCCCAGGCTACTTGAGACAATACGTTTTGATTGTAACCGCAGGCTAAGAACTAGTAAAACTTACTTTATTGATATCTGTGATAAGAATTACCTTTACTACGCTCCCATCAATCGTATGATGCGGCTTGGCAATGAATTCTAATGTTTCATTTAAGATATAATATTTTTATCAATTTTATATTCTTTATTACTGTATCATTTTTGATTTTTGATACCTCCTTATTTCAAAATATTTATTTGTAAACTGTTATTTGTTGTACATTGTCACTTGTATCTTGGGCTGGTCCCGTGTAATAAATAAATAAATAAATAAATAAATAAATAAATAAATAAGTAAGACAAGACACAATACATTGAAGTGTAGTTTTGAAATGCTAGGGAAAATTCAATAAATTTCTACAAATGGTAGACTATATTTTTTCATTTAAAAAATAAGGCGGGTTTCAACAAGAGTAATGAGATGGCTGTCTTAAAACTGTCAAAATATGCGTCATATACAAATAATTGATTCTGACATTACTTTGGTAATCAACACAAATTTTACTGACCTAATATAACCATTATAAATATCGCCGCTGCAAACACAAACTGTCGTATCTGCAAATTTTGCCATTTTCAGTTAAGAAGCGCACATTCTTCCTTTTTCACTTCACGAATTGTCGTATCTGTATCTCAACTCCTTCCCGAAGTATTCAAGTTTTAAGGTTAGTCGTATGTGAGTTTCAAAGATTCTCAGCAAGCACGAACCACTATGTGCGCTTCTTAACTGAAAATGGCAAAATTTGCAGATACGACAGTTTGTGTTTGCAGCGGCGATATGTAGGTACCTAATAGTCATCAAATAAGATTAAAATATGAAATAACTGATTATTGCTATTACTTAGTAGAGTTGAACTTGGCTGTAAGAGAAACCTGGATATCAGAGAACACTTTTCAGGTCAAATCTACCTCTCTATAAGGGAAAATAACCTCTTTACAAGAGAAACTTGGATATTAGAGAAACAATTTCCGTTCCCTTGAGTTCTCTTATATCCAGGTTCGACTGCATCACGCATAGGATCAATTACCTTGCCAAATATCTGGGCCACGATGATGAGAGAGCAGATCTGGAAGGCGGGACCTCCGGGTAAGGCGGCCTCAAACAGGACGCAGTACAGGAGACCCCAGAACAGGAAGACGACCAGGAGATAGAACAGGAAGGAGTTGATGACGGGAGGCAGGAAGTCCAGGGGAGAGCGCAGGAACTTGACCAGGAAGTTGTCACTGGAAATTAGAGAGAAATGATAATGTAATAATACTAATAATAACGCCTTATTTATACAGTCCGATTAAGACTATTAAGTCCCATTATTCCAGCAGTAAGCCCAAGACATATTATTATGTGGTAAAAATCCCAAATGGGAGGATAACTTGTCATGTCCCGGCTGGGTTTCGAACCCACGACATCTGGATTCACAGAGTGCCGCCTTTACCACAGAGCACATGTATTGCACAATATACTCTGTTTAGCTCGCTGGGGGACGTTAAACAGATGCGGTATGGCAGATCAAAAGACAGGAGATCAAAGTCCCAGGACTTCTTGACCACTCTGCCAAAAGACGGAAAAAATAATCGTTGGCGCTTTAGACAGAGTTGCCGTGGGGAAGGGTCTACCAGCCGTAATATTTGGAAGTAAGAGTGCTAGAACCAACCAACCTGAACTGACCAGTCTGCCAAAATGCCAAAAGACGAATCAATAATCGTTGGTGCTTTGAGCAGAGTTGCCGCAAGAAAAGGAGGGCTACCAGCCGTAAAATGTGGAAGTAAGAGTGCTAGAACCAACCAAACTCAACATGATGAGGAGGTTGAACAATGCCGACAGTAGGTTTTGGGAAAAGGCATGGTGAAAGAAGAAGAAGATTATGTTCAGTAAGACCGGTTATAAAATTAAATAAGGCGGATTTCAGTAACACATTGTCGTAAAACTTCCAAAATATACGTCACATAAAAATAAAAGCAGTTGTATTTAGTGGTACAATCTAAAAACCTTATACATAATAATTATGAGGAAATTTCATTGGTTGGTCCCTGACTTCTGGAATCCTATCCTAGCTTGTTTGCCAGGCAACTTGACAAGAAATATTAAATACTATTCTAAAAACCAGCTCTGCTGTTAATTTTAATTTCTATATCACTTATCATAAGTTCCACCCACACCCATAAATTCCTCAACTTAGATCGGGGAAGGGTAAATGGGCCATCTCATGTTAAAGAGATCAGCTTACACACATGTTATACGTATTCGTTATGTGTTATGATTTGGTCTGTTGGTCTGTGTGAGTTGAGTGGAACATGCTGAGAAATCTTTTCAGTATTTTAGCCTACTGTGTTCACACTGTTCAGGTGTTCAGAGTTCACAGTGTGGAGATCTGCAATCTGCATGCAAGGTCCAAGCTCATTGATACCTGGCATAGGCCTTTTGAGCCGGCTGATTGTTATAGGTATAGTCAGGTATCTATATAATTTATATTATATCATATCAAGCAAAACGCTAGTTTTGCAACGCCAAGAAAAACAAAACGATATAGATTACTGTAGCCAGTAGTCACCGGGGCCAAGTGGTTAGCGCTTGCACGAAAGGTGACCTTGGTTTAAATCCCAGAGCAGTCGTAATATTTCAGGCTTTGTACTTTGTACCACTTACTCCTCGTGAGGAAACATGAGTACCTCCTTTGATGTGAGTAGCAACCAGTAGCGGAATTATGGGCAAATGATATTCCAAATATGTTATAGGTATAATCTAACTTGTAGTGTTGACTAGGCAGGTTTGTGCTAGGTATACTCACTTGTAAATTTGGCTAGGCAGGTTTGTGTGGCCATTGGGTGAGTAGACGGCTGGGTCAGTTGACTCCAGCTGTAGAGTTGGCTCTGTCATAATATTTGAGTTCTTCTCATCTTTTCCTGTGGATACCAACAAAACAAAGGCTTGAACAAAAATCGAATTCAGGAGAAAATAAGAACAATTTTCCAGATATTCTTAATACCACGTCAAGCTCTCAAAATGGGTGCAATGGCACTATTTTCAAATTCTTTTACAATATACATTTTTTGTGCTACATCTATTTCACATTCCTTGATTGTGTGATATGTTATTCTATCATTGAATAATATCTATTATAACACTTACATAATTAAAACATTTAATTCCGAGAAATTTCTAATATTAGAAATCGGAAGTACTGTGTTCGTTATTGTAAAAAAATATTATATTTTTTTGTTTTGTTTTGCGATATTTTATGCTGTATGTTGTGACATGTGAAACTGTGATAGGTATGTATGTTGTTCTGTCATAGAATAATATTATTCACGTATTTTTTTTTTAATGTTGTTTTAAAAAAAAATGTATTTTACGGTAAATCTCGGATGTTAAAAAATCGACTTCATAAAAAATGTACCTACATTTTATGATAGACCTCTTTACGTCTAAAAATGTAACATGTGTAATAAATTATTTAAATTTAAATGTTTACCCGCGGCTAAAACTACGTCACTTTCTGACACTTCCTCCATGGAATGTTTTGGAGGTGGAAAGTAGATACTAGATTTAACTGAAAATTACCGGCAAGAATTTCAATGTGTGGACAAACACCCCCCCCCCCCCCCTTTGTGGTCATGCTTGGGGAAGTCGATAACCTCCTGAAAGCTAGAACGCATGCCCACCTCAGGCATGTGCTTTTTTACAAGCTACTTTTGGGCCGTTGGAGGGAATTGTTTAAAAAACTTTGGATACTGTGCGAAGGTATAAAGTTCCATTATCTATAAAACGTTTGCAATATTACCCTATAAGTTACCTAGGGGTGTCCTAAAAGATAACTAAAAGTATCCTCAAAGGTAACTAGAGTTATCCTGAAAGGTACCTAGAGCTATCCTGAACGGTAACTAGAGTCTAGAGCTATCCTAAAAGGTAACTAGAGTTAACCTAAAAGGTACCTAGAGCCTAGAGCTATCCTAAAAGGTAACTAGAGTTATCCTATAAGGTAACTAGCTGGACGTCTCCTAAAAAGTACTCTAAGAAGTATTACCTATAGTAGCAATAGAACTCTAAAGAATTTATTAGTAAAATTAACGTGAGAAAAGGATTTTCCCTCTGATGAAAATATAGCTTGGGAAAAAAAAAAACATCGTGCCCATGTGATTTATCAGGGCTGGAAAGAGAGACATGAGACTGTATGCAATACTTTCACATTATTTTTATCGTATATGGCTGAATCCAAAGTTTCAGCCCTACGATCAAGAAATTTCAGACAAGTAGGTAATTATGTAGAACAGATCACAAAACACTTTAAAAATTAAGTTGCCTATAATCTGATTGTAATTAAAAATTAAGTTGATGTTAATAAGAAACTTCTAAAGAATTTTTATTTACAAAAAACTATTATACATATTTATAGGGCTATCGATTAGAGAGTGGGTAGTATTTTCTTTTTTGGTTATTTCTCGAGTTATTTTTAGGTAGGTATTATATTTATTACAAAATCACTGATTAGAAATTATGAAAAACGAGTGCCCCGCTAGATAATTCTTATTTACTCACCCAATAACAAACAAAATCTAAAGGCTCCACCTGCAAAACCCGGTCAGTTTTGCTGAAATCACCTCTGAACAAATCCAAAAACAAGAGAGTTGATGCACTACTCAAGGCTATGATCAAAATCGTTCACAACCTAATTCTCATTAAGATAAATTGAACAAAAAAATAAATCACAATACTGTTCTAGAATATCTTAACAAGCACACCCCGAAATCATTTGACTCTTCAAAACAAAGACTTGAACTGATAAAAATTATAGCAGTTGATACTATCGTAAAGATAAAGCAGCTATAGTACACTGAAACATTTTGAACGAATAGTTGAAAAAAATGTTATACATTTCATTCTCGACCTACAGAGTGGAATGTAATTAACAAACTGGATTTAATTATCGAGAAACCCAACAGGCGCAAGGAAACAAAACAAAACTTGGGACCTCTCACCAAACTATCTAAAACTGAATGGGTCCCTTCCACTGGGATGGGCATTGATGATGTCCGATATAAAACCAGCCAGCTGTCCAGTGAACTAATGAGAGACAGTTTTTTTTCCTTGAAATATTTAATTTCTAAATCAGGGCTGGGAGCAGGAAAACAGGAATGGCCCAATAGTTGGAGTTGAGCGTACGAATAAAAATAGAATAAATGAGTATTTTGGTCTTTTAATATTTGATTTAAACGAAAGCCATTCACTAACTGTCAGATCACTGTATTGCCGGAATGCCAATACTAAGAGAAAGATTTTAAAGGTACTTACAATTTATTTTTGAAAAAACCTTGTTTGATATTTAAAAAAATGTATTCTTCCTAACTCTACTGCAAACCCAAGGTATTGGGTGTGTAGTAGGGTTGCTCCACAAGTAGTCTTCCTAACCCTATACATATATACCCAAGGCAATGCCTTATAATTCCTACATGTATTCTTCCTATCTCTATTGCAAACCCAAGGTATTGGGTGTGCAGTAGGGTTGCTCCACATGTATTGTATTCTTCCTAACCCTATACATATACTATACACCCAACACAATGCCTTATAATCCCTACATGTATTCTTCCTAACTCTACTGCAAACCCAAGGTATTGTGGGTGTGCAGTAGAGTTGCTCCACATGTATTCTTCCTAACCCTACTGTACAACCAAGGCATTTCCCTACATGTATTCCTCCTAACTCTATTATTATACAACATACGCATTGCCCTACACATTAAGAAAGTAATTGAGAACTTGTAAAGTACGAGTATCTATATCTCATGGTAATGAACTTGTCTCATAAAATCGCCCATTCTGGATAGTTGAAACACATGAGAAATCAGAAATCACAACAAAACAGATTAATTCTTCTTCTTTACGTACCTCTACTTTTGTAAGTAAATATTAACGGAAGCCAAAATGGATACTTTTTTGTTTGACAAGTTTGAGGCATTTGGAGTTCTCCATTGCTTAGGTATTCCTCCATGGCCTCACATGTATTTTTCTGATCCTTCTGTAAACCCAAGGCCTTGCCCTACATGTGTTTTTCCTAACCCTATGTAATAAAATTCTGTTTTGTCAAGCTACGTATTGAATTTATGTTGATCTGACAGGCTACAGCCATTACTCAATAGTATCGGTTGCCTAGGTAATTCCCAGCAAGATATATTTTGAGAGGAGTCGATAATTCACTTTTTATACCCTGACAATAGATAGTAGGTACTAGTGTATTTTCTTCCCTCACTTCAATCCTAACGGTAGTAAAATCCAGAAAAATCTAGATTTTAAGATGTCCAAAGTGGGTTGACTAAATCTGACTAAAACTGGTCCTAATAATATGGTTTTAGGGAATCTAGGCGCAAACAATGGTTGGCTGGGGGATTTCAGTTGTTCGAGTGAGTAACCAAAGTTAACCTTTCACCAGACAAGTCCTTGTGCCCAAATATCGGAGGGTGCCACGTAAGCATAATTATGTATTGGTTTAGTTTCTATAATTTAACTAGACATCAAAATGACTTTTTTTATGACTTTTCTCTTGATAAGAGAAAAATCATCTGATACAGAAAATTTAATTTACTCTTATTCAGTTATTTTCTTTCATTTAATTTTCTTTTAATTGTTATTTTCTTTTAATTTAATTGTTACTTTCCTATTTAATTGTTATTGTTACTTAATGTAATTGTTATTTTCTCTTATACAACTGTAAATATATCTAGATATTTTCGAAGCTCAAGTTTCATCACCCTGATGATTCACCAACACCATCCAGCCTCCGTCGCGTAATGGTTGTGACTACTACCCGTAGTCCAGAGTTCCTGAGTTCGACTCCCGGTTGGGGCAGACTTTTCGAAGAAAATTCTTTTCCATCCAAACACTTGAGGTTGGCACTTCCGGCCCTATAAAGGCTGGGTGAGGTTAATGTGAGTAGCTGGTACGATTTCCAGCGCATAGAAGGTAAAACCCCCGTCCTGACTATCTCAAATCAGGGCGTTAAAACCAGATAGAATCAATGGACATGAAAGAAGCCTTGACATTGGATCTGGGCGTCCATATTATAATCCTCTCAAAACCGTGATATAGGCATCTTTGCCTGTCGCACGGACATGGAATTAATATTACTCATCCTGAAATATGCCGAAAATAGCATCCCGATAGCTCAACCTTAAAATGTCACCCATCAAGTTCTAACCTGTCTGGACTTTGGTTACCTTCAGCTATCTTACTAGAGCTCCTGTACAAATGTTTCATCTAGGATGACAGTTTCTAGCGCGGGTTAATGTTCGCAAAGTGTGTAATATTGACTAATTGATTAACTGTCCTGTATGACGCTTTTATATTTGAGTCGGGGGCACAGGGGTCCTCGCAAGTCCTATTGAGTATTTCATTCTAATAAAATTTCTACCATCTTCAGTTTGTCAGTTTTTAAACAGAAAGATAGAAAGAAGAAGAACAATAAAATACATGAGGTAGCATGTTGGACGTACCAGCTTGCCATCCGATCACTGACGTTAAGCAACGTTGGGGTTAGGTGGAAGAGATCTAGATAGAGGTACAGGCTATAGGCTTTAACCTCGCCCCTTGGTTCATTACTTATTCAATTTTGAAAAGATGTATCTTGTTTGTGTTATGTATGTAATAAAAAATTAAATAGTAATAATGATAGTATTTAGTTATCAGTGCTTGACCACTAGTCTAAGTCCAAGAAAGTGTTTTCCCATCAGATTAATGATGGGACCACCAAGAGAAGAGATTGCCGCAGGCAATAACCCCGCCTTTTAGTTAGGACACTAGTATTATCTTCTACTTTATTTATTTATTTTTCATACTATTTTATAATTCTTTTTTTTTTCTTTCTTAATTTTATACTGTAAATATTGTGTCCTAATAAAGATTAAATTAATAATAATAAGAGAGATTGTAACGGGAGAGAATGCTCAGAATACGGTGGACAATCAAGTCCACCAACTAATATCCCGCCCCCCCCCACACATTGTGAACACAGCACTGCAACACCAAGCACATGATCAATAATGATCATAGATCTGCCCCTAGTATAAAACCCTCGCGGCTGCTTCAAACCCTCGGGACGTGATATCATCATCATAGCGTGGCGTCATCGTGAACGATGGTAGCCAGCCAGTGGAGGAATGACTCAGTACTTCTACCACTGTATTTACAAGGAGGCTAATTATTGACAAGGGCCCCCACAACCAAGCCAATGCTGGTCTTTTCCCTGTTTAACTGTTTATAGTACTCCAGCCAGACTGCTGGTCTACTCCCCGTTTATAGTCCCCCAGGCAGACTTATAGTCCCCCAGCCAGACTTGATATACACTAGAAAATAATAATAATAATTGAATGGGTGAGTAGAAGAACCAGGAATGTCAAAAATCGACTTTTCAGGAAAGTAAAAATAAGAGTGGTATTATCATGCTAATGAGCATGCTTCCCCCACTTTAAAATCGAAAAAAAATATACTTTTAAGGGGTATTTCTCCTTCATATTCACAGAGATGATAGAAAAGAGTACATTCCTTCTTATTCTACGAAAAAAAAAAATCGATTTTTGACATTCCTGGTTCTTCTACTCACCCATTCAATTAATATTAATATTTATAACATAAATTTACAGGCGGGGTACCTATTTGATTTGGCTATTAGGTCCTGAAGACGCAGTGTCTAATTATTCTGTCTAGGCACACTCGATTTGTAGCATGTTCTTCATTGAAATCAATTCAATATTTTCTTACTAGCTGGTAACCCGTGCTACTGTGAGAAGGAAACACGCTTTATTAAGCCGAGGAATGGCCGTCCTTCCAAGGATCCTTCACATTTTTGCATATTTGCGGGGACCTAGTGAAATCCTCAGGTCAAGTCAAATCAAATTTACTGATCATTAAATTTTAAATATTCGACAAGATCTAAAATCTACTCTTCCAGACTTTTTCAGTGATACTCAATGTGTCTTTCTTTGTATAGCGTGTTCTTCACACCTCGGCCGAGGTATTTGATTCATATTGATTGTTTTTGGTTAGTTTCACACTCTTGATCTCTTTTTGTTGGCTATTGCGGGTCTTACGCACCCTAAATATACATTTTCAATAATTCACAACAAGTGAGATTTTACATTAAGGAACTGAGGTATGCAATGGAAATGTCATTTTCCAAAAACCAGCGGACACTAACCAGAATGGTCAAAGTTAGATTTTATTATTTTGGAGTAAACGGAGTTCCTTTAGCTTATAAATATTCTAGAATGATTCATCCATGGCCATTTAAAAGGAATAGAAAGACATGGAAATATCTATTTAGAAGTATGTAAACGGCCACAACAAGGACCCTGGTACCTAGACCCTATATCCTGGACCCAAGGATATGTCCAGGGGTCATCAACCTTTTTCAGACTCTGGGCCACATTTCTTTTCCAGAAAAGTCCTCGGGCCACTATTAGAAACATAAATTAAGGGGGGGGGGGGGGGGGGGGGGGGGGGGGGGGGGGGTTATTATTTCGAATTATTTCGATGTTAGATTTTGACTTCACCAGCGGATTTTCCATGGGTTTTTCCTATCTCTAGAGAAAAACTCAGAACATCTAAATTCTGAGCAGTTTAAAATTGAAGATGTTCGGCGCGAACGCCCTGCCACAGCAGAGTTAAAGCACCTTACAGGAAAAAAAAGTGAAGGTGAGCCAGCATCAATGACACGTTGAATACACCTGTTCTCGTTCTGTCAGTCGAGATAAGCAACGCCCAGCAAGGTTAGAACTTTGATGGGTGACCATTCAAAATTGAACTACCGCGATGCTGACTAATCCCGGCCTCACTCAGGATGGGTGAGGTTAATGTTAGAAAAGCTGGTTTGTGAGTTTACAGCGAATGGAGGTTGAAAGTCCCGTCTATTTTTTTGAAATAAGGTCTAGTTCTCTAGTTGGACTCTGTGATCCCACAAACTCCAACTAGACCTGATCCAAGAAATTTACCAAGGAGGCAAGTACCCAAAATAACCATTTTCTTGATAGTTCACACAATAAAATGTCCAGGATTATCTAGTTTACCTACCTGTATTGAATGAAAACATAGAAATAATAATGAATTTGATCTTGTTAGAAAAGATTGTTTGAATGGCCAGATTATACGTTTATTGGTTTTAATTGGCCTTTTGTAGAAATCAATTTTGATTTAAAAAATAAAATATTTTCATTCAAACTATCAAGATCACCACAACACAACAAAATTCAGAGTACACCCAATATTAAATTATAGTGCAACATTCACATTCTTTTGGACAAAATCTAAATCTTAGTACCTACACAAATACTACCCAAATACTTGTGATGCAGACACTCACTTTCAAAATTCTCCTTGCTGATAAATTCTTCATGCTGATCAAAATCTTCCTTGCTGATGTTACAAATTCTTTGTGCTGATCAAAATTCTCCTTGCTGATGTTACAAATTCAAAAATTTTCGTGCTGATCAAAATTCTTCTTGCTGATGTTACAAATTCAAAATTCTACTTGCTGGTGTTACAAATTCAAAATTCTCCTTGCTGATGTTACAAATTCTTCGTGCTGATCAAAATTCTCCTTGCTGATGTTACAAATTCTTCGTGTTGATCAAAATTCTCCTTGCTGATGTTACAAATTCAAAATTCTACTTGCTGGTGTTACAAATTCAAAATTCTCCTTGCTGATGTTACAAATTCAAAATTCTTCGTGCTGATCAAAATTCTCCTTGCTGATATTACAAATTCAAAATTCTCCTTGCTGATGTTACAAATTCAAAATTCTACTTGCTGGTGTTACAAATTCAAAATTCTCCTTGCTGATGTTACAAATTCTTCGTGCTGATCAAAATTCTCCTTGCTGATGTTACAAATTCTTCGTGTTGATCAAAATTCTCCTTGCTGATGTTACAAATTCAAAATTCTACTTGCTGGTGTTACAAATTCAAAATTCTCCTTGCTGATGTTACAAATTCTTCGTGTTGATCAAAATTCTCCTTGCTGATGTTACAAATTCTTCGTGTTGATCAAAATTCTCCTTGCTGATGTTACAAATTCAAAATTCTACTTGCTGGTGTTACAAATTCAAAATTCTCCTTGCTGATGTTACAAATTCTTCGTGCTGATCAAAATTCTCCTTGCTGATGTTACAAATTCAAAATTCTACTTGCTTGTGTTACAAATTCAAAATTCTCCTTGCTGATGTTACAAATTCTTCGTGTTGATCAAAATTCTCCTTGCTGATGTTACAAATTCAAAATTCTTCGTGCTGATCAAAATTCTTCGTGCTGATCAAAATTCTCCTTGCTGATATTACAAAAAACGGACACACTTCATCACATCTTAATCAAAATTCTCAGGAACAAAGAATTCATGAAAGAGAATGTGAAAAAAAAGAAAAGAAAAAACAAGGACACACTTCATCACATCTTAATCAAAATTCTCAGGAACAAAGAATTCATGAAAGAGTATGTGAAGAAATTAATGCAGAAGAAAATGAAAATAATTTAAAAAATATAAAAAAATGAAAAAAAAAACAAAAAATTAAAAAAAAAACAGAAAATTAAAAAAAACAAAAAATTAAAAAAAAAAACAAAAAATTAAAAAAAACAAAATATTAAAAAAAACAAAAAATTAAAAAAAAAAACAAACAAAAAATTATAGTAACACAAGAAACATCATCAGCACAACTCTCGACATCAAAATTAACAGCAACCAAGATATGTATGTCAAAGAAGACTTGACAAAGATCCCAGCAACCGAAAGATCATTCCAGATCCCTACTCACTCTGGTGGGAAAGTGATGGGAAGCTATCTACTCCTGGACGCATGCCTTTCCAGTATTCCCACCCCACTCTACCGTCAATCTCTGGAGGAAAAGTGATGGGAAGCTATCCCAGACAGCACGGCAGGTGACTTCCAGTCTGGATTTAAGGTGGAAATATCCAGGTGTATAAAGTCAACTGGACCTCCAGCTGTCCCGACAGCTGGATTTTTCCATTATGGATTAAATCAGTTGACCAGCCACCTGGATATTTCCAACAAAAATCCATCTAGACTCAGTCACCTGGGCAGTCAGCTGGAAGTATAACGAATCTCTCCAGCTAGGACATAAATAGAATTTAGTCAGTTGACCAGTCAGCTGGAGATGCTCCACATTTCTCCAGTTTACATAAAACGCGTCCTTTGTTGAAGACGCCATCTTTGATCTTTCGTAATTTCAGAATCATTGTGATATTGGTGATATGGTGATTGTAAATTGTTTTAAATAATTAATAATTCTTTTAAATATGTATTTCATTTAGTTTTGAACATTTTTAAATACAATTTAAAAATTTAAAATTTTAAATTTTAAAATATCATTTTAATTAGTTTTGATCTTTTTTATAACTACTGGAATAGTGTTTAGATAAAACTCGTCCTTTGTTGAAGGAAATTCAGAAATTGTGATATTTTTGTGACAAATTGTGAATTGTTTTAAATAATTAATAATTCTCTTAAATAATAGATATTTCATTTATTTGAACATATTTTAAATACAAATAATATTTTAATTAGTTTTGAACATCTTTTTTATAACTATGAAAGTGTTTACTTTGTCATTTCTGAACTCCAAATTTGCTTTCGAGATGTTTCAAAAAATAGTTCTTAAGTTTGTCTAAATCGTGACAGAAGGAAAGGAGAGGACAAGAAGCAGTTAATACTGGATCACCTTTTTCATCTGACAATAACCATCCATTTCTAGAGACATCCACTTGGACCCTAATGAACTTTCTGCACTCTGCTGTTCCTGGACCTTCAGTGGGATTAACACCTTCAGTTCACTTGGAATCATACCAGCTACCCATATTAATCTCACCTAGCCTAGCCAAGCCAAAGCAGGACCATGAATGCTAGTCTCATGTGTTAAGGGAAACAGAATTTTTTATGCTCAAGATCTCTTGACCATAGGTTGGCTAAAAAAAGGTTCTGGTTCAAGCAAAGAAACAGCTGAATGCATAGTGCTAGATAGTGAAATTTTTCACTCTGTGGATTTTATTTAGATGTACAATACTTTATAAAATATAAATATTCATTATAAAATGAATATTTCACTGATAGGTGGTTCTGCCACACTAAAAAATGATGTTTACTTTGTGACATGCTTCCTGATTTCTTGATTTAAAATTATTTGGCCAATTTACTGTGCACTGTTCATAATAACAATAATAACTATTGTGCTCTCTCTACCACCTTATTACTATGAAGGCCCTTAAATTTTGAGTTAATTTTAATTTTATATCTATTTAAAAAAAGTGTTCCACACTATTGTGTTTTATAATTTCACTAGTCTTAACAAGTCAATTTTGTTTTAATTTAAGTATAACAATGTTTTTTGGTAATAATTCTCAAAGCAAACAACCCAGCAATTCTAATTAGCCACAGCAGTATATAAATTGTCATGAAGGATTACAAATACATAATAACATTCACTAATCCATGTTCAACCCCGTTAGACATTGCTTAACTTTTGCAATTTCATGAAAACTGGTGTATTCCATGCCCCATCTTCATTTTCTGCTGGCTATTAGTTTATTTCTTTGTTATTTTTGGTTTCTCAAAAGAAATATATTTTAATTTACATAGTATTATTATTTTATTGTGATTATGTACATGTTATGAGCATATTTTATAATTGGATATCATTATTTTATTTCTATACTAGCTAAAACCTGGCATTTTGTCACCATTAAGGTTTTTTCTCATGGCCGGTGTCCCAATAAAAATAATAATAACACTTTTAACTGGAAGGTAACCACCAGGTAAGGTTAAAGGTTATGCTCAAAGCATTTTCTACCACCTAACCCTCAGAATCTTATTATTATGTGGTCACAACCATAATGAGGAAAAAATTGAAACAACGGAACCCTATGCTAGGTTGATTATCTGACTAGCGCATTAACTACTTGATTACCAGTGCACTTGAAAATTGTATTAGATATTTTAATTTTGATAATTTTCTAGTATGTTGAAGGTGGCTTAGGGGGGGGGAACTCTCAGTTAGAGTACCGTTTGGTATTGTAACCCCAAGAGGACATAGTCAGCCAGACATGCATAACTTTGAGTTTTATATATTAGAGATTATACCTACTTAGAAATACTTGTGATACATTGGTACAAGGTCTTGTGACATGGTGGAAATTTGATAGTGCATTTTACACTTTTGGGACAATTTTTTTAATAATAAACACTCTTATTGTAAAAATATAATAATGTTAAAGAGTCTTATTTGAATTGTGTTGTTTAAAACAGAGTAGTTATTTTCTTTTTCTTTCCAAATTTATATATGAAAAAAAATATACTCAAAATTGTGTGTGTGTACGTGTTAAAAAAACCTATTTAAAATTTATTACTTTATTTTTATACAAAAAAAATATTCTTCATGAGATTTGAATGTATGGCCTCTAAATTAAATAACTGAACTTGAATTTATGCCTAATATATATACATTTGTTTCTAGTATTTTTATTACTATTATTATTTGAAAAAAAAAAAAAAAAAAAAAAAATGCATATAATGGGATTCGAACCCACAACCTCAAAACCAAGAGCATAGCATTTGATTATTATGTAGTATAATGTACAGTATAGGTAAATAGGTATGTCAACATTGTGGTAGTGAGTTACTACCCATCCACTAGAGAGCGCTACAAGTAGCTGGAAATAAGTGGAACAAATCCAGTTGACTTTGGGCAACTGACTTCCAGTTAAAAGTTGGGTTACTTTCCAGTTCATTTCCAGTTGATTTCCAGGTGGAGGTCAGGTGGAAGGTGGAAATCTCCAGTTGATTTCCAGGTGGGCAAGTAGACTTTTTCCACCTAACAGTATGGTATACATCCAGTTGACTGTGCTGTCTGGGATCTACTCCTGGACGCCTGCCTTTCCAGTATTCCCACCCTACTCTACCTGATGACATCTCTGGTGGAAAAGTGATGGGAAGCTATCTACTCCTGGACGCATGCCTTTCCAGTATTCCCACCCTACTCTACCTGATGACATCTCTGGTGGTAAAGTGATGGGAAGCTATCTACTCCTGGACGCATGCCTTTCCAGTACTCCCACCCTACTCTACCTGATGACATCTCTGGTGGAAAAGTGATGGGAAGCTATCTACTCCTGGACGCATGCCTTTCCAGTATTCCCACCCCACTCTACCTGATGACATCTCTGGTGGAAAAGTGATGGGAAGCTATCTACTACTGGACGCATGGCTTTCCAGTACTCCCACCCCACTCTACCTGATGAAATGTGAAGTCAGGAAAATAATGGCGTACCCAGCCCGAAGAATCTAAACCTTGTTAAAAACAATACCTCCTAAGAACCACTGTCCCAAAGCCGGCAGATTCTTCGACTCGTGATTGACATTTAATATAACATCCTGGGTACAGAAAGCTTCGTGTTTTCATTACTCCTAAACAGATTAAAAGCCCTATTTTTTACTTTCTTATCCTATAATAAGGAAAGTATTGTATTTTTTTATTTATTTTTTTACTAAAGACTAATTGATGAACTCTAAGTGAGTAGAGCATTTTTTGAACATGTTGTTTACATTTGACATCCTAATGTGATTTTTTTTTTATTATTTTACTTTTTGTTTTTTGTTTGTTACTAATTATTAATTTGTTATATACTAAATATAATATTATATTAGGTATAAATACTATATAAAAATAAATACTAATTTGTTAGTAATTGAAAAAAATATATTTATTTTTAAATTATTCTGTATTGTTCCCTGTTTCAGCGTACTTAGTCAGGGTACTGAAACTTTTTTATTTATTTAAATATAAAACAGCTCTTCGAAACGCAAGCCATCAGGGATAGTGCCCATAATGCTCACAGCATTTCCTCGTTGAATGGCGATTGATATTTTTTGGATTAAGAAGCATTTGGAACGTTGATCGCCATTCAAACGAGATAGTTTATCGCCAATCTTCTTTACGAAATGCTGGGTTTCCAGTGACAAGGGCCCCAGAGTTTCAACAGCAAAGGCTAAAAAGATGTTGCTAATCTTGATAGATTGATATTTAGCATGATTTTTCTTTGCTGCATTCTCTGATGCAAATCCTGGACCAGCATTATCATTGATGTTGGAATGAGCTAGAGAGTCTGCACATGTGGCATCCCATACCACATGTGCAGACTCTCTAGCAGCCCTAGTCCCTACTCCTAGATATAGACGATTTTCGGGACTCCATTGAGGCTGCTTGCTTACATTGAATAACAATCATGGTTAGACTATGTTGCGTGGTACCATGGATATCCTAGGGTCTAGGGCTCCCTTGTGCTCACGCACATTATGTTTAAAGACACAAAGATATAATAATTTTATTATGTATTATTATTATTATACGAAAACATCTGGAAATTTTCGGAAATAGGAGACAACCTACCTTTATAAAAAAAATCCATCGCCGGCGTCGATGACGCGTTTAGTGCAGAGGTTCTCAAAGGATCATAATAATAATAATAACACTCTTTAGTGGAAGGTTACCACCAGGCGAGGTTAATGCTCAAAGCATTTTCTACTACCTAACCCTTAGAGTCTTATTATTACGTGGTCACAAGCTCAAATTAATGAGGAAAAATGCATGCACTGGGTGGGATTCGAACCAACGGATACCTACGCTACCTGGATTACCAGACTAGCGCTTTAACCACTTAACTAGACAGATCATAGAAGTTAAGGAACGTCTAGCGAGGTGAAGACTTGTCTTCGTGATGCTGGCATTCTGCCCCAACCCAGGCTGGGTGAGGTTAATGTGGGTAGCAGGTTTGTGAATTTCCTGCGAATGGAGGGTAACACCCCTGTCGTGATATGACTATGCAGTTGAAAGCGACGTTAAATCCAACAAAAAAATCCATCTCTCCAGAAAGAGACGGTCGATAGTTAAGTAAATCTGAAAACGAAATGGTTCACTAACGGTTGTTTCGTTTAAACTAAAAGCTAAGTGGTCAAGGCGTCTTGCCTCAGTCTAGTAATCCAGTAGTTGTGGGTTCGAAACCCAGCCCGGTCTTGTGTTTACTACTGGAATAATGGGACTCATTACTCCTAATCGGGCAGTATGAACAATGCGATACCTATAATTACTCTAAATTATCACAATATTCTGTATTATTTAAAATCAACTCTGAAATTATTCAATGGTAAAATTCCAATAGTAGCTATTTGTATGGTCATCACCATTGTCAGAATACCAACAACACTAATTAGCTGATTACTAATATATCACCCTGTTTAATTGTGAATTGATAAACGCTCCCTTCAATTCAGAAATTTGACCTGACGTTCCATAAAAAAAGAGATAACTGAACCCTGAACATTCCAATTCATATTCCTATAAAACGCCTACTTAATAGGTAACACAATAAGTTTTATGCAATTCGCACTACATTTTCGGCAGTGACCGTTTCTGTAATGCCATAAGAGTTACGTTATTACGTAATTCAAGTAACTGTCCTCGTGGTTGAAACTTCAGAGCAAATCAAATAACAATAAAAATAATTAAATTTGGATCAAAAAAAAATAATAATAATAATTTAATAGTATTAGTAAGTAAATAAAAAAGTAAAATTTCAGTAGCGTTTAACTACGAGTAACATAATTAGGTGAGTACTGAGTAGTCAACTCGGTCAAGCATGCTTAGGGTGACCAGATTTTTTTGGGGCCAAAGCGGGACGCGGCCCATTTTCGCAATACCGGGGGGGGGGGGGGTTCTGGTGTGAAAACTCTAGGAGCCGCCGAAAAGCGGCACTTTTTGACGGATCCTAACACTACTGTGTGTTAACTAACGCACGGACCAATGGCTGATAACAAATGGTCGAAAATTACGCTTTTTGGCGGCTCTCGAGGTGACGCTCTGGTATCTTCCACCAAAAAACATATTGGATCAAAACTATTGGAAATATTACTGGCTACAACTTTATAGAGAATAGTTTTTTTCGTGAAATGTGTCGTTCTAGCGCTAAACTTGAAAATGGTAAAATCTCTCCCAAAAGCGGCGGCTCCTGGCGTTAGCTCACTGAAAATTTGGTCGCAAACTTTAAATTCACAGTCTATGCGTTAAAATACATTTAAAACCATGGAAAATATTTTTTTTAGATATTATTTTTTTCTTCGAACCATCACATTATAAATTTGGCTCATTGGAGTACTGCCGATTTGATAACCCTTGCGTGTTTTTTAGTGAATCTTGTGGACTTTTCAGGTAAAAAAAAAATAATGCAAAGTAATATTAACATGCACTGAGGAATGTAAAAGTATAATGATTTATTATGTCACAGTCCTATATTCAACCCATATTTGCGTTTTTTCCAAAACGGTTGAAATGTACGTTCTTTGGTGGCACTCTTGGCGGCGCACTGGTACCTCCCACAAAAAAACGCTCGGAATCAATAGTGAAGTAAATTATATTGGCTACAACTTTGCGCAGAGTAATTTTTCGATTTAAATGAACCGTTCATGTGTTAGAGAGCAAACTAAAATAAAAAAAAAACCTGACTCCCTGGAGTTAGCTCACCGAAATTTTGTTCCAAATCTTCAGATTCGGAATCAGGGCGTCAAAAAAGAACTAGCTTACGAAGTATGCTTGATCTTCATTAGGTAATTATAAAATATTTCTTTATAATAAGATAAGGAAAGTTAAAAGCGGGACATTTTAATGGTTTTGGTCAAAAGCGGGACATTTTAGCGTCCCGAAGAGATCGCTCGGGACAGCGGGACAGACGGCTCCAAAGCGGGACTGTCCCGCCGAAAGCGGGACGTATGGTCACCCTAAGCATGCTCGACTTACACTTCAGATGACCTCTTTAAGGGCTGAAATAATAGACGTTTTTGTAATACCTCTGTGGCGCTAAGTCAAGGTTTGCGTACGGTGTAAGATAGGGAAAACCAAAGCTTATTAATGATGACTTTTAGGGCGGAATTAATAGACGTTTTTGTAATACCTCTGTGGCGCTAAGAAGTCAAGGTTTGTGTACTGTGTAAGATAGGGAAAATCGACACTTACCAACGACTCAAGTTATTGATGTTGTCTACTAATTCCGCCCTTAGTTATTTTAATGAGACGCCCTTTCACTGGTGTAGCAAAGGGGGAGGTGAGAGAGGGCGTATAAGGGAGGAATCTACACCCTTAACCCTATCGTAAATTTATACCTAGGCTAGTGCGCCCTCTGCACTTTCCTGATATACTGTATATACATGTGATATACATATACTGTATATACATGTGAAATTTGGGATTATCAAATACTCCGAATATTAAAGGAAATAAAGACACGCTTATTAATCATGGATAACATTTTTATGTTTGGGGTAACCAGAGTACAAACTCCGAAAAATTCGTAAACAAATTCCCTTCCTACTTATGTACTCGTACGTTTGTATATATGTACGTCATGAACTCAAGGAATTTCCTACTTCCTAATCACTGAAAGGAAAATTTACTGTGAGTGAGTGAATTTTTATTTGAATATCAGTCAAGCTAAAAATAGATCATTCTCAAGTTCAAATATATATTTTTTGCAAGCGCCAAAGATCTGCTATTTTTTGTTATAATTGTTTTTTGTTATTGATGTCTTTTAATACTGGTTGGGGGAGCTAAGTTATAGCTAACCGAATAAACAAAATCCGGTTAAGGAACTATAAACAGGGAGTAGATCAGCAGTCTGCCTGGGGACTATACATATTAGGAAGTAGAATAAAAGCTTTCCTAGGGGACCCTATACAGGGAGTAGAGCAGGCCGGTGAAGCCCAAAGTAATGAAATTAGTATAATAGAATAGAGGAACATAACCTTTAACTTTTTGGGGTTTTACGTCGCGTTGAATTACATGGTCATAATATTATCATGACGGGGGTTTTACCCTCCATTTACTGGAAACCACAAACCAGCAACTTAAATTAACCTCACACAGCCTGAGTGGGGCCGCTGGCGAAACTGTCTATTACTATAAAGTGTTCCGACGCGACGCGTTAACTTTTACTATCAGTTAACCAACGCGACGTGACGGAAGACCAACACCACTATACTCCGCGTATCGCTACGGTAAATCTACTATCTTTAGGCAGACGCCCGTTGGGGAAGCAGTCTGCTCAGCCAATATGAAACCAATGCTTGCAATGGGACAGCAGTCCACTCGGTAGACAAGAAATAGCAATATTTCTTGTCAAAATATTGTCTGCCTTAGGGGCGCTTTCGCCTGTGTGCTCATAAGCAATGGTTAATATTGTTGCCTATAGCGAAATCTGTGCTCTCACAAACAATGGTTCGTCTGCCTAGTGAGGGCTGTGCCCTTACAATTAATTGTTCATAATCGTTGCTTAATGGGCGCTGTTCCATTACAAGCAATGGTTCATACTGTCTGCCTAGTGAGGGCTGTGCCCTTACAATCAATTGTTCATAATCGTTCCTTAATGGGCGCTGTTCCATTACAAGCAATGGTTCATATTGTCTGCCTAGGTGTCTAGTGAGGGCTGTGCCCTTACAATCAATTGTTCATAATCGTTCCTTAATGGGCGCTGTTCCATTACAAGTAATGGTTCATATTGTCTGCCTAGTGAGGGCTCTGCCCTTACAATCAATTGTTCATAATCGTTGCTTAATGGGCGCTGTTCCATTACAAGTAATGGTTCATATTGTCTGCCTAGTGAGGGCTGTGCCCTTACAATCAATTGTTCATAATCGTTCCTTAATGGGCGCTGTTCCATTACAAGCAATGGTTCATATTGTCTGCCTAGGTGTCTAGTTAGGGCTGTGCCCTTACAATGAATTGTTCATAATCGTTCCTTAATGGGCGCTGTTCCATTACAAGTAATGGTTCATATTGTCTGCCTAGGTGTCTAGTGAGGGCTGTGCCTTTACAATCAACTGTTCATAATCGTTGCTTGATGGGCGCTGTCCCATTACAAGCAATGGTTCATATTTCCTGCCTAAAGGGCGCTGTGCTCTCACAAGCAATGTTTCATATGGGCTGTGACCTGAGTATGAGTAGTATGAGTACAGCCACGACTGCCTAGTGGGCAAACATCCTCTCGATAAACAATACGAATCTTTATAATAATAGGTTAGAGTAAAAAAAAATAGAGAATAAACAACTTACCGGCATAGTTCTTGCCTCCAATTTCTTCATAACCAAAGGCCAACTTATTTACAAGCAGTTTCCTCGGAGCGTCCATTATGAATATTATGGACCAAGTTATCACAGGCTTTGCGGGTTACTTGTTGAGGGATGGCTGATCCCCAGACTTATTTGTAGGGGTCAAAGGTCATGGCGAAATAATGAGTGTCATTAATCAATACTCTTATTCATATCACTAATATTATTATCAGAGATGTACAACAGTGAAATTTTAGTGCAAAATGCCACGACCATGTCAAAAATATTCACTCTAAATATTTACAAAAAATTGTAAGTTTATTATTGTTAATTAAGAACTCTATTATGATTATTATGATTTATAGGTAATATTATATATTACGACGATTTTATGTTAGAATATTTATATTATTTTTAAAAAACATGTAAATTTGATATACTACAGTGAGTATAGCATGAGAGGTGCGGTGATAATGTTTAATAATAACGTTTCTTGTCATTCAGTTGATTTAGTTCAAAATTGATAAGGTTTTTTCTGATGTCATCTCAGTTGATATCGATTTCTATTTATCAATTTTGTGTTATCGATAACTCTATATTATAAATGAAGAGATAAGTTACCTACAATGCCTACGTTGTTTTTTTTTGAGAAGTAAATGATGGATTAAGGAATTGAGGATAGTTATAAGGAAATGATTGTGTAATAATCATGTATTTAGCACCTAGTAGGTAGGTTCTTCAATATATGCCCATACATAGGTAATTTTATTATAACCTGCCTTTCCCAAATCAAAAATAAGACTTTATGGACAATACGGGATACCTATTAAGAACCTACCTATTAAGAACTAGGTGCTAACTACATAATTATCACACAAAGATTTCCTTATAACTATCTTCAAAATTTCTAAATTTTTGTTCAGTCAAAACAGAGCAAATTTAGTAGTATTCAAAAAAAACCATACCTAGCAGGTAGGTATTAAGAAATATTAAAGCTCAGGTATACGTCAACATAATTATGTAATAGTAAGTAAAAATCCATTTTTGATTAACCCATATAAACAGTCACAACTTATTAGCTACAGAAAACTTAAAGTTATCTCCACTTTGAGCACATTATAGTTAAATTTATACCATATTTTCCTTATTATAGGATAAGGAAAGTAAAAATGTAGGTACCTACTCTAACTAAAGAACAAATAGTACATACCAAAAGAAATATTTTACAAATTATAAACTATTACTAGTAAACTATTACTAATAAACTATTATTAGTATTTAATACATAGGTACTACAATAATATGTTTTTAATAATATTAATCAATAAAGTTTTCACTAATTATTTTTAAACCCGGTCAAACTATCTTCACACCAATGGCTTTGGTACTCTTGGTACAACTGATATGCCGAGGAGTATTTCTGTTTTGGTTCATATGTTTAGTATGAAGGTCGAAGTTTCATATGTGTGGAAGAACAGCCAGTCGGTATAGAGGTGTTATGTAACCATATTCAAATCCATGGTTCGACTCTCATGATAAAGGAATATAATATCAGGTTTGGAGTGCGTGGTATCAGCATCCTTAGTTCAATGGGTGTCACAATGTTTTTTCCGTTTCCCACGGAACACTGAAGTTAAGGGACTTCGAGCATGTAGAGGACATGGATTGGTGACCATCTTGGCTTTCATACCATTTGTGGTTAACATAATTAAATATATTTTCCTGGTAGGTAGTTATTCATAATAGGTATTGTGAATAATATAAATCAAAGTTTCTCTAAACAGGTATTTGGTTTTTTGCATCATATAGGGTGATTTGTTGTATCTTGTGAACAGTTGTACCTTGATATTTAAAAGGTTGTCTTCGGTTTCCTACGGAGCTCAACATTTTGTTCCGAAACGTTTCGTAACATTTTGCCTTGAAATTTGAACGAATGTAACGTGTTGTAAAGCAATGTTCCAGTTAGTGGGATTCCACCTCATTTGATTCTAAAGGAAAAGTGGAGCAGGAAATGTTGCAAAACGCTTGCTCTCAGTGGGAAGCTGGCTTAACTCTTGGCTTTCTCCTAAAGGTGTACTGTTCTCCCTTATCTCAACTCATTCGCACCTAAGTAAAAAGCATGGTAAATCTGCTTATGGACTTAATAATAATAATGCCGTGTCCGTGAGAGAGGGACAGATACCTAAATCACGTTAAGACCTTATGTTATACAGAGTGAATCTGATCGTGGAACAGAGTGCTGGTACATCAATGAAAATATATGAACAACTTTTAATTTACCTTTGAGATAATTTCAAAAGCTACTTTGACAGATCAAGTAAAGTACCCTGACTTCATGGTTTTTCTATCTCAAACAAGTACTTTTGTACTTAAAGTCCATAACCAGATTTACCAGCCATTTTACAGTGGTGCAAATGAGTTGAGATAAGTGAAAATGCAGGACTATTTTCTATTGAAACTTCCCTATTAATTTTCTGGTTATACTGATACTGATGTACGAGTATGGAGAAATGGTAGGTAGGTGGGTAAGTTTTCAAAAAGTTAATAAATAATAAAATAATCATCTTTGTAGCACCCTGTAAATTGGCAGTTTGCCAAAGCTATTCCAGTAGAACATCAACATCTGCAGGTCTAGAATATACAGTTATGCACTCCTCTAAACAACCTCATCAATTGTATGCATTGGGGGCACCATTGGTACGTCTGTTGGGCAAGATTCAAAACCCTTTTAGTCCGTTCAAAAGTAGTCAGCGTTGCCGAGTGAGTTAGCGCGCTAGGCATTGCACGTATGGTGACCTGGATTCGATCCCCAGGGGGGCAGGAATTTTTCTGCTCTGTTCTTGGTTGTTCGGGGTTCACTCGTATCTTGTGAGGAGAAACGGGAAATTACTTGGATGAGTAACGACCAATGGCGGCATTACTAGAGTGAAAAGAAATTAATGTAATAGAATTCGAAAAGTGAAGAAGGATCTTAGTAATGCTGCGCTACCCAAAGAAATGTGAAGAGGCCTTGTGATTCCCCGCAAATAAAATCATACTTACATACATACCCTTTTAGTCCATTCAGATTACTCAGACTTGCCACTCCCAATTTGAGAAGCCTAGTAGTCGTGATAAGTTAAAATTTACTTCGTATTTCTAAAATATTGGAGATATTATTGTATATTAACCTGATTTAAAGTTGAAAATAATAGAAAGAATATTTTTATATGACTTATAAAGGTATAGTATTTAATAGTGTAGGTACTTACCTATTGCAATAATACAAAAACAGCTATAATAAGTACCTATGCATATTCGTGTAACCCTTTGAGACTAAACTAGGTGAGTTTGCCCAGTAAAAATAACAACTAAAGAGTAAATATCTGAATAATACAACATCAAAATCACAATAAAATAAATAACTAATTAATTAACATCCAAGAAAATATCCTCTTCACTTTCATATTCAACGAATAAACCTTTGCTCGAAACCAAACTAGCATAACAGAAACAACAACATTTGAAAGTTGATAAACTGAACTCAAAACTGAGGAAGTAATAAAACCAAAAGAATAAAAACAACAACAACAACGAGAAGGGAATGGCATAAAATAATATTAAAAATTGCGATGGGGAAAAAATGGTACAAAATTAACTTCTGTGGGAATAATTTTTAAAAAAAGTTGGTACTACATAAAAACTAGTGGAGCGACCATAGACCACAAAAAAGTTCAAGTAATAAAATAAATAAAATCTACATGGGTTAAAATTTACCTTAAATATAAAAAAAAACATACCTTGAAAATATCCATACAAAGTTTTTGAGTGCAAGTTAAATCTAAATTCCAATCGATCCATTCTAAGTATAATAAAATTAATCTTGTTCAATAGGAGAGTCTCTCTCATTGAATATGAGAGCATCCTGATCCTGCTGCGACTGATAGCACTCATTCTGTCCCAGCTGAAACTGCAACTTCCTCAACCACTTGAGAATTCCGTTATTGTTTATGTTCTGATGCGACAGGGCTGCTCTGGGCGTGAAATTGCGACATTCTTGCAGCTTCACACTGAGACTCATGGAGAGCTGCAAGTTGTGAGAGAACAATATGGGAGTCCAGATTGGTATTAGTCTTGCTAGCAAGGACACATTGCAAGCATACAAGGTCTCCAGAAGATTGATGAAGTAGAAGTTGACAACAGCCGCCACCTCTTTTGAAACGTTGAGAGTCAGTATGTCGTTAGTGACTTTCCCCAGAAGTCAAACAAAATCGACATGGTCAAAGCATGTGCCTCTGTGTTGGGAAGATTGAAGGAAGACGCATGCTCGATGTAAACAGTCCAGAGTTGACACAGTATGAACACGTGGTACAGCGTGTTAAGAGGAAATACGGTGCCGGTATTGACGTGGTCAATGTAAGAGGAAAGTATTGTGTGGATATGATCTGCCACATAGCAAGCTGTTTCTTGAGGGATCGGAAGACAAGCGCTGTTCTGTAGACAAGATTGAGTCAGAGCCCCGATCAAAAGCCAGCTCAAGAGTCGGATGTGAATGAGACACTCCGATATCTCACGTGTCTCCTTCTGAACATTGTACAACCAAGGGAGATACTTGGACACAGACCTTGCATCCCGAGAATTGTTGCGGGCCATTTCAAGAATAACGTACTGGGCAATGCCAGATTTCAGCGTTCCTATGATTGTGTCTTCGTTCAACTCTACCCCAATGTATTTCAGTTTGAACGAGATGTTTAACTCACTCAAGAAGTCTAGAACGTCTTGTACATGATTCTTCATGCATTCCGACGCACCCGTGGTGTAGTACGGAACACTGCTAATGTCTAAAGTTTCGTCTTGAGCTATGGTGGGAGGTAGAATTCCTCCAATGTCCTGAAGAACGAAACTGATCAACATGAAGAAGTTTGCACATGTAATGGTGGTTTTGAACTTCAAGGCTTGCACGAGTTCAATCACAACAACACGGGTCAGCATCAACTTCTCACGATCTCGATTGAAGCCCCGATTACATAAGTAACACAAGTCAATGAGATAGTTGTACTTCAGCTGACGATACTGAATGCTGAAGCTCAATATCTTTGAGAAAGGTTCCAATAGTCCCCTACAAGTGGTGATGGCGGGAACACGCAAAATTGAAATCATAATTCTGAAGAATGGTGTCACGTTTTCAAATGAGCTGATGATTGAGATGATTGCTCGGAAGAAAGTTTCCAGCTGAGTTAAAACGGATGCCCAGGAAATGGACCCGGCACCAAGCCCAGCTTCTATTGGTAGAAAGTCCATGTAACAAGCGATGTTATCTATGATAGTCACTAGACTCTCCGTTGGTAATGATTTCTTACTGTTCAAATTTTCCAATAGTATGTGTAACGGAGCAATAGGATTCAAATCATTAAAATCAAGTAAACTTTGAACCAAACTTCTGAAGAATTGGGTTCGAGAACTTTCTGGAACAACTGTTTGAAACGTTTGGAAAAAGACACCATGTGGTGCCAACTGGTGAAGGATACAACGCAAGAATTGATGAGCAACACTCACCGCTCCACCTGGGAGATGAATTTTTGATTCGGATTGCCAGGTGTAGGACGGCAAAGAAGCATACTTAGATAGAATAGTCAAGATGTCTGGCAACATCGGAGCTGCTAGCTCTGGTTCCCGGTGAACAAACGTTCCGATCATGATGAGACATAAGGCAATCTCCTCATCACTGTATTCTTCCCTAATTGTTCCACACTCACTGCATCGCTCGAAGATGCACTCATCGCCAATTCTCAGCGTAGATTTCGCCAACTGTGGTGCTGAGTGACAAGCGTTCTGGAACGAAGGATCCAAGTCAATACTGTCAGCGTTTGGTTTCCTGTCTTGATGACTCATGGCAAAGACAGTCTGCTGTTGCTTCTGTGGTCTTCTGCCTGGTCTCTCATCGGGTTTCTTACAGTTTTCCAATATGTCTTGCGGAGGTGAATCCAGCGCCAACTGTTTGGTCAGTCTCCTAGGACTAGTACTACGACTTCGCTGCGGTAGATCTGGCTTGTCTAAACTGTTCTGCTTAGTGACAGTTGAAGGTGAAATAGACATAGAGTCCATTTCTGTTGGTGTCCTACTACAGGATATATCTTCTTTCTTCTCATGAACACCCAATGCTTCTGTGATGTGCTGAACTAAATTTTTCATGCCTTCTGTAGTGTTTGTGTTGGCTGCACTGATCCCAATAGGGAGTAGTCTCTCTTGAACCGGAAGTTCTAGCTGGGTAACACTCTGGGTAGGAGATGGTTCACACTGAGAGTAAGAATCAAAGGAACTCATGGGGGAGTGTAACATGTGGATGTCCATTCTTGAGAGAGGGGAATCAGGGGATCCCCAGGGCTCGTCGTAGTGGAAAGTTTTTGGAGAAATGCTCTTTGGCGGCCCAGAACCTGTAGCAAACAAAATTAATAAGTTCACAGTTACCTATATCCGTTCTTTTTTTTTTTTTTTTTTTTTTTTTTTTTAAGCTTTATTAGGAGGACAAACAGGCAACAGTATAAAATTAAGAAAAGAAAGGAAAAAAAAACAAACAAAATGACAAAATAAATAAGTAAAAAAGAAAAAGAAAATAACAATAATGTCCTACCTAAAGGGCGGGGTTATTGCCTGTGGCAATCTCTTCCACCCAACCCTTTTAAAAGCCTAACTAAAATAATTATAAGAGATACAAGAAAGGGGGAAAAAAAAAAAAAAAAATACAATAAAGAGATAAAAAAAGAGAAACGAAAAGGAATAAAATATATACATGGAATAGGGGGAGATAGTGAAAAAAAAGGGGGGGGAGGGGGGTGGTGTTAATTTTCCAAGAAATGTCTCTTCGTCAAGATTTTAAAAGCCAAGCGATTATCCAAAGTTCTAAGTTCATCAGGTAGCTGATTCCACAATCTAACAGCATTGACTGTAAAACTTTCGCCCATGTAAGAGGTTCGGTGAGTAGGAAGCATGAGATGTGTAGAACGTGTGTTATGATGATGCAATGATGATAATGTATGAAATGAGGAATGAAGATATGGAGGTGAAGCCTCCTTCATGATTCTCCATAGTAAGCACAAAGTCTGATGTTCTTCTACATTTTGAAATAATTACCTGACATTCTAATATAAAGTTAGGGTTTTACTTACAAAATCAAAATAATGTAAATAAGTGGCAGTAGGAAGTAATACACATACATAAATTTAGTGTTTAATAGTAAAAAAAGGTCTTCAAATCCGTTTGAAAGTTGAATACATACCCGGTTTCAGCATTCCACCGGGTGTCAGTCGTTCGCCACAAGGTGTCGGTGGAGGAACCAGATTCTTGCTGGGTTTCGGTATGGCGGATATTTGCCAGGGCGGGTAGATATCGGACGAGACGGATAGATCAGGAATGTTCTTCTCGCGTACTGTCGGCGTTGTAAGCTCTTTCGGCGATTGCTTTTCTTGTATCCTGAAATTTGGGGTGTAATGCTTTTATTAACAATATACCATTAATTGTTATTAAATCTTTTTCATAATTGGTGTATTTGACCTTCATTAGAACTAACCAGCTAAGTTTTTTTTCACTCTGGCGTGGTCGATATTTTAGGACAACCTCTCCCGTTCTAGCTTTCTGTTATAGTTTAGGATACGTTTGTTTGGTTCTAGACCTTACACTACCACATTTTTATGGCTGGAGCTCTTCCTTGTCATTTTGGTGTGATAAGGCTAGTATGACATCTCTTTAACGTCCCTCAGCAAGATAGAAAACTACCCCCTTGTTATAAACTATAGAAAACCTTATCATTGTTGTAAAGTTAAATGTAAGCATAAATTTCTGTTTAGTTCACTACAGCCTGCATTTAAAAAAAGAGTTATGAGATAGAGGTATTGTTTACCTTTGTCGCGGATATTAGATACATTTCTAGCTACGATAGACGTGGTGGCACTTACTTGTGCATGACCTGTGGGCTCACAGGGGTGGTGGGTGATTTTATCTGGGGAGGTGAGGTTGGGGACGCCACACTGAATAGAGAAGATGACACCAACATCTTGACACCCTCTCGCACTCCCAGCTTGGAAAACAAGTTGGCACAGGCCGTCTCTTTACTACCGTCGGACTGGGAAAAACAAAAACAAAGAAAATTACTGATAGTTTACAGTTCAAAAGTAGGAGATAGTTTAAATATAGGTTTCTGAAAGCAAATATTTGCCAAAATGATTTTCCTTCTCCGCTTTCCAGTCAGATTTTCTGAACTTCCTTAAGTATGGTATGATGGTTTGGTTTTCCAGGTGTGGATTGTTTTAAAAGTGCTTTTTTCAGGCTCAAAAGACTATGTCGTGCTGCTATTTGTAAATTTTTCACGACCAATTGAAATACTCCGGTGGTTTTGTCGGATTATGTGAGCGAAAAATAAGTTCAAGCGTCTTCCTTGAACGAAAGAGTTGATAAAAAGTAAAACATAGTTTCAAGCCAGCAGAATTATCTTACATTTCGCTCATTGGAATCTGGGAACCACATAGGACGGATGGATCCAATCGACTTTTTCTTCGCCATGTCATGCAGCACATCTTCCTCCTCAGAATCCTGGAACAAATTAAAATAAAAGATGATTATTTTTGCAATCTCCTGCTTTCCTTAAGCAAGTTACTATTGAAATGGCCGTAAAATACATACATTTATAATTTTAAATAAGTTATTTCTTACAACCATAATTACTAATTTTCTCCCCCGAAAAAAAATCATTTATTTTTTCGTAAGCTTAATTATGGTTCGGAGAAGTTTCCACACCACTAATATAATATAGGACAATGTGGACAGTAGGAATTATAGCCCTCATTTACTGTCAAATTTTCCTAGAGTTTATGTATTTCTTTGTGTACCTCTGTTACTCACTTGATTTTCTTTTTCTGGAATAACAGCCAGTTCCACGTCCGATCCATTTCCTTCGGGAGAAAATCTGAAAGAAAAAATAGATTATCTAAGATTTAGGAATCTAAGATTTAATCCGATTTGAACGGTTAATGTACATCATGCATTACAAAGTACCTGTCTGGTCTGGTGGTTGATAATGCAGAGTCTGGCACTTAGACAGAGGCAGATATGATAAATCTCATTTAATTATACTACAACAAAACTATTGTGTATGACCATTGACTATAGATGTTAACATGCACCACCATAATCTAATGTCTGACGGGGGGATGTCTCACTAGAGGACTATATATACAGAGAACAGACTAGCCAACCCTAACAAGCATGACTACCTTGAAGTTCTCCAATGGATTAATGGCTTATAAAGAAAAAGTCCAAGTTCTCACGGTGGTTGATCGCACATAGAAATATATGCTTCAGAACGAGCTGAATTTAGCTAAACCGCCAGCTTTAGCCAAGCTGGCTACGAAAACAACATACCTGATCTAATAAAATATAGGTAGATAGATAGATTGCTTAGGTAGAAGGGAAAAAATCCATGCTTGTTGAATGAGATGGGTACTCACGCCGGTTTCTTGAGTCGTGAGAAGGGAAGAATAGCGTGGTCTTCCCCCCAGGTCTCCAGGGACGACTTCAAGTTGCTTCTCAGGTCCGACTTGGGAGAGGCTGGAGGGGTGTCGGAATTGTCAGCCAGATCCCGGTCATCTGTGCCCAGCGAGGGTTGACTCACATCTTCAACAGGACAAACATTTCAACATTAAAAATGATGAGTTCATAGTTTCTTCCGACGTCAGTAGCGTGGTCGATAAGGTGGACTTGTAAACTTGAGTTTCAAATTCGGTACAAATTTAGCAATGTGAGTTCGAGTAATTTTGATATCACGATAAGTTACCATGTTTTTTTTTAAACAAGAATTGACGGGATGTATTCCCGTCAATATATACAAATATGATAACTTATAATTTCATAAGAAAAAATCGTTAGTACTTTTGGTTTTTCGGAGGTTAAAGCAAGAAAATAAGATAATACAATGTCAGTACAAGTTTACTTTTTCGTGATGCTCACCCAAGGCAACCCTTTTTCAATGTGGCTAATTTACTAAAAACTTGGTCATCAAATATGTAGTTGAGAGATTGGCGAATGGTTGTTACAAAACCACCAAATGAGACAAATTGCATCTTATCAATATCTTCTGCAATTAATTTAAATATCATGTATCTATGAGCAATATGTAATTACATATGTAAATTTTGTCACAAAGGAATTTCCTAAGACAAATCTACAACCTATTTCTAATATTATTACTCAATGAGCCTAATGGAATCATTTACCTCTAGATCGAGAGGGAGGGCCTCCCATGACGACTGTGGGTGGTATACGGCGGCACGCATGATGTTGGGCGTCCAAAGTATTCATGACTATCCTGATGAGCGAGACGACATTTGCCGCAAAGGATTCTTCATTGTAGTGGTACTGAAAACCAAAGTAATTAGATTTATAGTTCCAAATGCTTATTTTCAATCGTAATATGGACTTTTCAATGTTAAGAATTATATACAGCGAACTACTGTGATCTTGTAAGTAGACTTGAAATCGGATACCGATATTTGCAAGGACATTTACTTACTTAATTTAACATAGTATCTCATTATATAAATGAAATAAAATATTACATAATATATTTAATTCAACGATCAGGTGGTATATTATAAATATGTATAACAAATAGGTATTTGTATACCAATATAATTACCTAACAACCGGTGTATGTATGTACAATAGCAACAGCCAAGTTATTTTATAACTTGGTAAATTCTGTACCTCCACAGTTTTCCCATGTCTTTATCTGTCTGGTTCCACCATTTTTTTTTCTTTGGATGTGGTAATGCATGCTTTTGAAGATTACAAATTTATATACATAGTTTATATAAAAAAATAATGAGTATAGAAAATAAATTAGTTACAGTTACTTTATTTATACTACCAGAGCTGCGTAGAACTAAAGGGTCCCTTTTTTTTTTTTTTTTTTTTTTTTTTTTTTTTTTTTTTTTTTTTTTTTTTTTTTTAAAGATGAGTGTTTCACAGCCTTTTTTATTTCGTAGCCGTGAAACAGGAGCTACTGTAGACGCTTGTGGTCTGTGTTGTAGCCTGCCCATCCCGTAGTATGCCTCCCCTCTGATGGGCGAGAAGTGACAAAATACTTCCCATTTAGGTGCTGGGTCAACACGAGCGTACCGGAAGCGTATCCCTTACAAACAATTGTAAACAAATTAAGAATACAAATTTTTTGTCGGCACGGGGGATCGAACCCGGGACCTTCCGCATGGCAAGCGGGTGCTTAACCACTGAGCTAATCGCGGGCTTTTTTCTAGCAGTTTACACAAAGTATCATTAATAATAATAATAATATATAAATAATAATAAATAATACTTTTCCTTTGTGTTATTATGTCACAATTTTAGTGAGTAGCGCAGAATCATAGGACTTTACCACTTTAATTTACAATATCTTGTATTATTTTTGCCTAAGATTCTGCTACTGGTCGCTCCTTCACATTAAAGCACCTACTCATTTTTCCTCACGAGGTATGAGTGGACCCCGAACATCCAAGTACAGAGCAGAAAAAATCCTCCCCTGCTGGGAATTGAACCCAGGTCACCATGTGTGCAATGCCTAGCGCGCTAACTCGCTCTGCCACAGTGACTACTACTACTACTACTAATAATAATGCTTTTCTTTGTGTTATTATGTCACAATTTTAGTGGGTAGCGCAGAATCACTCTGCCACAGTGACTACAAAGTCTCATTACCTTGTAGAGCAGCACGAGCAGGGACATGAGCCAGGAGCGACGGGCCACAGGCTCAAGGTACCAGAGGGAGTAGTTGGGGTGGGCCTGGAAGTCAGGGATGATGTGGTGGGGGGGGAACAGGGGGAGAACATTACCTTGTAGAGCAGCACAAGCAGGGACGTGAGCCAGGAGCGACGGGCCTCAGGCTCAAGGTACCAGAGGGAGTAGTTGGGGTGGGCCTGGAAGTCAGGGATGATGTGGTGGGGGGGCGGGGAACAGGGGGAGTACATTACCTTGTAGGGATGATGTGGTGGGGGGGAACAGGGGGAGTTGATTACCTTGTAGAGCAGCACGAGCAGGGACATAAGCCAGGAGCGGCGGGCCACAGGCTCAAGGTACCAGAGGGAGTAGTTGGGGTGGGCCTGGAAGTCAGGGATGATGTGGTGGGGGGGACAGGGGGAGTACTGGAGGAGCAGTAGACTCGTGGGCAGCATCAGGATGCCCATCAAGTTGTTCTGGTCGTAGAGTTGCGGGAGATTCGAGATGAATGCGTTGAATACGGGAGATGACCTGTGAGGAAGTGGTTGATTTTTTTATTTGTTTTTATTAGTGTTTAACGTTGTTTTTCAACTGCATGATCATAAACGACAAAAAATTTACCCTTCATTCGCAAGAAATAAACAAACCTGCTACCCACATTAACCTGACCATGTCTGGGTTGGGCTGGAATGCTAGTTGCTGGACGTTGCTTAACTTTGGTGATCCTCCAAGAACCGGTGCATTCAACTCCACATCGACGCTTGTGGGAAGAGGTTGAAAAAGAAGATTTCATAATCATGAAAGGTGTCATTGTGAATGTCGTGCAAGTTGTAGTTTATAAAAAAAGCAAAGAAATCTCTGAAATGTTCATCATTGTTCAATGTTCATACATGAGCAATATGAGCATATAGTTGAAAAGGTCCCCAATATCATGTGATAGTAGTCTTTTGAGTTCAGTAATTATTCATAAGAGCCTTGAAATTATTATTTTTATGCAACATAAAAGATATTGTTGACTTGATAACTTTGTTAAGTTGCATGATGATGATGATGATCAGAGAAATTAATAATATAAGAAATATTACTCATCACTACCTATTTTAGAGTAACAGTTATAGGTAATTTCACTGATGAAAGAGTTGATATAGTAGATGATATGCTGTATTGGTACGGACTTTTAAAGATTTCCATCAAGTTGAGTACTAACGATGATATATTATGCTGTATTGTTACGGAATAGCCAATTTCAAAGATTTCCATCAAGTTTAGTACTAACGATGATATGCTGTATTGTTACGGAATAGCCACTTTTAAAGATTTCCATCAAGTTTAGTACTAACGATGATATGCTGTATTGTTACGAAATAGTCACTTTTAAAGATTTCCATCAAGTTTAGTACTAACGATGATATGCTGTATTATTACGGAATAGCCACTTTTAAAGATTTTCATCAAGTTTAGTACTAACGATGATATGCTGTATTGTTACGGAATAGCCACTTTTAAAGATTTCCATCAAGTTTAGTACTACCGATGATATGCTGTATTGTTACGGAATAGCCACTTTTAAAGATTTTCATCAAGTTTAGTACTAACGATGATATGCTGTATTGTTACGGAATAGCCAATTTCAAAGATTTCCATCAAGTTTAGTACTAACGATATGATTTGGTGACATTCTCGTACCTGAGTTTGGAAGGAGACACCTGGAAGAGTCGCTCGATCTGGTTGTATCCCAGGAGAAGGTAGAGATGCCTCAGGACTATAGTCTGCTTCTTGGCAATGTTCTTCTCATCCGTGGGATAAGCCTAAAAATAGTAATTAGGTCTGTATATCTAAGTACAACTTCTCACTTTTCTGTTTATACATTTCTGAAACTTGAGTGATTATTCAGCAGGAGTTTCTTCAGAAGGATACTCTGGGTCGTTCAATTGATATTCAATTATTTATCCTACCTAGTACGCCTCCTCACTTTTCTGTTTTTAAATTTCTGAAACTTCAGTGATTATTCAGCAGGAGTTTCTTCAGAAGGATACTCTGGGTCGTCCAATAGATCAATTATTTATCCTACCTAGTACGCCTCATATGGTCATATTATGAATATTGTTCATGAAATTACCATGTCTTGTTGTAATTGTATAATAGGCCACAGTAGCTCGTTGATTATTACATGAAGTGTTGATAATTTCAGATTTACCATATTTGTAATTTGTAATTTTATTTATTTGCATTAATCTTCTTCTTCTTTTACTCTGTCTTATCCCGCTCAAGCAGGGTCGACGTTGTTCAACCTCATGGCTTAGGTTGATTGGTTTTGGCACATTTTTTACGGCTGGATGCCCTTCCTGACGCCAATTTGCATTAATAATTGTACATAACAGGAATAGGTACTAGGTAACACATACATATTTAATGCTAGTATTTATCATATTTGTGCTAATCACGATGTGATGTCACAATTAATCAAACTCACCTTACTAAATTTATGCTTAACTTGGGACTCGAACAACCGACCTCCATGTTACAAGTCCGCCGCCTTATCGATTGAGCTACTGAGGTCAGTTTTATTTAATGCTAGTACCCCACACTAAGGGGATACAGTCCTCTTGTTTTGTGGGGTAGTTTCATTTCTTATAACACTTTTCTTTTATAGTAACCTGTACAAAATAATGTACACTCACCTGCTCAGGTCTGGATAGGAATTGCATGAGGAGGAACACCAGCAGATGGATGGTCTCCTTGTCGCTTTGTTCCATCTCGATCACCTTGTTGAGGACGTTAGTGAAGCTAGTCTCCTCAGTAACGTTCAGGGATGGGAGTTGCTGGCCCTCTGAGGGAACAAGAGATAGAGCTAATTAGTTGACTAAAGAATAGCGCTCCGACCTACCAAGTCAATCAAAATAGTTCGCGCGTTACCAAGTAATATTATACGCCACAGCACAAGTAGCACATTTCGTGTGGTTGTAGGAGAAAAAGTACAAGTGATGAAGGATGATATCTGGATAAGGGGTTTATTGTATAGAAACTGCAAATGGGAAAAGTATATAGGGAAGTATGGGTGGAAAATCAGGGAGGCTAAAGAGCAAGTAAAAGAAATGAAGAGGAAGTGAGTGAGTGTGAAAGAGATAGAAATTCTTTAAATTAATTTTATTTTATTCAAATTATGTCTTGTTCCTGGTTGGTTTGTTTGTGCCATCTATTATTATATTTGCAGCTCTAATTGTTCAATTTGAACACCCCCAATGGTGTTAAGATTTGTATAGAGCTGCTACATCAATCCTTGGTTGGTTTGTTTGTGCCATCTATTATTATATTATTAATTTATTATTATATTATTAATTTATTATTTTCCTTTACCAGTTTACAAATTTAAAAATTTATATCCTTAAAACCAGTTGTTTAGATGCCCCCTTTACGTGGGGAGGCCTCAGATATTAATCTGATTTTGTACAAGATGCCCATATATACTATGTATTTATGTTGTGTGTAAATTTAATTGTACAAATAAAGGCTACATTACGTTACATTACATTAGGAGAAAAAGTACAAGTGATGAAGGATGATATCTGGATAGGGGGTTTATTGTATAGAAACTGCAATCGTTCATACATATCTAAATGTCACCATTAGAATTAAAGCATCATTAGGATCAGAATTAAACAAATCATTTAGTGGGCACGATTATTCATTATTTATTTTACAGAATAAAACCAAAATAGATGTATAGAATTTATGCTTCATAATCACATTGCTTTAAGCGAATCTCATTTTTGTACTCGGGGACAAATTGTTTAAAGATTTCGGGCAAAAGTAATAGACAAAATCGAGATCTTAGGTCATGACTTAGCACAGCTTTCCCCGTCTTAGACAATACGCAAAATCTAGACTTAGATTCACAGAGGTATTCCAAAAACATCTTTTAATTCCGCCCTTAATCTTGCAAGAGAGCAATCAGATCTTTTTGTAGGGTAAAGACAATGCTCTTAGATGCGTTCTAAATACTATCCTCCTGAATAGTTGAGAAATAGGTGGTAGAGTTTCGTTAAGTCAGTGAAGACAATATTCACATCACAGAAAAAATGGACTTGTATAAAAATTCTAAAGATACAATTACTTACATACGGACAAGATACAAAAATATTTATGAGGTAGACGTGCATAAAAAGTTCAATATTACAATAAATATAACAGTGCAAGTTCATGCCTAATATTCCTGAGACGTCTCTACTTACTCTCGTCTTATTCAGATCAGACACAAACATCAGTTTGCTCCATCAATCTTATAATATGCTGGAATAATCACCGTCTGTAGATACCAAATAATAATACTTTACACTCATATGCCATCAGATATAAAATGCAACCTTTAACAATATGTACATACATTGAATAACACTTAATGTATAAAACCAATATACTCACCTGGTTTTTGTTCTAAGAATCGATCCATTGAGCTACGTCTTCACAGAAAGATTTTAACTTTATGGAGTTTATATCTAATTTTAGGTCGAAAAACACCCCACATATCGATTTAAATTGGATTTTATTTTACTTCCTACTCTACATGTTCACATCTGTCACCAAGAAATTGGACATACTCTGCTGGGTTTTGGCCTCGGGAATATCCTGAGTTTCTTGGTCAAAACTGTCGTTTACTTACCTAAATAATAAATTATCATGTCCAATCTTAACATTTGTGGCGGGACAGTTTAGATAGCTTGATTTGTTTTCCTTCCAAGAGTTCCATCTTTACATACATGTCTATAATACAAGACTTTTTATCCTGCAAGCATGAGACTAAAGAGTTCATCTACTGTCTCGCAGTTCTACACATGTGGTAGACTTATGTACCCTACACACATTTAGAACTACTTATTGGTATAAAAAGAGATGTTTTTCTTAATAGATTATCACCTAAAGTAAATATTTACTACCTACAGTTTACTTCCTCTCTTGCTACAATTATTTGATTGATTCTTTTCCATTCTACCTTTTTTTCCATTATGGAATGATGGGTTTATAAAATATAAATAATGAAACTATCCCGTAAAATTGTATACCTAGTCTCTATCAAAACTAAAATTTGTAGGTGTCTACTTTAGCTCATAACTGATTAATAAAAAAAATCATAATATTCTCTTTCAGTTTTATTTGAAATGTAATTTGAAAAAAAAAAAAAAAAATATAATAACAGATTTTGAAAAGCGCCTAGGTACTTAAAATTACTCTAAATTTTAGTGAAAATCTAGAAATTACTACTATCAACTACAAAAAGTCTAATTCCGGGATAAAAGACGCATTTTTTTTTCTACGATTTTTTAAGTAAATGTCTGGGAATAAGGTTAGGGTTCTAAATATAATTATAACAATAATAATAATGTGACAAAAGCAATTCATAGGGAAATAACTACAGGTGTCAATACTATTGTAAAAGAGATCTCTAAAAATAATTTTACTGGCTAAAGTAGTGTTTTAACTTTTTTTAAATTATCCCTACATGGAAACTAATAATTACATCTAATATCTAATTATAGGGTAAAATTATAGGTATAAAATAATGATATTTCATCATACAAAACTAGACAAGGTTACACAAAATTTAGGTGATGTAAAATACTGCTACTTACTATTAATAATTTCAAATCATGTTACTTATAAATTATTAATTTAATTATAATTATTAGGGTTTGCAATCTAAATAATTTTATTGATACAATAAGCTTTTAATTGCAGTGGTAAGCTGAAATATTGGAAAAAAAGTGAAATAATACTTTGAATAAAACAATTTTTCAATACAACTGCATCAGCTAAAAATTAAACTACATTGTAATTTTGTGAATGTTGTACCATTATAAAGGTAAAACAAAGTCAATATTGAGCTATAAAAAATATCTAAAATTACAATAATTTTGTAAATAATCCTTTAAAGTTGTAATAATTTTCTACAATCTACTCAAACGTTAGAATATCAGCTAGTCCGTGTTTTAAATATGACTAAATACATAAAATTGCTAATGTCCAAATAAAAAATCTAAAATTAAATGAAATGTTCCAAAATCTAAACTACCTGATTCTAAATAATTTATAATTATACGAACGAAATGAGAATAACACAAACCTAAACCAAATCGTGACAGTTTCCTCTTTGGCAAAATAGGAGCTGAGTATTGTCTGTTGTAGACCTTGTCTTTCTCTGCATGGGATGAAATGATATGAAAAGTTAGATGAAAATTATAAATACCTTGATAAACCATTTTAATTTTTCCAAAATTTTCATCAAGAGGATCGATGAGGTTACACAAATACACATGCCCTGATCCTGCATTCTCCTTTTCTGATGCGCATCACCTTATGAATAAAGTATGTAGGTCGCCTCAGTAAAAATTGGTCTGTAAATATTTTTAAAAGTCTAAAAAAGGTCTTTAAAGGTATCAAAATTATATTTACAACTACACATTTATTTATTGAGTAGGTAAAACCCACAGTTGTTGATTCAACAAATTGATATTGGTTTGGTTTAGATTGATAAATACCTAAATACATAATATTTCTTTTGTTATAGGTAGGTACTAGAATACGAAACTATGGATAAAATTAATGTTCATATATGGTTGCAAATTGGATCACTCAAAAATATCCTTCCTCCAGACTATACTGATTCCTTACAAAAATATTTTTAAAAGTATATAAAAATTTCTTCAATTTTCGTTAAAAAACAGTAACTAGACAAGGTGGCGCCTAGTATTTCTACATACCGTTGTTGTTCGTGGCGTCCACAGACCCAGGCGTGGGCATTCTGAACATGGGAAACAGAATGCTGGCCCCGACTGTGCTGCGGGGTGACTGAGAATCTTAGATGCAAAAAGAAGAAAGCATAAACGTCACACAGAACACCCAGAAACACAAGAAAAGAGAGAAATGAAAAAGATAACAATCAATACTTTCTAAACCCTATATGGGAACGTTGTTATAGAAAGTAACAAAAAAAATGTGCCCCTAGATCCGCCGTATTACTTTTACAAGTTAAGGTTCAGTAAATATTCTTATACGTACATATACTCATCTTAAGGTGCTAGGCCAACAAAAGTGCACCGAAAGATGAATAATTATGCCCAACAAAATTATATTTGTAACCAAATTTTGATTTTTTTGGGGTAAGAATGCCGGATCTAGAGGCAAAAAGTAAAATGAAAATGGAACACCAAACAAGATATTCTAACATGAGACAAGTCGTTGTATCCAGTGAAAAAAAAAAAAAAAAAAAAAAAAAAATGCCTAGAATACCACCTCCATCGACATAGATATTTTCATATTTTTATTATTTTAAACAGTTATAATTTTATAATAACAGTATGATTTTTTACAGCATGAATTATTCCAGACAGAACCTACGCAAAGTTTTAATTAGTAATGTTATTGATTGATCAATTTTTGTATCATGTCAACATGCATCCACTAATATTCAATTGATCCTTGAATTTGATACATTTTGAACAAAATAGTGTACTCTACTATTTTGAAAAATAAACTATTAAGATAAAATAATATAAAGCAGTCAATACTTGGTAAATAAATAAATTATTTGAGAACTTCCACGTTTTGACTGGGATTAACTCACACAACCCCGCACTCCTGTTGATCGGGATATAGTGCTCTAGACTCTTGACTACTACATCTAATATTATTAGACTCAAAATGAACTAATATGAGGATTATAGATAGTAAAATGGTTTTTAAAGAAAAATATCTATTTATTTACAATTAAACTCCTATTTATGAACGGAATATCGGCCCATGAGTTTTATTTTTTGTTGCTTGATGTCTCTCTACGTCTTGGTTATTCGAGAGTAGAATAAAATTGAGACCTTCTAAAACATTAACAGCCCTATTTATGAACAGAAAACGCCGTCTGAGCATGAGCAATGTCTTAAGCATGATTTCCTTTAATATTATTGGCCAATACCTTCCTTGAGACATTGCTCAGACACATTCTCTGTTCATAAATACGGCTGTAAGTAGTTTTTTTTTAATTTTAAATTAGATAATTTCATTGGACAAAAACAATTTTCCTTTATTTAAATAATTTCACTGGCCAAAACCATGCTTGTTTATATCTTGAGAAAATTGATACATTGATGGGGGGATTCAATGCTGAAGAGAGAAATAATATTCAGTTCATAAATACAACCGTGAGTCTGCACCAGAAGCGCCTCAGAAGAACAGTACAAACCTATACAAACATTACAAACTCACCCTTGCTCAGATCCTGCCGGGTGAGCATAGAGGCAGGGGCGGACATAGTCCTCTTGTAGGGACACTTGTGACCGAAACTGGCGGTCAGGGTTCTAGCCAGATGGGAGTCTGAGGATTGAGTGGACAGCGCCTCCTGAATACGGTTCACTTTCTTCACGAAGTGTTCGTTGTTGAAGTCGAGATTCAAGAGATCTGAAAAGATTTTTTTTTACTAAATCGACGGGGGAAATTCCCATTTTACAAAAGCAAAGCAGTACAAAAAATTACAAATAAATTGAGATAAAATTAAATCAAAAACCTGACCATGGTCATGTGTATATTGTTACATTTGTGTATGTATGTCACACAATAAATAACAGCACCTAGGATCAAAGGATCGTAGATAATATGTACTCGTATGTCCTATTTGGGCAGTATAATAGTAAGTTTTTCGAAGCCATAAAACAGTACTAACTCTAGAACCTTGTGTTGCGGCTCTACCGACTACCGAGCCTCCCTCTGATGGGTGAGAAGCTACACAGAACTTTAAATTACCTCGCAAGTACGAAATATCAGCGGACCGGTCCACATTGATTTGGGCCTCCAGAAACATGGTGTCAAACCGGTTGAGGAAGAATTCCCAGGAGATGATCTTCCTGTCGCTGAGAGCATTGTGGAGCTGATAGATGGACTGGACTACCATGGGACGGTCTACTATCACGTTGTCAAACTGCGTCTCCAAGCACATCACTAGAGACTGAGAGAAGTTGAAAGAAGTCAGAGTGAGAAGGGATGAAAAATCTTTAGCTAGAAATTCTTTAATTGAAAAAAAAACTTTAGCTAGCATTGTGTGCTTTCCCTTTCTCTTCAACATGACGAAAGGCAAGAGGAGCGTAAGGTTTGCTCTATTGCATACTTGTCAGTTGCAAGAACATGTTTTTCGAGAGGCATGCGTGAAAAGCATGCGTTATTTTGAGTTTTTTTTTTAAGCTTTATTAGGAGGACAAAGTACAAGTAACAGTATAAAATTAAGAAAAGAAAAAAAAAAATCAAACAAATGACAAAATAAATAAGTAAAAAAAAGAAAACAACAACGTGAAGAGGAAAAGGACGTGACATTCCAGTAGCGAATATTTTCTATCCTTAAATTCTAAATCGGCTGGAATGGAAAACCGCAACTTTGAAAACCAGGGAGTTGAAGATTGACGACCATATTCAAAGAAGTATTGAATGGGTGAGTAGAAGAACCAGGAATGTCAGAAATCGACTTTTCAGGAAAGCAAAAATAAGAGTGGTATTATCATGCTAATGAGTATGCTTCCCCCACTTTAAAATCGAAAAAAAAAATACTTTTAAGGGGTATTTCTCCTTCATATTCACAGAGATGATAGAAAAGAGTACATTCCTTCTTATTCTACGAAAAAAAAAAAAAAATCAATTTTTGACATTCCTGGTTCTTCTACTCACCCATTCAACTATCGATGAATGAGTGAGTTCAGAATAATGATTCCCCGAGTGTATTGTTTCTAATAGAGCTCGAGTATTCCAGTTAGAATGGCATTTTTATTTTATAAAATTAATACAAATGTAGTTTGCAATATACCTATAGGTCTCTAAAGTCTAGAAATAACTGAATAGGTACAAAATATTCTAGATAAATTTCAACTTTTTCTTACTTTGAGCGCAGTATCGTGTATGGTTCCCAGGTAGAGCGTGGCGCGCTGAGCCACATAGGGACTGATGTCATCCATGCTGGAGATGAGATGGCAGAACACGTTAGCCAGGGCTGCCTGCAGGGAGGTGTCACTCTTGAGGGGTGTAGAGTCCATGAACCTAGCTATCACCGTGGACCGCTCCACTGAGTATGACATAAAAAGATTTCATTTACAATTTTACATCATCCTTAACAATACTAGGTTTATCCTCTAAGAATGAGACAAAGATTCCATTTACTGTTACAATAGAAAGATAGTCTTATTCATTGGTATAGGAAGACTTTCTCAACGTGGTACGTGTTTTCTTACTGTCGCACGCATAAATGTAAATACTACATAGTCGAGGATAGTAAGTTAGAGTAGGTACTTTTTTAATGGACATTTATTTAAAGAGAGTTCTGTAACATTCAGAGTCCTTGCCCGTTAGAATACTGCTATTCTTCTTACAATTAGAACTTTTGTGGTATATGGGAATTAAGAATGACTTCTTTTACGATAATACTTTTATTCTTCTTAAAATTAGATTTTTCGTGATATAGGGATTGAGTATGACTTCTAGGACGATTTTTTCAATTTTACCTGCTGTAAAGCGAACTTTCCAGTCGGTGTGATGAAACTCGTCCTGCACAATTTTCCAGAAGACTTCTGATCCGTACTCGAGGCTGATGCAGTGCAGCAGAATGGGCACCCCCACCTCACAGATGTGGGAGTGTTCGGCGTTACACAGCTCCCATAAACTGGAACAAGAAGGGAGAGTAAGATAATCACATGGGGTTGAAACTATCAACGATTAATCTGCAGTATTTTTCAAAGCTAATTAATAATCCTCCACCATCGTTCTACCTCTTTTCACGGCTACCATCTTTCACGATAACGCCACCCTATGATGATGATGATGATGATGATGATGATGATGAATAAATAATGTGATCTCGATTTTGTCTATTCGTTTCGCTCTCAGCTTCTAATATGGTGGTATCTACCTACAAGGCAGTCAAGGAGGTTATAGTTACAAAAATAAATTTATTAGGTAATGCATCCAATGTATCGATTTAATAATACTATGAATTCATTTGAATACATTAATGTAAACGATAACTTACATTTTGATTATTCTATTCCTTGTCTGAATCAATTCATACTAACTTTTTAATGATCAGGTTTTCCTGGCACCAAACCACAAAGCCCTTGTGATCCTTCATGGCTTTACTGAAAGCGTCCCCATGCAGAACAAACAAATGAAGACTTTGCAGCAAGAAGTAGAGAATATTCGATTCTTTTGTATTGGGCAAATCCTGAAAAAAATTGAATAGTTTGAATATGTTTGGGGTATCATCTAAGAAATATAAATTTGATTGTAATATTTCTTAAATATAAGAAAATGTTCAATAAATTCCTAATTTTTTTCTTTTTTTTTTAAATGTTCATTAGAACATCAGTCCTATTTTAGATTTTAGTACTTACCTTTTTTCCTCGTAGTATAATAATTTTTATTTTAACATTAACTATAAGACAAATACTTCATTCAGAGAATATGTGAAAGGGAATGAGCCCGCAATGCTGGCTGCGTTCCCCCTCTGAATGGCCAGGCTCAAACGTTAGATGAGGTATGATGCTGCTCTCTTATTTCCAATCTCTTCAACTAATTTGTTTCCTAATTCTTGCTTATCCTAATCCTAATACTTACCTTGAGTATCTGATGAATAAACTGCAGCTGCTGTGGCAACTCGGTCAAATTGAACTTGAAATTTCCGGCCGATGTTTGCCAAACGTCGTCATCCAGAGGTTCGGGGTTCAATTCCGGGTCCTGGCATTCGTTTTCACTGCGTCTTGCTGATCGCTTGTCTTCCCCATCGGAGAGGGTGACCGAGCGGGTCATGGCACAGGGGATCGAACCCCGGTCATGAGAAAGAATGGGAGCTAGGTCAAGTTGTTCTACCACAGTTTCTACTGTGGCTGTCATTATCTGGGGGGAAATATGAGAATTCAATGACGATACAAAGAAAATAATAATTATAAGAATAAGCGAATAATGTTTATCTTGGTGTACTTTAAATCAAATTTACGGTAAGTCAATTTTGTTAGTATCTATCATTTCTGTGTTTGAAAGTGAATACATGATGGAATAGAGAGTCTTTGGTGTGAAGAGAGTCGCTATGAACGGTATAAGAAAAAGCTGATGTAAAAAAATACATAATATATCACTATGTCAAACTAATTGGTAAGCATATTCGTTTTAAAAATACTTGATTGAATTTTTTTAAAATAAAGATGCTTTGAGGTAGAAAAAACTATCACAGTAACTAAAAGTTTATATTTAACATTTTCATTTGAATGCCCTTTAATCATTCGGGATAGTACAGTTAGATATTTTAGCAGTAAAAATCCTCTATCACGAAAATGAAAAAAATACAAATTTTTTTTTAGTTTCCATGGGTTTATCTATCAATCTAGGTACAACACTTAAAATGAAAATTATTTGCATCTAGGTACAACACTTAATTTAAAACTAATTTATGGTGCAAAGTGTTCAAAGATGAAGGTAGTAGGAATCCAATGGATGTACGTCTAACTTCAGGAGAGGCTTTTACATATAAATGGAAATCTAAAAGCCAAAAGAAATATTGGAAAAGAGATCTGTAAAAAACAAGTTACCAGCTAAAAAATGAGAAAACATTAAAAGGTCAGGAATGGAACTAAAAGGTAATTGGATAATTTTTTTTTTTTTTTTTTTTTTTTTTAATTGGGGTTTAACGTCGCTTTCAACTGCCATGGTCATATCACGACGGGGGTTTTACCCTCCATTCGCAGGAAACTCACAAACCTGCTACTCACATTGACCTCACCCAGCCTGAGTGGGGCCGGGAAAAGCCAGCGTCACGAGAATTAGAATTTGAATGGTCACCCATCCAAGTCTTAACCTCGCTGGATGTCGCTTAACTTCGGTGTTCTGAAGGGAACCGGTGTATTCAACATGCCATCGACGCTGGCTTTGGATAAATTATTTTGTAGAAATTATGGCTAAAAATGATAAATTTGACATTTGAAAAATAATAAAATAAAATGACAGAAATTGAGAAATATTGAAGAAATATTTGAGTAAGAAAGACGACACATTACGATAAGTATCAAATAGAAATTGAACAAAGTTATCTACGAATATAAAAGATAGTAAAAACAAAACTGAATTAACTGAATACTATGTGTATAAGAAAAACGAATCAATTATCTAGAAAAGGAATTGATGGTGACTCTTAATGTCAATTTTTTACTATACATATTGGGAAAACATCATGTACAAAATAAACGAGTTCTAGGAATAATCTAAAAGGGAACGAAAGGTAAAAACCTAAACGCGAAAGAATTAATAATGATCTTACAAAACAAAAATATAGACACTGAGAAGAAAAAAGACCTCTATGGAAGAAAAATCTAAGAAAAAAAAGAGACAGTATAATTATGATGAGATCAGTAGAAAGAAAGAAATCGAAGAGAGTTTTCTTTATGTTATGGCAATTAAGTAACTAAAATAGCTGAAAACAGTATTGACTGTCAAAATACTCAAGATCGAATATCCAAACAACTCAAAAAAGTAATTGACCATGATAATAATATGTATGTTCATGAAGTTATCTTCACTAAATAGAAATAGAAGAAGGAAAAAAGATCTAAAGAAAGAAAGACGACACATGATAAGAATTGTAGAAGGAAATGTTGGTGGTGTGTAATTACGTGAGGCATATTAACCAGAATGCCCCCCACTGTGTTCATTTCCATCATGTTGGGAATGCTCATCACCATATCGGGCTTGTTGTCCGCGCACTTCTTCTCGTTTTCGGGCGGTGACCGTTTGGATGTTCCGTCATCGATTTCTATCTCTTCGTCGGGAGGCTGAAAAGACCAAGAAAATTCATTAGATACTTCTTAACTTTTCTATCAGCTTGCCTTTTCAGAACCCAATTCGGGCGTGCACTGTTCAACCTCTTCACACGGTTTAGTTAGATTGGTTCAGACAATCCTACTTCCACATTTTACGGTTGGATAAGGTCAACCCTGTTCAAGATGCCAACGAGGTACCATGAAGGATTTAGAAATGGAGAAATATTAATGCCTCAACCATGTCACATCAGAAACTATCCAACATGGCTATCGTTATTATCTTCAAAAGCATTTAAAGAAGAATAATTAGTTTATTATTATAGTGATTTCCTCTATGTTCCAACTATCTAAAATAATACAGTTTTCTCCCCGAAGGGACCCGAAAACTGATATTTTGGGTCAAGCAAAGCTCGACCCACCTTGAGAAGTACCCCCCCTTCCCCTACCGTTTCGGACTTAATTTTCCTCGTACGTCATCATTATAGAGCCATTTTACCTTGTGAGAACTTCCAAATTCGAACTTCCCATGAGAACCTTTTGAAATTTCCCATGATAAGACAGGTAGTTCGGTTAGGTTAGGCCTGAGCTGGGGGTCCTTGCTTCAGTGAATTAAAATGCGGAGCTGGCAAGCATTTAAGTGGGTGGGTCGAGCTTTGCTTGACCCAAAATATCAGTTTTCGGGTCCCTTCGGGGAGAAAACTGTATTATTTTAGGTCAGAGCTGCAGCTCGACCCACCTTGAGATGTGTTTGTTATCTGCCAGCTCGTGGCCGGGAATACACTGTGATATAGTCGGAAGAGATTTTTTAAATCAGGTTCCAGAACACAACGGAAAATAAAACAGACAAGTTGCAGAGGTATTGGTGCAAAACAGAGGCTATAGAAAATATTGTAAATTTCACTTACGAGAGTAAAATGAATATTTAGCATTATTAAGAATAACATTCTACAGCGAGAGGGTACAAATTACAAGTAGGAATGTATGTACCGTGGGATAGGAGACCAGACCAATAATATCAAATAAATACATAGTTACATGAACTTGCACAATATTTGATGCACATGGAAGATAATGAACAACATTATTGACATTGCTCACAAGGAACAAGAAGTTACCCACCGCCTGTATAAATTACAGGGTAGGATTAAAGCTTAGAGGGGGTCCTCAGTCCCCAGAGGAGTCTTTTGAAACTCGATTTTGCGACAGTAATGCCTCATAAAAGTTGACGTGGATCGCCAATTTGCCCAAGGGGGATATTTGTCCTTGACAAGTCAAAGTTGACAGAAGAACGTAGGCTCCCGGAGGAAGCAATGATTCCTGCCTCCTTCAGAGCTGTCGTGCTCCAATTGGCAATCACTGCATTAGAAGCTGCCTAGACTTTGACCCTTGAAGATATGGGCAGGTCTGGAATAACCAGTGAACTGCAACTTTGATTTTTTTTTTTTTTTTTTTTTTTTTTTCATATCTAAAAGGTTATAAACCCACGAACGAAGGGGGGACAAGTATCCTTGTAGTGCGGCTTCTCTGAGGTCGTGGGCGAGGATGAGAAGAAGAAGAGTGTCATTTTACAGCTTCAAGTAAGGCCTTGGGCTCAAACAATTAGTCTTCCGAAGGAGGAATACCCTTCAGAATCCGACGCGGGACCTAAATCGCTGGTACAAACAGGCTTCTCCGACTGGCAATCGTTTGGGATCTCTTTCCGCTAACGTACTGAAGAAGACCCTCGGAAGCAGAATCCTCCGAGGGCAGTTCTTTTATCCGGTCGTTCTTTGACGACTTCACAGAAGGATATACAGCAACGATCTTGTTCGTGACGTCTGCGAGTGCAGGGCGTTGGAGAATTAGGCAGTGGGATAATATCCCAAAAGCTCCGTTCATATTAGCTAGGAGATCCGCTCATGCACTTGGCTGGGCCTTCAGTTCCTAATTCGGCTGCAGACGAGCGAAGATACCATGTATCTAATGCTGTTCCAACTTGTAGAATTGAGATTCTGATATTTGCGGCCATTTATTTCGGCTTCAGGAGATGGAAGAGGAACATCCGGCTCACGTTCTTTTACGCAGGGGGTAACATCGAACGGAAGGTCTGGAGTCGTTATAACTTCCTCGTGCTCGCCCTACAGGGGAGGGGCTTCCGGAAGATAATAGTCACCCTCAGAATCCTAGGCTTCCGAAGGGTCAGACGCCGACAACTCATCGTTCTGGACGATCAGTTGAACATGAGTCGGCTGGAGCCTGGTGAAGAGAAAATTCATGGCTTGGAAGTCCTTTTGTACTTGGAAGCGTTTGTCAAGAGTTTTTTTTTTTTTTTTTGTGTCCCAGAATCTTCCGGAGACTTTGTTGACAGGGACGATTATCTGGAGACTGGTATGGAAGCATTTCCAACCAGGATTCTGTCCGCTGCTTCACGAGAAATGAGCTCCGATTTTAGAGGAGCTACAGCCTGAGTCATGATATCGTATGACTGCGATGATCCACGGATCTGCTTTTCCATATCCCTATAGTGGTATTCCTTCAAGACTGACGCACTTGGATCAGAAGCCCGAGCTATATCTAGCGTGGGGAGGGCGAATCGAAGCTTGTTAAGGACTGTTGCATCCACTTCAAAGCCGAAGTCGATCGAGTTGATCAGCGTCCAATCTCACCAGCCATCAGGTAGAAACCTTTTTTTTTTTTTTTTTTTTTTTTTTTACACATCCTTCAGTCGAGACAGGACGTCATTGTCAGATGGCAGGTCACAGAGAGCCCCCAAAGACTATCGAGCATTGGTAGTCAAGTGGGGATAATGCGCTAGTCTGGTAATCCAGGTGGCGTATGGATCCGTTGGTTCGAATCCCGCCCAGTGCATGAATTTTTTCCTCATTAATTTGAGTTTGTGAGCACATTATGATAAGACTCCGAGGGTTAGGTGGTAGAAGATGCTTTGAGCATTAACCTCGCCTGGTGGATAACTTCCACTTAAGAGAATTATTATAAAGATGTTGCCGTAGACATCTCACAAGAATACTAGGCAAACAGTGAGTATTGGCTGTATTTTGACTCTTGAACGGCTTAAATTATTGAACAACGATGCAATATCCGAAGCAAGGCACGACCAGAAAGGAGAAGGGGATCAGGGAGACGCGCCCAAGCGAAAGGCAGACGAAGAACCACTTCACGCCTGAAATCCTGAGCAACGGCTCGACTGGTTCCAAAGATATAGGTACCAGGAGACAGCCGAGGGGTCTAGAGAGACACACCTAAGCCAAGGAGGGAAAGAGTCCAGCCCACAGATCAAATATTTTAGCAACGGCTCGAATGATACCAGGGGTCTAACCACCAAGAGACGGGTAAGGGGTCTAAGGAGACGCACCCAAACCAAGTAAGGACCGAGTCCAGCCCAGGGCTCAAAATTTTGAGCAACGACTCGACTGTTACCAATGGCCTAGGCACCAGGAGACAGGCAAGGGGTCTAAGGAAGCACCCAAGCCAAGGAGGTACGGAGTCCAGCACACGGTTCAAAATTTTGAGCAACTGCGCAACTTCTACCGATGGCATAGGTACAAGGAGACAGGCAAGGGGTCTGAGAGACGCACCCGCCAAGAGGGAGGACAAGGTCAACTCCACGGCTCAAATCTTGAGCAATGGCTCGACTGGTACCAAAAGCATAGGTACCAGGAGACAGGCTGAGGGTCTGAGAGACGCACCCGCCAAGAGGGAGGACAAGGTCAACTCCACGGCTCAAATCTTGAGCAATGGCTCGACTGGTACCAAAAGCATAGGTACCAGGAGACAGGCCGAGGGTCTGAGAGACGCACCCGCCAAGAGGGAGGACAAGGTCAACTCCACGGCTCAAATCTTGAGCAATTGCTCGACTGGTACCAAAAGCATAGGTACCAGGAGACAGGCTGAGGGTCTGAGAGACGCACCCGCCAAGAGGGAGGACAAGGTCAACTCCACGGCTCAAATCTTGAGCAATGGCTCGACTGGTACCAAAAGCATAGGTACCAGGAGACAGGCCGAGGGTCTGAGAGACGCACCCGCCAAGAGGGAGGACAAGGTCAACTCCACGGCTCAAATCTTGAGCAATGGCTCGACTGGTACCAAAAGTATAGGTACCAGGAGACAGGCCGAGGGTCTGAGAGACGCACCCGCCAAGAGGGAGGACAAGGTCAACTCCAAGGCTCGAAATCTTGAGTAACGGCTCGACTTGTACCGAGGCACAAGGAAATCAAAACTCATGAGCCCAAAATGAAAAATAAGGAAAAGAACTTCTGTAGCGCTGGAATATAACACACGGCGCGAAGACAGACTGGAACTTATCAAAATGCCACTTGAAAATATATAGACACGGCTCGGAAACGGGCCGTGAATTGATTAACTTTCACCATATAAAGACAAAATAGATTGCACAATAAATTGTTGTTACTAGGTCAAAAATCAAAAGAGATCTATCGCATGCGAAAGCCATACAGAGACCGCAAGAAAAAAGTTCAAAGGCCGTCAGGCGCAATGAATTAAACTGAGTTGCTCACCGGTCAACTGCACAAGGCAGAAGATGGAGACTCTCCCCGGTGAAGCATTTAGGCAATCGCATGCGAAAGCCACTCAGAGACCACAAGAAAGTTCAAAGGCCCGTCAGGCGCAATGAATTAAACTGAGCTGCTCACCGGTCAACTGCACAAAGCAGAAGATGGAGACTCTCCCCGGTGAAGCATTTAGGCAATCGCATGCGAAAGCCACTCAGAGACCACAAGAAAGTTCAAAGGCCCGTCAGGCGCAATGAATTAAACTGAGCTGCTCACCGGTCAACTGCACAAAGCAGAAGATGGAGACTCTCCCCGGTGAAGCATTTAGGCAATCGCATGCGAAAGCCACTCAGAGACCACAAGAAAGTTCAAAGGCCCGTCAGGCGCAATGAATTAAACTGAGCTGCTCACCGGTCAACTGCACAAAGCAGAAGATGGAGACTCTCCCTGGTGAAGCATTTAGGCAATCGCATGCGAAAGCCACTCAGAGACCACAAGAAAGTTCAAAGGCCGGTCAGGCGCAATGAATTAAACTGAACTGCTCACCGGTCAACTGCACAAAGCAGAAAATGGAGACTTTCCCCGGTGAAGCATTTAGGCAATCGCATGCAAAAGCTACTCAGAGGCCGTAAGAGAATGTTCAAAAGCCCGTCAGGCGCAATGAATTAAACACAGCTGCCACCGGTCAACTGCACAAGGCAGAAGATGCAAACTCTCCTCGGTGAAGCATTTAGGCAGTCGCTTGCGAAAGCCACTCACAGGCCGTAAGAGAAAGTTCAAAGGCCCGTCAGGCGCAATGAATTAAACTGAGCTGCCCACCGGTCAACTGCACAAGGCAGAAGATGGAGACTCTCCCCGGTGAAGCATTTAGGCAATCGCATGCGAAAGCCACTCAGAGGCCGTGAGAGAAAGTTCAAAGGCCCGTCAGGCGCAATGAATTAAACTGAGCTGCCCACCGGTCAACTGCACAAGGCAGAAGATGGAGACTCTCCCCGGTGAAGCATTTAGGCAATCGCATGCGAAAGCCACTCAGAGGCCGTGAGAGAAAGTTCAAAGGCCCGTCAGGCGCAATGAATTAAACTGAGCTGCCCACCGGTCAACTGCACAAGGCAGAAGATGGAGACTCTCCCCGGTGAAGCATTTAGGCAATCGCATGCGAAAACCACTCAGAGGCCGTGAGAGAAAGTTCAAAGGCCCGTCAGGCGCAATGAATTAAGCTGAGCTGCCCACCGGTCAACTGCACAAGGCAGAAGATGGAGACTCTCCCCGGTGAAGCATTTAGGCAATCGCATGCGAAAGCCACTCAGAGGCCGTAAGAGTAAGTTCAAAGGCCCGTCAGGCGCAATGAATTAAAATGAGCTGCTTAATGAAAAGAGAGAACTTACCTTTAAATATTGACGACGTGCGGCACATAGAAAAAATAATTTGAAAAATAAATGAAAATTTTGCCCGATACCAAAAGCTAGAGCACTTTTAAAAGTATCGAGGTCCGAACGGTACGAGAGTTGAGAATACACTGAAGCAAGGACCCCCAGCTCGGGCCTAACCTAACCGAACTACCTGTCTTATCATGGGAAATTTCAAAAGGTTCTCATGGGAAGTTTGAATTTGGAAGTTCTCACAAGGTAAAATGGCTCTATAATGATGACGTACGAGGAAAATTAAGTCCGAAACGGTAGGGGAAGGGGGGGTACTTCTCAAGGTGGGTCGAGCTGCAGCTCTGACCTAAAATGACCGATTTTATAAACACTTTAAAAACTTTCGGAATGAAAAAAGATGACACACAAAACGTCGCAATTGATATCACAATGCATACGTGAGTCACAGAGTTAAGGCCAGACTAACAACTTCTCACGTTTCTGTTTATACTGATTAAAATAGAGAGGTTACTTGATGACATAAATGATCAGAACTATTACCTGCTGATGAGAGCAAAGAAGCTCGAAACAGCTGTCCAGGTATATTCTGATATTCATGCACATCTAGTACAACTTCTCACTTTTCTATTTATACTGATTATACTGATACTGATTTATGATATATATTATGTACAATGTACAAAAATATCTTCACTTGTTCGAAAGCTGAATACTCACATCAGGAGGGTGGGCAGGGTGCTCCTGAGTGACGTACTCCACCAGCTGCAGACTCAGCTGATGCCACACGATGCAGGCCTCGCATATGGGGCAGTCCATCTTCTGCGGACACGAGTGGGCGGCCATCCAGGAGGCACTCATCATGGAGATGAGCATGCGACAGATGTCCTGGGAGACCACCGTGTGAATGCCCGTGTGCTTCTCAACACGATGCAGCTCCATCTGTTGGGGAAAGGGAAAAAAATGACTATTCACACAGCATAACTCAGAAGGTTTTTCAAATATAGAACCCTCAGAGAAACCCTTGTTAAATTTGAGACACAAAAGATTCAGTTGTTCATCTTTTGAGAAGATCATGGGACAGATGTCCTGGAATACCTTTGTATGTGAAAAATAGTAATAATACTCAGAGGGTTTCTCAAATCTACAATCCCTTTCGAGAGGCCCTTGCTTCATTTCAGAAGTTGGTTAGTACACATATTTGAGCTGTCATGAATGAATCAATCACCATAAAGATTAATATACGACAAATCCTCCTTAGGACTATGTTGAAAATTTATATGAGCTATTCAACCCATTTTTTGATCGGTGTAGCCAATTCACGTCAATATTGTCTAACACGGCCAATCTCAAGTCAAGAAAATGAGGTTGCTATACTTGCTATTATTTTATGAACAATGATAATAGATATAGGAAAATAAATTTAAATTTGTATTTGACAGAAAATATTAATTTGTGCTTGTAAAAATCGTTCTGATCTATTGATATTTTCTTGGAAAAAAGGTACGACTCACTCACTTAATCAAAGAAAGTAGAAAAATAAGGCAACTACTAGGAGACATAACTTTTTTTATTGAACTATAACTCAAAGACTTCATTCAGTGAATTTGTGAAGGGGAATGAGCCCGCAATGCTCGCTGCATTCCCCCTCTGAATGGCCTACTAGTAGACTAGACACCTACCTGTTTGAGGATAATGTCACACATGAGGGCGCAATTGGTGACCTTGATTTCCACCTCCGTGTGGAATTGTACTCCACTCTGCTTGCACTTGGTCTCATCGTCTGAGAGGGGAGAGTTGGGACCTGAGTCATCCTCCATAACCGGCGCTAGAATATATTCAAGTAAATAAATAATAAACAAGCGACGCCTGTATGAAATAGCCTTGCTTGCTGACTATCCATAAAACAGGATTACATTAAAAATAAGTCAAATTGTCCCTCAAGGCGGTCTAAAGTACGCTGTGATTGGTTGAAACTCCGACTTGAAGGAGGGTCTTGCTTATCTCAAATTCAATCCTATTTTATAATTCAGACATTAATGCTCACTTTAAACCCAGCAGCTACATAAAGACTTTGTGTCTCTTATCTTAAAGCAAAAGGACGTTATTGGAGCTATATTAATAGCTTCTATATGACGATCAAAAATTAAACGTTTACTCACAGATGCTACTTCTTTTCTCAGCATCTGCTTTGTTCAGAACCTCGGTCATACTGGTGACTCAATTAAACGTTTACTCACAAATGCTACTTCTTTTCTCAGCATCTGCTTTGTTCAGAACCTCGGTCATACTGGTGACTCCATCTTCGAAAAATGAAAACAATAAATGGAGTGGAATCGCAATCTCTAGTATGGTGAGGATCTGAAAGAGAACAAAAGACTTATTTAGATTACTTTTTTTTTCGCAGTTATTTATCATTGGTACCTTGAACCAAAGATGGTAGAGATGTTACTACCAATACAAAATTATAAATTTGCATTGTAAGAGCAATTAATGTGCTGAAATTATTTAATTGAAATTTTAAGTTAATGCTCACCTGTAACCATGACAATGTCTGCTCCATCACTCGCGGACTCGTCTGTTTGAACCGAATTGCAACAAACTGGTAGATCTTCTTCGCCTCAACTCCGAGAATGCTCAGATCTGGATCCAAAAATTTGCTCAGCAACAGTTTCAACTCACAAAGTTCCTTCTCAGGAACATCTTTCACAATAGCTTCTAACCAATAGGGCATCACATGGTCCCAAATTTCCAGCGTATACGTTGTGTAAGGAACCAAACAAAAGAAGCGGTTGAGACCGTTTTTGAGATGAGATGTTCGTGACACCAGCATATCCCAGTGACCGCCAACCTTGGCGTACTCTGGAGGATGTGGGAGGAGGCAGGACACGAAAACGTCAAAGTGAGACTTGCAGATGTCGCCCATCCACTCGCAGACGTAGTCCTTCTTCAGACGCTCCAGCGTGCACTCACCCAGCTCTGAAATGTGGAAGAAGAAAGAAAGTAGATAAAATAGATGAAATCTGGAAGTCCACATTATTATACATTGATGTTATTGTTTGACGTCATACATATACTTACAAAGAGTCTTTCGAACATTTGGAAACAAACGAAATTCCCAATAAGTTTCAAAATTATTACTTTGACCTTCTTCTACAATCAACATATTTATAGTGATCCAAAGAAATTATTTCTTATTGGGTACTTCACAATTGTTAAATCTGGTATCATATCGAAATTAGCATTTACTTCTATCATAAACTTTTGTGTAAATTACCCTCATTCTCTTACCATCAAAAGAATACGCTGTCACATGAAACCAATGGAACAACATGGACAGCAGTCTGCCCAGAACATGGGTGGGCGTATCCGATGAAGGTTTGCACAACCCCACCAGAAGCCACACTCCAAAGCGGCCCATGAGCTGTCTCTCTTCCAGGGGTATGGCCTTGGATCTCTCCATCTCTTCCTTGAATTGAGCCGCCTTCAGCTGAATCTCCGTCATGTCTTTGTGGGCCTCAGGAGTGGTGGGCCGTGCTTCTTTCAACAAGCTGAAAGTTGGAAAATTGTAGATTTACAAAGAGGTTATTTTTTCTTTCAAATCCTGAGGAAATGCTTCTCTGGACTCTGATAAGAATTTTGTGCATTCATCATTCAGAACAAACATTCTCAACATGTGAGCACCGCGTCTTTTTCTTTAAGCCTCTAGAGTCTAGACTGTAGACAATAACTTATATATAATTTATAGCATGGAGAATGAGTTTAATTTTTAATTATAAATGATATTAGTTGAATTTTGAATATGTGAACGGAATACGCACCTTACAATTGACTCCACCAAGTAGGTCTGCATCTCAGCATTCATATCCCATGCATTGGGTAGACAGGTGTGAATGATGTGGTCACCCCCTCTCTTGTTGTTGTGCCGAGAGTTGTGGCATTGACGACAGTAGCGGATAGGCCGGTAGACGTTGTAGCTGGCACACTCCGTGGAGAAACAGAGAGCTACGACGCTTTTGTCCGTTGAGCGACAACCCTATAAATGATTATCCAGGCTTAGCTAATGATTATAAGGTCGTAGCATTTGAAAGTTCAAGGTAGGCAATATACCGCCTGGATACACCTACCACCTACAATTACATGCAATCGTACTCTTGCATTGCAGACAACTGAAATCATTTGTGTTTGCAAAAACCAATTTTTTAAAATAATATTAGAAAAGCTCTCATTATGAATAGATCATTCGAATTAATTGATATACCCGATTATGCTTCAGCTAGTTTTTCAAAAAAATAATAATTACATTCAGTCGTAATCAATTTACTAACCATATTTGGAGTTAGGTCATCGAAGTAGAACATACCTTGTTTTCACAGGACACGGACACCTGTTGGAGGGGTGCAAAATGTCATGGAACACCTGATTAGGGTGCTCCCGGTGAATCTCGTTGGCACACTCTATGCATAAGTAAAGGGGTGGAGGTTTGTTTGTGGCGAAGGTGATGGAGACGCAGGGATCGAAGCAAACTTTGGCAGCTTCCGCTGAAGATTTGGGACGACCATTCCCATTGAGGCACATCTCGCGCTGACAAACAAAAGGTACCCAGTCATCTGAAATGAGTGAGAATGTATTTACAGAAGATGCTCAATGCTCATTGGTCAACGTATAAAAGTAAGGAGCTTCGATGGTAGTAATGAAGAACCTCGATAGTGACAATAATATAGTAAATTCAATGCTAGTCAATTTCAAAATGTTTGTGCTAATCAATAACTTTGTTGACATATTATGGATCAATAAATATGGTGACATATTATGGACCAATACTTATGGCGACAAATTATGGATAAAAATGTGATTTATTGGCTTTGTAGTACAGGCTGGATAAAATCATAGCTTGAAAGCATAGGGGCATTGATGTGTGGAAAAGTTTGTCTTACTTGTAAACCTTGGAGGTGCCCCCCTGCGCTCAAACAGGCTGGAGTTGAAAGTGGGCCAATAGTAGAAAAGCAATTTTGCAGCACTAGCCCGAGCAGCAAATGTGCCATAGGCTATGACACAGAGGATGTCCTTCAGAAGAGTCAGCTTGATGGACATGAGACACTCCAGTACCTGACAATGGTGAGCTGAGGAGAAAAAGAAAAGCTGATTTAGATGAAGTACACATTCCAATTTGTCAGTTCTGGCCTTAAAAATAAATGTGTGGTAGATTTGAACACAAAATATATCTTCGGACATTAGCTTCTCCATCACCATTTTGGGGGGGAGGGGGCTTAACCATTTGGGGGGGGGGGGTGGGGTCGCTTCCAACTGTATGGTCATATCACGACCAGAACATCACCATTGAATCAGATAGCAATATGTTTTAGAGATAACAGAACCATTAGTTTCAGAAATATAGTTTCCATACTTACCGGTGTCTTTGGAAAACTCGAATATGATCATGATCAGGCCAGACACGGATTGGTGTGCAAAATGATCTCGATTTTCATATTTCCTGGCTGAAAATAAAAATAAATAACAGCTTTTTTAAATATGTGTTCAAAAGTATGTACAGGTTCCTGTATGTTATTTACATGAGTTTTTCTAGCTTTTCGTTGTTGAATTTTAGAATGAAGTGAAACAAAATAATAATATCTAACTAATCTAAAAGTATTTCTAAATGTTTTAAATTACAAGGATCTCAGTTCTTGCCCTTACTTATGGTGAAGGGAATGATGTAGAAGCAGAGGGTATTGATGACATCCTGGTGTAGATACTCTGGCAATACCGAGAGCAGGGAGGCTGTCAGGTAGGGTAGACCCTCCAGTTGTTCTCCCTCCAGGAATGGCATTAGACAGCCGAGACATTGTAGGAGTTCGTCTCCAAACTCTGTGAACATTAAGGGCCTTGCTATGAAACAGGTTTAACAGCTGATATAATTGCGATGTGATTGGTTGAAATTCCCACCAGAGGGTGTGTTAAAGGATAGATAAGGATTAATTAATCTAATCCTGTTTTATAATTCGAGCCTAAGAAGACATAGGTTTCATATTATCATTCAATCGACAGAATACAAAATCTTGATTTTTGCTAATAACGAGTTAATAATTGAAACAATTCGTTAATTTCAGAAAACAAATGTCAATATCTTAATTTACATTGCAGTTGGCCTAAAATTTCTTCCTCTGATAGGTCCAAAAAAGTCCACATTTAGTTAACATCACTAAAATAATGTTGATACAGATAACTTGGGCAAATAGCCATTTTTGATAATTATGTACCTACTACTTACCTTTAGCACCTATACTTCTTCTTCACTTTTGCTTTTACTTGGGGTCGGCACTGATCAACCTCTTCCTCATGTACCACAAACATTCATCCCAACTGAATGATTTATGCTATGTCACTTACCTCTATGTCCAAATTTAATTATAGGGGCTATATCCAGAAGCTGAACTAAGGCATTGTAGAGGCCTCTGAAGTCAAGGGACGCGTACATTGACATCCGAGACGCATCCTTTTCTGGAAACGGGAGCATTTCATAGGGAGATCGGGGGACATCTTTGAGGAGGGCTGGGAAATGAATAGAAGTAAACAATAATCAAATAATTACATAATGTAGCACTAGAACTTCTACAACATCAACATTAAAAAAATCCGAAGCAAAGGTCTCTTTTTTTTCGGTCTATACAAGTATACATATTTTTACAGTGCTCCCTAATGTTCTAAATTTAGATAAAAAAAGTAGGTACCTAAATTAGAGAATAGGTAATTCATTACTGATACATACTGAGGAGTATCTGGGAGAAGTATCGTACATTGTTGGCCGTGTCAATCCCTGATGGAACCGGGATGGTTCCATGGATGATCCGGGACTCGTAGTCATGTAGGTTCCTCACCTTTGCTGTGACTGGAAAATATACATGAATTCAGTATAATATATTTTGGACCAGTCAAGAAGACTCCTATTGCAGGACTTATCGAGCATCAAAGTTTCTAAAGTTGAATAATTCATAATACAATGAATACTCGATGGTTACTATTGATTATTAATAACAAGCGGGCTGTCGCCAGCTTTGCGGGCCGAGGCATGGCCGTGAAAGCAAAAAATCCTTTTTCGCCAATGGTAGGTGTTGTAGTGGGAATTTCGAAAAATCCCGTCTTATTGCACATCCAGACTATAAGACAAAGCTACCTACCAAATTTCAGCTTCCTAGGACTTACGGTTTGGGCTGTAGAGCGATGATCAGTCAGTGGTCAGTCAGTCAGTGTCTTTGACATTTATATATAGAGATAAGAAACCAAGCTCTATCCAATCTAGCTTGCTGAGTTGTGGATTTAAGGTGGAAACGTTGTGTTAGTGTCACAGACATATATTGTTTGTGTTTTCCAAAAGAAGCCAAATTTTACATGATCAGTTAAACCCATCACCTCTAGCGTTCGAAATGTCATTGAAACAATACTAATAAAAATAACACCAATGTTCCGAAATTATATTTCGACCAAAGTAAAACCCTCATCACTTAAAAATTGAAATCATCACAATGATGTTTCTGATTTCTGAAGGGGAATAAATTATTACACGTTTTCTATTTATAGAGATACTCACAAGCAGAGGCCAAAGTACTCATCCTTGAGGTGGTAATTTTGACTGATTTTATTTGAACCGTTTAAACGAAGAAGTCTGTCTTTGGGAGACGTAGGGTTGCTCACACGAAGAGTCACCTTCAAATGTTCAATCATGAATGTGGAGCAGACTAGATTTGAATCATCCGATTTATAAAATTTGAATCAAATGGTAATTGAAGATCAATAATATAAATTCGTTTTTCAGAGGATTACTTTTCAAAATTTGAATTATATTGATCTGACTCGTTCTTTGGGGTATTCTTTTTTATAAAAATTAATGATTATAAAAATTAATAATAAAAAAAAATGCTGATCTAACTCGGATACAATTTGATCTATAGGTTCTAATAATTATGCGAACAAACTTTTCAATGCCTTTTGATTAACTGCTGATCACACTGTATTCAAACGTTCCAATTGTGTCTCCCACATTTACTTTCTCACCCAATAAAAACACTTCACATGAACCCGTGGTAAAAGTTATTTGTTTCTTTTGAATTAAGTATAGAGATGTCAGCATGAATATTCAATGCAAGCAAGTTATAGTAAATTTACTTTTTTAAGCATAAAGTTGTATCAAGAAATTTAAATACAAAATGTATAAAAAAAATGCGAAAGCGGAAAAAGCAAGTCAGAACTACGAGATGCTGAGTGAAGATGAAATCGATATTCCCAAGACGAGAGAAGAGTAAAGCTCTCCAGTTTTATTAAGCTCCAGTGGAAAAGTTGGGATGCTGTGGGATGTTTGGGAAAACTCTACATAGTTGTGCCCCCTAGCGGAAAATTTCCAAAGTATGAACTTGATGGAACCTTTCAAAAACATTCTTTTTAAATCTATGAGGTAGCGCTTGGAATATAATATTCAGAGCTTTTCAAATTTTGACGTTACATGTTGACATGCATCTATCTCAAGTAGGTAGAACAGCATTAATATGTAAAACTTTATTTACTAGTAAGTAGCGGAATTCCAGGTATCAATAAATATCTTATTTATTTTTTATCCACGCAGCAAAATGAGTGATAATTAACAAAATGGTAACTCGGATACCTAGTATTAACTCATCTAAAAAATTTAAGCATTTATCATAATCTGCTGATAAATATCATCAATCAACAATGAGATTCCTTTTCATCTTTATTTCGAGTGTACATGCACACTTCAGGGTTTACTGTCGACATCTTCAACGGTCAGGTCACTACGGTTTTTCTTGTAACCTGCATTATTTTGATAGTAGACTGACTGTATGGCACATTTATGTCCTCTGTGTCCTCTTCATGCTCGATGCGACTCGTTGGTTGGCGAGGTTCAAACTTCAGTTAACCATCGGCATCGGGGAGATTTGCGATGTCCGGTGGCTGGTTAAAACTATGTAGTTTATTTTACACAGTACAATTGATTGTCAATTCCCAATTCCACCTATCTAGGTTTTCAGTTCAAGCCTTCATGTTGTATCTCAGCAAGAAATATTTATAAAACGCCAATAACTTATAAACTGACAAACCCTTTCTCTGTAATATCACACCTTCTTTTGTGATTTGAAAAATTGTAACATCAGTAACTCCTCCACACCTCCTCGAAATGTACATATTGAATACCACAAATAGAAAAACTTTTCTTTTGTCTATTTCAAATATTGAAATTTGAAAGCTTTTGAAATGACGTTGAATAGAAAACCTTTGACTGAAGTTATTCATCCTTACAACTGTAGCTGTCTGAATGACAGTAGGTATCATTGAAAAATTTCAATTGTTAGTTTTCTTTCCGATTGTTTAGCTCGCGATTGATTTCAACGTGTAAAGTTGATTTTGAGTTATCAAGTAAATTGCGATAGCAAATTTTAAAAACAAAAAAGTGAGTGGTGCTTACTTGTTTATAGTGATTTCTTTTTCATCATAAATATTCCCGGACTGAATTCTAAAACAGAATTTGTTTTGATAAAATGGAACTTTGAACAAAGTATATAATTGTATACTGATATATACGTAACTAGAATAAAACACATGGATAAGTAAATGAATTTTTTAACTTTCCGCTGACATACACTGCTAAATTGCTTGAAATGCAAAGATGTCAAACTCTAACCTCTCGATTTATAATACACTAAACTAATCATTTCACTACTGAGCGTGGGTTGATGAAAAATGAGTGACGACTTGTGGACTGGTGATGGATCAAACGTGAATACTCACCTTAATATTCAGCTGCGGTCACCGGGGGATGATGATCCTACACAGTGCAAGTAAGTTTGTACTTTATCTTTCTGTTTCAGCTATTTTGGTGTTTGGTGTCGTACTTGTTAATGTACTGACTACTGACGCTAATATGGTTACACCACAAGGGATGGTCTCTCGTTGAGTTACCTGACGAAGGCAATCTTAATTTTATTAACCTATTAAAAAGATCCAGTTGTTCCTGGGATTGACCATCGCCATCACATCTTGCAAAGAGACAGCTATTCATTAAAATCTTTTTCAATCCTCCAATAAACACGTAGATCGGTGAATGATATCTTCCTCTACTCTAAAAGTTCTTCTCAAAACTACAAGTGCTCTGTTTACCTTATTTTATGAAAAGTACGTGTATCAAAATACAACAGAACAATAGTTATATTATGATTATGATGATAAAAGTGTATATTGTTATTGGCAATTTTGAGAAAAAGAAAACTAATCTAAATATTTTTTAACTGGACACAATTCGATAGGTGCCCGAGTTTTACCCTAGGTCCCCTGTAGCAACACCTCTGTAAACAAAGCCTTCAATGTTATTGTTCAAAGTCATGCTTCTTCATTGGAGGTTGCAACATCCGACTTCTGAAGGTGGGATGCTGCATTGTGGAATAATGCATCTAGGAAGCAGGACCAATTTAGGGTAATAGATATTTATGGTTATGGAATCGGGAACAATAGATTCCGCTGTAATACAATGAAAAATAATACCAACTGACGGTGAAAATTTGTTGATTTAACTTGGCAAAATTATTTCAATCTAGAAAGAACTGAGCGGTAATTGCTTTAACCTCCCACAGATTTCAGAATGGAAATTAAGAGAATTCCATCAGTTGAGGGAGATGTGTTACTTAATTGCATCAACTTAATCTTACTTTTCATCTTCCTAATTTTTAAACGGAAAGAGAAATATATAAAAGTGATGAGGAAACGAGGTGAAATTAATGGAAAGAGAGTTTTTAGATTATTTGAGGTGGGAAAATGGAGATAAGGACAAAGGAGGGAATGAATTTCAAATTAATATTTAAAATTCTGATAAAATTCAAATATTTTAGAAATTTGACAAGAAAATCATCGCGTCAAGATTTAATTTTTCAAAACAGCTCAACATGACTCTATTATGAAATTCGTTTATTTTTTGAGTTCATGCTGTGTTGGTGACATTATTTTATGAGTAAGATTCCTGTATCCATCATATTTTTATTACGTATATAATCGAAGTTTTCAAAATAAAAAAATCCACCAAATAAAAATATGTAAAACTAGCACATCCCAGGCACGTTGCCACCTAAATTTTTTTTACGTAGAAAATATATCGAAACGGAAAAACTCGGTCAGAATTTTCCGCTCCGGCCGGGATTTTAACCCGTTTCTTTTACCTTGATAATTATCAAGGTAAAAGAAACGGGTTCAAATCCCGGCCGGAGCGGAAAATTCTGACCGAGTTTTTCCGTTTCGAAAATAGCATGAGTGTGAATGTAAAAGTGCCCAAGTAATGTGAAAGGGCACGGTTCCGGGGCACAATTAGCTTTTTTTTCAGTTGAACCAGTAACAAAATGATTTATTATTTGGTAAAATGGAATTATTCTAACATAATATTTAAAGGAAAACACATACAATTATAAATCTGTATTAGTATAAATCAAGAAGTGTTTGAAAAAGTTGCAACCAAATATTTGTAAAGACAATAGAAAAAATGCACAATAGGCACAATGTCTCATGTATTATAGGTACAAAATTTATGAAATTCCCAAAAATACCTACCTCCATGGAAAAACTTTCCACCAAGTCTCAGCCGAAAAAGCATGACAAATTTCAGGCTGGTTTGAGTAGTTGAGACATTACTCTTGTGATTCACACAAATTATATTATTATAACATTTCTTTATCATTAAAGAATCATTCATAACCTTAGAATATCTGAGTGAGATGATTCACATATTTACAAGAATTGCAATTCTGAAAATAATATCACATAACGCGCCTGTTATTGTATCTCTCACCGGAGTTCAGCTACTTCCAACTCCTACGCTTTGGAAAATCCTTTTTTGTCAGCATGATTGATTCCACCTGAAAGCTTTGTAACTTTGTAACGCGAGATGTTTATCATATTTTTGTCTTTCTAATTCTTTGTCTTATTCCTCAGAGATCCAATTATGAAAGGATCAGATATCCTTGTGTTCTTGGGTTCTATTCTTGCCATTACTGCCAGTGATAATACGCTTTTTTCCTTCTCCTTACTTATATTATGTATTTATTTCTTCTTAAATTTGCTTTTTACTTCGTCTTCCTCTCATTTTACTTGTCTTAAGGATACTCTTCTTATATTGTGTTTTATTTTTCTAATTAAATATTATAATTTTAATAAAAGAAAACTGTAAAAGTGTATAATAATAATAATGTACTTATCATCATCATTACATGGCACTACAGCCCTCTGTGGGCTTCACTTTAGCCCTCTGTGGGCACAGCCCTCCTTCACTATCTGCCTCCATGCTGTCCTGTCTGTCATTTTAAGTTGCGGGTTGTTTATTTGCATGTGTTGCAGGTCTTCATTGATATTATCTATCCATCGTAGTCTTGGTCTTCGTACTCTTCTTGTGTTATGAAGCTGTGAATTGAGAACTGTCTTTGCCATTTTGTTACTATCAATTCTCTCAACATGTCCTATCCATTGTAGTCGTTGTGCTTTCATGAGTCTCACTATAATATATCTTCTTGTTCGAAAATTGTGTCCATGTACTCATAATATAATGTTAGGATATTATATTAATATGTAGAACTTCCTGTCTTACGCTAACAGGCTAAATCTCTCAATAAAGCACTACTAACACTTATATGTATACAGTACTTAAACACTATATCACGAAGATACTCGTGTTGTAGGATAATCTAATTTTTGTATCAATAATTTATAATGAAAGATGTGTTTTCTATTGGGAATGACGTAATTTTAATCCATATAGAAAGTAAAGGAATATGGTTGACTAAAATGAGTAGAAGGAGGAGGATTATTATAATAGAGCAAAGTTTTTAATAATAAACATCTTTAAGACTTTCAGTCAAAGACCTTAGCTTTTGGCACCTAACCAATCAAGAAAAGTTATTAAACAACAATTTTGATTACAAGAAGTAACAAATTACTTACAAAAAACATCCACTGAATATCCTTCCATCCACCGAATATCTTTCCCAAAAAGAAAATTTATGCAGATTTCGAAAACTTTGTATCTTTTGAAAGTTTTTGCATAAGAAGTTTGAAGAAAGTTCTGTCACCTTTGGTTTAACAAATTTTGAAATTGAGTTTGCAACTAGAACTACTATCACAGTTGTCAAAGGGCTATAAATCAGTCTCAAAATCCAAAACTGTTTTATTTACGAGATTACGTCAAGTATATTCTGTAGTTGATTTTTTTTTTTTTTTTGATGATAACCTTCTTTTTATTCATTATATCTTTTCCTAAACATACTTGGGGTCTGCATTGGTTTAATAAAGTCTTGTTCTCCACTTGTTTCTGTCTAGAGCGTCCTCCCTCTTCCAACCATTCTGTCTCAAATCTTGCTCTATTTTATCACTTTGTCAAATTTTGGGCCTCCCTCTCTTTCTCCTTCTTGAAGTATATTCCTATTCACATAGTTTTCTTCTCTTCTCTCAAATATCTTTAAAAATCCTAGATTTTATATCGGAGAAACATGAGTTTAACATTTTTCTAGATTATATTCTGGGTTTAAAGTCGCTTTCCACTGCATGGTCATATCACGACTGCGGGTTTACCCTTTATTCGAAAGAAGCTCAAAAATTTGCTACCCACATTTACCTCGCCCACCTTGGGTTGGGCCAGAATGCCAGCACCACGAAGTCTTCACCTCGCTGGACGTTGTTTAATGTCGGTGATCCTACGGGAATCGGTGCATTCAACCACTCTATCAAACGCTTCTTCTAGGTCTAAAAACACACAAGGGAGCTCTCGCTGCATTTATCCATCTCTCTCTCTCTTCTCGTGGCAAACAAAGCATCAGTCCTTCCTCTTCCAGGCTTAAATCTAAACTGTTCCACGCTCACTTCTGTCTCTTCTCTCAGCCTCTTTTCCACAATTCTATCTCAAATCTTCATTGTATATGACATCAGTTTAATCCCTCTATAATTTCCACACACTTGAATATAATAATAATAATAGGTATTGGAACAATTCTACTCGTTTTTCTGCTCAAGTTACTGCATTTATACCTATTTCAAAGTGTATAGTTATAGGATGTTTAACATCGTAACGTAATGTGAAGAAAAAAATGAATATTGACCCCCCTAACTCCTAATGTGAAATGCCTAAATCAATCAAATAAATTTGAAAAGTTATTTTCTAAGTCTTCTAGAGTGGACCTTAAAACTGACTTTTTTTTTATTAAAAAAGTCACTTACCTTGAAGCGCACAGGTATTTCGAAAACAGTTGGCAATTTTTCAACTTAACATAGAATCAAACTTCCAGAAAAAAATAGTATAGGTGATTAATTTAAAATGTTTTTACGAAGATACATCGTTCTCGAGGTATAGGTAAGCAAAAAACCAATCATTATAGGATTTTGCTCCACAAATCTTTTTCCTTTATTTTCCTAGAAGTTTGTAAGGTTCTAAAATTAAATAAACATTTCTCCACGGATCAGCGGAGATTCTGAAAAAGAACGAGAAAATTAAATATCAATGGGTTCTTTTAGTCCTACCTTTGGCTAGGATATATTCTGTCATCCGTTTCCAGAAGTATTTCTGCTGGTATTTTATCCTTTCTTAGGCTGAGTGATGGTATATAATATATGTATAGTATGCCTACTATACAGGGTGTAACAGACTAAATGTAAAATCTCTTAAGAGGTGGTAGTATAGATCATTTCCAACCATTAATGTTCTATAACACTTTTCATTTAACTCAGTGGTTCTCGAGATATATTTTTTTTGAATTATTTTAACAAGTCCCCTGCCGCTCGACAAAGAATGGCATTTAACTTCGTAAATACAGTAGATGAAGCAATAGATTTCTCTTTTTCCATAAGATAACAATATTTCACTATTATTTAGACTAGATTTATTCTTAAAAAGTGCACACGTACTGAAAAAAATCGGCAGCAGCGGAAAATTTATCGCGAACATGAAATCCACCTGAAACTTCAGCCGCCATTTTCTCAAAATACTGCCCTCATAAAGTATTGGTTTCATTTATGTAAAAACTTGCTTGAAGTTTTATCTTTCAGAAAATATGACACACTTGATATAAAACTTTCATTTTTTATTGAAACCAAGAGCAACTAAAAAAAAAGTCAGTCAGTACTACTAACTGTACCTACTAGGCTACCATCCTACTTTTACCTAGGGAACTAATTTTTTTCTTCAATTTGACAAATTATGGTTGTCATTTACTTTCCAACGGCCCAAAAAGTTAGCCTCAGTCGATACATTGATAAGGCTGCGGACTCTTAACTTGGAGGTCACTGGTTCGAGTCTCAATTATGGCAAATATTTAGTAAGACGAGTTTGAGCTATTGTGACACCACGATCGTGATTGATTGACCTTAATATTTTAGTATGTATGTATGGTTTTATTTGTGGTGAAGCACAAGGCCTCTTCACATTTTTTGTGGGTAGCGCAGCATTACTAAGAGCCTCCTTTACTTTTCGAATTATTCTATTACATTAATTTCTTTTTACTCTGGTAATGCTGCCACTGGTCGTTACTCATACAAGTAACTACTCATTTTTCCTCACGAGGTATGAGTGGACCCCGAACATCCAAGTACAGAGCAGAAAAACTCCTGTCCCGCTGGGGATCGAACCCAGGTCACCATGCGTGCAACGCCTAGCAAGCTAACTCACTCTGCCACGGTGACTACTAATTGACCTTAATATTTTATTATTCCATGTGTTTTATTAAAATTCGGTACCTACTAACATAATAATTTGTACCTCTATGTACCAACCTATGAATGTTCAGTATTTACCGTACCACCTTTACCTGTGGGTGTTAACTATGTAGGTACATTGTTATGTTTCATTTCATTCAAACCATTTTATCATTGAGACCCTTTCCTCTTATGAACAAATGAACAATTACGATTAATATTGATTTCTGAAGCACCACAGCTAAAAGTATCATACGTGGATACGTACATACTAATTTGCCACACTTGAGACTCGAACCAGTGACCTCCAAGTTAAGAGTCTACTGAGGCAAACTTTTGGGCCGTTGGAAAATAAATGGCAAATATAATTTGTTAAATTGAAGAAAAAAATTGGTTCCCTAGGTAAAAGTAGGATGGTAGCCTAGTAGGTAGGTACAGTTAGTAGTACTGACTGACTTTTTTTTAGTTTCTCTTGGTTTCAATAAAAAATGAAAGTTTTATATCAATTATATATCTGAAAAATAAGACTTCAAGCAAGTTTTTACATAAATGAAACCAATACTTTATGAGGGCAGTATTTTGAGAAAATGGCGGCTGAAGTTTCAGGTGGATTTCATGTTCGCGATAAATTTTCCGCTGCTGCCAATTTTTTTCAGTACGTGTGCACTTTTTAAGAATAAATCTAGTCTAAATAATAGTGAAATATTGTTATCTTATGGAAAAAGTTAAATCTATTGCTTCATCTACTGTATTTACGGAGTTAGATGCCATTCTTTGTCGAGCGGCAGGGGACTTGTAAAAATAATTCAAAAAAATAATATCTCGAGAACCACTGAGTTAAATCAAAAGTGTTATTGAACATTAATGGTTGGAAATGATCTATACTACCACCTCTTAAGAGATTTTACATTTAGTCTGTTACACCCTGTATAAAGGTGAAATCTCCGTCAAGTCTCGTTGAGTCCTCAATTTTTGAAAGCAACATGAAACCCCATATATTTTTTTTGTATTCGTCGAAAATTTTCACATTTCTGGACGAATCATAGCCTCAGGATATTTCAATTTGGGTTTAACGTCGCTTTCAACTACATGGTTGTTACCCTCCATCCGCAGGACACTCACAATCCTCCTACCCACAGTAACCTCACTCAGCCTGAGTTGGGCCGGATTGCCAGCTTCACGAATTATTCGCCTCGTTGAACGTTGCTTAACTTCGGTGGTCCTACGAGAACCCGTGCATTCAACGCGCCATCGACGCTGGCAGAGACAATAAAATAGCATGGAATTTTCCACATTTGTAGAAGTGCCATTAAACAATCATTCGGAAATTTAGTTATTCAACGTCAAAAAAAAAAAAAAAAAAAAAAAAACGTTACCTATTTCTAGTAATCTAGACCTCTTATTAGAGGTAACTAGGTCATTATCTGTCAATATACTGAGGGATAAATTGAAGAAATCTACTCCATTTTTTAAATCCACTCAAAAGTAGCTATTCCCAGAAATAATTTCACGAAACGAAATTTAAATTTTTAAATAAGTGACATCTGCCATCAAAGAAGAGTACTTAAGTGTGCAATAGGTTTCGTCGAAATTCAGATTGGAGATATTTTCTTTTGACAGTTAATTATAAATTACCTTTGAATTTTACTCTGTAAATAAAAACTTTTTCGTTTTGATGCTGTGAAGTAGGTATTATGTTGCAAATGAAGCAATAATTAAAAAAAATGCAACGGTTTTTAATTTTCATTTAAAGGAATCCGTATAAGTATCTTTCTTTTTCATGTTTTAAGACAATTTTATTTATTTATTTATACATTACACAAGTTTTAATTACCTATTATAATTATTATTTATGTATGTATGATTTCATTTGTGGTGAAGCACAAGACCTCTTCACAATTTTTGTGGGTAGCGCAGTAAAACTAAGACCCTCCTGTACTTTTCGAATTCTATTACATTCATTTCTTTTTATTCTGGTAATGCCGCCACGGGTCGTTACTCATACAAGAAACTACTCAATTTTCCTCGCGAGGTATGAGTGGTACATGCAAGTACAGAGCAGAAAAATTCCTGCCCCGCTGGGAATCGAACCCAGGTCACCATACGTTTTGCCCTTCGAAGCTCTCTGTCCGCGGAGCACATTAGTTTGAGAAAGGCTGTACGATCTGGAGTCTAAATGCATGAGCCATGGATTGAATAGATCAAGAATGGAGAATGCCGAAGGCATTATCACCACCCTTGATCAAGCTTTGTTTATGACTTTTATTATTATGTAAGGAGACATAAGTGGATGGGACATTTGTTCCGACACAACAGATTTATGGTCGAGATCATTGAAGGAAGAATGGAAGGCAACCGGGGACGAGGTCGACCAAGACTCAATTACATCAAATCCTCCGGGAGCAGAAGCTATGAAGAAATGAAGGAGAAGACAACAGACAGATTAGTGTGGAGGGCTGCCAACCAAATCCTCGGATTGAGAATAATGATGATGATTATTATGTTCATTGTAAAAAAAAATTAAATAAAGTTTGATCGATTTGTTTATAAATAAATAAATCAAATAATAAAAAAAACCGACCGAAAACAACACTTTCTGTATCTTACAGGTAATAGTAAGTAAAAGGTATAGTACCAAATGTTTATAACCGTGTAAGGCACCAGGTATCTCGTTTCCACAGTTCTCATATTGGAGGCAGCGAGAAACACGAAAGAAGTTCCTCCTGGAAAACACGAAAAATATTCTCCAGAACACTTCAGGGCGATAGTGGAGTAATTTGCATGATAGCGTGCGTACAGGCAACTTTAAATACTGTGTCGTTCATTCGCCAGTGTCGATGGCATTCTTTGTTTAGCTTAATGTGTCTTCAGCATCCAGGTTATTGGAGACCGGGGTTTCGACCTACATTTGATGGAAACTCAGACACCGGCTACCCACATTAACCTTACCTAGCCTGAGTTGACCGGTATGACACTTTGAACAGAGGTTAAAATGCACAGCTGGTTGCTAAGATTCCATAAAGTAGAAGATAAAATCCTCGTCTCGAATGACCTATGATTTTAACTTCAAGAAATGTTGAGAAAAGAAAGGTGGTTGATTCAATTTAAAAAATTGTTTCATCATAGAATGTTTTCTGGTACAGCAATCACAGAGCTCCGTATGGAATACTTAGCGTCTTTTTTTATTTAATTTGTAGGCAAGGCCATTCCATCCATATATGGCCATCGGCATCGGTCTCGCCTGTTTCCTCGTTGTTCATCCTAGTTTATAATAATTTGGCCCTGACACTCACCCTGTCAAATTCCACCATAATCCGAATCATTAGTGGAGAAACCTATTAAATTGTTCCATGATGGATGCCTTGCTCCCATTTCTTTCAAATGAAGCATGCATGTCTAATGAACAAATTTGTAGAACAAAACTTGATGTGAAAGCTGGCAGACTGATGGGTTTTTTAGTAGAACTTGGTGCTTTAGATTGAGTAACAGCTTTTAGATTGAGCAGAGAGTGTAAAAAGATATTGAGTTGAGTATCAGAAAGTATTTTTTTTTTCTCTCAAAGTAATCAGAGCCTTGAGAATGTTAAATATAATTTGTATTGTCAAATCGTAGAGGTCAATTTAAAACTTCAGAGAAGTGCTTTTGTACATTTCCTTGGAAAAAGAAAGAAAATTCAACACTTCTTATAGGTATCTAAATATAAATAGGTACCTAACTGACATACATGGTGAAAATCGCGTTAAAAATACAAATTTAGAGTTATGTTTCACCCTAATAAGTGATTTTCTAATGTCAATCTAGTGTGAAATTCCGTTTAGTGTTTGATAAATTGGTGTTGCGCTAAAGAATGGGGATAAAACTTAAGAAATGGCAAAAGGAAGACATGTACGTGTATCGGTTGGGGTGAGTATTATTTTGCTTCGCTTACTTTTTTTTGAGACTCCATAAATATAATTATATTAATGGGATGGCTAGGATGGCTGAGGTCCAAAGTCCAGATTTCAATAATCAGAGCTGTATCAATAAGAATGAGGGAATGGATGAGAAAGAAAGTGCTAGGTGTTGAATGTGAAGATGGGGCGGGAATGTTCATGTTTGAAAGTTTATAAAAATTGAAAAAAAAAATAAAAATAAAATCTTCTAATACATAATAAAAAAATAATAATAATAATTATATTAATGTAACTATATTTCACATAATTATACTATGGATTTTTCTACATAGGACCACAAGGTCCACACTTATAGATAAGTATCTATCCAAGATCCAATTATGAAATACACAAGACCTGTTTGATTGCTGGAGTAAAGGTACTTTTCAGTCATACCTTGGCAGTATGAAAGTAAAGAAGCTATATTCTATTCTATCTATTTTTACTAATAATAATTAATAATAATAATTCCGTGTCCGTGAGTTAGTTATTGATACCTATTTTTACTTATTTTCAGGGATATAACATTGTTCTTAAGGTGGAGTTAATTTATTGAAAGTAGAGATACGTATCCTCTTTTAACGTTGATAGTTGAGTTATTTCCAAAGTTATGAACTAAGCCGAACACAATAATTTATTATAAAGAGTGACTGTTGGTTGTCACTGATGTGAAATAAAAAGGGTATAACAATATCATTGAAAATATATTTATTTGTTTTTTAATATATTATTTAACTCCATAGTTTTGAATCCCCCACTAGAAACAAATTACAATGAGATGCCATGATGTCAATATCATATCCTAAACTTGACAAACCCATTCCAAGTTTTGAACATTCAAGGTTGTATACTTTTTCACATTGGAAAATCAGTAGAGTACTCATCTTTAGAAATACTATATTTTTATGCTATTTAAAGTAACATACCTATTGATAGGAATATTCTTATCGTGTCTAGTCGCATAGATGATAACATATCGATTGTACTTTTATGATACTAAAGGAAACAAATTATATTATGTATTAGAAGCTATTTGGAAAAAAAAATCAAGAAAAAAATGTTATAGTAAAATGAACAAGTAGTATAAAAATTGTGATTGATAACATGATGTAGTGTAGTGCGGCTTTGTACAGTTTTGCTGATCTTGGAAAAAATCTAAAAAAAAATGGCGATCAGCAACCGTTCATATCCCACAATTTTCTTCTCATTTGCCATTTTTAAATTTTGGGTTTAACGTCGCTTTCAACTTTTTCTTCTTTCCACCTCCACTTCTTTTCCCTTCAACTTCCATTTTCTTGATCCTCTTTCGAACTTTTTTTTGGCATTGGTCGGCAAAGCCATTCCATACAGCCATCTTCCCAACAGAATCATCATCTCTTCTCTCAACATTTCCGTACCACTGCAATCTTCTTACGTATCTGTTTTGAAATTTCTGCTACTTTGATTCTTTTTCCTTCAACTTTCATTCTCTTGATCCTCTTTCCAACATGATCTATTCTCTTGATATGCCTTTCTCTTCTCTTAGGTCTTGATTTATGCAACACTCCCACTTCTTCTTTTAACCACCTCTACTTCTTTTTACTTCAACAACTTCTATTCTCTTGATTCTCTTTCCATCATAATCATCGTCTCTTCGCTGAATTTGTCCGTACCTCAGCAATCTTCTCTCTTGTAGCTTTGTTGAAACTTCTGTTGTTTTGATTTTATTCTTGATCACTTCATTTCTTATTCTATCTACTACTCGTATGTACTAGTTCCAAGTCCGGCTCTGAAAGATTTCTTTCCCGTTGCTTGTGTCGTTTTTTTAAATTTGGTTTAACGACGCTTTCAACTGCATGGTCATATCACGAAAGGAGTGTTACCCTCCATTCACAGGAAAAACTCACAAACCTGCTACCCACATTAACTTCACCAGCCTGGGTTGGGCCGGAATGCCGCTGGACGTTGCTTAACTTCGGTGATCCCATACGAGAACCGGTGCATTCAAGCGTCATCGACGCTGGCTTGTGTCATCTTTGAAATTGAAAAAAATGTTACTGTAAAGAGCTCCGGAAGTAAAAGACTGAGTAGATTCTCGCAAATTGAAATTATTTTTTGAGGCACATGTTTGAAACTTTGAACGTTCAACTTTGTCTTTGTTATATAAGTCGTAAAATAATTTGTAGGGAAAGTGTATTCACCCCTGGAGATGGGAAAATGTACAGGATGTATCCAGGAATAGAAATTGAGTAAAAATAATTAAAAAATAGACTGTATTGACTTTGAGTAATCTATATCTATAAAAGAAAGCTGTCTGTATGTATGTGTGTAATTGTGTATATAATTATGTTCTTTATACAAATCCACATCGTTTGACCGAGAAACCTGAAATTTGGCACATAGGTCCGTTTGGATTACTAGCCTTGGAGAATTCCCTGAATTCTCCGAGGCTAGCAATAAATAAAAAGTAGACTGTATTAGTCTACCGAAACTACTCTATCAATATGCCAATTTCAAATAGATAGAACAATTCCATCATATAATGCTTTCGCTCTGAGATAGACAAGGTAAGAGGGGTTTTGGAAGAAAAAAAAATGAGTTAGGTATTTTTCCTTTGAACAAAAATTCAGCGAGAGTTGGGTACTTAGGTACCCCTTCAGCTAAGGAGCGATTCCTTTTTGGATCCTCGGCCACAATCCACGATCATTTTCTCCTCTGTTTGGTCTCATGAGACTATGGCTTCATTTGACCTATTAATTTTTTATACACCCTGTATAACTACATACATATAATAAACTCTGCTTTGGCTTTTACACATGTTTCAGTATGTTAGAAATAATTATTATTAAATACATCAGCAGGGAGTAAATTAAAAGTTAAATGGAGTTTTCTTTTTCCAAATAAATATTATGGTAGGCGAAAAGAAGATTATCTAGAAACAAAGGTCTATTGTTTCTGGATAATCCCAAATTTTATACTGTTTTTATTTTGTTATTATTTTAATTCCTGCACGTATATTTCTTTCAATTTTGACTAGGATTTCATGCCACAATCCCGCTACCGATAATGCGTGAATATCTTGAACAACCAAACAGGTAGGTAATATTGGTTTAAAAACAACACCTGTCTTGATATTGATACTTAATAGTGTGACCATAGTTAGGTGACATTTAAAGTAATTGTGCCACGGAACCGCATTACTTCAGGGCACTTTACCTTTACACCCATGCCATTCCTGAAACTGAAAAACTAGATCACAGAATTTTCCGCTCCGACCGAAATTCGAACCCGCAACCTTTGGCTCAATAACCAACGCAGGGACCTATCTATGTATAAGTTTTGCAATAGATATTTTACATTGTACCTAGTAATTCACAGACCGACTTCAGTAGCTTGATCGATAAGGCGGTGGACTTGTAACCTGGAGGTCGGTGGTTCAAGTCCCGGTTTCAGCGTAGATTTAGTCAGAGCGAGTTTGAGTAGTTGTGATATTACGAATGTGATTAACACAAATATGATAACTTTAACTTTAGTAATTCACAGAAAAAATTACTGTAGATTTATTCACCATAGGTCCTTATGCAAACTAATATCAGTATCTTATACTCGTATGCTTGAGAGCTATGCTAAAGAAAATATTTGCATGGGTGAATTCTCATTCACATTTCAACTTGAAACTGTATTTATTTAGTCAAAACTTCTCGCATTAATTCTATGTTTCTTACATGACGATGTGGTGATACTGTTTTCCAAGGAAAACATATTATTATTTAAATAAATTCAACCTACAATGACGTATATAAAGATATCGCAAATATTTATATGATTATATGAGAGCTGGATAGATGTTCCAAGGAGCTCCCACCAGATTAGATTGAATTTAAAATGCCTATCTAGCAATAAGATCAGCGTTCAGGATCTACTAAAAGTCAAACCAAAATAAACTTTCTCGTATCTGAGTTCAAAATAAAACTCATATATTATTCTTTCTGACTTAAAGTTGAACGACAATAAGGCTCACATTTCACTAAGAGAAATAAAATTTTGAATGGAGGCATATTTTTTTTATTTTTATTTTTTGATTTTCCACATCCCATCACCCATAACATAAATTTAGCAGGGCCTAAGGATTATTATTATTGTTATTAATTTTATTATTTATTTTTGGATCAACGTTTCTATTATGATATTCTTCTTCCACTCACTTTGTGTATTATATGTAAGACAGTGTATTATTATGTCATTGGGTGTATTTCAAATTTCATTGTAATTGACATACATCTGTTTTGTATTGTACTTAAAAAAATTAATTAATATTAAAAAAATGTCTTTCTTAAACCTACTTGGTGCCGGCATTGGTCAATCTCTTGATCAAGGTTCAAATTCTTTGGTTCTACACTCCTACGACCATCTTCCACATTTTAGGGCTGGATGCTCTTCCTAAAGCCAATCCTAAAGAATATCGGCGGACATTTCAGACGCTAAAATTCTACACTCAAGTTTCATCCGGCACTGAATCTATGTACAAAAGTCTGTTTAATGCACATGGGCGAACTATTTATTCATGAGAGGAATAAATTCTCGCCTGTCACCCCATGCTTCCTGATGGAATCCGGAAGTCAGGAAAGAGGAGGCGTTGGCAAAGTCGAGTGAGTTGAATTCGAAAGCCAATGTCGATGACGTCATCTTATCGAGTTGAGAAGTTGGTTGCAACTTGTGGCGTTTAAGGGCTGAATTAATGAACGTCAAACTACGCTAAAGCGGAGATAGTTACTATTTATAATGTTGTTATTACCATTATAACAGCCTACCATATGAATAGAATCAGTAGGTACTATTGTAAAAGTGTCCACCTCATGAAATTTCTCATGAAATCGGGCCTAGAAGTCTGAACAAGTTTATGTCATTCTCAATTGGATACATTATGTAATAACACAATCTATTGATTCCATCCTGTCAGATATTTCGGAGTTAAGGAATTTGGAAAATGTTTCCGACTTATGGAGTTTGTTAGTTTAGTAATTTCCAACTTGGAAATATTATGATTTACCAAACCAATACATACCAAATTATGACGTAGGTATGCTCTGAGAAGTTTAATACATAGTTCTACTTTACTTCATTCATAGTCACAGAGATAAGTATGTTGTATACACACCCTCATAATAGCAGCTAACTTTTTTAGATCATTTGTCAATTACGACGTATTGTTAACCACGACGGGAATCTTCCATAACCTAGTAAGTTGTGCTAGCATTTCTCATTAGCCTCACCCAGCCAGAGTAAAGCTAGAATACGACAGAAATACTTCTAATATCGCATGATTTGTGTTACATTTCTAACATTAACTAGCTTTTTTTAGTTGACTTCGCTTTCAACTGCATGGTCATAAATGATGACGGGAGTTTTACCCTTCATTCACTGGAAACTCACTAATCAGCTACTCAAATTTGAGTGGGGCTGGGAACAGCCCGCATCACGGTGGTTCGAATTTGAATGGTCACTCATCCAAGTCCTAACCTCGCTGGACGTTGCTTAACTTCAGTTGTAGATTAAGAACTAGTGCATGCAAAGTGCCATCAACGCTGGCTTTACCTAGCTTTGATGATCCATCAGAAACCAACCACAAGGATCAGAAAAAGCTGGTGTTTAGATAGCTAACTTTTTTTTTGGTTGAAGGCAGGAAAAAATCATTTAAAGACACCCAGGTCATGCTGACTTGGGGTGTGGGATTTCCACCACTAAAAACCCACCTTCTCAAAGAGCTAGATAGCTAACTAATGGTTAAAAATAAGACTTGTGAAACACCCATCTTTTTCAAGCGCTCTCTACTTTCAAGCTCCCCGTGTTACTCTGCCGCCCACCCTATCTTCTACAAACACGCTAGCTAGTTTTTTTTTTGTCAAGTTTGTTGGTGATATGAAAAAATACACGGTGCCTCTTCAAGACTTATTACTTCTGAGAAATTTCTAATATTAGAAATCAGAAGTATTGTGTTCGTTTTTGTATTTTTCTAGAGTTTATACTCGTGTTCTTTGGAAGTGCCAGTTAAACTACTCAATATTGTATTAGTGCTCCATTAGATAAGGCAAAAAAATTGACTGACTTTTGCCATACCTTTTAACACCTCTGCTACAAATAAGTGGGTAGGATGTTCAAAACAACTCTTCTTCAAAAGTTCGTTTCTCCAAGATCCAAGATACCTACAAGTATGTAAATATTAGGTAAGGTACTGGAAGTAGGTCTAAACTATGTATCTACATACTTAATTTTTTTTTAACTTTGTAATCTAATCCAGCTCTGAGAAAAGTATGTTCTTATTTGTGTAATAACTCTAGATCGCGAGTTTGATTCCCAGCCGATGAATACATGTCAGTGATTTCAGGTCATGAAAACCTGTTCAAGAAAACTAAAAAAAGTTGAATAATTCAGGACTTTTAAAGAAAATTACACTGAAGTAATAGAGATGGAATTCTTTCCATCAACATGACAGCCCTGTTCTTCACCGAAGAGGTTGTCTCTACAGCTATTTAATTCCGCTGTCCTGTCTTCTATACTTATACATTTATCCAAATAGGTATTTTATACTTTTGTTTTCTCCTATGCCACCTATGTCTTCCGCGTTCCAGTTTCAGTCTTCCGCCGCTGCAGTCCAGGCTGGAAAAGCTGATGGGTTCCAACGTGGTACGACTGACGGACCGAACCTACATGCTGTCGCTGAGGAGGCGGATCCAGGAGGAGTACGAGGAGAGCGTGCGGCGGAGGATTGCCTCCAGGGAGGTGAGTCATGGAGGGCATTTTTTTTTTTTTTTTCTTCTGAGATTTGGGAAAATTTGCATCAAACACCGGCGCAGGTAAATCCCTATGAGCCCGAGAGAAGTTTTTTTTACCGTCTAAAAACTCTTTCATATGTCTAATTTTTTAGTTGTTGCCCTAGAACCGCCGAGTGGCTTTACTTCAGGATTTCAGACTACACTTGAATAGAACTTGAAAGTCCATTAAATTTGCGTCTGTAGTTGGTTTGTGTTTCAATGTTCACTCAAAAAAGGACATAAGAGAACTCAAGGAACCGGTAGTTTCTTTTCTTATATCCCTTGAACGATGGACGACATTTCAATTCTGTGATCGGATGAGAACGAGTGTGAGAAAAACCTAACTTAACATCTTCGATCATTTTGTATTTCTAACTTTACCAGTTTTCTTTTTTTATCAGGCATCAGGCCCCTGCACAATTTTCCAAAGACTCAACTAATAATTCAAAAATATTGTTGTTAGTGCTCATAAATCTCGAGTATAATATTTTACAACAGAAAACACATAAACTAAAACTTTATCGTACTTTTTTATTTGCAAAACATTGTTTAAAAAAATGCCAAGAAAATATAAAAACCCTTTCAAAAACATTCACGTGATTTTGTATACTATAATAATAATAAAACTCTTTAGTGGAGTAATCGCCAGGCGAGGTTAATGCTTAAAACATTTTCTATCACCTAACCCTCAGAGTCTTATTATTGTGTATCTGATCACCAACTCAAATTAATGAGAAAAATTAATGCACTGGGTGGGATTCGAACCAACGCAACGGACCCCTATTAGCGACCCTATCTCTAGTCGAGTAGAGTAGCGAACCAGCGGCTTGCATGCCAATGCCCTAGGTACATATCCCGGTAGAGTGTTTTTTAATGTGTAATTTGGTTGTCTGAGGTCCACTAGTGGCACTGCCAGAACAGTGGTGGCACCAGAATAAAAAAAAAAACATTATGAGGGATTTAGAAGAGCGAAAGAAGTGTCGATGGCCCGCTGAATGCACCGGTTCTTGTACGATCACCGATGTTGAGCAACGTCCAGCGAGGTGAAGACTTCGTGATGCTGGCATTCGTGCCACCCTAGGCAGGTTCAGTTTTGTGAGTTTCCTCTGAATGGAGGGTAACACCCCTTTCTGATATGACCATGCAGTTGAAAGTGACGCTAACCCCAAATTGAAAAAGAAGCTCTACCCACAGCAGACGTAAAGAGGCTCTTGCTTCATCACACATAAATTGTTTTTTATCTCTCCCTTGCTTGTATTCACCTTTTCTCTCAATTTCCTTATTTTCTTTTACTGTTCACATTTTTTTTTCCATCCTTCTATATCTCCCACCGTTCCTTCTACAATGAAATTCTTCTCTCTTCTTCAGCACTTACTAGTAAAATCTTTTCTCTTATTTCCCCTAATTTTCTCCTTTTTTATTTATTTCGCACTCCCACTCCCAAAAGAAGTCGTACGACAGAGAGAATGACAGAAAGGTTTTCCTGGGAATTAATTATCATTAAAGCTGACTCAAGCACAAAGCACGGAAATGTTTTCCAATGATTACACAGAGCGCTGATTCAACTGCACCATCACTACTTCAAGTCAGCACGAGACTAGGTGGTAGTTGAGAATAAAAATTATAGCATAATTGTGTCAATCACTTTCGTAATGCCACAACTTGTACAACTGAATCGGTCCAAAGAGAAAGAACCTCAGTCCAAAAATCGGTTTTTTGGGAAATCAAGAAAAACTGATTAACTTTAAAAGTTCTCATTAAAAAAAAAAATTAAAAATATGTGGCTAAACTACTTACTATAAGATATGTACAACCAAAATATTTTGATTTTATATGTAACACAAGACAAGATATCAGCACTTTTGTGTCATGGACTTAGTTCTTTCTCTTTGGAACGGTGGACTGAGGTTCTTTCTCTTTGGAACGGTGGACTGAGGTTCTTTCTCTTTGCTTTGTCAACTTTAAGAGGGATGATATGACATAAAAACCATATTTTAAAGGAAGAATTAAACATTATTTTGTAAATAATAATTACTTTTTGTATTTGAGAGTTATTTCGGAGAGTCCTGATAAAGTAAATGGTAAACAAATATCAGCTGATAACGGACATTCGGAAGAGAAAGAACCTCAGTCCAGGACTGAGGTTCTTTCTCTTTGGAACAAAAAAAATACCACATCGAAAAACACGGAAAGGGATCAAAAATTAGGTTGTTTATGCGTGGATCCAATGTATTTATGTTCGTAGAATTCAAATCTGACTCTAACTCAAAATCGTAAATTTTGGACTGAGGTTCTTTTTCTTTGGACCGATTCAACTACTCTATCTCGCTTTACGAAATCTTCGCTGAACCCGCGACTTGAACCACCGACCTCCAGGTTACAAGTCCGCCGCCTTATCAATCACGCTACCGAGGTCGGTTAGTTGAAAATAAATTATCATTAAAGCTGACTCAATCATGAAGCATGAGAATGTTTTCAATTGATTTCTCAGGGCGCTGATTCAACTGCCCCATCAGTCTATCACGTCAGGCCGAGACACATTATTTTAACGCTGACTCAAGCACGACACATTTGAATGTTTTTCATTGATTTTTAGAGTGCTGATTCGACTACCCTATTAAAGCACCAATTTAATTTAATTAAAATCAGGACTTCAGGAGTTTCAATCTTCTTACTACTGATACAAATTATAATCTGGCCACAACATTTGTGTCTCAAATTTCTGGGCGTTTATGTTCTTATTCGACTTTGTGATTTTGGTTAGGGAACAAATATTTGCGTGTCATTGAAAGGGTACGACAGGTGATGAATTTCGTTCCGCGTTCCTCTCTCAAGTGTACGTCATCCATCTATCATGTCCTCCCATGTTATCGCCTCCTATCTATGTCTGTCATCCCATTTCATCACCTCCTCTGCACGTTTGCCTATGGGTGTTCAACCTGGTACGGACAACTTAGTGTAATATTTTCCACGGGATATTTTTCCAGGGCACGGGGGATATTTATTGAAAAAGTTAATTAAAATATTAATTTCCACTTCATGTTTGTGCAGTGAAAACCTTGGTCGTGGGTAACTGATAATTTAGTTTTTTTTTTCATTTGGCTTTTTAACTTTTTAAGGTAGGTGTACTTTGAACGTGTGAACTCATCTATGACAGGAAATGAAAGTGTTGGTAGTTGAAGATAGGAAGAGAAGAAAGTAGAGGAGAATGAGGTGAAAAAGTTGTGATATTACCTGGAAGGGAATTTCAACTATGTATGTATGTGAATAGAAAATTATTTTAGATGAAAACTTTGAACTTTGAAAAGGCGTTCGATTATTTAAGTAGGGATGCCATTTGGAAAGCTCTACAGAATTTTAGAAAACCCCAAAAACTGATAAACATCATCAAAGCCACATACGATCATTATAGCTGTCGAGTAATACATGAAGGCAAACTAAGCGACAAATTTAATTTTACAACAGGAGCTAAGCAAGGTTGTCAAATTTCTCCGATAATCTTTCTCGTGGCTTTAGAAGGGGTAGTGAGAAAGGTGACAACAACATCGAGAGGTATATAATGGAGACTAACCCAACGTACAGAAGATCTAGACTTTGCAGACGACATCTGATGTTTTAAGAGTCACAAAATAGAAGATATGAAGAGAAAACTAGAGGATCTGGGCCACAAAGGAAAGAAAGTGCGTTGAACATAAACTCAAAGAAATGAAAATAAACTGCAATAGCAACAGTGAATTACTGTGTTTATTATTTCTATGATCAACCTAATTATTATTCATAAGTTTAGTATAATAGTGCTCTATTTAGACTGTCGGCTCGAGACAGCGGGTCCCATTACGTCACTTCATGTAGGTTACTCAAGTAGGTCACTTTATGTAGAGACATGTAATTAGAACACATCACCATTTAATTTCATAGAAACTTTACGTAACCTTCTCTTTCATCAAAGTTGTTCTAGAATGTATTTTCTTTTCTTGTCGTTATCGAACGATAAATAAAAAACCCGAGCAGCTAAAAGAAAACTCACCCCCACATCATTTTAAAATAATAATATTATTTTTTCTAAAGCAACAAGCACCGTACAGTAGAGTGGCTCAATCTATGCTTGGTGAAGCTATGGGTAGTTTGATTGTAAGTTTTCAGCGAATGGCAGGTAAAATCCTCGTCTCAAACTACCGAAATTTTAGAAAGACGACAAAAAAAATCAAGGCTAGGGGTGAATTTAATGTCATAGGCAGTCACTTCCACTTAAACCTTCTGAATGCATAGTAATAATAATAATAATATTGATAATAATAATAGTGCACTAGGCAGAGTAAGGAGGTGACAACAACATGGCGTTCCTGGGAATTTTCATCTAGTTTTTGTGTACTTTGAATTATTTCATAACTAGCGGGCTGCACCCTCTTGGCCAAGCCATCAAACACACGCTACCACACACATCACACCCACCCATGGTGTTGATGTTTAGAGGCTGAATATTATGATTTATTTGAGTTTGATTAAAAAATCTGAATTAAGTCTACAATTCATAGAATCAGTAATTTGTAAACCTATCAACATAGCCTTACACTTTTTGTTTAACTTTCATCGGAACTTCGAACTTTGCTTAACACACAAACCTTTGAATTTTGGCACTCCAGGGAAAGTTTGAGTGGAAGTTTGTCGTCTGTTTTGTTTGTTGTAAAATTTATTGCTGTGCTTTGTAAGCTTCATTAGGTCCGGGTCTTGTTAGCTTGCTTTTGAAAGAACAATGAAAAACTCTTCTCTTAAGGCATCTTGAAGTAGTTAGATAAATTAAGCAAAAAGTACAGAGATGCTATTCGCAGCAGTAAGATAAATGATGGATGATCATAATACAGGATTGGAGAGACAAGGGCTTTATCTAAGTTTTAGCTGATCGCTGAATTCTATATGTATCTTACGAGTCAGAAATTGACTTATTAATTTCCTATGTATATTACGAGCTCTGAAGCTTTCTAATTGGTTGATTTATCAACGGACCAAAAAATAAGGACATGTATTCTGTTTGAATTTTAAGTAATACCGACTTCAATGTTAGTTCAGCCGTATCGATAAAAAATTAAACAACGGTGTAAAACACTCACTTTAATAATTTTATTATTCTTATCAAATTTCTTATTTTCCTCCCCACCATTATCCTAATAATTATAACACTCTTTAGTGAAAGGTAACCCTCAGGCAGAATTCGTACCAGCAGATCCCTACGCTACCTGGATTACCAGACTAGCGCGTTAACCACTTGACTACCAGTTTGTCTATAATTTCTAAAACGAAAGTTGGAACAAAACTTTTGTCAAAGTTGCGGTACTTCGGAAAAGTATATTCAAACAATATCCAGGAGTACAAAGAAATTTGAGGACGAATTTCTTTAAATTATTTTCATTGAGTTCAATTTCATTTTATGAAATTTCGATCTGCATGACTGACGATGGCGAAACTTGGGAAAAAAATTGTCCTTTTTAGCAGGCATGCTTTAAATAGAAAGGTCACAAATTCGCAGAAAGACATCGTCCAAAAATGCACGCGTGACATAACTCTAAAAATACTTGACAATGAAATGAAATAAAAGACTTTATAAATAGACTACCTACATGGTTGAACAATTCATAAGGCACAAGTTCTCGTTTCATACAAAAATACTTGGAATTAATTTCAGAACACTATAGGTAGACTTTGTGCTATTGAGATAATTTATTTTATCACGGTAGTTTTTATAAGTCGGTTTTGTAAAAATAATAATAATAAGATTGACAATGATTATGTTTTTCATTATTGTAATAAAGTTTAGATTTTGGTTACCATTGTCCACAATTACTTTTTATCAACTCCTCTTTGACTTTGGCTTTCTCCAAACCTACTTGGGGTCACCAGGGATCATTGTCCTACTTCCTCATTTTACGGTTTATTGTTATTGTTTATTATTATTTGTATACCTATAATCATCTTTTTATGTTGATTTGGCCAAATTGTTACTTATGAGTATACATGTCTGAGAATATACGTAGGTGGCAAGTGGTTAATCCAGGTAGCGTAGAGATCCGTTGGTTCGAACGATACCCAGTGCATGGACTTTTCCTCATTAATTAGAGTTTGCGACCACATTATAATAAGACTCTGAGGTTTAGGTGGTAGAAAATGCTTTGAGCATTAACCTCGTCTGGTAGTTATCTTCCACAAAAGAGTATTACATATTATTATTAACACCTAACTAAAGGCCATGGACTTTCTAGTTTCGAATTCCAGATTTAGTTTTGTCTATGAGCTAAGGTATGGTGGGTTGAAAGAGAATACTTTGAAGAAAGTTGTATGTATTGATAACTTCAGTCCTCAGGACGTGTCATTCTGCCGTAACTTGTGCTAAAGGAGCACGTTCTACCTACTACCTACGAGACGATAATAGCAGCCATTTTCCCAAACATTCAATTTTGGATGTTTGCTGATGATTTAAAAATAGCAATGAAGGTTCAGGGGCCGCGAGACGCTGCAGTAATACAAGACGCTCTGTCCTGCCTCTCTCACTGGTGTTCATCTAATAGCACGGTTCTGAATATTGATAAGTGCTCAGTCATGTCCTATCATAAAACAAAGTCTCCATTCATAGCTAGCTACCAAATCAATGGTCGAGCGCTGACTAGACGTGAGTCTGTGCGGGACCTGGGCGTGACGTTTGTGAAAAACCTTACATTTGTTACTCATATCTCATGTGTACGTGAAAAAGCTCTCAAAATGCTTGGCTTTATCTATCGTAACACTAAGGAATTCTCAAGCGTTGCTACCCTAAAGGTCCTGTACTAGGCCTACGTCCGGTCAGTACTCGAATATTGCTCTATCATTTGGACACCTCACTATCAGTGTCATATTAAAGCTCTTGAAACTATTCAACATAAATTCTTATCAATGATCGCATTTAAAGCTAAAATCAAAATTGTTAACCATAACTACAACCCTATAGAGACTCAATTTAACATTCCCACCTTAGAAAATAGAAGACAACTAAATGACTTGATTTTTTTGCATAAACTACTAAATGGCACAACTTATTTACCAGAAATACTTGGAGCAATTAACCTGCGAGCTAATAGTAAAAATACCAGAAACAAAGATCTTTTTAGACTTGATCAATCCAGAACGAACAGTTCCCTGCACTCAACAGTCAATAGATTGCAACGACTAGGGAACCTAGCCAGTGATAGGGGCATCGACTTCTTCTTCGACAAAGATTCTGCTCTGCGAACTCTAAGTAAGACCCAAAATCTGCCACTAGATTTAAGTTAGGTTAATTATTTATAGTTGATAACTTTTTTTTATATAATGTAATATTGACAATTACCTGTCATTTTGTTTAATTTTAATTTTAATTCAATTTATTTGTAATTTTTTGTACTGCTTTGCTTTTGTAAAATGGGAATTTCCCCCGTCGATTTAGTAAAATAAAATAAAATAAAAAAAAAGATCTTTCTCTTTCATTACTCATTGGTTTATTGTCTTTTTTCTCTTATACTTATCTTTCCATCCCTCACTCTTTCTTTCGCTCTTGTTCCCTTCCTCTATAAATCCCTCTTCAATCTTTTTCCTCTCTTTTGCTCTTTTCTCTACCTCCCGCTCTTTAATAATTATTAATATTAATAATTCCGTGTCCGTGAGGTAGGTATTGATACCTAAATCACGGTGGTGAGAGGATTATATGGATCTCCTTTTTGTAAAGGGATGAATACACTTTAGTATCACACTCATTTCTTTCTCTACCGACGGACTTGTAACCTGGAGGTCGGTGGTTCAAGTCCCGGTTTCAGCGTAGATTTAGTAAAGCAAGTTTGAATAGTTGTGATATCACGAAGGTGATTAACACAAATATGATAACACTTCTTTCTCTTGTTCTCTATTACCTTTGACTACTCCTTCTCTGATCCTTTTACTCTCCCCTTTTCTCTCTTCCCTCTCATTTTTCAAAAGGGATAAACACTTCAGTATCACATTCGCTTCTTTCTCGTGTACTCTATTTCCTTTACCCTCTCCTTCCCTACCTATGTTTATCTCTCTCTTTCTTTCCAATATTCCAACGTTTTCTTTATCTATGCATTATTTCTCTATATATCTCTCTTACACGCTCTCAATGTCAAACTTTATGTCAAGAAATAAACCAAATTCAAGAGAGTAAAATATACTATGTTCCGCTTTTCTTGTATCGTCTTCAAGTTGTCTTCTATCCTCTTCAGAACTTGTGAACAATTCATCAATGAACTTATTATGCAATAAAAATTGACCTTGATAACAAATCGACCTTCAATTTTATTTATTGTATTTGCACATGGATTTCCTGTTGTTTCTAGTTTGATGTATCTCTCTGCCTCAATCGAACTCAGTAGCTTGATCGATAAAGCGGCGGACTTGTAACCTGGAGGTCGGTGGTTCAATTCCCAAGTTCAGTAAGGATTTAGTAAAGTGAGTTTGTATAGTTGTGAAATCACGAAAGTGATACACAAATATGATTGCATTGATAACCAACTCTCTTTGCCTCATTTTCTGTTTGTTTTAACGTTGCCTTCCACTACATAGACGGGTGTTTTACCCTCCATTCACTGTACACTCATAAAGCAACTACTAAAAATTAACCCCACTCAATTTGAGTGGGGCCGAGAATAGCCAGCATTATGAGGGTTCATATTTGAATGATCATCCATCCAAGTTGTAACCTCTCTAGATGTCGCTTAACTTCAGTGACAGAACAAGAAATGGTGTATTCAACGTCATACAGGCTCCTATCTATACTGACTGAATAGTGGGTGACAATTGACCGGTTGCATAGCTCATATAGAACTCTATTTCAACCGGTTGCATAGCTCTTATAGAACTCTATTTCAACCGGTTGCATAGATCTTATAAAACTCTATTTCAGCCGGTTACATAACTCTTATAGAACTCTATTTCAACCTGTTGCATAGCTCTTATAGAACTCTATTTCAACCGGTTGCATAGTATACCGCAGCTCTAATAAGGATCTATCGAGATTACAAATCTATCTCTTTAAGGTACACAATGGTTTATTTGTTAGAAAACTCATGCCCTTTTGAACAGAAGGTGCTGTCTGTTATTTATTTCTTGTCTGCAGAGGGTATTGTCAATGTAACTTAAAAATGGCTTTCCCTCTCTGCCCAGGAATGGGAGGGGGGTGGTTGAGTCATGCAAACATGCAATTTTCTCACTTGACTGTTTCCTATTATACAGCACATGAGAGAAATAAAGGTAGAGAGGGAGAGAGAGAGGGAGAGTGAGAAAGAGAGAAAGTAAGAAAGAGAGAGATAGAGAGGGAGAGAGAGAGATAGAGAGGGAGAGAGAGAGAGAGAGGAACGGAAAGAGAGGGAGGGAGAAAGAGAGAGAGATGGAAAGAAAGTGAGAAAGAGAAAGAAAATAGAGAGAGAGAGAAAGGGAGAAAAAGGGGGAAAGAGAGAGAGAGGGAGAGAAATAGAGAGAGAGCGAGAGCGAGAGAGATAGAGAGAAAAATAGAGAATGGGTGAAAAAGAGAGAAAAAGGGAAAGAGAGAGAGAGAAAGAGAGGGAGAAAAATAGAGAAAGTGAGAGAAACAGAGAGAGAGAGAGAAAGAGAGAGTTTAATCCCGATGACTTTCTAATATGTAAAGTTCACTGAGTATTTTCCGAACACTTTCCTGTTCTAAGAAATCCTAAGCTGAATATACTTAGGGAGGAAGGAATGTGAGGGGGAAGGGGTAAAGGAAACTTGTGGGGGAGGAAGAATAAATTGTATTACAGGAACAATACACATTCCTAGAAACGCGCGGGGGAGGCTGGATTATTCCAGTGAGCTGTGAAAGTGTGAATGGATGTGAGTTTCCAATGTTTCCATACTGTTTAGTTCAACACATATAGCTATAGAAGAAATAACACACTTGAACCATCTGTCAAGCATTTTTTTTATTTATTTATTTTTACCTGAAAAATACCAACATTTAGGTTTGCCAACTTTATAGTATTCCTCTTATACTTCGTATGTTAGAAATTTGCACCAATTCATTGTTATTTAATAAATAAAATATTATTTGTTACTCTCTCTTTGATATTTTGTATTTCACGATAAGCATACGTCATAATCGTACTGGTGGATAAAGCAGAAAAAATATTCGTATACGTCACGTTTAGAATTTCCGAATCAGATAAGAACACAAAAGACTGTTCTCTTTTTACTCATCAAGTTTTCTCCGAACTTCGAACTTTTGATGGCTCCTTGATAAGGTTTTAACAATGGCGCGTGTATTTTCTGTAAACGCTTATTCAACCTATTCTTTAAAAAAAAAAATCACTGAATGTTCAAAGGATTTTCAGTACGAGTATTATCAATCTGTATGGAGAGCTCTAGAAGAGTTGGAGAAAGGATGTTTTACAGCCTTTATGTTGGAAATGAAACGCACCACTCCTACATATCTCTAAGGGTCGAATTCTAAAATAGAAATACTACAAAGATAAACCAGACTGTGCTTGAAGTCTGTATTATAGTGCACTGTAATTGGTTGAAACTCAGTCTTGTTGAAAGGTCTGGCTTATCTTTATTGTAATCCTATTTTAGAATTCGGGTATTAGAACATTATTTAGTGATGTCATAAATAATTAAAATCCAAATTACAATATTGGGTCCCGATGTCTGGGACTCAATCCACAAACCTCCATCAATCCTAGTAACCGTTTAACTAATGTGATATTATTTTTCTGATTTTATTTATCATTCAACACATATCGCAACATAAATATTTCATTATTTCGCAAAATCAATTGCCTTTTTTTTTAAATATATCATCAAAGACATGCTTAATTCTTCATGTACCGACGTATTTGTTTGAATAATATATGATGATGCATCTGGATCTTTTACAGTTTAAAGCTTTGAAGTCTTCTCTGGTTCCAGAGAATGCCTGCTGTACGTACCAATTTATTCGATCTCTTGAAACTTCGTATGTCTTGGAGGGTCTGTAAGAAGTAGAGCGTTTCTTTTTACGTTTATAACATTTAAAATTTCGATGATGAAAATTTTGAAAATCCAACCAGGTCCTGCAGCTATACCGGCGCGTGTCTGGCTCGAATACTAAATATGATTTCCTGAAACTTTCATTAATGAGTCATTGACCACTCACAAGTTGTTGGTGTGTGAAAGATGACACATTGCATAATCGCAATATTTTCAAGGCGCACATAATTTTAATAAAATATTGCTGAATTATTTAGGTTCATGAATTATTTATGTACAATTTACAAAAAATATAGAGATAATTATTTATAATTAGAGATTGTTTTGTCTGACTTTTAATATATTTCATTAATCGTTTTATTATCATGATGTTCTGATAACATTTTTTAACGCAAAATACTCGTACAAAATAATAAAGGTATGAGTACAACATTCATAACTACTACAGGGTGCAGGTCAAAAAAAACTTTCATATGTGAATATTTAATAACTTTTGATCAACAGAACATTATTTGAAATCACATAGAATTGCAAAAGTAAGCTGAGTAAAAATTTTTTTAAGTAAATTGCAATAGACAGTGGTTTTTATGGAGATTTTTTACGTAGGGTGTGAAAAGTTATGTCGGACAAGTGGTCTACTCTAGAACTCATGCATTATTCATGATTTTTTAACAGTTTGCCGGTGTAATTATTCATGACTTTTTAACAGTTTGCCAATTTTCAATAACATTAATGCATAACAAAATATATGTTTTTTTTACATAGGAAAAGTACTTTTTGACCACTCTGTATTAATAGGTAGTTATATTAATTTATATTATGCTACCAATGTATAATTGTATAGGTACTCTAATATACGTACCTATTACATATTTTTTAGTATACCTAAATTTTCGCAACAAAAAAAATCTAATCTATTTGATAATATTACGTATTATTGTCAAATCGTTTTCTCCCTTTTCAGCAAGCTGAGATCGACCGACAGAAGAAATTGATCCTAGATGGAAAGATGCCTTTCTCAGACGCGCCCTCCGAGCTTGCGAATCACCCGGTGTTCAAAATAACTCAGATAACTCATCAAATGTTGGACGAGAAGAAATTGAAGGTGAGAATTCAACATTCACCCTGTATTGAAAAGAACTCATCGAATGTTGAACGAAACAAGAGGATAATGTTTTGCAACCTTTGAATGATAATGTGTTTAGAATCACTTCTTTTGTTCGGCTGGCTTTTTGTTGATGTTGTTGTTGTTAAGGTGTTGTAGGTGTATAGTTGTTGTTGACATGGGCATAGCCAGGATTTTGGCTAGGGGGGAGGGGGCAGCTGATGAGGAAAATCAATAATACCTAGTGAACAATCAATAATACCTAGTGTTGCATACTCCCTGAAATTTTGTTAGGGAGGCGGCTGGTATGGAGGAGGGTAATTTGAGGTCGACATCAGGATACCTAAACTTTCACATCAAAGACAATATGTATACAATAGCGATGGATTAGGGAGCTGTGGTGATAGATTGGGGAGGAGGAAGAGTGATAGATTGATTTTAATTCAAGCAGAGACACTCTTCATGTAATTGATGGTCGACCTACTTACCATCGTCATTTCTGTGTCTCCTACCCTCTCTCTCACTCTCATTATAACACTAACTCCTCTCTTTCTCTATCTCTTTATCCTTAGTGCTCATACTTCTCTAGTTGTATAAATCCTCTCCCCCTATATCTCTCTCCTCTCTCTCTCTCTCTCTACCCCTTTTTTTCTCACTGTCTCTCTCTTTCTTCTCAATCATCACAACCCTATGCCCTCAATAGTTTTCAATTCACCACTCATTTCTTTCGTTTCTAATACTTTCTATCTCACTCTAGTTTCAGAATCCATCCTGCAGCTCATACTTTTTCTCTCTCACTTCTTTTTGTAAGCTCTCTTTCTTCTCTATTTGTATAATTCTTGTCCGTCTCACCACTACTGTTTATTATCCCTCCCCTCTCTCTTCTCTTTCTCTCTCTCTCTCTCTTTCTCTCTCTCTCTCTCTCTCTCTCTCTCTCTCTCTCTCTCTCTCTCTCTCTGTCCCTCTGTCCTATTATTCTCCTTGGGGTCAGCTTTATCCTCCTAACTTCTTCACAAAATCCAAAAGAAATAATACACCAATTTTCTCTCAGACCGTAAAAAAAGGTCCACAAATGGAAAAGTCAAAAGGACGAGAAGTAGCAAAAGAAGACTTGAAATTCAGGGCACGCCTCGTCAGAGCTGTAATCTTATTTACTGTTTGTCTTCGGGAGGATATTTTTTACTCAGTCAGAAATTCTCTCAGTCTAATGAGGAACATTCCGACGCATTTCATGGTTCACTCGTGCAGACATATTTAAAATATAACAATTTTATACATTATGTATGTACACTGTACAGGTATACCTATTTCTACTTTCTTTACTTTATGGAAAGGAAAGTGATGGAATCTCCCCAAAAATAATTGACTGTCAGTTCTCCGTGCCAAAACACGTGTTAGGGCCGAATTATGAAACACGATTATAGTTGATCTTAGTGGACAGTATCCCTTAACTTTCATCTTGACAACAACTGTATAGGTCGTATCTAAGCCGGGATTTGTAGCTGTATATTAGCTCTGTGGCGTAACGGAGCTGTTGCCAGCTTCTTTGACGGAAAATCTTTGTTTTAAAATACCTATCGGTCAACTGATAATCCTGTTTCATAATACAGACCTGAGGCTAAGGTTCCGAATCATGAAACAGGTTTACATTCATCCAACACAGGATAAATCTAATCCTGTTTTAAACTTAACACTCCCTCTAGTGGGAATTTCAACCAATAACAGCGCATGTATATCAGCTGTTAAATGATAGTGGCTTCGATTAACAAATTCTAGATATTAGTTTGGAGGTTCCGGCTAAACGGTACGAGATATGAATTTTTTAAGAATGTTTTTCTTTAAATAGAATAAAAAACTTCCACCATTTTTCGATATCTTGAACTTTTGGAACCAGTCCCCAGTTTTTACGGGTATCTTGCGGGGTCCCTTGGACTAACTTATCCTAGATGTGGGTTGCGACACATTAAATCCAAAGTTCTTGAGGTGGTTATTATAACAATGATATTAATTTATCACAAGTAATGATAATCGTTTAGGGGCACTACGGAGAACCCGAGAGAAGAGGGTTCAAATGGGTTAATTTGTTGAATGATTCTTAATTTGTTGTTTACCCTTTTACAGTGGCGAATCAAAAAATCCTTTGAATACAAATTTAATACTGAGAAGAATCCGTGTTAAGGCGGCCAGATAGTTTTTGTGGCGGCGTGGAGGCGTAACCAACGCTGGCGGATGAGTGTTTCACAGCCTTTATTATTTCGTAGCCATGAAACATGGAGCCACTGTAGACGCTTGTGGTCTGTGTTGTAGCTTGCCCGTAGTATGGTTCCCCTCTGATGGGCGAGAAGTGACTTCCCATTTAGGTGCTGGGTCAACACGAGCGCACCGGAAGGAATCCCTTGAAAAACATGCTTTCGGCCATAAATATTTTTTGTGTACTTGAAGAATATGGGAACTACTTTTTCATCATATTTCAACCTACTCTATGGCATTTTTCCTTCTTCCATTGAACCTATGCCAAAATGAAGGACAGTTTATGATCGAAAACTAGTCATCTTTCTTATCAAGTAGGTACTGGAAGTACATACCCCCCCCCCCCCTCCCCTCCCCGCACCTCTCCAAATATTATTAAAAAAATCTCCGGAAAAACCTGTCTCTACGCGTCTGGTCCATAGCGTAGAGACTTGGTGCTTTCCGATAGGACTTTATTGCTTTTCAATAGATCTTAATTTGTGGAGGATGACTTCAATGTCGGACTAACCCTTGCGACGGGGTTACAAATTATTGAAGGGGTGAAAACGAGAGTGTGAAAGGGCGAAAAGTTGACAGTAAAGTGATAGAGGTTCTAGGAGATAATGCAGATATAGGAAGAATAAGAAATGAAGGTGATGGTGGGAAGGAAAATAAGAAATTAGATAATAACAATAAAATTATTAGAGTGAGAAACATTATGATTTGGAAAAAGATAAGAGTCATTAAGAGGGGAGGAGAGAAAATTAAATATGCATATAGAGATATGGAAGGAAGGATTGTGAGAAAGAGAAATAGAGAAGGAGAAAAATAAAAAGAAAGAGTAAGAATGAGAAATAAAGAAAAAACAACAATAAAGAGAAAAAGGGGGAAGAAAAACAAGAGAAGGAATTGAATAATGAAAAGTAAGTAGAAGAAGAAATGGTGGAAGAAGATGAAGAGAGAAAAATAAAGAGAAAGAGAAAGAGATTGAAGAGTAGAGACAAAGAAATAAGAGGGAGAGCAAGAGAACATAGCAAATGGCAAGAAATGAGGTCCAATTACACTTCCAAATTTTAAAGAAAATAATGATTATACAAAATACTCATTATCTCTTGAAATAAATTATCTCTTTAAATATTTCATTTAATGAATAAATTATCATAGCATGAATAAAATAATTAATTTTATGTTTCTTTAGGTATTGTGTTATTATATCATATTTTTATCAGGATGATATAATGAGGATTCAGTATAGTAATTTGTAAAACACTTTAAAAAAAAATTATCAACCCCCTGAGCAACTTTGGTTTTGTGTCTGTCTGTTATTTTCATTTCTTGACACTTGCAAATCTCAGAAACAAATAAACAAAATTCGGAAATTTTGAAAAATTGTGCTTCACCACAAAGGAATCATACTTTGACTTTAACTTATTTCAGGAGACGTGTGAAATTGTGCTTCACCACAAAGGAATCATACTTTGACGTGAACTTATTTTAGGAGACGTGTGAAATTGTGCTTTACCACAAAGGAATCATAATTTGTGAAATTACGCTTTACCACAGAGAAATCGTACTTTGATGTGAACTTAATTATTTTAGAACCAGCATTCCTGCAACATGCAGGTATTGCAGGTCCCATTTTAAATTAATAAGCATTGAATCAACGGTCTTATATTATAAGTCACTTTATTTCGCTCTGGATTTAACTTTATACAACTCACCCTTCTTTGTTCAGAGTTTAATTTTCACACCCAGCCCTATGGAGTACGCTTTTGTGACGAAAATAATTAGAATTCCAGTAAAGACACTTGAGTGGGCCACTTCATCTTATATTTCGCGAAGAAGACACCGATAAATATTTCACAAGGAAGATAGAGGATACAAACTTTCACTTTTAAGTTGATAAATGAGTTAAAGAATGTAACTCAAGAAATTAAACACCGAAAGAAAGATGATGATAGTAAATAATAATACACATTCAGAGGTTGTTCCTTATAACTTGTTTACTAATATTGTGTACCTACTCGAAGTTTTTTATACTTTTTAAAATTGATGCTACTTTTTTAGCACCTTTACAAAATTCAATTAAATTACTTATGGAAGGGGAAGGAGTCAATCAAGACGAGGTCAACTACATCGATCTAATTAATTTTTTGTCAAAAGTAGGTACTTGACTTGAGAATAATTTTATTTATTTTGATATTTTAAAAAATCTCAATGATTAACCAATCAAAATTCATGAAAGTAAAGGGGTTTCAACTGAAAGCTTAAATTCATAAAGGGTGACTTGATAATGATAGTTATAAACGAGTCAAAAAAGTAAATCAAGAAAAAACTAAGCCGACTTCCGTTGCTCAGTGGTTGATAGTAATAGCATTGATTGCTGACTCGGAGGTTGCGCCGGGTTCGAATCCTGGCCGGAGTGGATAATTCTGACCGAGTTTTTTCGTTTTCAGAATGGCTTGGATGTAAAGGTAAAAGGTCCTGAAGAAATGCGAAAGCGGTTCCGTTGCACAACTACCTTTTTTAAATTATGAACGCATACTGTTAGCTCAGTTGTAAGATCCTCACTTATCATGGAGGAGATCCCGGGTTCGAATCTAAGAGCCTACAAAAAATGCATTCATGAAATTTTACTACAGGTACAGACAGGTGTTTGTTAGGGAGACCTACCGGTGCTCGTGTTGAGTCAGCACCTAAATAGATAACATTATTTCACTTCTCGTTTATGCATTAAAACTGGATTGAGGTTCCACCCTGTTATGTAGAAATGAAGATTAAGTCGCGCTTGAAAGTTAGAAAATGGAACTTATTAAGTTATCCTGTAGGTAGAAGAAGATGTAGAGAGGGAGAGATGGATGAGGCGGGGAACTTGAGAAATAGAGGTAAAGAGTGGGAGAGGAATGGATGAGGAGGGAGAGGGAAAGGGAAAGGGGAGAGGGAGGGGATGTAGAGAGAGAGGGATGATGAGGGAGAGGGAGGGATGGATGAGGAAGGAGAGGGATGGCTAGAAACAAAGAAGAATAGAGGGAAGAGTGAAAAAGAACTGGAAATACGTGGCGGTTTTAATTTTTCAAAACTCGCTTTACTAAATATTTCCTTGACTTGGTACTTGAACCAGCAACATCCAGATTACAAGACCGCCGCCTTATCGATCTAGCAACTGAGGTCGGCCTAAATCTTATTACGTAATGTATAATTACTATGTAAAACTACATCCATAATTTTAATGTACCTAAACTTGTGATGCTGAATGTCTAGATTCTAGGACGGTAACAAGAAGAAAAAAATTAAAATTTGAAGTTGCTACCACTTGTCATTCAGATAAGCAATAAGAAAGGATAATGCGACACTTCAATTGGTACGTCAAGCACAAGAAGAACATTTTGTTGCTGTCGTGAAACTTCTCTTAACATTGAGGTCAACTTACAAACCAGGTACCCACATGAACCTCACCCAAACTGGATTGGGCCGAGAATAGACAGCATCACGAGTATTCTAATGTAGTGTTTCAATCATTTGTGTTGGCGCAAAAGTCTTCACAATTCTTAGGATAGCAGAGCGTTATCAAGAGCCCAATACACTGTCAAATAACTCACATAATAGTATCCATCACTTTTCTTAATCCTACATTATTTTCTTTTGAATATTCATGGCAATGTTTTTTTTTTCTTTAAACGAGCAATTTTTTCCACTCAGTCGGAATTCGACCCTGGGTCTCCTTCATGCAAGTCAAGTGTGCGACCCACTTAGTCAATGGTCATAGAATTCAATATAAATTAAATAATTCTAGGTACCTACCTATGTTCGATGAATATATTTCACGCATTCGTCACTGATTTGAAAGTTTATAAAATATTCAAACACGCTTTATTACCTCTTACTCGCGTATCTTACAAAGAAGAACTCCTTTTGTCATCCGGGAACCTATCAAGATTAATCGGGCATGAAATTTCATGTATTCTGAATAATCTGAATGTCTCCCAGTTTAGGATAATGAGTTTCCACATTTGGTACAGTGGAAAATTGAATTAAATAATTCAAAATTAAATGTAATAAAAAAAAACAATTATATAATTCAAAATGATGATTTAATTAAAATTAAAAAATGATGAAAGAGTAAAGGATTGATGGATGGTTTCAATTTACTAATTTTTAAAGTTTTTTTTTTTTTAATTTCAACTTGGTTTACTATCAACTGAAAAATCAAATATGTTACCAATTTTTTTTAAAAGTTAATAATACTAGATAAATAATGTTATTTAATATAAAAAAATGATAACAATAAAATAAAATAATTTCTTAAAATTTTACCGGCCTCACTGCTTAAGACAATGGACTTGTAACTTGCAGGTTGCGTGTTCGAGTCCCAAACTCGGTAAACACTTAGCAGTATGAGTCTTAGTCATTGTGACATCACGAAGTCGTGATAAGTATGATAACTTATTTTTAAAACTTTATATTAAAATTTCGGTGTGCTAGATTTGATACAATTAATGGCATAACTGAAAATAATATAAATAGTCTAACTCTAACTGATCAAGATTTCATTATTTTGGTACATTACCTAAAAATAGTATATTCTGTATATTAGATTAATTATTATTACCTTTGTTTAGTTTAAAATGTCACATAAAAAGCATAATTATTTCTAAACTTGAATAGATTTCTATCTATTTCGAGTTAGGGTTCTATAATGATCAACTTTGACATCAAACCATCTGAACCATGAAAAACAGAGATCTAACTACTCAGTCAAATATTCATTTCATATTATTTTGTTCTGAATAGTTCACAGTAAAGTTTGATGAAATTTCTACTTTCAGATTAATTTGTTTTTCAATAGATTTGAAACATGAATAAATTTAATTTTGACTTCTAAAAAAGGACTTCAATAGTTTTGACAAAAATATTAAAAATTTGGATTTGAGGATTATTTTTATGCAACACTGAATTCATAGACTCATTGTTTATTTGTTGCAAAAAATAAATAATTTTCCCAAAAACCTAATTAAAACTTAATGTTCCAGCATAGAATTCAGAAATTTTGAAAAATAAATCATCTATTTATATCTAAGTTGACTTTGCCCTTGAATGCATTTCCATTTGATCATGTAGGATTTTTATTTTGCAGACTTGCAAACTTATCACGTTTGTTGCTTCATAACCTTGTTCTTTGTACACCGCATTTCTGGTTTCAATAACTGGAAAAGTAACACATAAATATTGAATTTTTTCTTAGTATTTGGTATACCTACTAGCAAGAAAATTTTATTAGACAAAAGATGTGAGATTCAAAAGGTCGACCAGAAGATTCACCACTTCATACTATTTTGACCTTTGAAAATGATAACCTTTGGCTTAGAATCTTCACAAGTCAACAAAGTAGAGAAAAAATCATTAAAATCCCCAATTTTTACGTCACTTAGCACCAAATTATGAAACAATATTAATTTTAAGATAAGCCAGACACGCTCTAGATTGTTTCAACTACTCACATCGCAACCATAGACCAAGTTGAAAGACAGTCTGGCTTATCTGATCTTAAATCCTGTTTTATAATTTGGCCCTTGTTCTTTAATTTCTATAATTTCAGTCCAAACGAGTCAAGAGGTCCACCCATCACTCCCACGGGTCGGATCACAGGACTCCCTCATCCCAACGGCTCACCGTCGAAAGCTCAGCGCGGCGGTCCAGTTCTTGTCCCGCGGGTAGTGAAGGTGATTCCCCCTCCGCCGATACTGACAGCGGCGGAGGAGGGGGAAAGGAAAGAAGCGCTGGAGGGGAGGCGGGAACAGAGGGGGAATCTCTGGAGCCAACGGAGTTTGTGTTTACTCAGGAGCAGTTTGATCGTCTGCGATACGAGACTGAGAGCGTCAAGTACTTGCGAGGACTCGAGGTAAGCATCCATCGGTACGGCCATGCCTTACTATTATGTGCTGACTACCGGGCTGTCGCCCGCTTTGTGGGCCGAGGCATGGCCGTAAATCAAAAAAATTTCGCCAATGGCAGGTGTTGTAGTGGGAATTTCGAAAAATCCCGTCTTATTGCACATCTAGACTATAAGACAAAGCTACCTACCAAATTTCAGCTTCCTAGGACTTACTAGTTCGGAGAAACAGTTATGAATCAGTGAGTCAGTCAGTCAGTCGGTCAGTGAAACTCTCTTTTATGAGTATAGATTGCAGAGTTTCAGATGAAACTCCATACAATCACTGCGACCTAGTAAGATCTATTATGACGGTCAATACGGTCATGCCTTGGCTAACTTTAAATTTGTCAACCCGTCAGAGACAAATCTAGGATACGTCCCTGGTAGCTAAGTACGAGAAAGAAGAAAACTCTATAACATCGTACTAATATTATTGTCTTTTAAGGAAAATACCAACTTGACCAGTGGATTTTTGATATAAAACAACCATGATACAATATGTTAGTATTTACCTACTTCCGCTGGAAAAATCTCTTATTGGAAAATGATAAAATTCCCAATTCCAGGGATTATTTTTGTCCCCAATACGTCTGATTAACCCCAAATTGAGTTTTACTTGAAAAGAAACATTTTATATCATTGAAAACTATTCCCAGGATATTTGTTCTCGATAAAATAATAGAAAGTAGGTATTATGTTATTTTTGTTTCTCAGTATTTTTCTTTAAGTTATCTTCCCATTTAACGTTTTGACCAGTAATACGTCTTGGGCTTACTGCGGGAATTATGGGACTCTTTTGTCCTAATCGCTCATTAGAAATAAGGTGATATTATTATAACGAGTATTACTTCCGAGAAATTTCTAATATTAGAAATCGGAAGTATTGTGTTCGTTTTTGTAAAAAAAAATATTTTTTTGCTCCGATTTCAATTTTTTTCAGATTTCTGGACGTTTCATAACCTCCTGAGCAAATTTGGTTTTGTGTCTGTCTGTCGGTCTGTCGTTCTGTCGGTCTGTTAAAACGATTCCTTGTAACGCGCAAATCTCAGAAACTACTCGACCGATTTTGATGAAATTTTGCGCACATGTAGGAAACGTTCTGTAGATGGTCCCATTTTAAATTCATCGAATTCATACTAGCGGTTCTGGGTGAAAGAGACCATGCGCCTGACCACTAACTTTTTACTTAAACGCTTATATCTCGTGAACGGTACACCCAATTTCGATGAAATTTTGTAAGAATATGCATATTATTGTTTTACATAGGCTATTTATATTTATTTTTAAATTAAGTGTAATTTGACTTTGATATTTAAGAAAATCCAAAAATTTTGACAAAAAAGTAAAAAAATAAAGACCACGACTTGCCGATACAGAATTTTTTGTGGAATTTAGAATGTAGAAAAAATGATATTCTACCATTATAAGACAAATTTGAAGAAAATCGATTGAGCCGTTTTGGAGATACAAGTAATTTTCTATAAAATCTCAAAATTGGCACGTGTTTACAATGTGAAGCAATCACGAGGAAGTATTGTGTCCATAATTGGCAGTGTTTTTAATACAGTTTTGCAGTTCCGTTGAAGTAAGAATAGCATAATAAGATGTTGAGTTTAAGTAGGCGACCACAACAGAGCACCTTATACCCTAGACATCGGACCCTGCCTGGTACCTACAGCTTGATAATTATAGACGATTTTCGGGACTCCGTTAAGGCCGCTTAAATTTAATAACAAGTTTTCATTATTTTACGTGGTACCGTGGCCGAGTGAGTTAGTGCGCTAGGCATTACACGCACGGAGATCTGTTTCGATCCCCAGCGGGGAAAGATTTTTTTAGCTCCGTACTTGGGTGTTTGGGGTCCACTGATATCTCGTGAGGAAAAATGAGTGGGTGCTTTAATGTTAGCAGCGACCAGTGGCGGACTTATAGGCAAAAATACTTTTTTAACTTTAATATTTTATATCATTATCATTAATTTTTTTCCGTATCATTAATTTTTAGGATATTAATGATACGGAAAAGTCCTATAATGCTACGCTACCCACTAAAAAAATGTGATATAATTTATGTATTATTTATTTATTATTTTTTGACGTGGTACCGGGGTCTAGGGCTCTGGTAGTGTTCGCGCACTTGAGAATAGCCTGCTTCAAATGCAGTGATCTGAGGAAATCGCCTGGCCTTAGTTCGAATCTCGGAAGGGTTATTTATTTTCGTAAATATTACAAACATATTACCATGTATTCATTTTATACCTGCTGACTCTATAAAATATTAAAGTTAAAAAAGTATATTATCCCTATATTAGAAAATTGGATTGCTAATGGAGGCACAGGCCAGGTCGTGGTTGTGTCGACAATTTATTCACTTTTGCCAGCATTATCAATCTACATCTGATAAAGAAGAAAAAACTTTTTGTGGCCTTTGTCGACTTCAAGTCAGCATTTTCAGAGGTAGATCATGGCCTGTTATTCAAGAAAATGTTTGATTTTGGTATTTCCGGAAAAGTTATCACTATAATCAAAACTTTGTACGGGCAGTCTCGAGTCCAGATTCGTGTTGAGGATAAGTTTACCGAGGCGTCTAAAATAACAAAAGGAGTTATAACCGGTGACTCGCTATCTCCTCTGAACTTTATCATTTTCATCAATGATCTGGAGGACTACATGAGAAGACATGGAATGGAGGGGGTGAGTGTGACGAGTGCGGTGGATATACTGTTGCTTCTCTATGCTGATGACTTGATTTTACTGGGTTCAAGTCGTGTTGATCTCCAGAGAAAAATAAATTTACTTTCATCTTACTGCCAAGAGAATAAAATGTTAGTAAACGAAACAAAGTCCAAAGTTGTCATCTTCAGACGAGGAGGAAGAGTTTCTGGTTCGGATGTATTTCACTATGGCGGCAGAAACTTGGAGGTGTGCAGTGACTATAGTTACCTTGGGATCTTATTCTCATCCCATGGCGTTTTTCACAAGGCCTCACAGCAGGCTCTCTCCAAGGGGCGGCTGGCTCTTGCAAATGCGAAGAACATCTTGTGCAATTCGAAAGCAGAATCACATAACACAAGAATGAAGCTTTATGATTCAATAGTGAAGACAACGTTGCTGTATGGCGCGGAAGTGTGGGGTCATAGATACGTGGATGTTATAGAGAAATGTCAATCTCAGATGCTCAAGTCAGTCTACTGTCTACCAAGATGCACACCCGGATACATGCTCAGGCTGGAGATGGGCGTGGCCAAGCTGTCCTTCCATGTTTTCAAGCAGACGGTGGAATGGTGGACTCGACTTCTGGCAATGTCGCAAACTCGATACCCTAAAATCTGTTATGACCAACTGAGAGAACAAGATCTTAGGTCCAGCAATGTTCAAAAGTATAATTTGGTGACAATGTTAAAAATAAAATTGGTACAGTTAGGATTTGCAGATATATGGGAAGCTCAAAGTCTGGAATTATTAAAATCTCGTAAGTTAGATATCTATAGCACTTTCTATAATGAACTAATTAATGATGACTGGGAAAGCTTACAGGTCTCAAGTTATGGAGGACATTTAAATAATTTAAAACTTCAGTTGGCTACCTATCAACCTGGAGTAGCATTTCCATCCCCATACCTTCTAAATAATATGCCCATAATTAAACTTAGGACTATAGCACAGTTACGTCTTGCAGGAAAAGTGGTAAAAATATATTTAAATGGTATGATGTATGAGTGAGATCAGAATGAAATGTGTACAAATTGTGAGCTTGGGCAGCTTGAATCTTTTAATCACTTTTTTAAATAGTGCTCCTTATATGAAAAATTTAGGGAAGTTTATATTAGAGCATTATTACAAGCTCATAATAACGAAATTCCTTCGCTCCTGAATACAGAGAATAGATCGGATATAAGTAAAATATTTGGTTATGTGCAGGCAGCTTTGAGGATTCGTTCTTTTATCAGAAATGAATAAATGAATGATAAATAATTATGTTGAGTGGAATAGTAACTTAGTAACTTTGTTAGTTTAATTTGTTTTTACTATATTTTTGTAAACAAAATGCAAGGGCCATAATGTTATTTTTAATATTTACTTTTTTATTCTTTCTTATTTTAATTATTTTTAAGCTCATTTGAAATTATTCATAGTCTTATTGCCAACCATTGTAACAAAATTTGATTTTATTACAAATAAAATTTATCTATCTATCTATATTAGAAAATTGTCTGATAGATTTGATGGATATGCTGTGCAGAATGGCAACCAGTCAAAGGGTGGCAGCTCCTGTTATAATTTAATAAAAAAAATTATTTGTTTCTCTCTCCCCTTATGTCTGATGCTTTCCATTCTGTGAATGAAAGTTCAAAATTTTATACTGTCTAAGCAGAACTACTCACGAAATATTAGTAGACTCCGGAGATCAAAGCTGTGAGTAGGTAGTTTCAACCTCAGACCATGCTAGACTCATAGAAAAATCCATCTACTGAAATACTAAGAAACATTTGGCCCGCGTGACATAACCTTACTCTAACATAAAATGAGAAGTAATTAAATAATGGACAACACAAAAGATCTACTTTGTAAATTGTGAATAAAAGTTCAAAATTTTATACTGTCTAAGCAGAACTACTCACGAAAATGTTAGTGGACTCCCGACATCAAAGCTCTGAGTAGGATGTTTCAACCTCAGACCATGTACAATTTTGTATAATGTACAGGGTGGAGCGCGGAAGACGGATGGATTTAGAAGAGGCGCAATGCGCATGCGCAGCAGGGGTCTGTTAGGGGGTTTATTTGAAAGAGGTACATGGGAAGTTTTTGATAGCTCAGATCATTTTTTTGATAAGTATAAGTATCAGTAGTGCTTCATTTAGACTGTCAGCGCAAGACAGGTAGTCCCATTATGCCAACAGTTTAACAAAGTTCCTCTTTATTTATTTGAGTAAGATACCTCCTCTTTTATACAATGAAAATAAAAATGATACCTTGAATTTTTTGGAACCTGGGGCCGGGTTCCAAAAATTTACTGGTATTTTTGCGGTTCTCGCTTAGACTAATTTTCTTATTGTTCATTTATGATGTTGTTTGTCAAATCCAATGATTTTGAGGTGCTGATTACGAATTTAACATTGATTTTTATTGAACTCCTACTGTTGAGTCAGCAGTGGCGGAATTAGTGATAAGGAATGTCGTTTGGTTTCACACCAGATTTTTTCCTGTGGGACTACCTCAAATCCAAGGTTTACAATGATCGTCTCAGGACCCTAGAAGACCTGTGGAACAATATTAGGACCAACATCGCCGAAATTCCTGTGGAAATGCTCGAAAGAGTTCACGAAAACGTTAGGAAACGGCTTGATCAGTGTATTCAGAGTGACGTTGCCTATTTGCTAAATAAACTGTTCTAAATCAAATAAATCTAAATTTCCGATGCTTATGTCAGAAAAAAATAAAATGTTTGAGAATTTTTCATTAAATTTGTTTTTCATTTTATAATCCATCCGTCTTTCGCGCTCCACCCTGTATAAGTCAGAGTCACCTACGTACAAAAAATCCATTTGCTGAAATACTAAGAAACCATTTGGCCCGCGTGACATAACTTTCTCTAACATAATAAAATAATGGACAACACAAAAGATCTCCTTTGTACATTTAATATCATGGGACTCCACATACAGTGTGTTCCTAAAGTCTTGCTAGACAGATTATTAATTTTTCAACAATTTGAATCTGGAAAGTTAAAATTTTGACCTGTATTAAGATAATTTGTTTTTTCAAATAATTTAAAAAATCGTCGGTGGAGGCCGCCCGTTTTGAAAGATAATGCCAAATTTACCAGGCCGTCAAGCCGTCATTATGAATTGTTACCCGATAGAGTCGATTTTTTGTAAAATAGTTACATATCTCGTACATAGGTCTACATTTAAAATTTCAACTTTCCAGCTTCAATCGTTCAAAATTTATTCATATTTTTTCTTGCTTTATTTAAATTGGCAAGATTCTCCTGGTGGAGCTCTTCCATCCAACCATTAATTAATGAATGAATAATAATATTCACTCATTCCTAGATTTAGGTATCTCACAAGGAATGCCTTGAAAGAGCCCAAATCAGATGAGTCCCTAATGTCCCTATGAAGAGAATTCCACAGCCTAGCCGCGGTCACATGGTTAGAGTCACCATACATAAATATGTATGGTCCTTAGACACATACACAAATCTCTTAGAAGCCCTTCAAAGCTTGGGAGAAGTACCTTTGTATAAATGTTTCTTTATAAAGAAAATTAATAATTAAACTATTATTAATTAAAAAAAAAAAAACAAAATGTCCGGGTTCTATGGCGTGGAATTTCAAGTAGACTCAGGGACAGAAGTCCTCTGGTTTGAAGATAAGTCCTCTTGTCCAGCTAGAAGACAAGAAAAAGATATAATTACTCTTTTCACAACCTCAGTAAATTTCGGAGAGTATTTCCCAAGGAGGTGAAGGAGAGATTGATTGAGGCCTTGGTTTTTCCCATCTTATGATCAACTCTCGCTGGACATGATGGACACACTGTATAATACAGAGCTTGGAGAATTTAGTAGCAAAACTTTTCGTAGCAAAAAATAATAGAGGAAAAATGAAAACAAAACCTGGAGAAATGAAATTATATTCTTATTCCCCTTTTTTATATAAAAAATTCAGTAGCTATCTCTCGAGAACAATACTTGAAAAAAGAAGAAGTAGGTACCTAATATAAAAGATTCAAAATATTCCAACAATATTCGGATAAAATACGTCTACTAATGTGGACGTATTTTGAGTGGACGATAAAACTAAATGTGGAAAGTAATTTTCCACATTAGTTACCAAGTTAGTAGCTATGTACCAATACCAACCTATAGCAGTATAGCTGCTACCTTAAACTTAAAATTTGATATTTAGGTTTTATAGATTTAATTAAAATTAATTGATTGTGGCTATGCTCATCTGACTACCCTATGTGGGTAGTGGGTAGTCAGGCGGATATATCACCTTTATAATTATAAAAGTTCTGAATAATTCGACGAAATTCTATTTTAGGTACATAATTTCAAATCATTTTGATACTGTGTGTCAAAAGATATTAACTTCGTATCTCTTCAATTGGAAACAATTCTTTTGTTGTTCCCTATTTGCTCTATTGTTTTTTTAAAAATAACTTTTCAATAGCACAGTTGCATCACAAATTCAATTATTTCTTCTCACTTTTGTTGAAAGTCCACAGTGAAGATGAATATCCTTGTCGGGTATATGTATATATTCTATGTATATTGTATATATTATTATATGTATATATATTAATCAACCATTGTATCTGTTGCACGTCATGACCAGGCGCAGCCGGTGCTAAGGAGCTGCGGAACTGCAGCTCTCCTAGACACAAAAGAAAACGAAAGGATTATCAGAAGTCCTAGCTCGTACACAATGAAAATTATCACACATTTCTAGAATAATTAAAGCATAATAATTATTATGATTGACATGGTAAACTAACTCAAACTCTTGAGCCACTGAAAGATGACTCCATTTATTCCATTTTAGCACCCATTTATGGCAGCACCCCCAAAACACTTTCCCATTTGTTTAGTGATGCACTCGAGACGAGACATGGCCAAGTCTCGTCTCTTCTCGAGTTCTTAGTGCTGTTGTTGTAAGCAGATTGCCTACAGTTGAGGGGGAGTCATGGTCTCCAGCCAACTTCAGCTGAAAAATTGGCGCTTCCTCAACCACATATTTTTATGTGCGAAGTGTAGAGACATTCATCAACTATTTCCATACGAAATGCTACCCATCAATCATCAACCATCGTGAGAGCTTAGGCTTTTTCTTAATACGCCATTAAACCCTCAGGAAACTGGAAGCTATTAACCTGGCTCATTTGGGTTGACCAGTCAATTCTCTGTTCATAGTCCTCTGGCGAGTGTTTGGTCTTCTTCATCTTCAACATCCAACAGACACAATTTCTGAGTGGCTAACATACAAGTATTTGACATAATGTCTTTCGACGGAAAAAAAACTGAATAGCCAAACCTGTAATTACCAAGGAAAAAAAAGGACTTAGACTTTGTTACGTAGGAGTGGGCATTTGAATACTTCTTCGTTCCAACGGTTTTATAAATAAAGAAATTCCAGAATGTTTTAGTGCAGTTATGAATAGAAATTCCTTCGACTGCAAGGGCAGGGAAACAATGAGTAGGAGTAGAAAGCACTCATTGTTGTTTGAATAGCTTCTGTTTAAAATCTTGAATATTTTAATTTAATGAAGAAAAAATATCTCTGAAGCATGTACTTACATTTCGAAAGCTCACCGTAAGCAAAGGTAAAAAAAGTCTTTGAGTTAGAATGTCTCTCAGCCTCCTTGCTCTGATCTGAGGCTAAACGTGGAATGCAATAAATTGCAATCTAGTCAGCGTGCAGCGTCGATGGCGCATTGAATGTAACGGTCCTCGTAGCATCATCGGAGTTAAGCAACGTCCAGCGAGGTAAAGACTTCCACCCCGTCGTAATATGACCATGCAGTTGAAAGCGACCTAAATAAAAAAACACTGTCAATTATGGACACAATACTTCCTCGTGATTGCTTCACATTGTAAACACGTGCCAATTTTGAGATTTTATACAAAATTACTTGTATCTCCAAAACGACTGAACCGATTTTCTTCAAATTTGTTTTATATGGTTTTTTCTACATTCTAGATTCTACAAACAATTCTGTATCGGCAAGTCGTGGTAATTATTTTTTGACTTTTTTGTCCAAAATTTCGGATTTTCTTAAATATCACAGTTAAATTATAATTAATTTAAAAATAAATATAAATAGCTTATGTAAAACAATAATATGCATAATTGCATATACATACACCATTTCATGAAAATCCGGTGTACCGTTCACGAGATATAAGCGTTTAAGTAAAAAGTTAGTGGTCAGGCTCATGGTCTCTTTCACCCAGAACCGCTAAGTACGAATTTGATGAATTTAAAATGGGACCATCTACAGAATGTCTTTTATATGTGTGCAAAATTTCATCAAATCCGTCGAGTAGTTTCCGAGATTTGGCCGTTACAAGGAATATTGTGACCGACAGACGGACACAAAACCAAATTTGCTCAGGAGGTTATGAAACGTTCAGAAATATGAAAGAATTGAAATCGGAGCAACAAAATATTTTTTTTTACAAAAATGAACACAATACTTCTGATTTCTAATATTAGAAATTTCTCGGTAGTAAAAAGCAATTGCGATCTTTGACATGTTTTTTGACTACTGGGAGGGAATCTTTAGCGGAGATACCATCCAGCTGTTTTGGTGCCTCTTATATATTGTTTAGTACTTTTTTTTTAAGTGGGGTTTAACGTCGCTTTCAACTGCCATGGTCATATCACGACGGGGGTTTTACCCTCCATTCGCAGGAAACTCACAAACCTGCTACTCACATTGACCTCACCCAGCCTGAGTGGGGCCGGGAAAAGCCAGCGTCACGAGAATTAGAATTTGAATGGTGGCAATAGGTGAGTTCGGTGCGAAGATTACCCGCACCTTTTTCGCATGTATGAATTCGGTGCCGCCGAAAAAAGGTGATGTATGAGTTCGGTGCGGTCCTAATGACTTATAAATTGATTGTTTTTTTATAATGTACTCTGTTGCTTGTTAACAGTCATCCTGCTGTTATTAAGTTAGTAGATTATGTTGTAGACAGTTACATTCTGCAAGGCTGTCCATTTCCTCCTTGAAGGCCATGCCTAGGGTTAATAGTAGGGTTAGGTAAAATACAATGAAGGCCATGCCTTGGGTTTATAGTAGGTTTAGGTAAAATACAATGAAGGCCATGCCTTGGGTTTATAGTAGGGTTAGGTAAAATACAATGAAGGCCATGCCTTGGGATTATAGTAGGGTTAGGTAAAATACAATGAAGGCCATGCCTTGGGTTTATAGTAGGGTTAGGTAAAATACAATGAAGGCCATGCCTTGGGTTTATAGTAGGCAGTGCCGGATTAAGACTTCGCGGGGCCCTTGGCATTTTCAAGGCGCGGGGCCCCAAATACTGAGTTTTTTCTAAAATACTATTTTTAGAACCTTAAAACCGAAGCCAAGTGTCCTGGGCACTAATCCATAATAGTATCCAACACGACGTTTATAACACCGAAGGCAACATTTTTTCCGAGTAATAGTAGAAATATCTTAATATGCATTATGAAAAGAATATGTGTAGAAAGATGTCATTGGGTAATATGTGTAGAAAGTAGATTACTGTGGAGATTTTATTGCTAGTATTGAATGCTACTTTTTTTAAAAGGTCACTGGCCAAAATAATTCCAAACTATCAAAAGGCATTTCGAAAATGCCCAATCACTTTTTTCTTTTATTGGTACTTACTAGAATTTCACGTCTAGAAAAACAATTCAAAACATCATAATAAGTAAATTTGACGGCGCCGCAGGCGAAATTTTTGCAAAGTTATAGGGTAAAGTACTCGGAAAATAGATACAAAAAAAAATATCTTGAAAAAAACATTAAAAAGCGTCGCAGGCGACTATAATGAAGATCATTGGTTAAGATGTCGATAAAGCCGGTCACTGAGCACTCAGAAGCCACTTTATGGGTTTGATGGCAGAGAATTCCGAAGGCGATAATCACGTCCGTCAATATTATTCTTTTCAAATACGAGTAATTATATAATATTTATATATTTAGAAAGAGCCGCAGGCAATAGGTATAGAGATCTACCTATTTTCATATACGTGGTCGATTTTAAGGGGGGCCCCGTGGTTTTTCTTTTAATATTTTGCTCAAATGGCTATGATTTTATTTAAAATTAAAATCCAGAAAAACCGACTTGAAGGCCATTCAAAAACACTTATAATTTGGGTGAGCTGCCCGAAACGCGGGGTCCCCAAAACTGCGGGGAACTTGGCATCTACCAAATCCGCAATTGGAGTAGGTATTCCGCTAGTGTCCATGTGGTTGATTCGAGGAGTAGATAGTAATAGGGGGCCCCGCGCTTTTCTTTCAATTTATGTATGTGAGTGTGTGTTTTTCCCCCTTTTATTTCTTCTTCTTCTTACTCATTATCCAAAAATACCTAGTGTAAGCTTTTAAAAAACTCAAAATACCTAGTGCAAGCTTTTTATAAATCTCATAATATCTAGTGTAAGCTGCTCAAGCGCGGGGCCCCCTAAAGCGCGGGGCCCTTGGCATCTGCCAAATCCGCCATATGGGTAATCCGGCACTGATAGTAGGGTTAGGTAAAATACAATGAAGGCCATGCCTCGGTTTATTAATTGAAGGCCATGCCTATAAGGAAAAAAATACTATGTATGTACGAATTTCTTTGTGGTGAAGCACAAGGCCTCTTCACAATTTTTGTGGGTAGCGCAGCATTACTAAGAGCCTCCTTTACATTTCGAATTGTTCTATTACATTAATTTCTTTTTACTCTGGTAATGCCGCCACTGGTCGTTACTCATACAAGTAACTACTCATTTTTCCTCACGAGGTATGAGTGGACCCCGAACATCCAAGTACAGAGCAGAAAAAATCCTCCCCCGCTGGGAATCGAACCCAGGTCACCATGTGTGCAATGCCTAGCGCGCTAACTCGCTCTGCCACAGTGACTACTTGGAAAAAAAAAAAAAAATACTATAATTACCTGATCATCAGGGCACCGAATTCATACATGACCTTTTTTAGGCGGCACCGAATTCATACATGACCTTTTTTAGGCGGCACCGAACTCATACATTTTTTTATTTTCCGCACCGAACTCATACGTAGCCTGAATGGTCACCCATCCAAGTCTTAACCTCGCTGGATGTCGCTTAACTTCGGTGTTCTGAAGGGAACCGGTGTATTCTATTCAACATGCCATCGACGCTGGCTGTTTAGTACTTTAGTCGCTCACATATGGTTTTTATGAATCTTTTGGCTTCTTTGCACCATGGCCTAAGTGTCTCGAAAGACTAGATTAGAATATACCTTGTTTATATTAAGCTGAAGAGATAAGTCCCTTTACTCTAGCAGTCAAACAGGTCTTATATTATTTATAGTCAAATATTTACAAATTAGTTCATAATGAAAACCGAGAATTAATTAGTGTATTTTAAAGCGTGTGAAATAATATTCTATTCAAACGATTTTAAACAAAGAACAAAGGAAAATATTTTTAGAATTTCTAGAGAAACATCGAGACTTTCATTATTACATGAATTTATAAGTAGAAATGTGTGTAGGAAGACGTACTATACTTAATTATAGTACCTATAATTAATTATAGTATCGTACTTAATTATAGTACCTATAATTATTAAGGACGGTATAATTAATTTTTTTAAAATCGTTGTGATTGGTTAAAACACTTGAAACTCTGACAATTCAGCCCTTACTCGTAGCTATCAGTAAGTTCACTTACTAATTTCTAATTTCACATAGAAATATGTGCTTCAGAACGAGCCAGCTTTTCAACTAAATTTAGATAGAGACCATCTCTCCCCCGGCTGTAGCCAAGCTGGCTACAACAACAAGAAATACTTACTGAATTCCTCGCTGTTTTTCTGTCCACAGACTGTTGACGAGATATACGAAGTAGCGGGTCGTATTGTCGGCAAACTACAACTCCCACAACGTGGGGGCGGAACCCGTGGTGGGCTGTACAACGCTAGGGATCAATCTATCATAAAACCGCTGACCCACTAGCCCTAGCCAGGGGAGATGGCAGAAGCTGAGCCAGTGGTTGGTTGTACGACACTAGGGATCAATCTATGATAAAACAGCTAACCCACTAGCCCTAGCCAGGGGAGATGGCAGAAGCTGAGCCAGTGGTTGGTTGTACGACACTAGGGATCAATCTATGATATATAAATGTCAAAGTCACTGACTGACTGACCACTGACTGATCATCTCTCTACAGCCCAAACCGTAAGTCCTAGGAAGCTGAAATTTGGTAGGTAGCTTTGTCTTATAGTCTAGATGTGCAATAAGACGGGATTTTTCGAAACTCCCACTTCAACACCTGCCATTGGCGAAAAAGGATTTTTTGCTTTCACGGCCATGCCTCGGTCCGCAAAGCGGGCGACAGCCCGCTAGTCTATAATAAAACAGCTGACCCACTAGCCTTAAACAGCGGAGATGGTAGAAGCTGAGCCAGTGTTTTGTTGTACGACACTAGGGATCAATCTATCATAAAACAGCTGACCCACTAGCACTAGCCAGGGGAGATGGCAGAAGCTGAGCCAGTGAAGGGTTGTATGACGAACGCTAGGCATCAATCTATCATAAAACAGCTGACCCACTAGCCCTAGTCAGCGGAGATGGCAAAAGCTGAGCCAGTGGTTGGTTGTACGACACTAGGGATCAATCTATCATAAAACAGCTGACCCACTAGCCCCGGACAGCGGAGATGGCAGAAGCTTAGCCAGTGGTGGGTTGTACGACACTAGGGTTCAATCTTAATATACGAGGTTTGGCTATTAAGTTCGTAGACGCGAGCCGCTGCGCAAAAGCTGTCCATGCTAGGAAGATATGATGAACATGTTTAGAAAGCTTCAAGTCTTGTGTTTTGATTGATAGCTGTCACATGCCTGTACTGTAATTAGTTCTGTTGTGATAGCCCGACGCGCAAGACACCTTTTTTAATTTTGCCGGAATTATGATTGATACAAACGTTGAGCAACGAGTGATTATTGAATTTTACGTAAAACTTGCTGGTAAAACTTTTTCTTTGTTAAAGACAGTGTACCAGGAGTCATGTTTGAAAAGATCAACGCTTTATAAGTGGTGTAACGGTTTCAAGGTGGTCAGGAAGATGTTGAGGACAATCCACGTCCTGGTCGCCCCAAAACCTCAAAAACTGACGAAAACATTGAAAAAATTGGTGTTATAATTCGTTCTGACCGTAGATTAACTCTAGGACTAATGGCTGATACACTTAAAATTAATAGATAATGTGTGAGACAAATTTTGCACGAAAATTTCAACATGACAAAAGTTTGTGCAAAAATGTTGCCATGCGCCAGTCCACTGTGCCTTCTCCGTCAAGACGTTCCTGGCCAAGTACAACATCCCAGTGTTGGAACACCCTCCTTACTCACCCGACCTGGCCCCGTGCAACTTTTACTTATTCCCAAAAATCAAATCTACCCTGAAAGGTACCAGATTTGACAGCGTAAATAACGTTAAGAAAAAACCGGCAAAAGTCTTGAAAGGCCTCATACAAAATGACCTCCACCACTGTTTCGATCAATGGAAAATTTGCTTAGAACGTTGTAGGGATAGAGGAGGGGAGTACATTGAAGGGGATAACTACTAAAGTTGGGTAAGTTAAACACACATCGTTTTATGGAAAGAGTCTACGAATTTAATAGCCAAACCTCGTATAAATGTCAAAGTCACTGACTGACTGACCACTGACTGATCATCGCTCTACAGCCCAAACCGTAAGTCCTAGGAAGCTGAAATTTGGTAGGTAGCTTTGTCTTATAGTCTAGATGTGCAATAAGACGGGATTTTTCGAAACTCCCACTTCAACACCTGCCATTGGCGAAAAAGGATTTTTTGCTTTCACGGCCATGCCTCGGTCCGCAAAGCGGGCGACAGCCCGCTAGTCTATAATAAAACAGCTGACCCACTAGCCTTAAACAGCGGAGATGGTAGAAGCTGAGCCAGTGTTTTGTTGTACGACACTAGGCATCAATCTATCATAAAACCGCTGACCCACTAGCCCTAGCCAGCGGAGATGGCAGAAGCTGAGCCAGTGGTGGGTTGTACGACACTAGGGATCAATCTATCATAAAACAGCTGACCCACTAGCCCTAGCCAGCGGAGATGGCAGAAGCTGAGCCAGTGGTGGGTTGTACGATACTAGGGATCAATCTATCATAAAACAGCTGACCCACTAGCCCTAGCCAGGGCAGATGGCAGAAGCTGAGCCAGTGATGGGTTGTACGACACTAGGGATCAATCTATCATAAAACAGCTGACCCACTAGCCCTAGCCAGGGGAGATGGCAGAAGCTGAGCCAGTGATGGGTTGTACGACACTAGGGATCAATCTATCATAAAACAGCTGACCCACTAGCCCTAGCCAGGGGAGATGGCAGAAGCTGAGCCAGTTATGGGTTGTACGACACTAGGGATCAATCTATCATAAAACAGCTGACCCACTAGCCCTGGACAGCGGAGATGGCAGAAGCTTAGCCAGTGGTGGGTTGTACGACACTAGGGTTCAATCTTAATATATAAATGTCAAAGTCACTGACTGACTGACCACTGACTGATCATCACTCTACAGCCCAAACCGTAAGTCCTAGGAAGCTGAAATTTGGTAGGTAGCTTTGTCTTATAGTCTAGATGTGCAATATTTTTCTCCCACTTCAACACCTGCCATTGGCGAAAAAGGATTTTTTGCTTTCACGGCCATGCCTCGGCCCGCAAAGCGGGCGACAGCCCGCTAGTCTATAATAAAACAGCTGACCCACTAGCCTTAAACAGCGGAGATGGTAGAAGCTGAGCCAGTGTTTTGTTGTACGACACTAGGCATCAATCTATCATAAAACCGCTGACCCACTAGCCCTAGCCAGCGGAGATGGCAGAAGCTGAGCCAGTGGTGGGTTGTACGACACTAGGGATCAATCTATAATAAAACAGCTGACCCATTAGCCAGCGGAGATGGCATGTTGAATACACCAGTCTTAATCCGATCACTGAAGTTATTGATGACTGTTGTCTGCAAAAGCTCTTTGTCGATACCTTAAATTAATAGAGTTTGTGTGACGTGAGCTTAGGTTACTCTAAAAGAAATCTTAAATCTGAATTCACACCAATAAATGAGACATTGTTTAGACTGTGAGAGTTAATGGATTTCTCATTACTATTCAAGATTTTCTAACATTGCCAATATTTTGTATTTATTTTTTCAGTATTTCAAAATTAGTCCCCTGTGAGAAAGAAACCACTCTATAGAAAGATTCGTTTGTATTTTTTTTTTTAAATAGGTTAAAATTATATTTGACACGTGTTCTATACTCTATAATGTCTCTTTCTTTGATAAGGCGTTCTTCACACCTCGACTGAGGTGTTTGATAAGCATGGATGGTTGCTTATCAAAAGTAGTTAAAGTACATCATTTCATAAGATTTCTTCAAAGTAATTTCTTCTGTCCAGAAAAAATACCACACCAAAAGGCAACAAAGAGACACGCTTTCCATCTTATCCTCGGAGAAAACGAGAGCACTATGTGACCTTTCTTAACTCAATGTCTTATAAAAGTCTAAGATCAGATTTTTTTTTTTTTTTTTTTCTTCCTTTTTATCACGTTCCTTTCTTTTGTTAATAATGAAATAAGCATGTCAGAGAAAGCCATACAAAGAGAATGGATTTGTATCCAGGTGGCTAACTTAATTTTCCTCCGGAGTGGAAATATGATGCTCCTATACAACATACCTACACTTGATGGCAAAAAATTCGGGACTAGAATTTTGGTTTTCAATTATTTTGATTCTGGTTATCTTTTTTCTTTGAAGTAAGGTATTGTATTTTCTTAGTTATAAGGAACTGTGTTTAGTTTTGAATCAAATAAATTAAGTATTAGGTACCTTAAAAAATAAAACTTAGAAAAGACACAGTTCAAGGAAAATCATTGACACGGAGATATCTGCTTTTTGCCAAGACATCTTTTTTACCTTCACCAAATCACCACCTTTTATCTCGAAAACTAGTTACAGGATCGCGGTTCTATGAAGTGACTCAGTCAATTGATTACTGCTGACTCGACAAAAACAAAGATTCAAGAAAATTCACCCAAGACCTGTGTCACTCCATAAAACGTGCGGCTCCATTGTTTCAACTTAGAATCATGAACACAGTCATGGCCTGGACCTCCAAGATGATTTCTTTTGATAGCAGCAATCATGTCTGGTTCGTGATACAATATAAATGTCTGGTTCGTGATACGTATATTTGTTTTTCTAATTCACCATTCTCCATTTTTCTGGCCGGGGGACTATAAACAGGGAATAGACCAGCATTGGCTTGGTTCTGGGGGCAATTGTCAATTAATAGCCTCCTCTTAAAGACAGGGGTAGAAGTGCTGAGTCATTTCTCCACTGTCTGGCTACCATCGTTCACGATGACACCACCCTCTGATTCTCCATTTTTTAAAAATTGGCTCATATACATACCTAATAATAATAACAATTGCAGGTATATGTATTACAGTTTGTTGACGCACAATATTAAAAAATAAAATAAAAAAATATGTACCTACCTTTTAATAACTTTTTTAGAATTATTTTTCCCATCTTCTTTTCAGATAAATAGAATTCATTTAATGCAAGCCTAGTTTTATTATTATAAGTTGGGATATGAATAATATGATAATTTTAGTACACACTAAGAAAAGAGAAAAAAAGGAAAAAGAACATAATTATTACTTTTTATTAACTCTACTGTTTCTCTTTTATGAATATTTTTCTTTTGTTTACATTAAGGTCTTAGCCATTTTTCCATTAGTAAACAGTGTAAAGTAGTCTCAAACTACCTACTAAGTACTGTTTTGCAAGATAATTCCCAACTTTACTCTTAGTTCTAGACGTTATGAACAATGATAATATCACAGGCACGCCTACTTGGGTTTTATTCTACAGTTCTACTTAGTTCTGTCGGGAGGAAAAGATGGTTTTAATCCCTAACGAACCAGAAAATTTTGTTTATAACTTCCGAGGATCGTAACTGTTGAAAAGTCTGTTCCCCGAATAAGAAAAGCAAAATGCATGGAGAAGTACTAAATGCTTTTTTCTAAGTATTTACACGTGAGTACTAGAAGTATGAAAAATTATTCATACTTGCCATTTAGTTTTGAGTGTACCTACTGTACATTTAATTATTGTATGCAAGACTTTTTAAAGAGAATGAATGGATCAAGGAAAATTAGAGAAATCCCTGTGCTAGAGAAATCTAGCATCTAGTTACCTGGTACAGTGGTACACTGTCTCTAATTGATGTTAAGGGAATAAGGGTACACTCATATGTAGTGAGGAAATACCTACTTGTAATATTATAATTTATCATTTTATAATATAAGATTACAATAATACTTGCGTCAGTAACGACTAGTGGTGGCATTACCAGAATACAAACTTACAATGGAAAGTATTTCAAAAGAATTGATGCAGTTGGTGTCACACTAAGCTCAACATTTTATTTCGACGTTTGAATGCAGTGTTGCAAAGTGTTCAGTCAGTGAGATTCGATCTCATTTCATACGAAATAAAAAGTGAAGCATGAAACGTTTCGAAACAAAACATTGCTCTCCGTGGGAAACTGGCTTGAAATTATCCGATAAATCTCGAATCGTAAAAATCACAATTAAAACTTCTACACTTCTCATGATAGGTTAAGCTTTAGGACACTCAAGACAGTAGGAGTTAAAATCATGACGTCACAAAACCTTCCCCAACTCCTTGGAAAAGTGTCCTATAGACAAAGAAGAGCCAAAGATTACGGCGACGTGCGTAAATAACTGCCCACAACGATTCTACAACCATCCCCTGCCGCCCCTCAAAGGAATCGCGTCACCAGAAACGCCCCCGCCCAGCGGATAGAGTAGAGTCCTCCAGAGCCGGAATAGTGTCTGCATGTGAATAGAGTCTGTATCATCTATCCATGGAGAAGTGTGCGGCTCATGAATAGGGTTTTTGTGTTCGCACAAGTTCCTGTTGTAGTTGCTTAACGTCTTTTGAATATCTAGGCCAGAGGTCATTCCAGACGGGTTTTTTTTTTTTTTTTTACTAGGTGATGTACTGATTTTTTAAAGGGATACTTTCATCCCGCGTCAGAAATATATAAACTATGGCACCTATCTCTTCCCGAGATTTTATCCATGATTTGAATTATTCCAGACGGGGGTTTTAATGTGAGTCATTCCAGACTCACATTCCAGCTAACCACAATAACCTTAAACAGCCTGAGTCAAACTGGAAATAGCGAGAATATCAATGGTTCAATTTTGAATGGTCACCCATCCATGTTCTTATCTCGCTGGGCGTTGCTTAAATTCGGACACAGAACGAGAACGGATCCCAGAATCTTGCTTTCAAAAGTTTTTGTTGATTCATAGCTCAGCAATAAAAAAAGCTGTATACCGCTCATCTTAAAAAAATATGAAGTTAAAGTGCCATCGCTTTAGCGGCTTTGGGACCGAATTACATATAAAACAGGATTAAAGATTAGATAAGACAGACTGTTCTTCAAGTTATAGTGCACTGCGCAGTGATCGCTTGAAACTCCGAATTGAGGGAGGGGCTGCCTTGTCTTAATTTTAAACCTATTTTATAATTTGGTCCTTAGTCCCGAGCCTCCCGACTGACGGCTCTCCACAAGAACAACTTTAGATCATAACTTCTTGCTCGTCCGACAACCAAACGCTTGCGCCCTCCATAAAACCTTCTGATGGAAAACTTATAAAACACTTCGTATAAAAACAAATCGTAAGCAATCTGTTGCTCTCAATTACTTACTGGCAACAAGTGCTGTGTCAACGACTTCCGAAATCCCAAGTGAAAGAGAAAATTCGGAAAAATTATCGAAATAATTCTCGCGAAAAAGTTTTTCTCAAAAAGGTACCTGATACCTACCAAATTTATGATTTGTCAAACCCTGCCTAAGATCTAGATTCAATATTAAACTGTTTAAATAGAAGTGACATTTTTATCGTTCCTGTATTATTTTATTTTGAATTTTATTGTTTCAAAAACTTCCAAAATAACTAAACGTTTGCCGGACTATTTTTGTGTGAAGAAGAGCTTTTTGAAATATACTGAACATTGAACACTTCCTTTCAAGAAACAAATTGCAATATCATCAGCAATTAAAAACAATTTGTGATACTTTCTTTTGTGTTGGGTTATCAATTGATTTTCTTGTAGCTCTTTTGTATTCAAAGTTCAATTTAAAATAAATATATATAAATAATTGTTATTAAATTCATGTTTTAAAACTTTTAGAGTGTCCATATTTGTTACAATTAGTACAAGAGGAAGAAGATAAAGTTCAACCGCATGGTAAGTTATTTTTTAATTTATATTGATAGTATCAGACTTCAAACTTATTAGGTAACAAGCAGGCTTTGCGGGCCGAGGCATGGCCGTGAAAGCAAAAAATCCTTTTTCGTCAATGGCAGGTGTTGTAGTAGGAATTTCGAAAAATCCCGTCTTATTGCACATCTAGACTATAAGACAAAGTTACCTACCAAATTTCAGCTTCCTAGGACTTACGGTTTGGGCTGTAGAGCGATGATCAGTCAGTGGTCACTGTCAGTCAGTGGTCAGTCAGTGACTTTGACATTTATATATTAAGATGTTTCTACTCTTAATTTTACATGTAGTCAATAATGATATGAGAAATGAGTAATGACCACATTAGAGTTAGTTTCAAGTAAACTTACTTGGAGTTCCAAGTAAGTTTACTTGGAACTACATAACTCGCAAGACCAGCTGAACTCACATAGATAAATTTATAAGGAACAGTAAAATCAGTATAAACAGAAAAGTGAGAAGTTGTATTAGATGTACATGAATATCAGAACATACCTGGAGAGCTGTTTCGAGCTTATTTGCTCTCATCAGTAGGTAATAGATCTGATTATCCATGCCATCAACTAACATCTCTATTTTAATCAGTATAAACAGAAAAGTGAGAATTTGTATTAGATGTACATGAATATAACAAAATCGAATAGTTCTCCGGTGCGTCTTGATTCATGTCTTGTGCAATACTATTCATGTTATGTGTGTTCAAATATATCTTATTTTATGTTACTTTAAATTTAGTCAAAAAGATGTCTGGTTTCATAAAACCTCATAGCCAAACCCCTTACTTGAACAAACATTTAAATTTATATTTAAATTTTCTCACAAAAATGGGAACTTAGGGAGCTAGTTTCAGTGAGCAGGCTTTTTTGTGATTAAATAAAAATTATATTTTATTTATAAGTAATACATAAAAAATTCAACAATGAAATACGGTAATTCCAGCACCATCTTTTAAAGGAAGGGCCATCACTCTCTTTCTTGATCCTCTGACTTATTTAAATAAATAAATTAGCTGGCTAACTTGTTTATTTAAATTAACTAAATAAATCAATCAAATGGTCCTAGAATTAGAAATCTGAAGGTATTTTTATGTGTCTATTGATAATCTGCAGAAAAATTGGCAACATACAGGACATAAAGCAAAATTCTATTTCGACATATTTCTGGAGAAACTTGAATTAACGTTAAATAAATTAACCAGAGGATCCTAGAATTAGAAATTTGAAGGTATTTTTATGTGTTTTTCCGTTTTCTTGCTTGATGGCCTCCATTGAAAATCACAGCTAGCTACTCGTACCATATGAGATGTGAAAGTAAAATTTGTATAACCTCATTTTAAATAACAGAGCCATCCGCACTATTCTTTTAAAATGCCCATCACATTGAAATCAAATTGTTTTGTACAGTATAAAACATTGTCACATGGAATTTGTGTATGGTTTAAATCAGTCAGTCTAAACAGAAAAGTGAGAAGTCGTATCAGATTAGATCAAAGTTCAATATTCACAAAGAGAAGACAAATTCATTGGAACACACTACAATACATACCTACCTAATCGCATTGAGTCAAAGAAAATTTTGTACAACCCCATCACACAACAGAGCTTTCCCATTAGATTTTACAATGAAGCGGATTGCAAATTGCATCGTTCTGTGTTCAAATTCCACATACTGTGAAACGATTACGAGGGGAAATTTCCCATGAAACGACTATTAACCTAGTAAGAGGAAATGTTCAACAAATGAGTAGACCACATATTTTCCGCCTCACTGCATAAGGAAGACAGGGACATTAGAGACAATAATATTACTTCTGAGAATATCTAACATTAGTTATTGGATATTGAGTTCCTGAAAAAGTTTGGTAGATTTTTTCTTTTTTTTGTAACGTCGCTTTCAACTGAATGGTCATATATTATCACAATGGGAATTTCACCCTCCATGAGCTGGAAATTCACCAGCTCCTCAAACTGACCTCTCCCAGACTGAGTGGGGCCGGAATAGCCAGCATAACGAGAGTTCGAATTTTAATGATCACCCACACAAGTTCTAGCCTTTACTGGACGTTGCTTAATCTCAGTGACAGAATGAGAATTTTTGTATTCAACGTGCTAACTAAGGTTGTACATAGCTATCTGAAAATATGTGTTTAACGTATCCCAGCAAAATAATAATAATAATAATATCGCCTTATGTATACTGCCCGATTAGAACTATTAAGCCCCATTATTCCAGCAGTAAGCCCAAGACGTATTATTATGTGGTAAAAATCCCAAATGTAAAGATAACTTGTCATGTTCCGGCTAGGTTTCGAACCCGCGATCTCTGGAATCTTTAGATCCACAGAGTGCCACCTTTACCACTGAGCTACTGGGACAAAATAAGACCAGACTAATTAAATTTGCCAAACATATAAGCTTTTATAAAACATAGTGTACGCCGTCATTATGAACCATCGTAAAGTTTCATTTGCTCCTAATTATTATTATTGTTATGGCTTTTCGCTTTTAATGAAAATAAACCACCTACTTTGTAATAGGTGGTTTATTTTCGGCAAAAGCGATAAGCCAGGACGAAACTAATTAGGAGCAAATGAAATTTTACGACAGTTCGACAGAGGTTTCGACTTTCAACCCTATGACGAATATTTTTTTATTTAAATTAATCTTGTGACAATATACCAATGGCTGCGTCATTTGCTGGGAAGGACTTATCGTGTCATTTTTGGTGTGATTCTGTCATCAGACTCTTCAGTATGATCACGTACGTCGGTCGCGGTTTGAAGAACGCCCTATACAAAGCGATTTTTTTTATATGAACATTTAAATATTTAAAAATGGGAATAAAGAAATACGAAAAAAAAACCAAACAAAACGAATATTTTTCTCTTCTATCGCGATCTGGCTGAAAATATTTTCCATTGTCCGCCTTTTTTAAACAAATAAAATGAATATTTTCTTTTCCATCGCGATCCCGCTGCAAAAAAAACCAAATAACATGACGGAAAGGAAAAATATTTTCCGATGTATTTAATTTACTTTTAGCCAACATAAATTTTTAAACTGAATTAAAAAAAAAAGTTTACACTTTCCAATGTGTTCTGTCATTTGAACACATAATTATTATGTCATTGGAAGTTTTTATGCATATTAGGTACATATTTTCTTAGAAATAATATTTGAAAATCCATTAACACCTTTGGAATCTGAAACTTTAAAACCAAAAACGTTATTCTAAATAATGTCCTTTCTAAGGAACTATCTTGATCGTATGGTAATCATACCTAAATTTTTCAAAGTGTGACCCCAACAATTATATTAAAATATAACTTCCGATCTCCAACATTAAAAATACTCTCGGAAGTGATAGAATATAATAATGTAACTTGGGCAGAGTAGGAAAGACTACCACGCCAGGTCTCGAACCCAAACCACCCAGTGTGCTAGTGCTACCACTGCTACCCACTTGACAAAAATATACAAAGACAAGAGAGAAGAAGAAGTGTAGTTCCAAATAACGCGGTGTTATGATGGACTTAAAAGGTTCGAAATATTCCCTTTGATCAGTCATGAATATTACATGGATGCCCTCAATACGAAAAACAAACCCACAGAACAAACATTGTGTTCCTCAGAGGAAAACACGCTTGAGCTTTCTCAGTTCAATTTGCTGTCGAAATACATCACTCCACTGTGAGTGATGGTCAGGCGAGTTAGATCCGTCTGGATGAGCATCAAAGAGACCGGAAAATCTGGTTCTCGGATACGAAACCTGTCTTTGTTAATCTGTTTGTCATTGAAAATATTTAAGATTATTTGTTGTCTTTGAGGTTGTTATGGTAAGCAGCATTGCTACAGCTGGGGGGGGGGGGGGGGGTCTATTTATATCTCATATAATAATAATTCCGTGTCCCTGAGATAGGCACAGATACCTACTCGTATATTACGGTTGTAGGAGGAATATATGGACGCCCAGATCCAATGTCTCATAATATGAGATAAATAATTGTAAAACTTCTTTAATTTCACGATTTCTAAAGAAGAAAAAAATAAAATAATATTGGTAAGCTTTGGTATGAGCTCAAATCTAAAATATTTGCGTGAATACTCGCACATACCGAACTAAAGTTCAACAGGACAATTACATAGAACAGGATATCAAATCTCCTATTTCTACTTATCCTTTCTCATAATAATTAATAATAATAAATACCGTTAGGTATTGTATATTTTACGGTACATTGCCAATTTACAACAAAAAAAGAACAATAACTACAACAAAAAATACAGTTACAAACACATAGGGGTTATAACATCAATTCAACCCACACATGTTTTTTTCACCCCCATACTAAATAGAAAAGTGAGAAGTCTTACTAGACAAGGCACATCCTTCAGTTAAAATCCTTGTTAAGTTTCCGTCGGATTAAAAACGTTGAGAAAAAGAATTCTTGCTTGTTTTATTTCCGACAAGATGTTTGAAGTAACATTTCGAAAACAGATCTTAATGCTTTTACGCTTTCATCTGTCTAACTGTCTATAACTAGAAAGCACAAATCAGCGTGTTCTTATATGGGTACCTCATTAACTACCTAGGTAATTATGTATTGGAAGACAGAAAGAGGAGAACCGCTTTATTTTTACAAAAGTCTGCAAATCCACTGTCTGGCTACCATCGTTCACGATGACGCCACGCTATAATGATGATGACCTATCACCGGCATAGGTAAAGGGGGATAAGGGGGTATCATTTTCTTATCAGCGGAAAAAAAATCTAATAAAATTTGAATTTTTAAACAATTGAAAACAAAGATAAACATGGAAGGATTTTTTTTTGGGGCGGATAAGGAAACAGGGAGAATGAAGGGCGGATAAGGAAGGAATGTATCTGGTTCTGATCATAAAAAAACCCCCAACGGAAATGTATACCTAATCCAGTGCATAGTATCTACTAGTAGGTATTAATTACTCCACATTATTGTCAGTTTGGATCGCCACACTCAAACAGCAGAAGAATAAACCTCTTCCTGCTCCTACCACGTCCTTAAAATTGATAAGGCTACTTTTTTTACTCCTAAATTAAACTACAGGAGGCATCTCTATTTTAAGTAAAAAAACCATTATTATCTTTGTTGGTTTTAAATTTAATCCTTTGCAAAGAAGTTCATACGAATGGAAATGGCTAACGTGCAAGGCAAGTAAACAAAAAAAAAAATAGTCGGAAAATTTTATCGCAATAAATTTCAATGAAACAGGACACATAAAGTACTTAAGTTCACTAGTTGTAGTTACATAACTGCATACATATGGCTAGATAAGGTACTGAAATACTTCAATAGGCAGAAAGGCTCATTTAACTAAGCCAAGACATATGAAAACAATAACTCCAATATGGAATTGAGGATCAGGTATTTATTCAACAATGCAACTCAACCTCAAGCAAAGCATTCATACCGCACCGTTTAATAAAGAACAATAAATAAAGAAATGGTCTGAAAGCTTTCTATTATTTTAAAATTATTATTCTATGAATATTGCTCCATTCGTATTCTCCCACTGTGCTGCACTTACCAATGCCCACTTGTTTCCATATACATGCCCACTGCATGTATCTGTGCTCGTGGCATACCTATGTTTATGTATCTCAGGTTTGTGGTCAGGTTTTCTACTTGGCTGCACGCTGCATGTGAAATATTATATAAATCCTATATTCTCAAAGGCATTTGGCAAATTGATAGCTTTGGATTCTGAGAACGTTTGCAGTTTTCTTACTGGGTGAAAGCCTGTATCTTTGTATCTGTGTTCAAGTGAAAACCAGACCACAGATCCAAGTAGAAATACTTGGCTGCATGTGAAATATATATATCGTATATTCTCACAGGCATTTGGCAAATTGATAGCTTTAGATTCTGAGAAAGTCTGCAGTTTTCCTACAGGTTGAAGCCTCTTTTAATTTTTCTTAATGTTCGGTCTGTATTTTGTCTGGTGCATGTTTTCTTGAGGTATACAATAATTGTATTGTATATATTTATAAACAATTATTGTTCAACACAATGCTTCAATCAGGACATAATATTTCAAAGTACATACATTTTTTTTCAGAGTATTTATAAATCCTACTACATCCTATATTTTTAGGATTTAGAATTATCTTATTAATCCTGTTGGCTTAGACTTGAAAGTCCTATTACACCAACAGTTTATGTAAGTGTTGTTCCTTCCTTGATTTTTTTTTCGGAGAGTAGATAATTTTATAACCAATTTTAAACGATGTGTGGGGCTAATGAGCAGAAATCTGTGTCCTATACTCATGAAAATTTTCCTCTCCTTCCTTGATAAATGTTTACATACAAGTTTTCTCAGTATTTTTCTAAAACTTGAGAAAGTCTCAATATTGTCTCATTCCAGAAATTGAATTCTTATTCATGGAAATATTTCAAGGAAAAATATTGTATTTGTTTTCCAGTAGATTTTCTATTCAACTGTCAGAAAAATCGAAAAAATCCACAGGAACAATAATTTTAGGTTGAATCTGGCCCGCATTGAAATAGAAATTACCAGGAGCATCAGGACATCTAGCATGTGTATCACAGGAGCTCGGACTAGATTGCTTTCTAGGGAAAGCCTATTGGGATGTGAAGACTTTGGAAGATTGTGAAGACTAGGATACACATTTTAAATGTTTTTTTTATATGATTTATTTTAATATAATAATTATATTCGTGTAAGTAAAAAAGAGTTAAATATGTACATGCAATATAAACAGCATACTTTAATGCATGCCTCCCACGCATCCACGATGTTTGTTTTAACATAAGAGTGCAGAGCTTTCGCTCGGGTAACTTGATAAAATTACCATAGGCAAATGAAAGCTGGGTTCATCATAATCTTTTGCATAAAAGATATACAGGGTGTTTTAAAATAAGGAAATACATGTTTCATTTATAAGTTAAAGTTATGATATTTGTGTTGATCACTTTCGTGATGTCACAACTACTCAAACTCGCTTTACTAAATTTACGCTGAAACCCGGACTTGAACCACCGACCTCCAAGTTACAAAGCCGCCGCCTTATCGATTAAGCTACTGAAGTGTTTCATTTATATGTACGTATGTAATATGTATATTGAAGCGATCCTATTTTTCATCTTCTTCCTCTAGAGCCAAGACAATCATTGTCAAATCGATTTTCCGAAATTCTGAAAACATCACCGGAGCAGACTGAGAAGGGTACTGAGAAAGAACTGACGGCCGTCGTTCAGAAGCGGCAGGGGCTAGTATGTTCTCCTACCACCGTCACCAATATTTGTATGTGTCGCGGCCTCTGCTCGGGGAGGACGCGGTGCGGCCTCGGAGCGGTTATGTGTGTCGCGGCCTTAATACACAAAGCTCAACAAACACTTCTGAAAAATGACGGAAAATCGAAATTGGCTGAATTTTAACCTAAGTTGCGTGTGAATTATAGGATAAATACACTGGTCTGGGACTTTTAACAAAAATAACTTACAACCGTATTTATAAACAGAAAACACCGTTTGAGCATGGTCTGAAGCATGATTTCCTTCAATATTATTGGCCAATACCTTGCTTGAGACAGTGCTCAGACAAAATTCGCTGTTCATAAATACGGGTGTTAATCTTTCACAATGGTCGGCTAGAGGGAACTCCTCTTCATATTAACATCTAATTGGACAGCATTGCGCCAGAGCGGGAATCATACTTTTTATTAGTGACCAGTTCTGATACAGTTCGAAGGATACTTTTCATTCAGTTTCATTATTCGGCTTTTTGTACTGGAGCTTTTTTTCACTTAGTTTTTGTACTAAATTTGACCTTCTCTTTATTTGACACAAATTACTTCGGACATTTAATGCTCATCAGAATGCAGTAGCACCCAGATTCAAAGTTCCAGAGACTGTACTCTATCCATTTTCTTCGATTTCAGAGGGTGTTCCTCCTTTATTCTTAATTCAAAAAGAAAGAAACTTAATTTTCTCGAAAGAAATAGTCCTAAGGTATTTTTTCAACAGTGGTACACAAACTTACCATTGCAAAATTATTCACAATTTAACAAAGGAAAAAAAGAGAAAAATCAAAATCTCTAAAAATGTTGAACTCAGATTTTAATATTTTTAAATGAGACCAACAGTATTTGAAAGTAAATATTCTTAACTTTCCTTCAAACACTCACACATTACCTTATGACCATGATTTTTTCAAAAACGTACAACAATCCAAGAGACCTCCCGATCTGTGGGAAAAACATGAATTTGGCGATAACTCTCTAACGAAGCAAAATGTCCCACTGCACTTCAGCTTATATGATAGTCTATGGGATGCTGAACCTACCCTTTAAATATTTGCATCTACTCGTGGGACACCCTGTACTCGTATACTTATAATTAAAAATAAAATGCATGGAACACACAAACTCTAACAAAATTAGTCTTTGTCTCTTTTGTGTGAATCACATTCAAGATAGATATAATTATATACAGTGTATTTACGTACATGGTATATAACTTTCACTTTGAAGATACTGGCAACCTGTATATAAAACTAATAAGTTAAGTACAATGTTACTACTAAACCAGAACATTATACTTAATAATTAATGACACTATGAGAAAAGTGATGATTACGATCATGATGATGAATATACTGAAAAACAATGTTGTACTTAAAGAAATTTGCTTACGCCAGACAAACAAAAACAAAGAATACAAACAAATATCTGTAGCTAAAAAAACAATGATCCAAATGATATTTGAAGCTTATTATTAGTACATGTTTCAATCTCTACTGGAAAAATCAGTATTAGATAGGTACTACATTACATAAGAAACCATATTTCTAGGAGAAAATAATTTTATGCAATTGAAATTGTCATACTCAACATTGAATATTTAGGGATGAAATAAACTGGTGTGACACCACACGACTTTCCTTATCACTTTAAAGTAAATCAATCCACTACTGGTGACTGAACGCTAAAAAATTGCTAATGTCACATTCATAATCGGCACCTGAAAATCCCTGGATTTAATATTCATGTCACAACCCCATCTAAGATTTATAATAAAAAAAGTTAGCCCAAGCATCCAAAGTATCGGTAAATTGGGGCTGGGATCCAAGAAATTCAATAAAAAAAAATGATCAGAGTAAACCCCATTTATTTATTTTTATTTTTTTAAAATTTTGTTCTTTAACTTTATTTTATTTCTAACCAATACAAAGGAACTGCGGCTTCTTTTTGCAACTTTTTTGGTATCCTGAGGCAATGATGCGTCCAGAAATGTGAAAAACTGGGTAGGTTAAATTTTCGACGAATACAAAAAATCCGAATGACTTGTACATTACGTCGAATTCAGGTACCTACCTACATACTACCTAGTACCTAATAATAAATTACATGCATGTGTTTCTCCTGCTGGAAATGCTGCTATAGCAGTTGAAGTATTTCCTCGTTGCATATTTTGAATTGTAGACTGATTCATATATTATTATTTCCTAATAAAATATAGATATATGATAGATGGAGACTAGAGAGAGGGAGAGAGCCAACGAGGTAAAGAAAATAAAGATATTACTTCCGAGAAATTTCTAATATAATACATAGGAAGTATTTTTTTTTTTCAACTATCTAAGGATGAACATGAACATCACTTTATAATAATTGACAATATTATTCAGGGGGTATTGTTCAGTTCAGTGGAACTCCATTTTCCATACTGAGAATAAAAACAAAACGAATCTCATTTTTTATTTTCTTTTTAACGTCGCTTTCAACTGCATGGTCTTATTACGACAAGAGTGTTACCCTCCATTCGAAGGAAACTCATAAATCTGCTACACACATTAACCTCAACCAGCCTGAGTTGGGTCGGAATGAAAGCATCACGAAGTCTTCACCTCGCTTGATATTGCTTAAATTCGGTGATTCAACGCGCCATCGACTCAATTCAAATCGACTCTCATTTAAATCCATCCTTACTTAAAATCTGATGAAGTGTTGAAGATAACTTGTGATCAAAATAAAATTCAAGAAGTAGGACCCACAATGCATAGGGGGTTTTTATAATTAGGCTTCTATGTGTTAGACATATTTGATATTTTGTGTATTTATTATAGTGTGCTAGAATAAAACCATAAAATGGTTATGATGATAATACTCGTGAATAAAACTAAATCAGTTACTTTGATCTACTCTGTAGAACTATTAAATCAGTTACAAACCTGTGTAAACTGTTCAAAAATTTGAATTGTTAAATAATACAAATAGAAAAAGTTGAATGTAGATTGTAGAATGAACCACCAACAATATATATTCGATACATTGCACATTGCATAATAAAAAATACACGGCGCGCATACAATTTCATTTCTTCACTATACGCTATTATAAAGGACTCTTCACAATCTATGCATCCCCACTAGCGTCGATGGCACGTTCAATAGACCATTTATTCAGTCACTGAAGTTAAGCAACGTCCAGCGAGGCTAACCCTCGTGATGCTGGTCCCATTCAGGCAGGGTGAGCGTATCGGGTTCACTGTTTCTTTGGAAAAATTTTCCCTCCGTAAAAAAAAGGCAGGGTGAGCTTAATTTGAATAGGTATTTTATGAGTTTTCGTCAACTGAAGAGTAACATACCGGGCATGATATGACCATTCCTGGCCCCACACAGGCTGGGTGAATATTATTTGATTAGCTGGTTTGTGAGTTTCCAGCGAATGAAGAGTAAAACCCCCGTCATGATAATTATGAACATAAATATAGTTGAAAGCGACGTTAAACCCCAAATAAATTAAATCCATGCACCGAACCAATTTAGTGAACATGCTTAAAAGTTTATTTTTTACTGATAGGTATTAAAAGTTAAAACATGATGTGAAATTTTCTTTATAAGCTTGTTAAAGTTTATTCTTTTAAATATCTAAAACCTGTTCGCAGAAATGACAAAAAAAGAAGCGAGGATAAGGATTACACCCAAGAAAGTTAGAGGGATTGCAAAACAGAGAAAAGAAATGAGAAAATGGTAGGATATGAGAAAACATAATACAATTTATTATCTAATTAAAAATGATGAAATAAGATTGATAATACACGTAGTGGGAGAAGTGAAAGATTGTGAGAATAATCGTGAGCGTAGATTAGTGGTAAGATCCTATCTCAGGCTCACCATGCAGAAGGTCCTGGGTTCGAACCTCAGAGTCGACAGTTTTTTGTATTCACAAAAAAAAACTTATAACGCGTTAAAAAACTCTCATTTATAGGTTGGACCATAAATATACAAATATTAATACAATTTATTGGTATTACACGGACATGTAAAATAGGTTCATACAATTTGAGCAATTTAAAGTACATAGAGGTATGTACATACAAAAGGAATACCTAAAGCTATGAAAGAGAGGAAAAAGTTTTTTCAACCACTGAATTGGAACATAATATGAACGTGGTATTAAGAAGACATAAAGAAAGATAGAGAGAGAGAAAGAGAGAGAGAGGGGGGGTGGCGATAACATTATATAAAAAACTTGGGTGGGGGAGAGAGAAGATTCTTGATGTGTCCTATGTGTGAGTGACAAGATGAGGCTCGTGTCACAGAAAATTGTAAAAAAACTTAAGGAAATTTATGCCAATATACAGTACTAATGTTAACGCTGTCTCGCTGGGGAACATTAGACAGATGGGGTACCAGCTTTGTCTGGTCAATAGTCTGGTAATCCAGGTAGCGCAGGGATCCTTTGGTTCGAATCCCACTCAGTGCATGAATTTTTCCTCATTAATTTGAGTTTGTGACCACATAATAATAAGACTCTGAGGGTTAAGTGGTAGAAAATGCTTTGAGCATTAACCTCGCCTGGTCCCTTCCACTAAAGAGTATTATTATTGGTATTAGGAAGGGCAACAGAATGTAGGAGTGCCAGAACCAACTAACCTTAACCATAAGAAAGAAGTTGATTTTAACAGTAATAGTTGCAGTTGTTAACACGCTTTTGAGTCTTGGGTGGTGTATGGTGAGGAGGTTTTAGTTAGATAAAAATACTTTCAGACCAAACCCAGTGGTCTTGAGCTGTAGGTATATGATTTAAGTAAAATTTTAGTAAATCTGGTTTCAGTTATTATGTCATCACCTTCGTAATATGTTTATTAACATAGATTTGATAACTTTTTTCCAGCTTCTGAGTTTCCAATGCCTGAATTTGTGCAAGAGATAGGGACATGATAGAAAGAAGCCATTTTATTTGGTTGAAAATTCGTCTGGATTTTTTATTTTATTTATCGTATGGCTTTATTACACATCTCAAAGTGAGAAGACACATGTAATAATCTTGATCAGGAAATCTGATGGCAGTGATTGTCTGATCGCCAAAATTGTCAGTACTTTAGCCGCATGTCAATGCGTTGCCCAGGGTGAACCACGAGGAGGCGTACTAACATTTCTGTTTGTTTGTCCGGAATATTTGTCCGAGCGCAAATCGAGAATTCATAATGGGCTCATAGACATCAGGTTACCAAGCCAATTTTTTTTCGACAGTCCCTCAACATTTACGTTAGTATTAATGTTTAAAGGATACCTTTGGGTGCGCTCGTGTTGACCCAGCACCTAAATGAGAAGTATTGTGTCACATCTCGCCCCTCAGAGGGGAGGCATACTACAGGATGGGCTAGCTACAACACAAACCACAAGCGTCTACAGTAGCTTTTGTTTCATGCCTACGAAATAAAAAAAAGCCTGTGAAACATTAATCTTGAGAAGATTAATGTAACGGTAAGCCCCAGCCGCCTCAGTTGATTGACTCCAGTGAGTATTGACGACACCAGAGCCTCGATACCCCAGGGAAATCAAAGCGTTTTATTATCACGTAGTCTGTCCCTCCTAATTTGATCCCTTCTGAAAAGTGACATGGGGAGGAATTTTCCCTCCTAACCATAGAGTCGTCACCATCTAATTATCTCCTCTTGAAGAATAAGGGAGATGGATTTTTTTTACCCTCCTAACTCTTTAGAGCTCAGACTTTAATTGTATGTCTCCTATAGCCTAAAGGGTAAAGAAAATGCAGTTTGTTTTTTATGACACTCAACGATATTAATTTCTTTGAGGTATATTGATGAATTGACGATTATTATTCTTATTATTTTTACAAATATAATGATGATTCATGTCAGTGATGAACTAACGATCAAGGACTAAATGAGAATGGTATCATCCGATTGCTTGGAATTAACAGCATCATCAGTTTCACCTTTGACATCAATATAACCGTCATTATCCATCATCATTATCGAGGGCGTGGCCAGCATCAGGCTTGATGGGGGTGCAGCTGAGATATCAATTTTGGAAGAGGAGAGGATCAGTTGAGCAAATAGTTACCTATTTCAACAAGAGCTTACTCTCATCTTTTACAAAAGAAACATTGACTTGCTGTGTGAGTCATGTTTCCCAATATAGGCTCTATAAATACTCACCATATATACCCTAGGAAATTTAAAAGGGGGGGGGGACAAATGGGGGGGGGGCACTTGTCCCCCCTTTCCTACGTCATTATGGTCATCACCAATCCATCACTTTGACAATGTTCAATTGTTCACTGTAATCAAGCTATTAAATTAATAAATTCTGCTATAAAATCCTGACATAGTCAGTTTGAAATAATTTTACCAATCTAAAAATAGCTCAAAAAACTATGAGGTTTTTTAACAGTACCTACGGTTATCTCAAGATATGTCATTTGCAAACTTAAGTGGTTCTTTTTATTCTACTCTCGCCCACTTGCATGACATTTTTATTGAGCTTTTTCTAAAGTTATTCCTAACTTTAAGAAAGAACAAAATGTTTACGAGTTTTGAAGACTAGAAAAGTTTTCTCCGTCTGTTTTGTGGTTTTTGTGTATTTTATGTCTTTCTTGAAATGAGTGTTTTATAAGCGATACATTTTTTTATGGTCAAGTTTGTAGACATGTTAAATCTTTTATTGCTTTTTGCTAGCTCTGGATGAGGATATTTACGAAAAAACGCTGACAGCACTAGGATCCATCATTAAAATTCATTATCATTATACATTATCTCCAAAACTGCTAAACAGATTTTGTTTTAAATGATAGAATACCATTTTTCCTACATTTTAGATTATACAAAAAATTCTGTATCGGCAAGTCGTAGACCTCATTTGTACACTTTTGTTCCAAATTTTGGATTTTCTTAAATATCAGAAGTAAATTTATTTTTTATTAAAAAATAATTAGAAATGCACTATGTAAAACGCTTAAATACATATACATACAAAACTTTATCAAAATCGGGTGTATCGTTCACGAGATATAACCGTTTAAGTAAAAAGTTAGTGGTCGGTCGCATGGTCTCTATCACCAAGAACCGCTGATACGAAGTTGAAGAAATTAAAATGGGACCATCTACAGAATGTCTCCTATTGTGTACAAAATTTCCGTTCAGTAGTTTCTGAGATTTGCCCGTAACAAGGAATGTTTTTAACCGACAGACAGACAAAAAACCAAAGTTGCTCAGGAGGTTATGAAACGTCCAGAAATATGAAATCGGAACAACATTTTTTTTTTTTTACAAAAACGAACACAACACTTCGGATTTAAAATATTAGAAATTTCTCTGAAGGTTAATTCAGATTAAGATGTAATAACTAAAAACATAATAACTAAAATTAAGATTAAGATGTTAGTTTATTGAATGTGTTATTTCTGTCTTTTAATGCTTTTTCCAACACTTTTGTGAGTCATAAAGAAATTAGGCCTTTTCAAAAAGGCTTATTTTTTATTTTTTTTTTCCATTATGGAAAACTTTTGAAGTAGTAGGATGAAAAAAGTGGAAACGTGCAAGGACTCAAAGCCTCATTTCTCAATGAGCCCACGATATAAACGTATGACAAAGGTTTTACTAAAACTCGCGGGAAATGAGTAGGTAACCCATTCAAGTTCAAGTTATAAAAAGAACAAACATAAGCCGTATTTTTTTTCTAACCAAAGTTAACCAAACGGGAATAAAATGAACCAAACTGGAAGCAAATCATTTTTCTTTTGGAAGAGGAAAAATTTCCACTTCCAAAGTTAACCAAAATGGAAGTAGAAAATTCTTGCTTCCAGTTCTTTTATAGGTTAAGTCCATTGTTTATCTTTAAAAGTACCGAAACGCATTTTTCTTTCACGAATGTGTTGAAGTTGACCTTGGAATAAAATGGAAATATTTGGAAGAAACCTAACATGGAATTTTTTTTTGGTTAGAAAGAAAAATACAGCTATACATATAAAAACAAATTACTCACAAAAGTGTTGGAATTTTTTTTAAAAGACAGGAATAACACATTCAATATTTGTCCTACTTGGGACTAAAATTACCGACCTCCAGATTACTACTCTGTCGCCTTATCGATCGACGCTTTACTAATTAAAAAAGAGAGTTTAGTTGATGGCATCATGGCATGGATAATCAGAACTATTACCTGCTGATGAAAGCAAATAAGCTCGAAACAGCTGTCCAGGTATGTTTTGATATTCATGTACATCTATTGCAACTTCTCACTTTTCTGTTTATACAGATTATACATATACTGAGTTACTGAGATCAATGAACATTTTTTTAATGCAAGAAAATATTAAATAACATTATTTATCATATTTGGTTTAATCACTTTCGTGATGTCACAACTACTCAAACTCGCTTTAGGTACTAAATCTTTTCTGAACTTTCGACTTGAACCACCGACCTCCAGGTTACAAGTCCGCCGCCTTATCGATCAAGTGACTGAGGTCGTTTATTATTTTAGTATAATCACTAATTATTACAACATGTCAACAACTACTTATTTTGTTAAAACCATCCAATCCTTTTTCATACTTTAAGGAATAATTTTTTGAATAACTTTTGAAAATAAAAAAATAAAAAGTTATTGACTTATTTATTGTTTCAGACCAGCATGTTGCGTCACATGGGGCTATCCCCCGCTCTCTCTGTGCTAGTGGTCTACTGTCTAAACCAGATAGCTGCCCTCCCCACCTCACTCGAAGAGTATCAGCCCATCTACCGTGAGTGTGACTTCAAAAATGTGCTACCTAAATTTTTCCTTTTTATTATTTTTTGGAACCTTTGACATCGCTTCAAATGTCAACTACATACTAAAATTTTTTTTAACCAAAACAAACATAGTACTTCCGATTTATAATATTAGAAATTTATCAGGAGTAGAAATGGACATAATGTGATAAGATATCGTGACCAGTGGCATAGGAAAGGGGGGGGAGTTTGGGGAGAAAACCCCCCCCCCCCTGAAATTTTCAAGAAGACCCTACAAAATAAATACGATGGCATATACTTAGTCTCTTCCGTCCTCAACCCCCCCCCCCCCTTAAACGTAGGTCTAGCTACGCTACTGATCGTGACATGTATTTAACACTTTCATAACATCTGGCAAATGTATATAAATGTGCAATGTGCACGGGGGTATGAAATGCACCTAATATACATGAGCATTGAGCAACGACCTAGCAGCCGCATCTTGACCCTGCCTTAAAGCACTTCTACATGTGTCCTCTTCGTTCCTGTGGTTTCAGACGAGGACACCAACTCGGAGCTGAACACGATTTTCGACAGCACCTACCAGCCTCGTCAGCCGCACGACTACAACGAGTTCATCGCCTACCTGTCCGACCTTCTGCTGAGGGGGGGCGAGGCTCAGGAGAACCCCCTGCTGTATGTGGAGTACCCCCAGCACAAGGATAGCACCCTGGAGACGTCCGTACACAACATGAAGCGCTCGAGGTAACTATTTCAGCATTCTTGTTTACTTTATAGATACATTCTTATCTAACCTGGAAAAACATTGTATACCAACACTGTAAGTGATAAAAAAAAAAAAAAAATACAAAACCTACATAAAATATAAATACAAAATGAACAAATCCAGAACAAACAAACTTCCTAAATAAACAGACAATAAACTTGGAATCTCCACATCAATTTCCTCGGTCTACAAGGAGAATCTCTGCCTGGAAAATTGTCAACGAGGGATCATTATCACCTAATTACCTACCTAGGTATCTATAAAGTAAATTAAGCATTATATTGGTTTTTGGTATTTAAAAAAATTGGGGGAGAATTTGATAACTAGGTAAATTTGCTTTCTAAGTACTCGTAACAACGTCGATGACACGTTGAATATGTACACCAGTTCTGATTCTGTCACTGAAATTAAGCAACGTCCAGCGAAGCTAGGCTTTAAATGGGTGACCATTCAAATTCGAACCATCATGATACTGCCTATTATCGGCTCCACTCAGGCTGGGTCATGTGGGTGAGGTTAATTGAGCATCAGGTTTTTAAGTTTCCTGCGAATGGAGAATAAAACCCCCGTCGTGATAAGACCATACAATTGAAAGCGACGCGACGTTCTATTCAAATTAAAAAAAAACTTATGTCATGCTTGAGTCTTGGAAAGTGAAATTCTTTACCTATTTTTCGTTAATTTACAGCCAATTTATGACCAGGGAGAATTCAAACTCAGGTTTTTTTATATTTTTATTTTAATTTTTTATATATTTTATAAATACTGTTCCATTTTTGTCATGACGTTGTGAACATACTTTATGTATCAAATGCACAATAAAAAAATCTTACTTACTTACCGAATATGCTAAAAAAAAGTATGCTACCCTTTCCTTTTCCACTACAATGAGAAGTTTTAATTGAAAATCCATCGATTTTTTTAAGATATTTTATCATTTCACACGACAAAGCACGCTCTAACTCCAGCGTCTAGTAGTCTAGTCCATCATAAAAACGCAACTTCCGTCCGCCTACTTTCTCCACTTGAAGTTTCAAATTAAATGTCTTCCTGCTGTCCCGCACAGTTCCGGGTAAAAATGGCAACAAGTGGATCACGCCTGCACCGAGGGAAAAAGAAAAGATGAATTATTGTTCCAGTACGTGATAAGAATGAGCTGAGGCGTTCTTAAGTACGAGCTGTTCTTTATTAAAGACATTCATTTGAGACTTAACCGTCACTTTAGCTGCTTTAATAACAATAGTTTTAATAAAGAACCAAGACACTGGAGTCTCGTCGCTAGAAATATAATAATGTAACAAGAAATAATGAAATTTTATTTATGGATTTCTAAGTAGTGGGTAGCGAGTGGGTAGCACTATCTGTTAGCATGTGGGTGACCCGGGTTTGAATCCATGAAGGGTGGAAATTTTCTACTCTGTACCTTGGGTTGTTCGGGGTCTACATCACGAGGCGAGAGTTCAAATTCGAATGGTCAGCTATCTAAGTCTGCTATTTAATATTTATAATTTCTGTATTAAACGAGAGAGAGAGAGAGAGAGAGACAGAGAGAGAGAGAGAGAGAGAGAGAGAGAGACTATGAGAGAGTGAGTGAATGAGTGAGTAAACTCCCGAAATGTAAGGACGGACATAAAGAAATATTTATGCACATTAAGTAATAAGAAGCGCGGTATCGCTCCGCCTAAGCCAAGTCAAAAAATAAGAAGAGCGCGCCAAGAGATATTATTATACGTCATCTGAATAACTACAAAAGATGAATGAAAACGAACAGTCAAGCTTTCTAATGAAAGATTATTGAACTCGACATTGAAAGTCTTCTGAATTATTAGATGCTCATAAGAACGACAAAAAGATCAACAATGATTGTGAATAATAAACCACCAAATTTCATATCAAAACAGAATGGGTTAAAAAGTACTTCCGATTTCTAATATTAGAAGTTTCTCGGAAGCAATACAAGAAAATAACATTTTCTCATTATCCTTCTGAAAATAAATATATTGCTCAAATGATCATAACAGTCATAATTTGTCACATATCAAATTGATATTAGATTGGAACATTGAAGTGACATGAAATAGTAATTTTTTTTTCTATAAACGCTCAAACTTTTTTTTTTCGGACGAATTCTCAATGTTAAATGTAATTCTCTCAAGATTAATTCTATTACAATTATCATTACTATTTAATTTTCCAAAGTACTTGCTGTTCTTTATTTTTTCAATTCGTAAATGGATCAGAGAATTTCCCCTTTTTTTTGTCTATGAGAAGTTGTAAAGCTACTTAACGAAAGTGAAGTACATCCGCTCCGGGCGGAAGTTTCATCTGCAGACCCACTCCTCAGATTTCCGAAGTCAAATCCCAATTCTTATTTCTCCCTTTCTCCACAATTTCTTTTCTCTCCCTCAACTCCTTCTCTCTCATTTCTCCCTTTCTCCACAATTTCTTTTCTCTCCCTCCACTCCCTCTCTCTTATTTCTCCCTTTCTCTACAATTTCTTTTCTCTCCCTCCACTCCCTCTCTCTTATTTCTCCCTTTCTCCACAATTTATTCTCTCTCCCTCCCCTCCCTCTCTCTCTCTCTCTCTCTCATTTATTTCTCTTCACCAATTTTTTTTCTCTCCCTCAACTGCTTCTATCTCATTTATTTCTCTTCACCCCTCTCCCACTCTTGCACTCTAGAGACTCTCTATTGCCCTTCTCTGATTTATCTGTCTTAACTTGGACTCTGCCCTATTGATCTCTCATTAAAATCCTACATAGTTCACAATAGGAAAATAAAAATCACCCTCAAAACTCCAAAATCTTGAAATAAAAATTTCAACTCTTACAGTAGTTAGACTTTCTGGAATTTCTGTTAGAATTTCTGAAAATTTTGATATTTTTTAGGTAAGAGACTAAAACTAAGATTTAAAATTCTATTTTTTAATGTCCTTACCCCTCTTTGTGTATCTGAGAGTGACTTTAATTTTTTCATTCGGGAGTTGAAAGAATGATCCCAGAAAAAAAAGAAAATATTTACTATTTACATGTTATTCCTGTTCAAAAATTGCGTCAAATTCAGTCCCTAAGGAAATACATTGACATTTTGACATACTCGCACATATATTATTTAAAAACAGCATGTGGACCGATAATTCTGCCGGTGTGTCTATATCTTCCTCTTTCTTTCTCTCTCTCGAATCTGTATCCCATTCTCTTTTCCTTTTTTTTTCTTACTCTCTTCTTTTTCTTCCCTTCCTCTCATCAATTTTTAATCTCTATCCTATTCTCTTTTCCTTATTATTCTTACTGTCTTCCTTTTCTTCCCTTCCTCTCATCACTTTTTAATCTCTATCCTATTCTCTTTTCATTCTTACTGTCTTCCTTTTCTTCCCTTCCTCTCATCACTTTTTAATCTCTATCCTATTCTCTTTTGCTTATTATTCTTACTGTCTTCCTTTTCTTCCCTTCCTCTCATCACTTTTTAATCTCTATCCCATTATCTTTTTCTCATTATTCTTCTTGGTCTTCCCTTTCTTCTTTTTCTGTGTTCTTTCAACCCCTGACCCGCTGTAGGTGAAGCGCCTCCACTATAAACTGCTGTAGGTGAAGCGCCTCCACTATAAACTGCTGTAAGTGAAGCGCCTCCACTATAAACTGCTGTAGGTGAAGCACCTCCACTATAAACTGCTGTAGGTGAAGCGCCTCCACTATAAACTGCTGTAGGTGAAGCACCTCCACTATAAACTGCTGTACGTGAAGCGCCTCCACTATAAACTGCTGTAGATGAAGCGCCTCCACTATAAACTTCTGTAGGTGAAGCGCCTCCACTATAAACTGCTGTAGATGAAGCGCCTCCACTATAAACTTCTGTACGTGAAGCGCCTCCACTATAAACTGCTGTAGATGAAGCGCCTCCACTATAAACTTCTGTAGGTGAAGCGCCTCCACTATAAACTTCTGTAGGTGAAGCGCCTCCACTATAAACTGCTGTAGATGAAGCGCCTCCACTATAAACTTCTGTAGGTGAAGCGCCTCCACTATAAACTTCTGTAGGTGAAGCGCCTCCACTATAAACTGCTGTAGATGAAGCGCCTCCACTATAAACTTCTGTAGGTGAAGCGCCTCCACTATATTACCTAGCTAGAAAGCGAAAATAATAAAAGTAATTGTGATGGTTAAATAAATAATAATAGTAAAATTTTAATGGTGGAGATAATGATAACAATCACCATAGGCGATGATGTTGATGTTAATGGAAATATTTTATACAAAAAGAAATTAGTTTATACAAAAAGAAATAGAAATGTAAAGGATAGTAATTATAATTAACACAAAAACTAGAACAAGGCTGCATCCCACGACACAAGGACCATACTTCATAGGTGTGGCCCTTAGTGTGAGATGACGACAGCCAAAAGAAACTAGCATAAGTTCAATTAAAAATATTATGAATTATGTAAACTGTCATTGTTATATATATATATTTGAACCATTTACTTGTCATGTATTAAATAAATAAAAAAAAAAAAAAAATATAAACTGCTGTAGATGAAGCGCCTCCACTATAAACTTCTGTAGGTGAAGCGCCTCCACTATAAACTTCACAGCCGCCCCCACTCTGTCAATCACCCGAGGCAGCCCGTGGGTATCCAGTCCGTTTAGTTTCTTATTATTTTCCAATTCCTCTTTGTTTCTTCGTTTTTTTTCTTTCTTTTTTAATCAAAAATAGTTAAGAGCACATTTCAGAAGGCGCCAGTATATTCCCCCCCCCCTTTTTTTCCAGGTCTTTCCAATTCATGCTTGTAACCACGAGTCCCATTATTCCAGTAGTAAGCCCAAGATGTATTATTATGTAGTCAAACTCCCAAATGGGAGGAAAACTTTTCATGTCCCGGCAGGGTTTCGAACCCGCGACCTCTGGATTACCAGTCAGACACTTCGACCACTGAGCTAATGAAACAGTTTGGCAACAACTGCACAACGTTGGGAACAAATTTCAAACTTCTTTCTTCTCCTGAAATTTCGACCGAATAATACTGTTATTATATTTGTGTGAATCACTTTTGTGATATCACAACTACTCCAACTCGCTTTACTAAATCTACGCTGAAACCGGGACTTGAATCACCCACCTCCAGGTTACAAGTCTGCCGCCTTATCGATCAAGCTACTGAATTTGGGTGGAAGAGATTGCCACAGGCAATAACCCCGCCCTTTAGGTAGGACATTATTGTAATTTTTTTAAAAACTTATTTATTTTGTCATTTGTTTGTTTTTTTTTTGTTTTTTTTTTTTTAATTTTATACTGTTACCTGTAGTTTGTTGTCCTCCTAATAAAGCTTAAAAAAAAAAAAAAAAAAAAAAAAAATCAACCGAAGAAAATGACAGTTGTCTCTGATTTTATCTGTGACAGGTACTACCGCAAGTACCCTTGGAAGCGTCAGAACGGCCATGCCTACGAGCCCGATGTCTACATGTGCACGCCCAGCCGCGAGGATGTGGTGCAGCTGCTAGTGGCCCTGCACGAGGCCAGGGAAGGGGCCAACGGCCGCACCGTCAACTTCTGCAACCGAAAGCGGCCGGCGACATCGATTTTCACCAACATACGGTTCATTGGTCGTCGAAAGTAAACTGGTCACATGTTGAACTTGTTTGAAGGAAACAAGTTTAGGCTAGCTTTAGGTAAATAAAAATAAAGACGTTGGGGCAAGGACTCTTGAGTTTTGTTATAGACTCTCTTTAAATAATTGATCATTAAAAAAAAAAAAAAAAAAAAAAAAAAAAAACATACGGTTCATTGGCCGACGAAAGTAAACTGGTTAAATGTTGAACTTGTTTGAAGGAAACAAGTTTAGGCTAGCTTTAGGTAAATAAAAATAAAGACGTTGGGGCAAGGACTCTTGAGTTTTGTTATAGACTCTCTTTAAATAATTGATCATTAAAAAAAAAAAAAAAAAAAAAAAAAAAAAAACATACGGTTCATTGGCCGACGAAAGTAAACTGGTTAAATGTTGAACTTGTTTGAAGGAAACAAGTTTAGGCTAGCTTTTAGGTAAATAAAAATAAAGACGTTGGGGCAAGGACTCTTGAGTGTTTATTTATAGAACTCTCTTTAATAATTGATCATTAAAAAAAAAAAAAAAAAAAAATTAAAAAAAAACATACGGTTCATTGGCCGTCGAAAGTAAACTGGTTAAATGTTGAACTTGTTTGAAGGAAACAAGTTTCGGCTAGCTTTAGGTAAATAAAAAATAAAGACGTTGGGGCAAGGACTCTGGAGTGTTATTATAGAACTCTCTTTAATAATTGATCATTAAAAAAAAAAAAAAAAAAAAAATTAAAAAAAAACATACGGTTCATTGGCCGTCGAAAGTAAACTGGTCACATGTTGAACTTGTTTGAAGGAAACAAGTTTAGGCTAGCTTTAGGCAAATAAAAATAAAGACGTTGGGGCAAGGACTCTTGAGTGTTATTATAGAACTCTCTTTAAATAATTGATCATTAAAACAAAAACAGTTGGTGTTTTTAAATAAAAGATTTTGCTGGATTTGCAGAAAAACGAAACTTGGTTTTATTTGTATTAATATCTTTGATGATTAAAGATCTTTTTGACATCATGTTGTCATGTCAGAGTAATAATTTGTTTTTTTTTTTTTATACCAAGTATTACCTACCTACATATTATAAGTGTTATCAATTTTACATATACTCGTATTATGTTAAGCAACTGGTTAAAGAGTTAGAACCATTGATATAAAGTTAACTTTCTTTTTGACTGGAACTGACATTTAATTTATTTCAAGTTATTTTCTTGCAGGTACTAGAATTTAAATATGCGATTTTAAAGTTATACTTCGATCATTTGAAGTCATGAGTAAATAAACACAGCGAAAGTTTCTAGACAAAGAAAACTAGCCTCGGCAGATATCGAACCCAATCATTGGCACTGGCATCATTAGCATTGTCTCCTGTTCGAAGGATTATGCTAGAGAGCAATGAACGTCTTATTAAAAAAAAAATATTTCTGCTAATAGGCAAATCCTAGTATTTCCCTGAAAACTATATTATAATAATACAGTTATTATTATTGAAAATGTCTGGGATGAATTTAATATTATTGAAATATAGTTTTAAAGCTCAGTTGTCCAACTTTGATTGTTTAGCCATGAACTGTAGTCTATGGCCTTACCTATGGCCAATGGCCATAGACTAAAAAATCATCGAATTATGAATGAGAGAATCACCGAATTATGAATGAGAAAGAAAACTTAGGAGATTTGTTATAAATTATTGAGTTCCATCCTTAAAATTATCAATCAATCAAATCGGTAACCTTTCATTACATTTACTTTTTTAACTTTATTATTTTTAATTTATCTACAATATCATTATAAGTCACTATTCTAAAATACGGCTCTTTACATACTCCGTAAAGTTAATTTCGGAAAATTGGTTTTTTTTTTTTTTTAAATATAAATCATTCTCTTTACTAATTTTATTATTATTAAATATTATATTTCAAAGTTATTATTATTGTAAAAACACGAGTACTTAATGTTTTTAATTCTTTCTCTTTTTAATTTCTCAAGACATTCTTTGCAAAAAAATGTCAGGAACTCTTCAGTTTAGTTTATCTTGTTTATAACAGCAAAAAATCCAATTATTCTCAAAAGTTCGTAATAAAAATAATAAAACTAATATCTGCAAAGTATTTTGTAAATGGTTCATGTTGAGAAATTGTTTCCCACCCACACAAAATGAAAGAAAAACACAATCTAATTAGTTATTGTTTTTTTTCACGAAAAGAGTTGTGGAAAAATTTAAGATGAAAATTAGTTATGAAAAAATTCTTGAAAAAAAGAAGAAAAAATACAAGTCTTGAGAGAAATTATTTAATCGGTGGTGATTTATTAAGAAAAATATCCTGAGGTCAGATGGTCTGTTTTATCTCTAAAAATGTTGCTCCATCCCAAGATGCTGGTTCAGTGAAAAGTAGCTATTAATATTAATAATGAAGATCATCAATAATCCTCTACCTGGTAGTTTATCAGTTGTTGTGAAGAGCATCTGCAGTACGTCAGTACCTGAAGAACCGGGTCAGTGCAGATGCCCTTGGTTTGACTCCCGGCTAGGTAGAAATTTTCCACTGTATGCATCTCGCGTCAATCTGTTTAAGTTACAATTTTTTACACATATATGTATAATATGTATATTTATATTACTTTGAATGCCTGAGTTTAAGCCAAATGAGGACCTACTACTAGTAACCAGAGGTGTCCAGTGTCCACCACAGCAAATCTATACCAATTACTTAAAAATTAAATACAGTGCTGTCGTATTAAATCACTCAATACTCACTCATTCATCTCTATTTCTCCGTACTGGTACGTTCTAGGACTTCTAGGTGAAATTCGGTATGTAGGTGCCTTTTCCTCTTAGGCGCACTTAGGATTTTTCAATATTCCAAATCGTCCGCCAGCCGCGAGGAAAAAACGCCACGAACTTTCCGCTAGCAACCGTAGCGAAGCACGGGTTGAGCAGCTCGTGTTATTATACCGACCTCTTATGATGGAAAAAACACACCCCCCACGCTAAATTTTGACTTTGCGTAAGTAAGGAGAAATAGCTCTCCTGACAGGAGAAATGGAGCTAAACATATATTTTAGGTCGGTCCCTGTACTTTAACCAGTTAATTCTGTGATGTATAAATAAATAAAATAAATAAATAAATATGTAGGACAAGACGGTTGAATTTTTTACGAGAGACATCACTTCCGAAGTTAGGTACTTACTTTTTATCCGTGTCCATGTGTAAAATCATGGTGGGGGAAGGATTGATACGGGTATTGAACCCTTTGGACGCCCAGAACCAGTGTTCTGGACACCTTCCATGTCCAATTGCCCATTGTATGAGTAATGTACACTTTTATTATACACTTCAAAATTGATAATAGAAAACATATTAAATTTATGGTATTTAAAAATTCAGGGAACTTTCAATTTTAATGTTGCCTGCTTTCTCGCCAGACTTGTCTGTCTGTTAGATAACACACATAACGTGAAGTTAGGTAACACGCCATCAAGAACAGAAACTATTACTATTTATTTTTTAAAAGCTAAAAATTAAAAAGGACTAAATCTGTCATCTCAAGATGTGTTTACAAGGGCGTGATAGCCAAATCGTCGTTGTAAGCGATGCCTTTTTTAACTCAACGAATGCAAGGCATCGTGTGTCAGGACCCTATCAAAGTTGCAGAAAATATTAAAACTGAACATGACCTTGAAAAATCTCCATTTTCTTTTCAAATTCAAAACAAAACGCTTGTTGGAGTCTCCACCGCAAAAGTGCTCTAAAATTTTTCGTCTCATGAAATTCACATCCTTTACAGATTCCAGCCAGTCGATTAATTTTTCTTGAATAAAGATTCAAAAGTTAATTTCCTTGTGTGAATTTCTGTTAATATTAGCCTGTTTATTACTTTTTATTTAAATTCACAATGGCTGCCGATCAGACAGGTTAGTACGTGAAAGTTTATAAATTCAGTTCTTGGAATCCTTCAGCCAGTAACATAATATTACCTACTACGTAATTATTCAAACTTGAAAGCAATGATGCTTATTTTGGTCGATCGTCACTTAAAAGTTGACATTATACCCGTATATTTATTTTTTAAGCTAATGCCTCATAACTTGAACTGTCAATTCATCTTGTGAAGGGTAATTCATATAAAAAAAAATCATAATACGTAACTTCGATTATTATGACTAAAATTAATTATTTCAGAAAATAATTGGAAATTGGAGGAGCTAACTTAGCGAGCCAACTAGGTCTAAAGTTCAACTTTTTTTTTTCCTTTTAGGCGTTTAAACTTTAACATTAAATTATTCCTCTATTTGGTAGAGTTTCACTAATTACTTTATAATAATTTCGTATTCTGTCACGATATTGGAACTTTTCAATCAACACCAGTATGTTTTTCAGCAGATACTCATAGATATAATAAAATTTGGTTTGAGCATGCTCCTGCAATAAAAAGTACAATAAATATACACTATTATCTGTAGAAAACAACTGCCAAAACCAAATTCCAGACTTTGGAATTGCCCACAATCATCAAAAAGATAGCAATAATATCTTGTTTATACTACCCTAATAGGTCCCATTATTCCAGCAGTATACTCAACACGTATTATTATGTGGTCATCATCCTAAATGGAAAGATGACTTGTCTGTCCCGGGAGGGTATTGAACCCATGATTATCAGATACTCCAGACAGACACCTTGATTCACTTGATTTGAGAACCTCTTGAAAAATGTCGACACCATCGGAATTTTGAAAGGCTATTCGTTAGGCACCGGCCCGCATCATACTCGTCTTCTACACCAACAAAATTTTCTTTTACAGTGGTACCCAACATGACGTACGAGTCACAGGCTATGGTTACACAAATTAAACCGGAACAGGTAAGTGGTATCTTTATTTTGTAAATCTGTATCTTTATCATCTATGTACTGAACAAAAACCCTATAACTCTCCTTCTCCCCCAGCTCTCTCTCTTTCTCTCCCTATCTATCTCTCTCTCTCCCTATCTATCTCCCTCTCTCTCTATATCTCTCTCTCTCTCTCCCTCCTTCCCTCTCTCTCTCTCTCTTTCTCTCTCCCTCCCCTTCTCTCTCTCTCTCTCTTTCTCTTTCTCTCTCTAACCCTCTCTTTCTCTTTGTCCCTCTATCCCTCTCTCCCTTAATTTTACATCTCCTCTTCTATCACCTCTTCCTATTTATTTCTCTCTCTCTTATCTCATTTCTATCTGTGTTTTTCTCCATCTCCCTTTCTCTCTCTTCCTATAACTTCCCATCTCCCTCCTCCTCTGTATCCACTAGCTCCTACACAAACACCATGCAATTACCGTAACAGAGCGCAGTGAATGAATTCATGATGAAATGGTGAAAACAAATCTTTTGATGTTCAATCATATTGAATGTCAAGTTGATTATCTCAAATACAAAATAGATGTAATCTATATTATAGTAGGTACGTTGTGTACACACTACACAGGTATACAATACGCTTCTACTTTTTTGTTACCTACGTAAAAACAATCGTTGTGTTGCTTGGATTTTCTAGAGACTTGTTATTACGACATTGCATAAGTTTAGTAACGATATTATAGTTGACTCAGCACCCAAATGGGAAGTATTGTGTCACTTCTCGCCCAGCAGAGGGGAGGCATACTGCGGGATTGGCAGGCTACAACACTGACCACAAGCGTCCACAGTAGATCCTGTTTCATGGATACGAAATAAAAAAGGCTGTGAAACACTCATATTTTTTTAATGTACATAATATATAATACAATATTTAACTTAGATAGAAATAGAAATAATTCTATTCCACTTCCCACCTTAATACAAAGAAGTTTTCTACATGGAACAACCATAAATAGAATTAACAAGAGTAGGAATAATGAGAGAAACAGGTGACAGAGATTTTAAGAAAAAAGCGGACTAGGGAAAATGGTAAGAAACATAGGGGTGAGGAGAGGAGGAGACATGGGGAGAGAAGTTTGGGAGGGGGAGAAAGAAAAAGCTTTATGGTGAAAGGTAGGGAAAGTAGGGGTGAGGAGAGGGAGAATACAAAGGAAAGGAAAAGGTAGAGAAGATTGGGGTGAGTAGGGGTGAGTCTAAGAGAAAGAGGGGGGGTGGGGGGGTGGTAAATGTGAAAGAAGAAGAAGCGATAGGGAAAATACTAGGAAGAAATAAAGAGAGAGATGTGTGAAAGTGGTGAAAAGATATTATGTAGGCGTATATTATTGTTAAGTAATGCCATGTATGTACCAATGTGACAAAGATTAAAAAAATAAAAAAAATGTAAATTATTATGAAAAAAGGAGAGAGGCAAGTTGAGGCAAATGCCAGAGGGTGCGCCCTTTCAATCGCCCACCAGGGGTGGCAGTGGGATTTACATTAAAAAAAAGAGTGAGGAGAGGGAGGAGAAATGGAGAGAGAATAGAGAGAGAGAGACGTAGAGGAAGATGGGGGAAAGGTAGAAAAACATAGTGAGGAAGGGTCTCAACTGGAGAGTTTGAGAAGGAAAATGCACTAGAGATGAAATAACAGGAAAGAAGTTATGAAAGAAAACCCGAGAAGGTAGTAGAATAGAAAAGCATAACCCAGAAGAATATCTTGTGACACCATTATAATTATGTTCAATGTCTCTTTTCAACTTACACCTTTACCAGGTACCCATCAGTGGCGGATTGGTAGTGAAATACTCTATGGCACTGTCTGGTAACAATATTTTTCAAGTATTATTATATACTTTTCAGTGGAAGGTAACCGCCAGGCTAGGTTAATGCTCAAAGCACCCTCAGAGTCTTATTACTATATGTAATCACAAACTCAAATCAATGAGGAAAAATTCATGCACTGGGTAGGATTCGAACCTTTTTTTGTATCTTTAAACAATTCAAAGGAATTGCGGTCAACTTTTGTGGCCTTACGGCCGATTTCAAACAAAATTTTCGTGGTTCGTGAGGTATCTAAAATCAACTTTCATACCAGCTCTTACCGTTCTCGAGATATCTTGTTCACAGACGCACGCACCAACGGCTGCAAACAACTTTTTTATCCTCAGGCTAAGATTCGTCCAAAAATATAAAAAACTGGATGGGAAATATAAAAAACGTCAAATTTTCGACGAATTACTTACCTTATTATAAGACTGATAAGGAAAGTTAAAAATGACACAGTTCACTGTTACGGAGCATTAGGTTGACCTATTTATTGTCTCCTTCCTATTACATTTTATTTCTTACTCACTCAATCCAACCCCACTCAGCGCTATGTTTAATCTCTTGGATGCGGGACTGTGTACCCATAGCTACCCACAGTACCCACCTCTACAGTTCTGTTTTGCAATGTTTTCGTTTCAACACTATTGTTTGCTCCTACCCGTTCTCCTTTTCCTCTTCCTTCGTTTTCTTTTTCTTACTTCAGTTCCTCAATTCTCGTTTCTCCCTTCTTTGTTTACTCTTTATAGTTGTTTACTTCTTCCTTTTTTTCTCTCTCTCCCTGCCTTCGCATCTTCTTCCACCATTTTCTTCTTCTACTTACTTTTCATTATTCACTTTCTACACTTTTCCTCTTCCCTCTTCCTGTCTTTATCGTTGTCTTTTCTTTAATTCTCCTTCTTATTCTTTCTTTCTCTATTTCACTCTCTTTGTCCTCTGTCTCTTTCTTTCTCTCTCTCTCACTTTTCTTCTCTTTTTATTACTCTATCTCCCCCCATCTGCTCTCTCTCTCTCTCTCTCTCCCCTTAACTACCCTGTATTGTATTGTCTTATATTGTCCCTGTATTGTATTGTCTAGAATAATTTTTTCTCTTTTTTTCTTCATACTTTTTTAAGTTTAAAAGACAGATCAACTCTAAAATGTGTGGTATTTCCAGGACTTCTATCAAGATAGCTACCTCAGCCCTAACTTGACCCTTCCTGCTGATCATTGTTACCAACCTGATCATAGTGGGGCTTCCACCTATCCGCAAGATGATCCCGAGTCCTTCACTGTAGAACATAATATGGTCAGTATGAAAACAGGCTCAAATTTCAAACATCATGTTTTTTACAAAATAAATATACGTGCTATTAATGAGTTAGTGATTGAAAAGAATGTTTTTATGGCTTAACGTGTGCGAAGCATTCACGTATAAAAAAGAAATTCACAAAACCGGCTATCTAAATCAATCGCACCCAGCCTAGCTTGGGCCCCGGAATATAGAAAGCATTACGAGGGGTCATACCTATTAAAGTCCTTACCTCGCTGAAAGCTGCTTAACTTCAGTGACACAACGATATCTGGTGTATTCAACTAATTCAACATGCAATTAAAGCTAGCAGGGAGATATTTTAATTATTATCAAAGGCTTCTGAATGGATTTTGGATGATATGTTCGCGTCACCCATTGCAGTAAGATAGATTTTTAACTATTTTCTTGTCCCTCAATTTCGAGCCTCAATTTTTTGTATTTTTACGTATTTTCTCATATTCTTTATTTTTTTCTCTACTCATTTTATTACTTGTATTTATTATCTAGGATTCCAAAATGTCCATTTCGCCTGGACCCAAGTTTCACCCTCTGGAGTCCACCCTACAGTCGGGGGACTCAAATGGAAATTCCCTGGAGTCAACATATTCGCTAGGGTCCGACTTTCCCTTGGGTCCTAACCTACAGCAACCATTGGACCTCAACGTACAACAACCGTTGGACCCTCATATGGTTCAACAGATGACCCAAGCCGGCCCTATGCCGAGCTATGCTGACCTGGACAACTATTGCAACTATCTGCAGTCCTTTCTCAAACCTCTGGAAACTTTTGGCAACCCCTACGCGAGCAACCATGTGGAGAGACCCATTGTAAGTTCAAATTGTTGCAAAGAAAACGTGTGGGATGTTTATTTGGGTATGTATAACAATACTTGTGACTACAATGGTCAAAAGGGAAAAGTGGAGGATTGAATAAAATGTAGAGTAGGTATTGTGGGGTGGGTAGTACAATCTCAAACATTCTCAAGTAACGTAGCCCAAACATAACTAAACCATGGAAAGTGAAAAAAAAAAAAACATTTTCGAAGTCAATAATGTGGATATGGAATGTTATGTACTCGTATGTTAGAGGTCACAATACACATTTATTTATTAATTTTGTCCACGTATAATGTAGACACCCTAGCTAACCGACTATCGTTTTCTCTGTCCTTCTCCAGTCTCCCATGACAGATGACTACACCATACAGGACCTCTCTACAAAGCCTGCCCCCTCATCCTTCACATCGCCTGCAACTGCACACCCTTTCCCCCTGACAGACAATCTCCTTCCACTCGTCACTAAAAGTGAATCGCCTCCTGCCGAGACGACGCCGACTAGGAGCTACATAGTTCCACAGGTCGGCGGAGGAGACTCGCCTCAAACAGGGTACATGGTTCCACAAGTCAGTGCAAATGACTCGCCTCAATCGAGATACATGGTTCCACTTGGCGCTGGAGGGGACACGTCTCCGAAGACCAATATGGGGTACATGTGCGACATCTGCAAAGAAGGATTCAGGACTGCCAAAGGACTGAATACTCATCGGGCGGCCATCCATGCAGAGAATGGAGGGGAGAGAATGTTTGCTTGCAAGTTCTGTGTGAAGAAGTTCAACACTCCAGGTAAATCTTATCTTATTTCAAAATGGAATACTCACTTCTTAGGGACAAATTAGAAATGGTTGTGTGGAAGAGATTGACATAGGCTATAACCCCGCCTTTTAGTTAGGACATAATATGTAGGTTTACTCGTATATTTGGTTATTTTTTTCCTGTTTGTATTTATACTGTTAATTTTTACCATTATTTAATTTTTACCATTATTTCTAAAAAAGATTTTAATAATAATAAAGCAGGATTATATTATTTCAGATAAGACAAACTGTCTCTGACTATAGTGCGCTGTGATTGGTTGAAACTTTAACTTGAGGGAGTGTTTGTCTAATCTTATTTTATTCCTGTTTTATAATGCGGTCCTAAATTCCGGACTTCGTAGAATTTTAAATTTCACATCGTCACCGGGGGAATCACAATTTCCCTTGGTGAATAAATATGTACCTACAATAAGATTTTTAGATGTGACACCTGCCACCTGCCATGGACTTAAAACCGGTTCATATTATATTGAGCTAATTCTTAATATATATTTATGATATATGAAATTTGTTTCATTATTTGTTAGGTCTATTATATTGAGCTAATTCATAATATAATTATATGAAATTTGTTTCATTATTTGTTAGTTCTATGAGTATCACTCCAGAAGCAGTGGTACTCAAAACTAACCAATATTATTGGGATCATGTGAAATTGACTTTGGTTTAAATGACCTCAACTTCATGAAATTTGGTATAATAATATTTTATTCTTTCAACTTAAAACCGAATAAACTAGGTATAAATAATATTAATACCTAGTTTATATTAATTAAGTATAATTATATGATAAATTTGTGTTTTTGTGTTACTAAATAATAAGAGGCCAAACAGTTGTGACTCGGCTGGGATTCGAGCCCAGGTCACCGTGCGTGCATGCCACTCGGCCACGATGACATAGATATAGGCAATAGGAACCCAAATGAGAACCACCGTTAGGTAATGAAATTAGTGACTATATTTCCCACTATCTCATTGTAGAGATAAATTGTATGTGCCCCTAGTAACTATTTCAATTATGCAATGTGGCGTAATGCTTTCACTGTCGCAAATTATAATGGCGTGGTGACTGATGATTAGCCCAATAGGTCTGTAGTCCATGATAGAGTATATTTTACGAAAGAAGATAGGTCAGCCTAATTATTCTAATTAATCTAATTATCCTTATGATTTTATATACCTACATACGCAGAACTTCTGGGTGATGTTGGAAATAAAAGGATATAATTGAATTTAATAGTACCTGATTTATACTAAGTACCTACCGAGAAAATACTGAGAAGCCCCTTTATTCAAATAGACAAACGTGTCATTTTATAATTAATGGATAAACATTAAACATTTAAAATACTGATGAATAATTTAGTCTGTTAGTTCCCAGTATTATTATTTTATTTTTGCCAACAGTATTAATAAGAGAATTCTGGGAAATGTTCTGAAGTCTAAACGATTCTTTGAGTACAATTTTTGCGCTGAACATTCATTAATGGTTCAGATTCGGATTAACAGTAGGGGTAAATAAGTAGGCACAATATTTCTCACCGTTTTCTGTCTTAATGATGCACAAATAATGAGGCAGTATTTTTTGAGGAAATGCTTTTCTCATTAAAATAATGTCATTAATTTATTGTAAAAAGAAAAAAAAATCACTTTCTGATACTCGAAAAAATTTCAATACTCTAGGAATGTTTTATTTATATTCGTGTTTTTTCCGGACTTTCCCAAATTTAAAATATTTTTCTTGTTTGTTGCTGCTGAATGCGTTGGATGAAAGTTGGAAGGAAGTCCAATCTTCTTCATACTTTTACTTCTGAGAAATTTCTAATATTAGAAATCGGCATATTGTGTTCGCTATTGTAAAAAAAAAAATTTTTTTGCTCCGATTTAAATTTTCTTCATATTTCTGGATGTTTCATAACATCCTGAGAAACTTTGGTTTGGTGTCTGTCTATCGTTCTGTCTATTTGTCTGTATGTCGGTCTGTTAAAAACATTTAGTAGTCGAGTGGTTAACGCGCTAGTCTGGTAATCCAGGTAGCGTAGGGATCCGTTTGTTCAATCCCACCCAGTGCATGAATTTTTACTCATTAATTTGAGTTTGTGACCGCATAACAATAAGACTCTGAGGGTTAGGTATTTGGAAGTGCTTTTGAGCATTAACCTTGTCTGGTAGTTACCTTCCACTAAAGAGTGCTATTATTAATATTTAACATGGTTTATGAATGGTACCGAAAAACAGTAATTCAAATAAAAAATGTTTATAAGTTAGCCTTCTATGAGTGTAATAAATAAGGTCTGTTGTTTATTATCTTTATTTTTTCATACAAAATGCGTAGGTGCACTATTTACATACTTATGGAGCATAAAAATATGAAAATGAATTTCACAAAAAACGTCACCCCATTTTTTCCTCATTTTTCGGGATGATTTTTTATCATTGTGACGCGTGAGTTTGCGAAAGCCATGTCAAACAGTCCCACGCTAGTATAAATAAACTATGCTTCAATATTAGTTCTCAAACAGGTGAGAATGTGAGATGAAAGATAAACATTGGAAAATCATGAGGAGGAGAAAGAGGAGAGGGAGGAGGTGAAAAAAGGATAAGTAATATAATAGGGAAATGGATGTGACGAAAGGAAGAGAGAGAGAATGAGGAGAAGAGTTATTGGTATGGGTAAGTGAGAAAATCGACAAATACAATTTTATGTCACATTGAGTATGAAATTGGTAGAAAAAGAAATTGGTAGAAAAAAAGTATAGTAACAAACCTTATTTTAAATTTTGTCGAAATCTCAAGTCTTATGGAAATAAGTACAGTCAAACCTGGATGAATAACTCAAGGGAGTGGAATTCTTTTCTTATATCCAAGTTTCTCTTAGAAAGAAGTTATTTTCCATTATGGAGACGTTAGTTTGACCTGAAAATCGTTTTCTTATTGGGTTGAGTGTAATGATGGAACAAGTGTAGAAATGAGAACATGTTAGACGTTAATTTTCTTTTACAAAAACGAGCTGTCCGTGCTATCTTTGGTTTCTGCAAAATGACATCATGTAGATCTCTGTTTCAAGAAAATAAAATATTAACTGTTTATGGCCAGGTAATGCTAGATTCATGTATCCTAATACACAAGCTTTCTCCCAACCTCACTAAGCATAGTAAAATCCATGAGCACAATACGTGAAATAAAAATAAAATAATAATAAGCAATAACAAAATCATGGAGAAATCATTTTTGAAATTGGGTATTCAAACATATAATAAACTCCCTGAGGAAGTAAGGCTACTTGAGGCTAAGACCTTTAAGAACAGACTTAAAGAACGACTGCTGGACTTGGTTCCTTATTCATTTAATGACCAGCTGACCTGGTGAGCCCTTAAATTTTCTCTCGCTCCTATTTTCTCTTCTTCTCAATTCGCTCCTATTTTTTCTCCTTCTCTCTACAACTCTACTACATTATCAGTTTCTTACCTTGTTTAAATTCTCTCCCTCTTCACATACTTTACTATGATACAGAGATTAGTTTTAGTTAATTTGTTATTTTTATTATTTACTTACCTAAATTACTTTTTCCCTAACATCATTCATTACCTTTATAGTCTTAAGAATTTAGTTTTCATTTAGTTTTAAGCACAACATTGTTAACACCGAAAGGTATCATTCAACAATAAAAAAACATTATTATTATTATTATTATAATAAAAAAATTTACATGAAGGACATTATTATTATTATTATTTAGATTTTTTGTACACATGGAGAAAAATATTTACATATTTTACATAATTTTTATGTAAATGATGTACCTAAACTAACTTGTATACAAATGATAACCCCTGAGCACAGAGATTTTACCTATAAGTTACTTTTGTGTTTTTTTTTTTTTTTTTTTAATTCTCATACAGTATAATATGAATCTATTTTAAGAAATAACACTTTGCAGGTGCTACAATGTCCATTACAGAGTTATTTTAGAAGTAATCAAAAGGAAATCAATTTTAAGGGGAAAATGTTAGTATTAATAGTAAATAAGACATGATTAATTCACATTGTTAGGATCAAACCAAAGAATAACATAGTGAATTAAAAAAAAAACTGGTGGCTTATAAAATAATTTATTATTTTATCAGTGTTAAAGACACATGTAATAAGAGACATAGGTGTTAGAGTGACAGACGGTAAAATTATCATCACCAGAAAGTAAACAAAAGGTATGTACTACAGAATAAATATAAACGAGCAAGGAAAGACCGAGAGAAATCCCGAAAATACATAATGGGAGACCTAAAGGCAAATGATACTCCCATGTAAATCATGTAATGTTCTGAACGGTTCCATGATATGTTTAGTTGTTTGGGGAAAGAGGTGGCTTTTAGCGGGGATGATGCACTCTTGTGCGCTTCACAGAGTACCCACACTGTTCACAAGAGTCAAATATAGTGTTCATGTACAGATATATCCACCTCTCCTTATTTTATTATTATTATTATTTTTATTTTTTTTTTCGTAGCAATGAAACAGGAGCTACTGTAGACGCTTGTGGTCTGTGTTGTAGCCTGCCCATCCCGTAATGTGCCTCGCCTATGATGGGCGAGAAGTGACGCAATAATTCCCAATTAGGTGCTGGGTCAACACGAGCGCACTGGAAGGTATCCCTTACAAACAATTGTAACCAAATTAAGAATACAAATTTCTGTCGGCACGGAGGATCGAACCCGACCTTCCGGATGGCAAGCGAGTGCTTAACCTCTGAGCTAATCGCGCGCTCAAACTACCTATATTGAAGACGAGTAGTAGAATTCATCTGGTAGCAGTTGTAATAATTATAGCTTCAAGCTCCCAAGTTAAATTTTTTTTAAAGTTAAAAATAAAATAACCAACTTTATTTTTAACAAAACAACATAACGGACATTTTACAAATTAAATATTTCTTCTAATTTTCTTTTATATAAAAAAAAAATTATAGTAAATTTTATAATAAATTTTATAATTAAAAAAAAAGTAATAATAATATTACCATTCGATTCCAGGACATTTGTCGCGGCATGAGGAGCGCCATTTCCAAAGAATCAACATGACTTGCTTTCTGTGCGAGTCGCACTTCAAGACCATTAGTAACTTCAAATTCCACCTGGTAAGTTTAATAATCGCAATAAAGAAATAATAATGACCATTATTAACTTCAAATTCCACCTGGTAAGTTAAATTATCGCAATAAAGAAATAATAATGACCATTAGTAACTTCAAATTCCACCTGGTAAGTTTAATAATCGCAATAAAGAAATAATAATGACCATTAGTAACTTCAAATTCCACCTGGTAAGTTTGATAATCGCAATAAAGAAATAAATATGTGTTCTTTGTGCTATTATGTTGCAATTTTAGTGGGTAGCGCAAAATTGTAGCACTTTTTTTCTTTTTATTTAAATGTGTGTATGATTTGTGCCATAATTGCACAATATTGGTAGCTCCTCACATACTTCCCATTTAGGTGCTGGGAATGAGTCCCTTACAAACAACTATAACCAAATTTTTAATACAATTTTTTTCTCTCCTCTGAGAGTTGAACTAGGGACCTTACACATGAAAATCGAGTACCACTGAGCTAATCGTGCGTTCAAATTATTATACATATCACAAATTGATCAGGGAAAAAGATAAATAAATAAAAATATCAAGGTAGAGACTGTCGAGAGTTTGAAAGATCTCCTTTAGAAATGCTGTAATTACAAAATATCTGACATTAATTAATAAAATCCTGAAGTTTGAAGGAGCTTTGAGAAGAGAGAGAGAGTGAAAGAGAAAAACTTGAAGTGAGAGCTTTCAGGCAAATTACTGAAATAACTAGATCTTTTTTTTAGAAGCCAAGTTTTTATGGCTTAGGATGTCGCCGCTGTATGCAAAAAATATTTATTATTGTTTTATGAAAAATAAAACAAATGATTTATTATTAGGTATATGTTTTATTATTTTTTCTTGTGGTACTTCAATTTTATTTTCCGTCAATTTCGTGTGTAGTCTATTGCTATTCTATCAAGAGTAAATGTGGGCAGAGAGGGAGAAATTGTCAATTTTCCATTTCTTTTATACTTGTCCCTAATATTTACTCAGAATTATACAGAAGTCACCTTGGTCGAGTAGAGTAGCGTCCTGGCTTGCACGCACGATGACCTAGGTTCAATTCCCAGCAGCGTCGACATTTTCTGCTCTGTACTTGTATGTCCGGGGTCCACCCATACCTTTTGAGGAAAAATGAGTAGCTATTTGTATGGAAAGCTTTTATAAAAAAGGAATATAAACGTAGGTAGAAAATGCTTTGAGCATTAACCTCGCCTGGTGGTTACCTTCCACTAAAAACTAAATAGTGTTATTTTTAATATTAATTTGATCATGTGGTAGAAATTGCTTTTAGCATTGATCTCGCCTGGTGGTTAGGGTTACCTTCCACTAAAGAATATTATTATTAATAAAATCAGATCTGATTTTATTGGCAGTGGACCCAGGATTCATTTAATAATGTATTCATTTGTAGGAGTGGCTTTCCACTTTTTACATTATTATTCCATTTAAATCAATAATTCAATTATGAGTGGCAGAGAAGAGACTTGGCAGATTAACTTGTAACGAGAAAATCATGAGGGTTTAACTTTTCATAGGATTTACTCCTACTTTCCAAGGAAAATGAAAATCTATTGTTGACTTACGAGAGAAAAAAATCAAGAGAAATTGAAAAAGATCTCTTTTGCCTGAGTGGAGTCAGGATTTCCAGTTAGATTTTTTGACCCTGCAGAGAAGAAATTATATTGACGATTATTGAAGCATAGTCGCAATTACAGCTCAGGTTTTTTTTGTGGATTATAAAAATGAAATGGAATCTTTCATTGAAAATAAGGAGGTACCTTATGTCAACCTGTATTTATCCAATATTAGCAATAGTCTGTTATATACTTATTAGAATTATTATGGTGGGAAGCACGGGGTTGTTTGAATATCAAAATATGAAATTGACTTGTTAATTCAATTTTATTTTCGTGAATTTACATTGTTTTTTTGTACGCGAGTTCGGATCTGAACCATTTAATCAAAATTTTGGATTCAAAATTTTCTTCTGAGAATTTTATTAATTGAAGGCAAAACTTTTAAAGCCCTAAAACAATTTTGACTTGTATTTTAACATTTCATATCTCCCCAAAAAATATTGTGGGTACACACAGGCCATAATAATTGGGGGGTAAAGTATATTATTTAAATTACCTACCCACGAATGAGTAATTTTCGGTTCAGTCCGGAAAAGTTTTAACATCATGACATAGTAGCTTATGGCAAAGAAAAACAGTTGATTTTATGACAAATGACTCATAATAATTGTAAGATCACCCTTATCAAGCTGGATGTGTTAAATGCCTGGTAATTATTAAACACATCAAAGAGAAATATTTTTGGTCAGAAAACACCAAAACTTATTTCTTTTATTTATGTGTTTTTCAAATTATCTTTTATGTGTATCACAATACTAAATAATTTAGGTGTTATTAACTGGACTTCAAAACTGTCCTAAGGGTTGGTTAGTACCAATCACTTCCAACTTGTCAATCAAAAGTGCAGGTACTTACAAACGCGTAATAATTTGTGACCTTCTGCATCAATTCTTATTTACTTCGAGTGAAAAAGTGTTGGTATACACACAGGCCTGATATTTTAAATCATAAGCACAGTATTAAATCTGAGTGTAATAGTATTTTAATACTAACTTCATTCTTACATGATAACATGTAGGTACATCTGGTACAATACCAAACACCTATACCCCCCTCATAAGGGGAGGCCCATGCTCCATAGGGGTGACAGAGGGCTATATTAATATATTGACTTCATTCTTACAAGAATTAAAATCATATTTTGAGTAGAAAGGGGTTCGCCATCCACAGACTGTTGCTACAAAAGCGCCTGATACCATAAGCACTCTAAACCTCGCCTTTTATTTAATGTAGAAGGATTACATTAGCAAAACACGGCGAGCGTGCTATACTTACGCTGAACCTTTTAGGTGGGCTCAGGTCGAATATGAAACTGCCCCACTAGAGGTCTGAGGCTCGTCAAGAGCTCCGTCACAAGGAGCCCATTTTGACTTTAATATTATTATTACCTATTATCAAACACTTTATTATTAGATTTAAAAAGACATAATTATGTATAGTACAAATAATTATTATAACAATGAAAAAATGGAAACATTATTATAATATACAATAAAAAAGAATAGAAAATATATATAATTATATACATACGAATGTTCTAATTCAAGGGCGGGGTTATTGCCTATGGCAATCTCTTCCACCTAATCCTTAGACTTTATTGTTCTTGTTGTTGTAACCAGCACATTTACAGCTGGGGGGTAATGGTCTCTACATCCAACCAACATCAGTTGAAATTCAGGCTCGTCCTGAACCACATATTTCTATATGCGATATTTCTATATCGGGAGAACTTGGGATTTTCCATTATAAGTCCCTAAAATCCTGTTTTTAGGTTTTTCGAACCAACGGATCCTTGCGCTACTGGGATCACCAAACTAGCGCCTTAACCACTATGACCACCAATGCATAGAATTATCTGAGTTCAAGACAAGACAATACAATACTCTGTTTATCCTGTGAGAATGAGATTAAAGAGTCACTTTACCCTCACAGTCACAACTTTTTAGAATAGAATAGAATATACCTTGTTTATACTGCCGAGGTAAGACTGAAAAGTCCCTTTACTCCAGCAGTCAAACAGGTCTTACATATTTTAAATCCGATAAATATATATTTTTAGTGATTTTAAACCCCAAAAAGATATAACTCTCTCTCTTTTTCTGTTCCCTCCCCAGTTCAGCACCCACATTATGACTCCAGACCACACCGCTGTGTTTGACTTCAAGCTGGAGTCGAACCTGGAACCGCTCCTCCTTGAGACTACTTTCATCCGGATTGAAATGGATGGGGCTCTGACGGATGAAGATTTGAAGGCAAGTTCTGAGTTAGTCTGAAATGATTTTTACCTATTGAGTTCGTCCCAGTATTAGCTCTGTGTTCAAGTAGTCGGTCCGCTAATCCAAGGCCCGCAGGTTCGTGATCAATGGTTAATTTTCGCTTTTTTGGAAAAAATCGATTTTTGGAAATTTTTGAAAAATATTTTTGTAAGAATGTGCCCACAATAATTTTGAAAAGTAGGTAAATCAGTTACGTAATTTTATGATTTGTAGAAATACTCTTGAAGTTATTTACCTGAAATACAAATACCTACATCTCTACTAACGGTCGGTGCGGCGTTAGAGTTTTTGTTGTTGTTGATCTTATGGAGGCGTAAGATTTAACGGGGCACGTGCCAAGCAGACTATGAGAAACATTACGTATTTATCCCTTCAAACGGTTTTAAATAAACAAAAACCTAACTTCAAAAGTTTTGAGGAAACTTTTCTTTCTACTTTCTAAACAGACCTCCGGTTTATTGGAACTTTGGAAACCGTAATCCCCGAAAAACATAATTGCCTTGTGGTCGCCATTTGAAACTTTTGTCAAACTACGTAGGTACTTGAATATTTTGTTTTTGGCAAAGTCAATTTTTTCTCTATCTTTTTTCTTTTTTGATTTAGTTTAATTTTATTTTTCATTCTCATGAGTCTTGATTGTGAAAAGGATTTTTTTTTTTCTCAATGGATTTCAGATTTTTTACTAATGTTAATGTTTTTTTTTTTTTTTTTTTTTAAATATAAAAAACTTCGCCCAGGGACTGCTCTTCCGAAAGAGAACCGAGGATGCAAGAAGCATTTCCTCTTTGAATGGCAACACCAATTTTTTGGTAGGGAAAATGATTGGAACACCCGTAAATCCAATCTTTCCCAAATGGTTTAACCATTTCTTAACCAAAACCGAATTAACCAAAAATGAAATATGATTACTAGTACATTTAGAAAATTATAATTGGCTGTTCACAGAGTCTTTTTCGATGTCGGTAGCAAGTAGCAAAAGTATGACTCGGACATTCCTCGATTAACATTTCATTTGCCGCGCTCCAATACATATTTTTTTTTAAAAAATAAAGTCAAGTTTCAAACTGAGAGGATCAGTTTGACTATCCAGAGGGGCAATGCTACCAGTGTGTTGAGCATTGCCTTTAGAAGAATTGCAGTCTTTGTTTTATTTATAAATAAATACATTAAACGCTTGTGAATTAGTCAAGCGTTACAGATGAACACATTTCTAGGAATAAATTATGGCCCTACTTTCCAGTTAGAGAAAGCAGTTCTTCTTATCTAAAAAGAACAGTACCTACGGTTGATACGGAAAACAACAACCCCCCAAGTAACGTTCTAAAAAATAAAGTAATGTAAAATATGGTTCGATATAAAAAAGAGGAGGGTAAAACAAAAAACAAAAAAGAAATGGTACTCTGCGAAAATGTGATGTCATAAATTGATGATGCAAAAAAAGTCACTTCTTTTCGAATAATTTACGACGCAATCGACGTAAATCTCTTGGAACTGTTGGCAGAAAATCTAAAAAATGAACTCTAAGCAGTCACAAAACTTCAATTTTTTTCCATAAAATATAAACAAATGACAAAATAAATAGGTAAAAAGAAAATAACACTAATGCCCTACGTAAAGGGAGGGGTTATTGCCTGTGGCAATCTCTTCCACCCAACCCTTATTAGTATAGATTATAGAATAATAATAATAATATCGCCTTATTTATACTGCCCGGCTAGGACTGAAGCCCCATAATTCCAGCAGTAACTCCAAGACATATTCATATGTGGTAAAAATACCAAATGGGAAAATAAATTGCTATGTGCCGGCTGGGTTTCCAACTCGCGACCTCTGGAATCTCTGGATTCACACAGTTCCGCTTTTACAACTGAGCTACCGAGATAGACAATATAATGCTATTGATAAATAACTCTGAGATATTGTTTTACTGTTATGTTAAAGCATATTTATTATTTTACACCCTGTTGTGATGATGAAAGCTGTAAGAAATAGTTTTCTAACGCTTGACGAAACTTATTCCACTTGACAGTTAATAGTAAATGGAATAGAAGATTTTTAATCATTTCTTTTTGTTTATTATATTTATTTTGTTACAATGTTTCAGAAAAAAGATATTAAGAACTTTTTAATATATATTTTTTTTTACTTACCATATTTTTATACATATGTGAATAAATTCATTGAGTCTGAAAAATATGATAATACTGTCTTATCACTGTCTTGGAAGGTAAAATATACATCTTAATTACTTATTTTTAAAAGTTATAGATGGAAATTTTAGAAGGTAAAATGTGCTATAAATTATAGAGTAGCATTTTACAGAGAACTATTAACTTTTTTCAGCTCGAGCGAAAAATGGATATTAACTGCGAGTTTTCACATCGGATTTTTTTTTCTTTTTTTTTCCGTAGAACTTCTTTTTCTAAACAGTAAATTTTGATGAACCTCATTTCTCAGAAGATGAGATTAAAATATGAGGTAGGTCAGGTCACACGCAAATATATTTTTTTTTTAATTCGAAACTTTAAATAGGTATTTTTATTTTTAAAAAAATACAAAAGTTAAACAACAATACATCATTCTTCCTTTACCGTCCCATTCCTGCACCATCTTCACACTCAGTCCCTCTGATCCTCCATCTGAGGAGCGTCACTCTCTTGGATACGGTTCTCACTATCGAAATTTGTACTTTCACTTTTAGCCAACATAGCACATGTGAATAACTTTTGTCCATTCATCATTAAGTTTTCTTGCTGTGTGTTGAATGAAACTTTACACAAATATTAATTGCATAGTACTAACCTCACCTGTAAGTTAGCAGACGTACAGAGTACTCACAGAAAAATATTAATATTGACACAATACTTCCCATTTAGGTGCTGGGTCAACACGAGCGCACCGGAAGGTATCTCTTACAAACAACTGTAACCAAATTTTGAATACAATTTTTTGTCGGCGCGAGGGTTCGAACCCGGGACCTTCCACATGGGAAGCGAGTGCTTAACCACTGGGCTATTATTCGTGCGTTTGTTTATGAAATGTTATCGTATTTGTGTTAATCCAGATTACAAGTGTTTGTGTTAATCCTGATTCATTCCCTGACGGAATGAAGCTAGAAATAAGGTCCTCCTAGAAATAAGTGTTTGTGTTAATCCAGATTCGTTCCCTGACGGAATGAAGCTAGAAATAAGGTCCTCCTGATTTCAGATTCACGTCAAGGGTCAACTCTCGGACCACATCAAGCTCTACCAGTCGCACTTCAACTCCGTGGTGAACTCCACCCCCTTCGTTCAGGTCATCTTCCACAGGGAGTGCCTCAAGATTATGACCGTGTCTCACATCACCTCCGACCACTTCACTCTCACCTCCGTGGACCAGGCTCAGGTGAGAGAGAGAGAGAAAGGGGAGGAGAGGGAGAGAGAGAGGGGAGGGAGGAGAGGGGAGAGAGACAGAGGAGAGGAGAGAGAGAGAGAGAATAGGGGGAGAGAGAGAGAGAGAGAGAGAGAGAGAGAGAGAGAGAGGGGGAGAGAGAGAGAAGAGAGAGGAGAGAAAGAGAGAGAGAGAGCAGAGAGAAGAAGAGAGAACAGAAAGAGAGGAGAGAGAGACAGAACAGGAAGAGAGAGACATTATAACAAAACGGGGTTAAGTGGCAGAGAATGCCTAAGGCATTACCTTACGCCTCGGATTACAAAACAATTGTAATTTAAAAAAAAGTAATAGTTTATATTTATTTTTACATATTTCTAATTTTTCTTTTTAATTTTTTGTTTTTAATTTTTTCTTGTTGATTGTTTTGTAAAAAAAAGTGTAAATAAATAAATAAAAAAAGAGAGAGATTGCCTCTAAAATTCTAAATGAGAAAAAGATATAGATAAAACTATCGTGAGGACTCACGCTCTCATCCTCTTTAAATGTTTTTAATCCAATTTCAGTAAATTAGTAAAACTCTGAAATGGAAATTACGTAGTTTGAAAACACTTAAATGGAATTAGATTAAAAATTTAATCTTTTTCCATGGCAAGCTTACATGGCGAATTTTTAAAAGAGTTGCAAATATTTTACTTCAAAGTCTTGAACATTATATTTGACAACTTTCAAGATCCATTCATAATATATTAGGAATTCAGTTTATATTTAAAATAACAGCTTAAAAAGATTTCCTTAGTTTTAAAAAAAAAAATCCTCATAGGATTTTCCACTGGGCAGTGGGCACTTGGGCAGGGTACCCAAAATAAGTGTGGCATTCCCTCGTTGAATAGCAAAAGGGAAAAGCCGTTTCTTCAGGTACATTTTTGTCTTTGAGCTGCATTTTTGCCTTTGTTGTCAGTTTGTTACCAATTTATTTTAAAAAAAAAATTGAGTTCATCATTAAATTACTGTATTCAACCTGAGATGTCAGACAAAAATTTCAACTAATTTTTTTCCCCAAGCCCTACGATTCCGTTACTTTTAATCCCTACGATTCCCTCAGGCGCTAGCCGAGAGCCGTCTGGCTAAGAAGGAGGGCAAGGTGGTGGGGTTTGAGGTGGCGGTGATAGCCAAGCTTTGCGTGTTCCGGATCAACCAGGAGCCCATGGTCATTATGAGGGACGGCACCTCCTCCGTCACCAGTGAGTAGCTTTCTTATTCACCCATGGCTTTCTTATAATAAATACTTAAGTACCTATGTATAGCCAGTCCAAATAATAAAGACCTATGTATGCTCGAGTAGACCGCGGCTTTCTTATAATAATTTGACTGATAATCCAATTATTCCAGGAGTAAGCCCAGGACGTATGACAATGTGATCAGAATCCCATGCAAATGAGAGTATAACAGTATAACTTGTCATGTCTCGGCTGGGTTTTGAACCCACGACCTCTGACTTACCAGATCGAAGCCATGACCACTTTCTTGTTAATCACTTTCGTCATGTCACAACTTTATTAATATTAACTCGCTTTACTAAATCATTGCTGAACTTAAAAATTGAACCACCGACCTCTTGGTTACAAGTCTTAATCGATAAGGATTGAGATACTGAGGTCGGTAAATTTGTAAATTGCCAGTTTGTAAAGCGTCGATGGTGTTTTGGATGCACCGGTTCTCGTAGGATCATCGAAGTTAAGCAACATCCAGCTAGGTGCAGACTTCGTGATGCTGGCATTCCAACCTATCCCAGGCTGGGTCAGTTAATGTGGGTAGCAGGTTTGTGAGTTTCCTGCGAATGGAGGGTAACACCCCCGCCGTAATATGACCATGCAATTGAAAGCGACGTTAAACCCAAATTAAAAAAAAAAACAAGTTGTAAATAGCTCTTCGTGAAAATCTCCAAAGAGTCAAGGATAGATATTGGATAACTGTGGTAACATGCTAAAACTACTTTTTCTCTTTCAGTATCGATCCATGATGTGAAAATTGTTGCCTGACCTCGGGAACCTATTTCACGAAACCAAGAAAGCTGTTCTTACTTTCAATGTGGAGTTACCTTTGATTTCTTAATTCGTTCTACTGTAGATGACGAGTGTCTATTAAAAAATTCCAAAGTGACATATTTGTCCATTTTATTGAGAAAAAAAAAATAATTCATCTCTTCTTGTTTGTCAGGAGGAGGCAAACGACGAGATCGATCATTGCTACGATTGGTGTCACAAACGTTTAAATAAGCTGATGTGTCATGCCCATGAATAAAAAAAGCAAAATAATTATCTAATCATTTTTTTTTTTTTTAAGATCAAAGGGAAAACATGAAAAATTTAATAATATCGCCTTTTTTAAAACTGTCCGACCATTTCTAATAAAGCCTAGACATATTATTATGTGATCAAAATCCCAAATAGTAATATCTTGTAAAAAAAAATAAATAAAAAAACACCAACAAAAACAGAGTGAGTTGTGTGACGGTTTAAAGGGAGATTTGGGGATTATGAGAGTGCTTTCTAGAATGACGGCTAATTCACACACCACACCAAATTATTAAATATCAACACAGCACACACCAAAATATTACATTCGTGTAAATATTTTTGTAACATTTGTGAATTTTTTAGTATAATGTACAAATGTACCTACAGACAGCTCTAGGCGATTTGTTAATAGGATGGGAAACATGCGCTCCATATTAGTCTATGGTATGTTTCAAAACGTTCTTTTTTATTGGGACAAAGGGACTAATTAAATGTTACATTGAATAATAAATAAATCACATTTATGTATAATATCTCCAAATATAGTTTTATTTCTTAATGAAGAATAATTTTAAATTTGCATAGTTAATAATTGATTATTTGTGTAAGTAATTAGTGGTGTATAGGTACATTTACAAAATTAATAAAATTGACTTATGGTTATTATTGATAATATAGAAGGGAACTGCACGATAATTATTAGTAATATGAGGCATGTTTAATATTTATAATTAGATATATACAGGGTGTTTCAAAAAAGTTGCCTTTCTTTTAACCACGTGTTTTATGGACCATTTTAAGGGGGGTCAAGTTATAACAAAAAGGGCAAAAATATGGCCGATTTTCTTTCAGTTAACCCTCTTGTGGCCGCCCCTGAGAGTGACTGAAATAACCGCGATTTCCACATCAAAATAACGGAGTCGATTTTTTTCCACATTTCAATAACTCTAACAGGTGAGGCGTAATTCAAAATGTTAGATTTTTTTAAAGAACCTTTAAAGGCTTGTACCTCCCTTCTGAAGCACCTACGCTCTTTTTGTTATAGACTTGACCCCCTCCTATAATGGTCCATATAACACGTGGTTTAAATTAAGGCACAATTTTCTGAAACACTCTGTATAGGTAGGTATATGCAGTAGAAATATAAAATATAATTTTATTATAGAAGTAATGAACATTATTATTACATATTTCAATGGTAATTTTCTTAGAGGTAGGTATATGTAAGTGAGTATTTGCATTTCAAATAAAATTGATTTCGATTAATTATTTTTTATTAAATATACAAAGTAAATTTATTTTTGAAATTTATTAATTAAGAGAATTAAAGATGATTTCTTAGATTTTTCTTCACCAACGACAATAAGGAAACACGTATTTAAGTAAATTCAGTGTACACCCTTCACAAAATTGTAGATACATAATTATTATTATATTTTATATTGTTTTTTACCCAGGATAAGCCAGCATGAATGAAAATTGATTCAGACCAGTTGTAGCTTTGATTTAATACTTAACGATCTTGATTTATAAAATGATAGTACCTATTTGTTGGTAGATATAACATCTCCTCTTGGACTTTTGTTAAGGGAGAAAAAATGAGATATTTGAAGAAAATTAACAAAAGCGTTTTACGAAAAAAGTTTCAGGATAAAAGAGGATAAAAATAAAGGCATCGTCGATTAAATATAACAGACCTCGTTAGGTCACTGATGTTAAGCAACGTTTAGATTGGTGAAGGCTTGGTGCATAATCATTCAAATTCAAACCTTCATTATACTGGCCCAAACCAACCGAGACTGGTTGAGGTTATGGTGGGAGGATAATGTAGGTTTCCTGCGATAAAACTCCCGTCTTGAATAACCTAGTTATTAGAGAGACGCTAAGGAATCTTAAGTAATATCATCTCATTTCAACCATTTTTCCCCATATACTTTGGACATAGTACTGACTATCCGAACTGGGCACTTTTACAAATAGGTATTCAAATTAGTAGGTATAAATTTAAAATTGACTGTACAGTATACATGTACAATATATGTAGATATAAGTATAATATAAAAAGTAGCCAAGCTTAGAAGTAAAATACTGTAGAATTATGCTTTTGCTCTTAAAATATTATAGGTGATTATTTTCATTTGTAGTTTCCTGTAAATATTAGGGACTTATACCTATTAGAAAACTGATATTGGCAAGCATAAATAATTATATTTCGTGTGTATTGTTCTAAGCAAGATAGGATATGAAAGATATTATTATTAAATCTACCAGAACTTCCTTTTTGTAAAACCAACAGAAGTTTTGGTAGTTCATCTTCAAAGATCTTGTCGGTTTTGAATGCGCACTTTTGCATGTATTCAATATTTCAAAACTAATCTAATCGTGTGATGAGAATTAAAATTTGTTTTTCTTTAGATGTGGTTGTTATGATGTGGCATTTGGATGTGGTACTTTTATGCTTTCTAATATTCTTTTTAACCTAATATAAGCTTATTTTATCTCAGAAACCAGAAACTGTCTTATGTTTTCAATATAAAATCAGTTACACATGCGTTATTTTAGATGAACTCCAAGAAAACCTCTTATCAAATTCACACAAAAGATTCAACAAAAGGAAACAGAATTGAAAATACTGAACTAGAGATGTACAGATAGCTCAGATAAACATTGCCAGGTACATCAAAAGTTTTGAGTCCTCAAGAAAAATTGTTCAAGATGTACAGATAGCTCAGATAAACATTGCCAGGCACATCAAAAGTTTTGAGTCCTCAAGAAAAATTGTTCAAGGAGTGTCATATTCAAATATTATTACTAAGCATGCCTCGTTGATGGAAGTTTTTTATTGACCCGACAAATTAATGTAAAGGAGTCTGCGTTAAATGCACCGGTTCTCGTAGGACCACCAAAGTTAAGCAACGCACAGCGAGGTGAAGACTTCATGATACTGGCATGAAACCCAGGCTGGATGAGGGTAATGTGGGCAGCAGGTTTGTGAGTTACCTGCAAATGGAGAGTAACAACCACGTCGTGATATATATGACCAGTTGAAAGCGACGTTAAACCCAAATTAAAAAAAAAAAAATGTTAAGGATTTGTGCCTTTGTCGTTCAATCAGAAGAAGTCATAGCACGGTATTTTCAAGCCACAACCCACACCACAAACATCTTGAGTAGTACCTGCTTCCCCAAAATTACAAGGCTGTGGCTTTAAAACACTCATCTTTTTAACGAGAAAAACAGAAAATTAGGCGCCGCGCGCTAAAATTGAATTATTTCACCGCAAGTTGCAACTGAATTATTTCACAAGACGCGTTTACACAACGATTTTTTGCAATAAATTCGTCGGAAGGTGACCATCGCCACGGCGCGTTTACAGAGTTCGCCACAAATCAATCAGCTCCAACTCCGGAGCTGGCTCAGGCTCCAGCTCTCATTCAGGGTCCGACAGCAGGAGCCAGCGGGCAGTGGCTGACTTGTTCGTCAGCATCTCGTGAAAGAACTGTCGCTCACATTCGTGACTCACTTCGGCTTTCCCGAGTACCTCGCCGCCACCTGGTGGAAAGAGAGAGAAGTAGGACCAGATTATGAAACACGATTATATTTAGGGAGGAATTAATAGACAACATCAATAACTTAAGTCTTTTAAGTGTCGGTTTTCCCTATCTTACACATTACGCAATCGGAGACTTAGCGCCACAGAGGTATTACAAAAACGTCTATTAATCACGCCTTTAAGGCGTGATTAATAGACGCTTTTGTAAAACCTCTGTGGTGCTAAGTAAGATAGGAAAACCCGCGCTTAGCATTGACTAGTTATATAGGATTTGTCTATTATATTTGGCCCTTAATCTAAGTACACACTATCCCTTAACACCAGAGGGTGAGAATTTTAACCAAGCATAGCGCACTATAGTCAGCTGATAGTATGTGTCAGTTGATAGTGTCCACTTGGATTAAATCTAGTCCTGTTTCATAATCAGCACGTTAAACCCAAATAGAATCAACTGGTCACAATAGATCTAAATACAGGTGTCACAATTGGTGCTTCTCTTGTGGAACTCCAACCAGTCTACTCCAACCGGGGTGTCCCGTATACAGATGCAAATATTTTGAGGGTAGGTTCAGCCCACCGTGGACTATCATATGAGTGAAACTTGCAGTGGGGCATTTTGCTTCGTTAATGAGTTATGGCCAAATCCCTGTTTTTCCCACAGGTCTAGAGGTCACTTGGATCGATGCACGTTTTCAAAGAAATGATAGCCAGTAGTTAAGTTTTGACTTCATGTATGGATAGTCATGCATATTTACCTTCAAATGCAGTTGGTTGCATAAAAAAATATTGAAAGACCAGAGAGATATTTAATCATAAGTTCAATACTTTTCTAAAATTCGATTTTTCCCTTTTTTCCTTTCGTGAATTTAGAGTACTTCTACAATTGCAATTCTGCGTATCACTAGATAAAAAAATATTTTGTTTCAATAAATACAAAGTTCTTTCAGACGCGTGAAGGAACGAATGAGATACGCCCTTTTAAACGGCACCAGAAGGAGAAAAACACATCTTTCAAATTTTGAATCTGGGCGCTATTGCATTTTGAAGAACACTCGATGCCTGAAGGGGTCTGTGTGACCATTTTTGTGCCAACTGCAAGTTATAAATGAAAATTTTCTGAGTACAAGTATTTCTATTAACCAACTATATCAATAAAATCTAATAGTTAAAATAACAAGGCGATCAATTTGTTCGGTGGAAGAGAAAGCCACAAGCTTTAACCTCGCCCTTGGTTCGCTACATATTCTTTTGGGTTCTTTTCATTTCATGTCCTGTGTTGCAGAATGTATCATGTTTGTAGTTTATCAATAAAGTATTAATAATAATAGTAGGTAACCTTAAGGTTGGATGTTCGAATTTTACCCAAGGTTAATTTTCGGCACTATTTGTTATGTTTTTGATATCATGATTGTGATAAACACAAAAATGATATTTTTAATTTTACTTCTAAAAATAAGATCACAATATTTGTTGTTAGCGCAGAGTCCTTCTCCATGTGTATTATTTTTCCATAATTACACTACTGGTTGCTGCTTTCGTTGCAGCCTCTCTCATATTTCCTCATGATAACCCTGTGACCCCGTAACCCCATTCACATAAAAGTTCACACCGACCGACCACTGTGAATGATCAATTTCCCTCTGTTAAACATCGCAGGGCAGTGTATTTATACCTCAAATTACGCGCCAATTCTGTTAAAATTCAGCCAACTTTGAATTTTCCATCATGATTTAGAAGTGTTTTTTGAGCTTTGTGTGTACTGCGTTCCATGATCTTTAAAGTAATATAAATGAGCTTTCTTTTTTCTAAAACTAAACATAATAGGGTATTTTTTTAACTAGTGATACGCAGAATTGCAATTATAGAAGTACTTTAAATTCGCGAATGGGAAAAAAGAGAAAAATCAAATTTTAGAAAAGTATTGAACTTATGATTAAATATCTCTCTGGTCTTTCAATATTTTTTTTATGCAACCAACTGCATTTGAAGGGAAATATGCATGACTATCCATACATGAAGTCAAAAATTACTTACTGGCTATCATTTCTTTAAAAACGTGCATCGATCCAAGTGACCTCTAGACCTGTGGGAAAAACAGGGATTTGGCCATAACTATTTAACGAAGCAAAATGCCCCACTGCAAGTTTCGCTCATATGATAGTCCACGGTGAGCTGAACGTACCCTCAAAATATTTGCATCTGTATACGGGACACCCTGTATAATAATAATAACAACAAAAATCCACCAACTGTCAACTGTCACTACTCACTCAGTATGCTATCATGCATGACCAGAAACTCGATCTTGGCTCTGCCCAGCGTCTCCTTGCTGATACTGAAGGTCAGGGCTTCACTCCAGCCAGGGTTCACCGTGTTGTGAAAGACGGTGCTCTTCTTCTTCTTGATTCGACGGCCGTTGTGAATGATCGAGACCTTCACGAATGGATCTGTGGGAAAACAATAAGCTTTTTTGGTTTTTTTTTTTTGCAAAAAGTTATAATAAATTATTATTGATATTTCACAGAGTGCAAATTTGAACTGTTAGGAATTGAATTTTTTAGGAATTGCAAATTTGAACTGTTAGGAAAACACAGCCAAAAGATTAGAAAGACTTTCCTGAAAGAGACAATAGTGTCTCTTCGAGTTAACTTGACTGCGGATTAGAAATTTTCAACATCGAAATTTTTAAGGAATCTCATCCTTCCTACAGTTTTTTGGGGGGAAAAAGGGGGTCTTGACGTTACTTTCAGCTGGATGGTCATATCACGACGGGGTTTCACCCTTCATTTGCTGGAAACTCACAAACCAGCTACTCAAATTAACCACGCCCAGCCTGAGTGGGACTGGGAGTAGTTAGCATCACGAGGATTCGAATTTGAATGGTCACCCATCGAAGTCCTAACCTCGATGCAGTTTGCTTAACATCAGTGTCAGAACTCTTTTGTGTATTCAACGTGCCATCGACGCTGGCTATTTCATATTTTTTTCTGAAAAGGTAGATAGTTATCTACATAATATCTAATAATAATAATAACACTATTTGGTGGAAGGTAACAACTAGGTGAGGTTAATGCACAAAGCATTTTCGGCCACCTAATCCTCAGAGTCTTATTATTACGTGGTCACAAACTCATATTAATGACGAAAAATTCATACACTGGGTGGGATTCAAACCTACGGATCCCTACGCTACGTGGATTACCAGACTAGACTTTGGTGATTGACAGACATCAAAGTTATTCAGGGTAATTTTGTAGGATTTACCCTTGAAACTTTCCTTACTGTTTCAGAAAGGAACCATCTCCGAACCCGAATTTATGTTCATGTCGAATATTCTCCTCTACTTTGGTCTTAGTACTGTAGTGTTTACTTTTGTATGTTAAACACTCTGTATCACAGCACATACATAACATAGATAGATAATATGAACAGCAAATAATATTAAGTTGGATTATCCTTGGTCTAATGACCTCGAATGTAATAGTATTAACAGTGCTCAACAGACTTCAAGTTCTCTTAACAAATGACATTTCAGATGTGAAACATCAATTGTAGAGGTCAGTTCCAACATGTGTAACATTGTCCACTAAACTTGAAGGCTATAAGACTCTTAAGCGTGTCTTGAGTGTATTTCTACACTGCCTACTCCTCAAGAGCTCTTGAATATTCAAAGTCCAGGTCAAGTACTGCTCTCAGAGGAAATGAAATTTAATAATCTCCTCAGGCTTAAAGCTTGAACCTCCAGGGTTTCTTCCAGCCTTGACCTTGCAATCAAATAATTAATTCACTTCTAACTAAGTAGGTACTACCTAAATTTTACTTCCGAGAAATTTCTAATATTAGAAATCAGAAGTATTGTGTTCGTTTTACTTACTGGACCAGTTCCTAGAGTCATCACTTACTGAACCAGTTCCTAGAGTCATCACTTACTGGACCAGTTCCTAGAGTCATCACTTACTAGACCACTCCCTAGAGTCATCACTTACTAGACCAGTTCCTAGAGTCATCACTTACTAGACCAGTTCCTAGAGTCATCACTTACTGGACCAGTTCCTAGAGTCATCACTTACTAGACCATTTCCTAGAGTCATCACTTACTAGACCAGTTCCTAGAGTCATCACTTACTAGACCATTTCCTAGAGTCATCACTTACTAGACCAGTTCCTAGAGTCATCACTTACCAGACCAGTTCCTAGAGTCATCACTTACTAGACCAGTTCCTAGAGTCATCACTTACTGGACCAATCTAGAGTCATCACTTACTATACCAGTTCCTAGAGTCATCACTTACTGGACCAGTTCCTAGAGTCATCACTTACTGGACCAGTTTCTAGAGTCATCACTTACTGGATCAGTTCCTAGAGTCATCACTTACTAGACCACTTCCTAGAGTCATCACTTACTGGACCAGTTCCTAGAGTCATCACTTACTGGACCAGTTCCTAGAGTCATCACTTACTGGACCAGTTCCTAGAGTCATCACTTACTGGACCAATCTAGAGTCATCACTTACTATACCAGTTCCTAGAGTCATCACTTACTGGACCAGTTCCTAGAGTCATCACTTACTGGATGAGTTCCTAGAGTCATCCACAACTCGCAGATTACGGGCCTTCAGAATATTCACGGTGAGTCTCTCGGCAGATGGCAGAAACACCAGGGACACCATCAGCTCGCCTAGGTCTCCCTGGAATCAGAAATGATAGTTCAATTTAGATAATATTTAAATAAATAAATATACCAGACAGAGCCATTTCCGCCATCAAAAGCACGAAAAACGATCGCGAAAGACCTTAAAGAGCGTTTTAAAGTACCCGAATCGTAAAAAAATAGATACCTATTTGTGACATTCTATTTACCTAGTTGGATTTTTTTTTTTTTTTTTTTTTTTTTAAGATAAAAAAAACATGGGTTATACCCGTCAATTCGTTAAAATAAATAAATAAAAAATAATGGGACGACGTTTGATTGAAGTGACAGGCGACATGAAATCTGCATTTTATTTCAAACAGAGACTTGCTATGGCCGTCCAAAGAGGCAATGCGGCGGCCATACTTGGCACATTTCCTGTCAACCAAGGGCTCGATGAGGCCTTTGTTCTATGATTTATCAATAATAAATATATATATTTTGATAGTAATTATAATTCCGTGTCCGTGAGATAAGCACAGATACCTAGCTCGAGTGGATAAGTCAAAAACAGGAGCCGCTCCCCCAAATAAAGCTAGATAAACCTTATCTAGCAACAATAAAGTTGCAATTATTATGTGCTACAGAGGCACAGATACCTATCTCAAGCGGATAAGTCAAAAACAGGAGCCGCTCTCCCAAATAAAGCTAGATAAACCTTATCTAGCAACAGTAAAGTTGCAATTATATTTTGCTACAGAGGCACAGATACCTGAATCACAGTGATGAAGGGATTATTTGGACGCCCAGTAGCTTGATCGATAAGGCGGCGGACTTGTAACCTGGAGGTCGGGTGTTCAAGTCCCGGATTCAGCGTACATTTAGTAAAACGAGTTTGAGTAGTTGTACTATCACGAAAATGATTAATACAAATATGATATCAAAGGGTTTATATTTATACTACTGAGACTTACCTATATTATATCTTGTTTCATACTATTGATTATATGTTATACATTGAGAATAAACATGGGGTATACGTATACCCCCGTTAATTTATGAGAAAAAGAGGTGACAGAAACATCGAGAAACAATAGGAAATTTTGGTCGGGTTTTTTTTTATTTATTTTTTTTTTTATATATATACTTTTTCATAATTTTTTTTTTTTTTTTTTTTTTTTTTTTTAAGTGGGGTTTAGCGTCGCTTTCAACTGCCATGGTCATATCACGACGGGGGTTTTACCCTCCATTCGCAGGAAACTCACAAACCTGCTACTCACATTGACCTCACCCAGCCTGAGTGGGGCCGGGAAAAGCCAGCGTCACGAGAATTAGAATTTGAATGGTCACCCATCCAAGTCTTAACCTCGCTGGATGTCGCTTAACTTCGGTGTTCTGGAGGGAACCGGTGTATTCAACATGCCATCGACGCTGGCTTTTCATAATTTAAATTATATTATTTACATGGATAAAATGCTTTGAACGTGTTTTTTGTTAGATGAATTTCAGTAAAAGAGACCCGAAGTGGGCAAGCATGAGTTGAGTCTCTTATAGATATCTTATACTAGCGGGCTGTCGCCCGCTTTGCGCGCCGAGGCATGGCCGTGAAAGCAAAAAATCCTTTTTCGCCAATGGCAGGTGTTGTAGTGGGAGTTTCGAAAAATCCCGTCTTATTGCACATCTAGACTATAAGACAAAGCTACCCACCAAATTTCAGCTTCCTAGGACTTACGGTTTGGGCTGTAGAGCGATGATCAGTCAGTGAGTGATCAGTCAGTGACTTTGACATTTATATACTAAGAAGATGAACGCATGGAGTCTCTTATAGATATCTTATATGAACGTGTTATATCTTTGTATATAATAATCATTCCGTGTCCGTGAGGGACGCTAACGAGTTCCTTCCGAACCTTTTTTTTACTCAGGTAGTGATACCGAGTTACTTCCCGTACACGAAAGGTAAATACACGTGTTGCTTCCCGATGCAAACACCGAGTACCTGAGACCTGGGTCATGAGTTACCATGGAATGACAAAATTATAGTATTTTTTTTTTTAGTATTTTTTTCCTCATAGGCATGGCCTTTAATGTATTTTACCTAACCCTACTATAAAACCGAGGCATAGCCTACATTGTATTTTACCTAACCCTACTATAAACCCAAGTCATGGCCTTCAATGTATTTTACCTAACCCTACTATAAACCCAAGGCATGGCCTTCAATGTATTTTACCTAACCCTACTATAAAAGCGAGGCATGGCCTACATTGTATATTACCTAACCCTACTATAAACCCAAGGCATGGCCTTCATTGTATTTTACCTAACCCTACTATAAACCCAAGGCATGGGCTTCAATGTATTTTACCTAACCCTACTATAAAAGCGAGGCATGGCCTACATTGTATTTTACCTAACCCTACTATAAACCCAAGTCATGGCCTACATTGTATTTTACCTAACCCTACTATAAACCCAAGTCATGGCCTTCAATGTATTTTACCTAACCCTACTATAAACCCAAGGCATGGCCTTCAATGTATTTTACCTAACCCTACTATAAACCCAAGGCATGGCCTTCATTGTATTTTACCTAACCCTACTATAAAAGTGAGGCCTGGCCTACATTGTATTTTACCTAACCCTACTATAAACCCAAGGCATGGCCTTCATTGTATTTTACCTAACCCTACTATAAACCCAAGGCATGGCCTTCATTGTATTTTACCTAACCCTACTATAAACCCAAGGCATGGCCTTCATTGTATTTTACCTAATCCTACTATAAACCCAAGGCATGGGCTTCAATGTATTTTAACTAACCCTACTATAAAAGCGAGGCATGGCCTACATTGTATTTTACCTAACCCTACTATAAACCCAAGGCATGGCCTTCATTGTATTTTACCTAACCCTACTATAAACCCAAGGCATGGCCTTCATTTTATTTTACCTCACCCTACTATAAACCCAAGGCATGGTCTTCATTTTATTTTACCTCACCCTACTATAAACCCAAGGCATGGCCTTCATTTTATTTTTCTTTTAGACCAGGTAAACGGGAAGCAAATCGTTTTCGGGGAGGAACTCAACGGGAAGCAAGTCGGTAAGGTCAAAACTATGACCAGGAAGGAAGTCGGTAAAAAAAAGGTCGATGGGAAGGAACTCGGTTCCTCCCGTCCGTGAGATAGGTATTGATACCTAAATCACGGTGGTTAGAGGATTATATGGACGCCTATCCAATGTCTAGGCTCCTTTCATGTCCATTGATTCTATTTGGTTTTACCGTCCTGACTTGAGGTAGACAGGACGGGGATTGTACCCTCCATTCGCAGGGAATCGTACCATCTACCCACATTGACCTCACCCAGCCTGGGTAGGGCCGGAAATGACAGCCTCACGTGTTTGGATGGAACAGAATTTTCTTCGAAAAGTCTGCACCAGCCGGGAATCGAACTCAGGATCTCTGGACTACGGGCAGTAGTCACAATCATTATGCCACGGAGGCTGGACAAACAGCAAGCAAACTGAGCGAACGATGGAATAAACCATATTCCCAAACACAAGGATGGTTGAGGGTAAAAGTCCAGATGTCAATAATTAGAGCAGTGTCAATAAGAATGAGGGGGATGTGAAAGAAAGTGCAGGGTGTTGAATGTGAAGATGGGGCGGGAATGTTAATATTTGAAAGTTGTTAAACATTAAACTCTTGTTTTATATAATATATATTATTCTAACTTCGTTTTAGCACTTATATGAACTTGATGTTCCGCTCACCTTCGTATCCTCCGAGCTGCAGGGCTCCAGATACTTCCACATGAGGCTGCGGTCCGCCAGATCTACCTCCTCCAGAGGAATCTTCACGTGGCCTATGCTGCGGTGGCGGGAGTACGCGTCGAAGTTGTACAGGATCACCTCCACCACGCGCTTGCTGATGGTGGCTGGACGCGCCTCGAAGATGAAGTCCTCGTCCAGAACTGGGTAAATAGTAGTTACAGTAGGTGAACAAAATTAAAGGAAAGACATTCAAAAGACATTTTAGTACCTTTAAGGGTTAAATTTAAGGGTTGGGTGGAAGAGATCCAGAACTGGTTTCCAGGTGAACAAAATTAAAGGAAAGACATTTCAGCGACATTTTAGTACCTTTATTAAGGGTTAAATTTAAGGGTTGGGTGGAAGTGACCCAGAACTGGGTTCCAGGTGAACAAAATTAAAGGAAAGACATTTAAGCGACATTTTAGTACCTTTAAGGGTTAAATTTAAGGGTTGGGTGGAAGAGATGCAGAACTAGGTTACAGGTGAAGAAAATTAAAGGAAAGACATTTAAGCGACATTTTAGTACCTTTAAGAGTTAAATTTAAGGGTTGGGTGGAAGAGATTGCCATAGGCAGAAACCCCGACCTTTAGTTAGGACAAATGTTTTTATATATTTTCTATTCTTTTTCATTTTTATTGTATAATTATATTGTTTCCATTTTTTTCTTTGTTAAAATAATTATTTGTACTGAACATAATTTCTATCTAATAAAGTGTTGTATAATAATAATAATAGTACCCATTTTTTTATTATTATTATTTGTTAGGGAACTTCCGTAGAATTCATAAATAAATAAGTAGTTACAGAAGAATCTCGCTAACTCAAAATCCCGATAGGTCGAAAATCCCGCTCGGAAGAAATCCTCGGCCCTTGTCGAACTTTGCTCCTTACTTGAATTTCGGCTTAGCGGGTTTGCGGGCTTCTACTGTTTATGCACTGTAGGTATATGTATACTCTTAGATACCCAGGACGAGAGCTGGACAATCTGAACCCATAAAACAACGGCTGAACTTTCTAAGGGCAGCAGATGTGTTTGAAGTAAATAGTGAAGTGCAGTGAACGGTAGGAGTGAATGGTGAGGCAAAAGGGGTGCAATTGTTCTAAATCCCCAGAAATAACGTAAAGTAATATGCATTATACAGTAAATTTCCTTACATTTACATCACACAAAATGGATAGCTATCTACATTTTACAATAAATTTCCTTACATTCAAAAATTCAGTACATTACTGAAGAAAACTTACTGCATTGTACAAGAAAGTTTCAAAAAAAAAATTCCTTACATTATCGTACAAACTGTGGGATAGTAATTATCTACATGGTACAATAATTTTCCTTACATCGTACAATAATATTACATTCAGACTCGATTAGCTTTTCATCCTCTTAGAACCCCCTTGACCATTAGATATAAATTGCTATGCGGACAAGCTGACATGGAAATGAGAACAGTTGTGGAAATGTAGGGAAGAACATATTCCTCCAGGAATTGAATATGAAATTTTAGTCGACTCCTAGTTTTTTCAAAGGGAAAGCACTTCAATTTAGAATGCGGAGTTGGTAGGCGGCCACAACGAGAACCTTATAGACCCTGGTACCTACATTTAGATATTTTTCACTAAGTGACCACAACGGAGTCTTGAAAATCGCCTTTATCAAGATAATAATAATATAATAATATTGCCTTATTTATACTGCCCGATTAAGACTATTAAGTCCCATTATTCCAGCAGTAAGCCCAAGACATATTATTCTGTGGTAAAAATCCCAAATGGGAGGATAACATGTAATGTCCGGGCTGGGTTTCGAACCCACGACATCTGGAATCTCTGGATTCACAGAGTGCCGCCTTTACCACTGAGCTACCGGGACACTGAGCCTTTATCAAGATGTACTTACCAGGGTCACCGACCTCAGTAGCTTGATCGATAAGGCGGCGGACTTGTAATCTGGAGGTTGGTGGTTCAAGTCCCGGGTTCAGCGAAGATTTAGTAAAGCGAGTTTGAGTAGTTGTGATATCACGAAAGAGATTAATACAATATGATAACTAAAACTAACCAACTAAAATATACTTTGATACAGTCTACTTGTAAAATAAGATAAATTAATATTTTTTTACAGCTTTTGTATAAAAATATTAATGATAACTTTTTTTAACTTAACATTTTACTTACCAGGGTCTGGGGTGTAGGGTATAGGACTATAGTCCCAGGGTTTTTGTTGTGGTCGCCTACTTAGTGAGGGATATGTTCAGAATATTGGCTGATTCTGTTGTCTTTGCAATTTCACACACAAAATTTCGAGCTCACCTGGGTTTAGAGTTTTCTTATGGATGTGAGTCTGCCACATGTTGCTTCGGTCTGGCAACAGTCTGATTTTGGCGTAGGGGTCCACCGAACCATTTAGTTCCGATGTTTGGAGATTTCTTGCCTGAAATGATAGAGGTATGATTTTTTAATATACATAATTATATGTAATTATCTCTCTTTATACATATGTATGGCATAGCCGGCAGAGTACATAAATAAATATATTCTGTCTTTTCCATAGTTTAAGCACTGTTTTATAATTAATCATTATTACCATTTCCAAAAAAGTGGATCTCCAAAAGTAACTGAAGAAATTTTTACTTCACATTACCATGTTACAAATTGCTGCCTAGGTCAGGTTAACTTCAATGCATTCAATAACATACGTTAGTTCAAGAGAGATTGTAGACATTGATGATCTGGTAGGCACTTTTATTTATTTTAGAAATTCAGATGAAATACCTGCCTAGGAAATTCTCAAACAATTCTTGCAATTAAGACAGACCTGGAGACTATTACAAAAAGTTTTGCAGTATTTGGAAATTAGTAACTATTTGCAAGGCCATATTAAGGCCATTAAGGGGGAGGGGGCAGGGCCGCAGGGGTGTCTGGGAACCCCTCAAAATCTATAATAAAAAAAAAATCATACAAAACCTAAAATAAGTACTACGAAGTATAGTCTCCTGAAGTAATGCTAAAGCGGTTCCGGACTTCCAGGTCACAATTACCTTTTTAAAAAAAGTTGACCCCCCCCCCCCCCCCTGAAAAAAAACCTGAATACGGCCTTGCCTATTTGTATATTTTCCTTTACTATGATTACATTAGTAGGGTATAAACCGTAATACATACTTTACTATCTCGCCAGGGAAAGCAGAAAGCATGAGATAAATATAGCGCGTGTTTACTGTTGACACACTCATAAAAAGCCGTCTCTTGGCCTGACCACCGCTTGTCAAGTTTCTCGAAAGACATAAAAGCCCTTCAGAAAAAAAAAGATCGTAAAATATTTTAGCTGGTCACTTATCATTGTCCCTGCGGGACGTTAGCTTTCATCAAGTTTAGGTAGAAGGGAAATGCAATAAAACGAGAAAATTACCCTGTCGATAAAACTATAAAGTGCTATCATGTTTAATGTTTACTCGTATAGTATGTATATTGTATAATTATGTGTATGTATGTATAGACATCTAAATACAGAGACGTGTGAATCTAATAATAATAATATGAAAAATTGGAGATTCACAAGACTGCACCCTGTCACATCCAAAAAAGTGTTATTCTTCAGACATGCCATCTACTTCGCAAATTCCTGAACTCTGGAAATTTTAACTTACTAAATTTTATTTTATTTTTTAATGTTAGGTTTAAAGTTTCTATAAGATAGATTGAATTATCTCCTTGTATTAACTCAGAAGATTCAACAACAACAAAAAATCCTCGTAATAATAATAATTAAATGTAATGATAATGATGATTTTGTTATTAGAATTCGACCCAAGCTAGTCAGACTTCTATCAACTGGACGTTCAATACATAGATCTGATTTATATTTCGTCACAAGCTAGACTCACCTCTACCAACTTGACATTCAATATCTCGGTTTTATATTTCGGCGCAAGCTAGACTCACCTCTACCAGTTTAACATTCAATATCTCGGTTTTATATTTCGGCGCAAGCTAGACTCACCTCTACCAGCTTGACATTCAATATCTCGGTTTTATATTTCGGTGCAAGCTAGACTCACCTCTACCAGCTTGACATTCAATATCTCGGCGGCCGGATCGTAGTAGAGTCCTATCAGGATAATACCCCGGCAGTTTTCCGGCTCCTGGCTCTTCTCATCCGGCTCAGGCTGGAATATGAATGAAAACAACACAAATCAATAAGATAATATGAGATTAGAAGATCCTCAACACATGTCTTTTGACACATCCATAACTAATACATAATATCAAACAATAAATAATTTAATAACCCATTAATACATTGTACATATTATGTGGATACTTATATTTATTTTTAACAATGTTTTCTTAAGATATTTATTTTGTTATTTTTATAGTTTATTGTTTGTGATTAATTTTGTAAATACTTCAATAATTATATTTCAAAGTACTTTGAGAGAGAAAAAAAAAAACATTTCATGTCATGCTCTTGAGAATAGGAGATATCATGGATTCGGTCCCAAAACCCTTTTTCATAGGGAGAACTCTTTAATCTCCCAGGTCCTATCAGAAAATGTCTTAGAATTTTCTTATATCATTCCTTTTATTATTAAACACTTTATTAGATATAAATAGACATATGTACAATACAAATAATTATTTTAACGATGAAAAAAAATGGAAACAATATGCAAGGTGTCCCACCAAAGTTGGACACCTCAAATTACTCGGCTCCTGAAAGAGTTTTTGAAAAATAAAAAATCTTAGGGTACATGTCCTAATTATGCGGTTTCAGTCATGAAATTTTTTTCATACAGGGTGGTTCAAAAGTTAGAAATTGAGGTCTCAACTTTTGATTTTTAAATGGATCGACCTGAATTTTTATTTGATAATTTTACTTCTAAATGGTGTCTGAGTACTTTTTTAAACAAAAATATTACATACAGGGTGGTTTTTTTTCGACCAATATTTTTTCTTTATCTCGAATAACTCAAGTTCGTTTAATTTTTTCGATAACAAGAATAGAAAGTGTTTGTGTAATGAAAACACACACTTTCAATTGGCATCAAATTTCTTTCTACAGGGTGGTTCACAAGTGAAATAATGACTTGATTTTTTTTAAAACCGAGTTTTTCTTTAATTTTTTATTTGGGATTAATAATTCTTGCCTAATTTTACACATTTTTTGTTAGTCATTTCGAAAAACAAAATTAAAGTGTTGTACAGGGTGAGATATAATTTTTTTGCAACACCCTGTATATGGGCAGTCAAAGAGACGTAAAATTAAATAGAAATACTAAATATGCAAGAAAAACTTCGATTTTTAATGATATAAAAAAGTTATGGTGTTTTAACTAATATTGTCACATGGACCACCCTGTAGATATTTTCTTAAACCATCATATATGGGTAGTCGAAATTGAATGAAAAAAAAAAAAAAATCTGAATGAAAAAAAATTAATTCAAAAAGCCATTTTCAATTTTGTGTCTACGTCTACACCTACCTACTTTTTATTTCAAGTTTTAAAATCATTCAGTGTGGACACCAAATTGAAAATGGTTTCAAAATTCGTGAATTTTACTTGTTTTTTCCCCATGATTCGAAGTCTTCGTTGAATTTTATACAACTTCGAGTACCCACATGATAGTTTAAGAGAATATCTACAGGGTGGTCCATGCGACAATATTAGTTGAAACACCGGAACTTTTTTATATCATTAAAAATCGAAGTTTTTCTTGCATATTTAGTATTTATATTTAATTTTACGTCTCTTTGACTGCCCATATACAGGGTGTTGCAAAAAAATTATATCTCACCCTGTACAACACTTTAATTTTTTTTTTCGAAATGACTAACAAAAAATGTGTAAAATTAGGCAAGAATTATTAATCCCAAATAAAAAATTAAAGGAAAACTCGGTTTTAAAAAAAGTCAAGTCATTATTTCACTTGTGAACCACCCTGTAGAAAGAAATTTAATGCCAATTGAAAGTGTGTGTTTTCATTACACAAACACTTTCTATTCTTGTTATCGAAAAAATTAAACGAACTTGAGTTATTCGAGATAAAGAAAAAATATTGGTCGAAAAAAAACCACCCTGTATGTAATATTTTTGTAATAAAGTACTCAGACACCATTTAGAAGTAAAATTATCAAATAAAATTCTGGTCGATCCATTTAAAAATCGAAAGTTGAGACCTCAATTTCTAACTTTTGAACCACCCTGTATGAAAAAAATTTCATGACTGAAACCGCATAATTAGGACATGTACCCTAAGATTTTTTATTTTTCAAAAACTCTTTCAGGGGTCGAGTAATTTGAGGTGTCCAACTTTGGTGGGACACCCTGTATACAATAAAAATGAAAAAGAATAGACAAATAGAAACATATGTCCTAACTAAAGGGCGGGGTTATTGCCTATGGCAATCTCTTCCACCCAACTCATATTCCTACAATCGTGTCACTTGAGAACTAGCTTTATCAGGCATAAAGACATTAACAGAGAGCATTGACACGTTGAATACACCAGTTTTCGCTCTGTCACTGAAGTTAAACAACGTCCTGCGAGGTTAGAACTTGAATAGATGACCATTCAAATTGAAAACTTCCAATCCTGGCTATTCTCGGTCCCACTCAAACTGCGTGAGGTTTATTTGAGCATCTAGTTTTTGAGGTAGAGGGTTGGAACCCCCATTATTATATTATGAACAATTACCATGCAGTTGAAAGCGACGTTAAACCCAAAAAAAATCCTTGGCGCTTATAACCGGGTTGTCGTTGGGAAGCGCATCCAGCTGTTACATGTGAAAGTAGGAGTGCTAGAATCTATCACCCTCAAAACATCATCTATGAAGAAGAAATTGATCAATGCCGACCCCACCCAAGCAAATTTAATAAAAGGCAGAGTGAAAGAAAAAGAAGATTACACTAATTTTCTTTTTCGGTGTTTCTGCGTATTTTTCCGTTCAACATTCTCGTTCATATTTTCATTTTCTTACAGTACCAATTTAAAATTTTCTCTCTCGAATTTCACATCCTGATCTTGAAACACCTCATTCTTACCATACTTCAGTAGCTCGATGGATAAGGCGAAGGATTCATATCCTAGAAGTCATTCGAGTCCCAGGTTAAGCAAACATTTAGTAAAGCGAGTTTGAATACATAATTGTGATATTACGGTTGTGATTAGCACTTACATTACAGTCAAACCTAGTTTGATATAAGAGAACCTCAGAGACCGGAAATGTTTTCTCTAATATCCAGGTTTCTCTTTAAAAAGTTTTATTTTCCCTAAAGAGAGGTAAATTGGACTTAAGATTGTTCTCTTATATCCAGGTTTTTCTTATAAAGAGGTTATTTTCCCTCAAAGAAAGGTACATTGGACCTGGAAATTGTTCTCTTATATCCAGGTTTCTCTTATGAAGAGGTTATTTTCTATTGAAGAAAAAAAAAATTCTCTTATATTGAGGATTCTTTTATATCCAGGTTTCTCTTGTAAAAAGGTTATTTTCCCTTAAAGAAAGGTACATTGGACCTGAAAAAAGTTCTCTCATACCCAGGTTTCTCTTATAAAGAGGTTATTTTCTATTGAAGAAAAAAAAAAAAAAATCTCTTATATTGAGGATTCTTTTATATCCAGGTTATTTTCCCCTAAAGAGAGGTAAATTGGACTTAAGATTGTTCTCTCTTATATGGCGGTTTCACTTTGAATAAGTTATATTACCTATACCCTTAAGGAAAAGTACATTGGACCTGGATATTGTTCTCTTATATCCAGATTTCTCTTATAAGGAAGTTTTTTCTATTGAAGAAAGAAAAAAAAAATTCTCTTATTTTGAGGATTCTCTTATATCCAGGTTTCTCTTATAAAAAGGTTATTTTCCCTTAAGGAAAGTTACATTGTACCTGAAAATAGTTCTCTTGATGTATCGAGGTTTCTCTTATATCCAGGTTCGACTGTATAGTATATGATGACTTTTTTTTTAATTCCTAACTTATCCCAGGCTCACCTTGATGGGATAGAGGGAGGTGTCGATCTTGGTGTGGTCCAGGGCCGTGTTCATGGAGGAGACTCGGGGGCGGGGCAGGGGGGCGGTCAGGACGATCTGCTTGTCATTGCGGACACAGGGCTCTGAGCCGTGGGAGGTGGGGGAGCCCGGGCCTGATGTGGTGTCCTCTGGGGGGGGGGGAGTGCAAGGGTTGGAATGGATGAGACAAGAACAAAAAGCTTTTTTACTTACGACAATATCTGTTGGCATAATGGGACTACATGTCTTGCGCTGACAGTCTAAATAAAGCACTACTTATACTTATATCTAAAAGAAAATTTGTTTTTTTGGGGAGGGGAAACCATGTAAATGTCATATGACGGCGAATGAAGTCCTCATGGATAAATGGCTATTTCTGCGACGGATGTACAGAGATGAAAAACTCAACCCTGCCAACCCATCACCGAAGCTCGCCAGATAATGTTGGACTCTTACTAACTAAAACCTTTCCGACTATGACTCTTCACATGAGAAATGTCAACCGAAACCACGTGAATATCTAGAATAGTATGTATCAAAATGATCTCTTATAGTCTGATTAATTTAGAAATGACTTTAGAGAGGGTGTAGAGTGCAACGTAGCATAGTGAAACGTAGCCGATTCCTACAACTACCCCAACATAATAACCTATAACAAAATCATGTATGTTTATAAAAATACCTACCTACCAGATTTTATTGTTTCACAAGAACAAAACCATGGGGATATGCATGACTGACCTATATTTTATTCCCCAGGGATGAGCTGGATTAGATTGTCAGATTTTGGGTTCAGTCGCTAAATCCTTCTATTATTTACCCAAAATTCCCAAAAAAGGAAAAATATTATATGACTTGTGGAAAAAATATCATAAATAATCGGTTCTATCAAACATTTTGTGCTGGCAAGAGATTTACTTTTTATCACATCTCTCTTTTTTCTCTCTATCTCTCTTTCCAACCCTTCATCTCTCTCTCTCTCTCTCTCGCCCTCTTTTCTCTCTATCACTCGTCACTATCTATTTTTCCTCTATTTCCTCTAGCCCCTGTGCCTCCCTATTATAATTATCTCTCCTTCTCCGTTTCCCTGTTTTCCTATTTCCATTTTCTCTCATTCTGTTTTTTTTTTTTTTTTTTTTTTTTGGGTCTCCCTTATTTTTTTCTCTCACTCTTTTCTTTGTCTTTTTTTTCCTCTCTCTCTCTCTCTCTTGTTGTTAATTATAATTATGTATAACTAGAAGTGTCAAACACTCATGTTTATTCAAAATATCAAAATCATGTTTTTTTCTTCGAGTAATTTTACTTTTAGTGCTACCACATCTACGCTTTTTTTTTATTATACATAGCTTTTGAGCACAAGGTCAAAAAAGAGCTCTTTCAAAGAGCCAGTAAGCTCTCTACGTAAGTAATTATAGTGCAAGCTGAAATGGTAGACTGTTCCAATTAAGAGCCTATGTAAACTTATATAGGTATGCCTCGTCCAGGATTTGACACTATCAAAGCAAAACATAATGAGCTCTTTCAAAGAGTCTGTACCTGTACAATAGTTGAAGCTAAATGATGGACTGTTCCAATTAAGAGCCTATGTAAAGCAACTTATCCCTCGTCCAGCACAGTGTGAAAACAAAACATAAACCACACACAACAACAACAAGTGGCGAGGTAGAAAATGCTCAAAGCGTAATTTTGTGTAAACCCCGCCGCCCGAGTACCTTCCACTCTAATAGTGTTATGGAAATATACAGAGCTTTCCCACCTTAATGAACATTTATTTTTAGAACTCGTAAAATAAAAACTGTTTTCCTCATATTTTTTTTTTTTTTTTTAAGATGAGTGGTTTCACAGCCTTTTTTATTTCGTAGCCATGAAACAGGACCTACTGTAGACGTTTGTGGTCTGTGTTGTAGCCTGCCCATCCCATAGTGTGCCTTCCCTCTGATGAGCGAGAAGTGACACAATACTTACCATTTAGGTGCTGGGTCAACACGAGCGCACCGGAAGGTATCCCTTACAAACAACTGTTGAATTCAACAGTTGTTTGTAAGTTTTGAACCTGGTTTTTAATTAAAATTTTTGTCGGCGCGGGTTTGACTGAAACATGTGCACATGGTCCAATAAAAAAATTAGTTAAGAGCGCGTTAAAAAACTCACGAAGGATTTTGTTCACTTTACAATTTGAAATGTATCATGTACGAATAAGGTAGGTACAAATAACTAAGCATGTAAGAAACATACAATGAAATTCAAATACTAGCCTAGATCGACGTTGCTTAACATGATGTTATGCATTGGTAGCAGGCATGCACATAAGGAATATACTCTAAAATTTCAGCTAAATTGGACAAAAAATGCAGGTACTCCTTGAGGTCCGATTAAGCTCAAATTATTTTTCGCGCCGTCGCGTCGTTTGGATGGTCCAGACCTCCAGACAACATAAATATCTAAGTTTCAGCTCGATAGCTTAAACCGTTCAAGAGTTATGGCTTGTGACAGAGGGTGTACAGGCGTACACCGGACGGCGTAAATAATAATAAAAACACTTAGGGCCGTATTATGAAACAGGATTAAATATCTAGGATTTGTTAATCCAAGCAACTATCGCTTAACAGCTGATGTGAATGCACTGTGATTGGTTGAAAATTTCCACGAGGGTTTGTTAAGGTAAAGTGTAGGATAAAGGATAAAGAGCTAGTTATTTGTGTGTGAAGTGCAGGATTAGTTAATCTCATACTGCCTAATAAGGACTGAAGAGTCCCATTATTACTGCAGTTGTTTTGGTATACCATTATTACGAAACCGATAGTCCCATTCTGTGTATGGAAATTATCAAATGAATGAAGAAAATTCATGCATGGGGTATGATTCGAACCAATAATAATAATAATACTCTTTAGTGGAAGGTAACCACCAGGCGAGGTTATTGCTCAAAGCATTTTCTACCACCTAACCCTCAGAGTCTTATTATTATGTGATCACAAACTCAAATTAATGGGGAAAAATTCATGCATTGGGTGGGATTCGAATCAACGGATCCCTACGCTACCTGGATTACCAGACTAGCACGTTAACCACTTGACTACCAGTGCTCGGTAGTCTACCAGATAAAACATTGTTGTGCTCAAATTTTAAACATTATTCTATTTTACAAATATACAAAACACAACACCAATAGAACAGTTCATTGGAATAATTATTTCGAACTACCCATCTGTTGAACAGTTGTTGCACCCTAGGAGGAAAAGAGGGGTTTGAAACTTGCTCTATATCCTCTTCACCTTTTACAATGCCAAAATGTTGTTGAAAAAATCTCTAATTAGAAAACTCTATTACTAAGGGTCCTAAAGGATATTGTGAAGTTGTGTATTAATTTAATATTAAATTATATTTTGTTGTGTTCATTGTTTTGTGTATAAAAAAAAATCTGATCATAGCCTACTTAATAATTTAATATTAAATTATAATGAAGGATATGATCAATTTTTTTCTATACACAAAAAAATGAACACAGAAAAATAATACAAAGCAAAAGACAATGAGCCAGGATCGAAGGCACGTTGTATGTACCAGTTCTCGTTCTGTCACTTAAGTTAAACGTCCAGCTAGGTTAGGACTTGAATGGACGACCATTTAAATTCAAACCCTCGTGATGCTGACTATTCCCGGCACTACTCAGGCTAGGTGAAGTTCATTTGAGTAGATGGTTTGTGAGTTTTCAGAAAATGCAGACTAAAACCCCGTTTTTGATATGACCATGCAGTTGAAAGCGACGTGGCGGCATTACCAGAGTAAAAAGAAATTAATGTAATAGAATTCGAAAAGTAAAGGAGGCTTTTAGTAATGCTGCGCTACCCACAAAATTGTGAAGTGTCCTTGTGCTTCACCACAAATAAAATCATACATACAAGTGCGTAATATGTGGTGTAGAAATTGATGTACCATCTACCACCTACCAGTGTACCTATTTGAACGATTATAATTTCATTTCACCTTTTTTTCGAACACGTGTGTTTTTTTTACGTTGGTAGAAAAACTTGATACATCAATCATACGAAAGTCGACGTAAATGTAGAGTGGGGGAGGTTGGAACGGGAAATATTTTGGACTTTTTGGGAAAAAGTTTTTTATGGTAGATATACCTAGATTGTATCGATGCGATGTATGAATAAGAATAAAATGTGTTCAGTCTTTCAACCGAACACAATTTGGGTTTTTTCCCAAACATAATATCTCACGAGATTCATTTTAAGTTCCACGAAATGATATTACCTAACGTAATATTTTCTTGTGATCTTTCCTCGCAAAAGTCCTTTGTCTTAAGGATCTAATATCGCTTTCTATATTTTTATGATAGCCCATTCATTTATTACCGATTTCCGGCATCCTTTTTGTAGGTATTTTACATTTATTACTTGTAATCTTATTCTCGGTATGCGACAGAGAATGAATGCCTCTAATATTGTTCATTGGGTGACATACCCTCATAAATCATATTTTTTTCCTCATAACCTATTACAGTCACTATTTTTTATTGTTTTAAAGAATCTACCTAATCGATTCAGACGGCAATAGGTGAGTTCGGTGCGAAGATTACCCGCACCTTTTTCGCACGTATGAATTCGGTGCCGCCGAAAAAAGGTGATATATGAGTTCGGTGCGGTCCTAATGACTTATAAATTGATTGTTTTTTCATAATGTACTCTGTTGCTTGTTAACAGTCATCCTGCTGTTATTAAGTTAGTAGATAATGTTGTAGACAGTTACATTCAGCAAGGCTGTCCATTTCCTCCTTGAAGGCCATGCCTAGGGTTAATAGTAGGGTTAGGTAAAATACAATGAAGGCCATGCCTTGGATTTATAGTAGGGTTAGGTAAAATACAATGAAGGCCATGCCTTGGGTTTATAGTAGGGTTAGGTAAAATACAATGAAGGCCATGCCTTGGGTTTATAGTAGGGTTAGGTAAAATACAATGAAGGCCATGCCTTGGTTTTATAGTAGGGTTAGGTAAAATACAATGAAGGCCATGCCTCGGTTTATTAATTGAAGGCCATGCCTATAAGGAAAAAAATACTATAATTACCTGATCATCAGGGCAAGTACCAGGGCACCGAATTCATACATGACCTTTTTTAGGCGGCACCGAATTCATACATGACCTTTTTTAGGCGGCACCGAACTCATACATTTTTTTATTTTCCGCACCGAACTCATACGTAGCCATTCAGACATACCGTCTCGATCATAGAATATCAGGGACGGTCCATATATTTAGTCAATTTTTCCTCTAACTTCCCCTCATGGGAAATCCCAAGATTTGAACCTTTGGGACCTCCTCCTTGACTCTGATTGGTTTTACCGATTATGGTTTAAAGGCCGGAACAAACTTCTGCCGATTTCCCCTTCGGAAGGAATCTTCTTAAAGGACTTGAGTTCAAATCTCAAGTCAGTTGTAAAGCCACAAACAAGTAGTGAAGTCACTAACAGTTGTAAAGCCACAAACAAGTAGTGAAGTCACTAACAGTTGTAAAGCCACTAACAAGTAGTGCAGTCACTAACCAGTCGTAAAGTCACTAACAAGTTGTGCAGTCACCAACATGTCGTGAAGTCACTCGAAGTTGTGCTTTACACGCCAACTCACTCGCAGTTGTAAAACTAACTCCAACTCACCAGCAGTTGCTCCCCGGTTGTGCATTAACTGTCAACTCGGCCTTTGGTACAAAGTGTTATTAAATTTACCAGTTCTATTTCCCTCAAGTTTTCATTCTGTGTTTTTAATTACTCTAAGTTCTCTCGCGAACAGGAACCAGTTGATACTTGAGTTTCTGACTGCCTAAAGTGCTATACAGTTTAAATCACCAAGATACTTCTTCGGTGATAATTGTTGCTTGGCATAGCTCAGACCCTTTCATTATCTAAATCATACAGTCCACTTTAATAACTCACAACTTACAACTTGTATAATTTCATATTTACTAAGTTACACGTGTAAATTAATTGTGCTTTTATCAATAAACTCTACTCTCTCTAGTTGTTACTAATTTAACTTGCAGTGTTTTTAATCATCCGCCCTTATTGTTATTTATGCTCTTATTGCTACCGAAGCAAAGCGTCGCGACCAAGTTTTTCGCGTTACGTGATTCTAACACCCCAACATATGGCGATAGCCCTGCTCTATCTTGCCCCCCACACATAGACAAGATGAAGCAGATGTAGATTGTAGATGTACGAGTATAATAGTAATATGGCCTTATTTATACTGCCCGATTAGGATTGGGTGGAACTGGTGGAATAGATTGCCATAGGCAATAACCCCGCCCTTTAGTTAGGACATAATTATGTTTATGTATATTTTTCTATTATATATTTTTCCTTTTTATTGTATATATTGTTTCCATTTTTTCATTGTTATAATAATTATTTGTACTGTACATAATATATATTATGTCTTTTATATCTAATAAAGTGTTTAATAATAATAATAGGACTATTAAGTCCCATTATTCCAGCAGTAAGCCCAAGACGTTTTATTATGTGGTAAAAATCCCAAATAGGAGGATAACTTGTTATGTGCCGGCTGGGTTTCGAACCCACGACCTCAGGAATCACTGAATTCACAGAGTGCTAAATTTACCACTGAGCTATCAGGACAGACACATAATTATACACATTGTTATGTAGATATGTATTTACAAGATGAGAAAATGGTAAAAAAAAGCATAATGGTAAAAATTAAAATACAAAATTGTCAATATAAATAAGCAAGAAAAAAATAAACAACATAGATGAAATGTAAACAGATGACCTAACTAAAGGGCGGAGTTATTGCCTATATCAATCTCTTCCACCTAACCCAACTGAATTTGAATTTAATAATATTCTATGACAATTATTGTAAAATATTATTAAATTGAATTATTAATTTCGAAATATTTTCGGCCAACTCAGTCGTTGACTCATGGTTTCAAGGATCGTCACGGAAGACCATTGATTTATTTATACACTACATTTAAATATGTAAGTGCCGACTTCCAGCTTATTATGCAAACTCTGAGGAGTGGTTCGTATAAAATAAAGAGCCATTTACTACAGGAATGTTCAAACAAAGAGAGAAAGAGAGAGTCTCTATCGAAAATGGAATTTTGAGAGGTAGACTTAAATGAGAAACAGAAATAAAATACCTTAGGAAAATCGAGAAATAATTTCCCACAAACAGAGGTCTTTAAACTGAGCGTGGGAGGTTTCAGTAAAATGATGAAATATAAAATAGACGCATTTACGGGAATTATTTTTAACAAAATGAAAGAAAAGTGAGATAAAACATACCAAGCGATGATAAATAGAGAGAAAGGAAAAATCCAAAAAGAGTATAACAAGGTACATACAACTCCCATAATTATGTATGATAATGTCTTATATGCATGTACTTGTATTATACTATTTACAAGTATATCGAAGCAAGATAAAGACTTCATCATTTTCTCAGGGGATAAATGTAGTTTCTGACTCAAGAGTTTCATCCTTGATAGAGTTTCTTTCTTGTTTTTTTTTTTTTTTTTTTTAAATATGAACTTAATTTTCCAGAAGAGCGACAAGCTTATTCATTGCTTAAATGTCAAATATTTATAATATACGTAAATCAAACATGACTATTTCCGTATATTGAATAATTGGATCAAGAAGTTGGATCTGGGCGTCGATATAGTTCCAACACTCATGATCATGGTGGATGTGTCTCCTGCTCCTAGTTCCAACACTCATGATCATGGTGGATGTGTCTTCTGCTCCTAGTTCCAACACTCATGATCATGGTGGATGTGCCTCCTGCTCCTACACTGGGGACCACAATTAGGGGAACGCTCAGATGATTTCGAATTTAATGTACTGTGTTCACTTTAGGAACCCCTATTTAACTTTATATTATTACATATACGATGGTCTATCAATGTATGCTACATTTATACAGATGTATCCCACTAAGGGACAAATTCTTACAAGTTTACTGAGAGTACCTCTAAAACCCATGATTTCATGGATACCTGACGAACATGGAAGTTTCATTATTCTCTTACCTAAGGTCAAGTGCTAACGTTTGGTGACTTTATGAAGCTTTTAATTGTCAAATAAAGTGATTTTCTTACAATATGTCCGATTTGAGTGAAGTAGAGGTTGCCCGGAATGCCCGGGCGGTTGCGTTGATTGAAGCCGGACAAACCTACAGAACAGTGGCAAATTCCTTTCGGGTGTCAAAATCAGTGATTCATCGAGTTGTTAAACGCTACAGGCAGACTGGTGAACACAGTAGGCGACGTGGACAGGGTCCCAAAGGGTCACAAACCAAAGAGAAGACCGCTACATAACGCTCACTGCACTGAGAAACCGGTTTCTACCCGCGACTGCTGTCCGTGGGGAGTTGATACGAAGCCACAATGTGAATGTTTCTGTTAAAACAATAAGAAGAAGACTCAGAGAGCGTTCTGTGACGTCCCACAGAGCCAAGCGATCGCCTCTTTTCAATCACCAGCACAAAGTTGAAAGGGTCGTGTACGCAAACAACTACCGAAGACGGTCAATGGGGAAGGGTATGTTTACAGACGAATGTAAATTTAGCTTAAAGTCAGATTACAACCGTATCCGAGTACTTAGACGCCCAAATGAACGGTACTCACAGTGCAATATTGTTGAAAAAGTCCAATTTGGTGGCGGTTCCATCATGGGTTGGGGGGGGTTATAAGTTTTAACGGCCGTACAACCCTATATATCCTGGAGGGAGGGGCGCTGACTTCTGAGCGGGACAGGAGAGAGGTTCTTGAAGGTATTGTCCTTCCTTTCAAGCCCTTCATTGGGGAGGAGATGATCCTGATGTACGACAATGCTCGTCCACACGTGGCAAACCAGGTGAAGCGCTACCTTCAGGAGGTGAACTTGGAGGTCCTCCGACAACCTGCTCGCTCTCCGGATATGAATCCTAGAGAACATGTATGGGACCATCTGAAAAGGGCCACCCGGAACAGGAATCCACCCGGATGCCCCAATAATTCGTCCAGAAGCTCATCCGAAGCATGCCGAGGCGATTGGACACCCTACTTGGTGTTAGGGGAGGCAATACAAGGTATTGAGCCCACGTATTCCAGAGATTTTTCAAAATCTTGAAATTTCAAATCTTTGTTTTTTGTCACTTTTTCGACATTGTTTGCTTATTGTCAAAAAATAAAATTTTCCCTTTGAAGTAGCCCAAAAAAATGACTTGTTTCATGTTCCCAACAAAAATACCTATCTTTCAGATCATGTTTCATCACAACAATTTATACAATTCAAGGTGAAATATGGGGTTAAAAAAGCGTTCCCCTAATTGTGGTCCCCAGTGTAGTTCCAACACTCATGATCATGGTGGATGTGCCTCCTGCTCCTAGTTCCAACACTCATGATCATGGTGGATGTGTCTCCTGCTCCTAGTTCCAACACTCATGATAATGGTGGATGTGTCTTCTGTTCCTAGTTCCAACACTCATGATCATGGTGGATGTGTCTCCTGCTCCTAGTTCCAACACTCATGATCATGGTGGATGTGTCTGCTCCTCCTCATAGTTCCAACACTCATAATCATGGTGAATGTGTCTCCTGCTCCTAGTTCCAACACTCATGATCATGGTGGATGTGTCTCCTGCTCCTAGTTCCAACACTCATGATCATGGTGGATGTGTCTCCTGCTCCTAGTTCCAACACTCATGATCATGGTGGATGTGTCTCCTGCTCCTAGTTCCAACACTCATGATCATGGTGGATGTGTCTCCTGCTCCTAGTTCCAACACTCTTGATCATGGTGGATGTGTCTCCTGCTCCTAGTTCCAACACTCATGATCATGGTGGATGTGCCTCCTGCTCCACATTATATGGTTGTTATAGGCAGCTTGGTTACAATTAGATTGGGGAATGATGGTCTTCAGCAAACTTTATTTCAAAGTTTGCTCGTTCTGAGCCACATTTTTATTTGAGATCAACAAGATCGAGAGGATTTTCCATTAAACCCCTAGGAGATTGCAAGCTAGCCTGGCTTCTGGCTTGTAAGGGTTGGTTAGTCAGTTCTCTGTTTGTAGTCCTCTAGCAAGACACTGGTCTTCTCCCGGTTCAACGTCCGCCACCTTAACGATTGAGCTACTGAGCTGGATAACTAATGGAAATACATATGTTCCGAACTGCAATGGTCTCGTTTGCTTCGTAATAATGTGACCATTGAACATCCCCCTTCCACAAAGTATTATCATCCCCAACAAAATTGTATAAACTTATCTTTTCTCGTTCTTTACATCAAAGTTCTTACTTTAGAGTACAACAAAGATATCTCCCAAAGGTTTAAATGAAAGAGGAGAAAGAGAGTGAACCAGACAGACAATGGGAGATAATATTTTCTTAGGTAGGTCACACAAAGGCAATATAACACATAACACATACATAATATAAGTTGTGCATTATTATGATCTATATATTTATGTACATTCAGGACAGGACATAAATTTTACATAACCAAGAACAAAGTTAGCATATTGTAGTTCGACTAGTGCGCTAGACTAAATTTTTCAAAAATGCTATGTACTCGTAAGTATAAATTTGGTTTTTTTGATTTATTGTATCACAACTTTATTGGATAGCTCAGTATTGTGAAACTCAAAATCACATCATTTTCCCTTGGCCAATATCCTTCTCGTAATGCCGCCACTGGTAGCTATCCATACAAATAACATCTCATTTTACCTCAAGAGGTATGAGTAGATATCGGACATCCAAAAACGGAGCAGAGAATTTTCTAGAATTAAACCCAGTTCACCGTGCGTGCAACCCTAGTGCACCGTTCCACTCGATCAGGGTAACTACTACTGAGATGGGTATGAGAGTGGCTGTGCATCTGAATGGTTGCATACTAAAACCATCCAGAGACTACCATAAGCAACAAGCAACAAATATCACTATGCAATAAGCAACGTATATTATATCATAGGATCAGCATGACAGAACTCCAAATTCCATCATTTTCCAATATCCATATTCTTTCTTGTAATGCCCCCACTTATCGCTATCCATACAAATGGACAAATACAAATAATAATACCTAATATCGCCTTATTTATACTGCCCAATTATTCCAGTAGTAAGGCCAGGAAATATTATTATGTGGTAAAAATTACGAGCTGGGTTTCGAACACACGACCTCTGGAATCTCTGGATTCACAGAGTGCCGCCTTTACCACTGAGCTACCGGGACAAAAACCTCAACAGCAACAAAGTGCTGGGTTTTAGTTAGTTTTATACTAAACAGTATGTTTGTAGATCCTCTCTGTCTCATTCCAAGGGTACATAACCTCCCTATTTTAACAAAACCTCGTGTCTACAAAACCTGGAAAGCACAATAGTGTTCAATTCACCTGCGTTCCAATGTATAACTGCTATAACATAGCTTTCTATTAGATTCCACTCTGTTTCGTATTGTTGTTGCAAAGGAAATTAAAGCATGGAAAAGAAAATATGCTTGTTCTTTTCTTCCTTCTCTAGAAATGTGTTGCTCCTGCTTTCAATTTGCCCCCTCCCTAACTTCTCTTTCTATCTCACTCTGTCTTTTCTCCTCTCTCTCTCCTTCTCTTCTCTCTCCCTCTTTATATCTCTCTGCTCTCTTTCAATCCCCCCTAACTGTCTCTTTCTATCTCTCTCTCCGGTCTGTTTTCTCTCTCAATCCTTCTTTGTTTCCCTCCTCTCTCTCTTCCTCTCTCATCTTCCCTCTCTTCCTCCTTCCCTCTATTACTCCCCTGTCTCTCTCTTTCACCCTCTCTCTTTCTCTTCCTCACTCTCACTCCCTTATCTCTCTCTTTCTACTCTCTTTCAAAAAAGTCCATTTTTCTCATTTTTTTACGTTACCTCGAAGATCTGAGCTTTATATTTGCATAGTTATTAGAGTTATTGAGTCACATTAATTAGAACCAAAATAGAAAATAGGATTTCAACTAAAATAAGTTAGAGGGTCCTCAAGTCCGAATTTGAACCAATCACAGTTCAAAGAGGGTATGCTTATCTTTCTTGTAATCCTATTTTATAAGTATTGGCCTTAGCTTTTCTCAAACCACTAGTTGTATAATCGGTAGTTTTCTCAACACTATGATCTTGGTTTTTAAATCCTCACTGGCTTTTAGCAGTAGCTTCAATGTATCCCTCCATTGTTTTACTGTGGCAATATGTTTTCGATCCTCAAAATGTTATGCTTGGAAAAACAAAGTGAAATTGAATTTCTGCCAATCAAAAAAGAAGAAAAAAACGGCCCCCGCTGTCTTGGTGTACTTATGTAAATGTTCCTGGAAAGAAATCATCCGAATCCCATTTCCTCTACTGAGACCTCATTTGTTTTATTTTTACAATTTTTTCTTCCTCTCTAAATTTCTCTTTGGATTTCGGATGGATAGAGGCGATAGAGCAGATTGAAATCCAACTTATGAGCGATTCATCAGTTCGGATTCCTAAACTTGCATATTTTTTATCATTTATTTGAGAACTTCTTGCCCATCAGAGGGAAGGCATACTACGGGATGGGCAGGCTACAACACAGACCACAAAAAGTTATAAAAGTTATCATATTTGTGTTAATCACTTTCGTGATATCACAACTACTCAAACTCGCTTTTACTAAATCTACGCTGAAACCGGGACTTGAACCACCGACCTCCAGGTTACAAGTCCACCGCCTTATCGATCAAGCTACTGAGGTCGGAAACACAGACCACAAGCGTCTACAGTAGGATGAGTGTTTCACAGCCTTTTTTATTTCATGGCTACGACATAAAAAAGGCTGTGAAACACTCATCTTTAAAAAAATAAATAATAATAATGCATTTAATAATGAGATACAAGCAACTGCTGTGGTACTGGGTAATTAGTTTTACTATGGGTATTTTAATTTTTTTTTTTTTTTTTTTAAAGAAGAGTTTGACAGCAGTGTTTGACTAATCATCACAGTGTTTCCTATTAAAAGGTCTTTCTTTTTACCATTTCTTTTCTTAATCTCAGTTTCTACAACTTATTTGTAATCTTTGGGGATGTTAAAACTTTTGTATTTTTATTAATAAAATATGATGTAAGTATTTTTTAGATATACGTAAAGATATTTTGAATTCAATCCTTATTCTCATTTATTTTTTCTCCGACTTTTGTTGAAATAATACAATACTATAGGGAGTGAAATCAGTTTGAGAGTGGATTTCGTTTTTCTTTTTTTAAAGGGGGGGGGGGGGGGTTGACTTCATTATTGTGCAAGGACTCACTAACTCTTTGAATAAAAAGTACTCCTATTACGAGGAAGCAAAGCTAATTGACCTCTTGGGAAAACAAAACATCACTTCTCTTTCTTCTTTTTCTAAATCTCCTTTATTTTCCTGTAAGAATTTCCTGTTCAATTAAAAAACGCATTAGAAGACCGCAACCCCACAGGTGAAATGGGAGAGGTATTTTGTCTGCAGGCGAAGGGTTTGGAAAATAAAAATGTTATAACAAAATATGAATTCAATGACGGAAAATATAAGCTGCGATATTTCCATTGTTCAATTTTTTTTTTTTTTTTTTAATTCTATTACTTTGGCAAACTGTAGGTATGTACATTACCTATATATTTTTTAATATCGCGGCTTGTTCAACCGTAAAGTCATTATTATTATTATTGAATACTTGAATAGAAGGACAAATACAAACAAATAATGAAAACAAATAAATTAAAAAATGAATAATAATAAAAACAAAAAAGAAAAATTCATAAATACAACATATACAGATGTCCTAAATAAAAGACATCATTATTTCCCACAGTATTAACTATAGTTCAATTTTTTATATACTAATAACACTCTTTAGTGGAAGGTAACCACCAGGAGAGGTTAATGCTCAAAGGATTTTCTACCACCTAACCCTCAGAGTCTTATTTTTGTGTGGTCACGAAATAAAAAATAATGAGGAAAAATTCTATTAAGAGGACACAATATTTACAGTATAAAATTAAGAAAAAATAGATAAAATAGTATGAAAAATAAATAGATAAATAAAAAAGAAAATATTAGTCCAAGTAAGTCCTGTGTGATGACAAAGAGGCTAACTAATCGGACCATACAAAGCTCTAGATAAGTAAAATATCGAATATCCATCACCGCCCCGAATTATAAATAGGATTACAGATAAGTCAGCCTTTTTTTGTGGATATATATATAAATGTTAATCATGTTTTATTTAAAATGTACACATGAAATATTTTTTAAAGAAAAATAATGAAGCTCGCTTTGCAGACTTTTACTCTTGGGATATTTTTAAGTCAGCCTGTCTCTCAAGTCAGACTTTAGTACGCTGTGATTGGTTGAAACTCCAGCTTGAGGCTTATCTCTGTTGCAATAAAATTTATCCTTAAGTGATGTGGGAAAAAAACAACACCCTGCTACAGTAGTTTTCCTCATCAGCAACTTTACGAAAGCTGTTGGACACGTCCCGCTTTTTCCAACACCCTGTGCTGAGATTTACGTGAGTAATTGCATGCGATAAGTATTATGAAATGGAGACACATTTCATACGGAGATTTATTAGCAACTTTGTTCAGATATCAGGAACACGCTATAAATCACGTAGGTATATAATTATACCTACTATAACAGTTTGTTAAGTACGTATATAGGTACATATTGCAATATTTTCAGGGCTGTTTTAACAAAGAATATCCGGACTGTTCTAACGCTGCAATCCAGCCAAAAAGTTAAGTGTAAAGTCACTGTAGCTGAAATAGCAGTACAAGTTTGTGTTTCTACAAAGCAGTAGAAAATTTGTCCAACCGAAAAAGTTTAGTCCATAAGAGAGCATGTTCCCACACATATATTATATACCCTTTATTTTCCCGTCACAGTTTTCACATACTTTGGTAGCTAGTCTATTTTTTGTGCTTTTTACGTACCTACTTTCAGGATTTCTAATCGAGAAAACCTATGCATCAAATGCTGTTATAGTGAAAATGGTCAATAGCGGCCTTTGTAAAGGCGCAAAAAATAAAGTTTGAGATCCTGAAATCACGTAAAAAGCACATAGAAATGGACTAGCTGCCAAATGTTGTGCAAGTGGCAGAGACATCTTGACGAAGCATGTCGACGAGAAAAAAAAGGGGGTGTTATAATCAAGTATTACCACTTGGAGGGTGACAACTTAGCCCTGAGAGTTCTGACTTTTCCCGGATATTGTGACTTTCCCCGGATATTGTGACTTTCCCGCCAATAGGGGTCCAAATTTCCGTCTTGAATAACCTGAGATGTTAAACAGACAAAATGTTATGACCTAAGTGCATAGCCGCTAATGAATGAAATAAATCAATAAACTGTATACACAATCAAATGGCTAATGGCCGCACTTAATCAGGGTGTTAGTGACTATGCACTCCATCGTATGAGTTATAAAAAAAAGTCTAAAAATAGATTCAATAAATTATTGAAATGTGTGGGGTGGTGTATTTGGTGTGTTCTGCTTTCGTAAAAGTGTGGCATTTTTCATGCTCTGATCGTGACTAAAACAATAATAATAATAATTGATCGACTGAAACACACGGCATTAGGTTCCCTCATTGAACCCCTCCTAACTGCCTCTATCAAGTTATGTATACAACGTTATGCCCTTGAAAAGTCGTACAGGATAATTTTAGAACAAAGCCACTTTAGTCTAAAATTGAGTTTGTAAGGGTACTTAGCAAAGTAATGAGGGTGTAGGTGTTTCACAGCTTTGTTCCGCAGTCATGAAACAACAGGTATCTAATTTTAGTTCAGACACCTTATCTACAATTAAAATAATAATTTTGAATGCAGAGTCACAGGCAATAAACCCGACCTTATTGTTATTTTCTATTACCTATCTTTCTTCTTTCTTTTACTCTGTCTTATCCCGCTCAAGCTGGGTCGACGTTGTTCAACCTCATGGTTGAGGTTAGTTGGTATTGGCAAATTTACGGTTGGATTCCCTTTCTTACGTCAACGATTTTATTTGATTTAACGTCCTGGATTAGGACTAGGATTTTACCCTCCATTCGATGGGAATTGTATCAGCTACCTCACCTCACCCAGCCTGGGTAGGGCCGAAAATGCCAGCCTCACATGTGCGGAGGGAACAGAATTTTCTGTGTGAAAAGTTTGTTCCGACCTTGGATCGAACTCAGGATCTTAACCATGCTTTATGCACAGCTTACTTAAATAAAATAAATATTGCACCCAGCCCCCTGTGCGATGAGTGCAGTGAACGTGAGGACTGGGAGCACATTATTATGTGCTGCCCAAAGTATAAAATCGCCAGGAAAAAACTTTTCCAAAAAATTAGTAGTCTGTTGGAGTTGCCCTTCAACTATTCTTTGATCCTGCAGAACACTTCATGCTATCCGCATGTTTTCGGCTTTATTAGGGTCAGCAATCTATGTTGTTGACTCCCTGGTTAATAAAAAAAAAAAAAAAATCAAACAAACGGGTTCAAACCCCGTTTTTTATATCTTTTTGTTACTCCATGAAAATGAAAACACTTTGAACTTTTACCTTTCTTTAGATGCCTATTGTTACTCTAATACCCAATTTTGTAGAACTTTGAGTGTATTATGTAATATGTATTTATGTATGTAATCTTTACTAAAAATAAAGTGGCTGTATGGGCTTATTTTTGGCCCACTGCCAATCTTCTAAAAAAAAAAAAAAAAAAAAAAAACTCAGGATCTCTGGACTACGGGCAGTAGTCATAACCGTTATGCCACGGAGGCTGGATTTTCTATTACCTATAAGGTATAGAAAGTATTGTTTTCGGTCGTTTTTTTTTATCCTAATTTGGTTTTTTTATTATATCATGGCAATCTTGAAAAACTATAGGATACAATCAAAATCAACCGAAAGAAAGAGAGAGAGAAATATTCGAAATTCAGGATGAAGAAGAAGGTAATACAGGTCAAAAAGACAGGAGATATACAAACATTAGAAGTATAGGAAAAGAATAGATTGAAAAGTTAGGTAGGTATAAAAGAAAAGGCTGAGGGTGTAGAAGAGGGGGGGACGAGAAGGATACAATATTTATATTTCTTTATTTTTTATAGTATAGAGAGAGAAAAAACTATGAGAAAAAGCTTTGAAAATAACTAACAGTTAAAGAGATGAAGGGACAGAGAATGGAGGGATACATAGAGAAGAGAGAGAATGGAGAAGAAAATGAGAAGAGAGGTAGAGAAAGAAAATAATACAAAGAAGAAAGAAAAGTGCACGTTGAATAAAGAAAAAAACATGAAAAAGAAAAGGATTAGAGGATGAAAGGGGGATTAAGAAAAAGAGAAAGACACGGAAGGGGAGGAGGAGGAGGAAGAGAATGAGGAGGAGAGGGAGGAAAGGAGAGGAAGGAGAAGAGGGGGAGGAGGAGAGTTTTATTATCCGAGACTGGAGTGGATAATTTTGTTGGAAAATGTTATGGGCGAGCTTTTGTTTTAAGGTAAATAAGAAACAACAGGTACAGAGACCAGTGGCGACGCTTCGTCCAACTTTTGGGCAGAGTAAGGTTACAATTCAACTCTGGAATTTTTTCTATGACTATGCTATGAGGTACAACATAATAATAGATATATGTGATATTCTCCGTCAAGTGTCATCAAGCATTCATGGCTCAATGGTAAACATGTGGTACCATTGATCCATGGGTCTCAGATTCGGCAAGAAATTAATAATCAGCTATGCGTAACTGATGAGTTCAAATAAGAACGAAACGATCGTCATAGACTGCTTTGGGGTTGAATATCACATATATAAATTTGTAGTGATGAAAATTGAGCTAAATGTACAAAATATATAGATGTGATTAGAGTAAGGTTGTGAAAATGATGGCAAATTATGCTAAAACAAATAATTTAGACGTAGTGAGGCTCAATACAAATTAAAAGAGAAGGGAGAAGTTAAGTTATCATATTTATGTTAATCACTTTCGTGATGTCACTAAATCCAGGCTGAAACCAGTACTTGCATGAACCACCGACATCCAGGTTTCAAGTCCGCCGCCTATCGATCAAGCTACTGAGGTAGGTTATGAAAAGGAAGAAAAAGGAATAGTACTGGAAAACGACATTTTCGTGTAAGACCAACTATAAAATAATACAAAAGAGGAATATTTTGCAACGTCAATTTTTCTATTTGAGGGAAACTGGCAAGAAATGAACTCCTCAGTTGAACAGGGAGAAGCAAAAAGGAATAAATAAATGATTATACGTTGATCCTGACACAACGAACTGAGCTTCACCAAGATAATTATTAACATCCATCCCTTTCAATCTTCTTCTTTCGCTTAGACTTTTCCCAAAACTACTTGGGGTCGGTATTGTTCAACCTCATGGTTGAGGTTGGTTGGTTGTGGCACATATGTTTTTTTTTTTTTTTTTTTTTTTTTGAGAAATTCCCTTTAATACTATCCAGAAATCTTCTCATGTGTTAATAATAATAATAATCCCGTGTGAGAGTTCTGGTTAAATACCCATGTCACGGTGGTCAAAGATACGCCGATTTCTTGGACTTCCGAATTCAAGCCGCCACTGACAGCGATTGAGCAAAGTAAGAAGTTTACCTCGCTACTACGTAGCTAGTTTTATTCTCCTCTGGGTGATTGGGTTTAATTTTGAGGGAAATAACGGTCACGTATTCCGGTTACTGGGGCTGTGAAGGAGGGGATGGGAGGGGAGAGAGGGAGGGAGAAGACAGTTGTAGGACATGGAGGTAGGGAGAAGAGGAAGGAGGAGGGATGGAAAGAAAATTCGAAGGAGAGAGATTCAAAGAAAAACAAGATTGAGAAAAGAGAGATAGAGAGAAAGAGAGAGAGAGAGAGATAGAGAGTGAGCAGTGAGGTAAAAGAAAGAAAAAAATTAGTGTAAAGAGAGGAAAGAAAACTAAATACAAAATAATATAGAGTGTGGAGAAGAAAATAATGCTAGGAAAAGGTACAATAATAATAATAATAGATACTACATAATTTAAATTACAACAGACAAACTAGGAAAAGGTACAAAAATAATAATAATAGATACTACATAATTTAATTTACAACAGACAAACTGTTATTCAAAATTATAACCTAGCAGGAGGACTTCATTTAATATTCCCTTTTATCCAGCAGTACAGGGACTTCAAACATTGGTAATAGAGATAAGTTTATGAAATACGGGCACTATTGTGAATCCGCTGAATTTTCCAAGTTACTTACCTTCTCAGTCATCCACTGGAGACACCAGGATAAGTCGCTTCACCCTGGTGGACATCGAGAACTTGCGACTGAGGTCTACAGTCCACAGCACTACTGATATCAAGTCACTTACCGACAAAGTCATCCACTGGAGACACCAGACTATGTCGCTTCACATTGGTAGAAACTAAGACACTGGCAAGTGAGGTCTACAGTACACAGCACTACTAATCTCAAGTGTCGCTCCTCACTGCTAGACACTAAGACACTGGCAAGTGAGGTCTACAGTGCACAGCACTACCGATCTTAAGTCACTTACCCACTGAGTCATCCACTGGAGACACCAGGCTATGTCGCTTCACATTGGTGGGCACCCAGAACTTGTGATTGAGGTCTACAGTGCACAGCACTACTGATCTTAAGTCACTTACCGTCATCCACTGGAGACACCAGGCTATGTCGCTTCACATTGGTAGACACTTGAACACTGGCAAGTGAGGTCTACAGTCCACAGCACTACTGAATCTTAAGTCACTTACCGTCATCCACTGGAGACACCAGACTAGATCGCTTCACACTGCTAGACACTAACACCCGTATTTATGAACAGCGAATTTTGTCTGAGCACTGTCTCAAGCAAGGTATTGGCCAATAATATTAAAGGAAATCATGCTCCAGACCATGCTCAAACGGCGTTTTGTGTTCTTAAATACGGTTGTAAGACACTGGCAAATGAGGTCTACAGTCCACAGCACTACTGAATTAGAATTTAGAATTTATGTATATTTGTATTAAATTTTTAGAAAATTTGTTACAATGCACAGCACTACTGAATCTTAAGTCACTTACCGTCATCGACCGGAGACACCAGGCTATGTCGCTTCACATTGGTGGGCACCCAGAACTTGTCACTGGTGAGTGAGGTCTACAGTGCACAGCACTACTGATCTTAAGTCACTTACCGTCATCCACTGGAGACACCAGGCTATGTCACTTCACACTGCTAGACACTAAGACACTGGCAAGTGAGGTCTACAGTCCACAGCACTACTAATCTTAAGTCACTTACCGTCATCCACTGGAGACACCAGGCTATGTCGCTTCACATTGGTGGGCACCCAGAACTTGTCACTGGTGAGGGAGGGAGACTTGTTGAGAGAGCGGGAGCTGCCGGCTTCGGAGATAACTCGGACCAGAGCCTCCTCACTGGACAGAGGAAAATAAACCAATCAGCTGGGGCTTAAGACTACCAAAGTCCCATTATTACAGCGGTAAACCCAAGATATATTATTATGTGGTAAAAATCCCAAATAGGAGGATAACCTGTCATGTCCCGGCTGGGTTTTGAACCCACGACCTCTGGTATCTCTGGATTTAACAAAAAGTTGTGGATTGATGAAATATAATTTGTCTTCAGTTGACTTGATTTTTATAAATGAAAAATAACAAGTTCTTTTCCATTTATTTCCATTTAGGTAGTCTGTCCCGGTAGCTCAGTGGTAAAGTCGGCGCTCTGTGAATCCAGAGCTACCAGAGGTCGTGGGTTCAAAACCCAGCCGGGACATGACAGGTTATCCTCCTATTTGGGATCTTTACCACATAATAATATGTCTTGGGTTTACTGCTGGAATAATGGGACTTTGGTAGTCTTAATCGGGCAGTATAAATAAGGAAGGCGTTATTATTATTATTATTAATTATGAATCTACTCGACAAAGTATCCCTGTTAAAGAAGTAAAGTAAGTAGTTGTTGTAGCTAGCTTGGCTACAGCTTGAGGGGGCGAATGATGGTCTCCAGACAACTATATTTCAAATTTGGCTCGTCCTGAACCACATATTTTTATGTGTGATCAACCATCGTGATTGGACTTTTTCTTTATGAGCCATTAAACCTTTGGGAAACTGCAAGGAAGGCTGCCTTGCAAGGGTTGGCTAGTCAGTTCTCTGTTTATAGTTCTCTAGCGAGACACTGGTCTTCTCCCTGTTTAACGTCCCCAGCCAGACACTGTTAAGTAGTGTTTGTAACTAGTACTTGTTTCTGTAAGAGAATGTCTATCCCTCTAGTTATTATTTCTGCCTTATTTTGCGCAATTATGGCCATCACCAGTTGGACTGTACAATCCCTAGGTAACCGAGGTGCTGCGTTTCTGCACTGTCTTTGGAAGAAATCGAATACACTATTGACGTGCACAGGTAGTCAAGTGGTTAACGCGCTAGTCTGGTAATCCAGGTAGCGTAGGGAGCCGTTGGTTCGAATCCCACCCAGTGCACGAATTTTTCCTCATTAATTTGAGTTTGTGACCACATAATAGTAAGACTCTGAGAGTTAGGTGGTAGAAAATGCTTTGAGCATTAACCTCGCCTGGTGGTTACTTTCCACTAAAGAGTATTATTACTGACAAGACCTTGCAACGCTTAGCAACACTTCCGATTAAAAATTCAAGACAAAATGTTGTGTTCCAAATGTTGCACTCAGTGGAATTGAATAAACACAAATTTCACGAAACACCCGGAAACAATTCAAACCACTTGAAAAGCCAGACCCGTGGATGTTTAAGTTTAAGGACGCACATTTTTTAATTAAAACTGAAGCTCACGTACCTACCACTTGGAGTTAGTACGTGCGAAACGGTTGAAATGCGTCCTTCATAATAGTCCTTGATATCCTCATCATCATCAGGTATTAAACTTCCAACACAAGAACTTTTATTTTTATTTTTTATGGCTGGTGTCCGATTGTGTCTATTTGTTTCTTGTGCATGTCAGTTTGTGCGACTGTTTGATTGATTGGTTGTTTGATTGTAAAATTGGTTAGAATAAGTTGGTTGTTGTTATTCTGGATTTTGACTTTTAGGTTAGCGGTCTATATGGCTCTTTCTTTAAAGATGAGTGTTTCACAGCCTTTTTCATTTCGTAGCCATAAAACAGGAGCTACCTTAGACGCTTGTGGTCTGTGTTGTAGCCTGCCCATCACATAGTATACCTCCCCTCTGATGGGCGATAAGTGACACAATACTTCCCATTTAGGTGCTGGGTCAACACGAGTGCACCGGAAGGTATCCCTTACAAACAAATGTAACCAAATTTTAAATACAAATAAGGAGCAAGGACTCTGATTGTTAAGTCTCCTCTGTAAATAAATATCATTAAAAAAAAAAAAAATATATACAAATATTTGTCATCGCAGGGGTTCGAACCCTGGACCTTCCGTATGGCAAGCGTGTGATTAACCACTGAGCTAATTGTGCACTCATTAGGATTAGGACAGTATACAAAATACTAGGAATATTGTTTAGGGAAAATCTACAATGATAAAAAACACTTTTATAAATGTTTATACAATGTACATACAAAAATTTCTCAATTTCTAATCATAAAAAATGACCCATTCCAATACTTTAAACAAACTCGTAAATTTACCAGTACCTTTTAGTAATGAATAGGAAAAGGTCCAAAATTGGGCTCAAGACCTCAAAGGTCGGAGAATCTTACCTTTGCATGGACTCCTCGGCAGATTCCAGCAGATTCTTCTCGAACCAGTTGAGTCGGTAGCGGCGGGAGCAGGCCACATAGAAGAGGAGACAGGCCAGGGTGACGAATAGGAAGGAGAAGGTGGCGTACAGACCCAGGTACATCAGCTTGTAGTTACTCGGGTTCCTGAAGATAGCAATATTACATAGGTACAACATTAAAAATAAAAGCACAAACAAACCCACTCCATTCCTAGTTTTTTAAACTCAAATTTCGTGTTCTTTTTTAATCCCTTAAGTTGTTTTGGTCATCTAGTAGACTTTCAAACACTTTAAATGCTGTAAACTCGCAGATACCATGCAATTAACATAAGTGTAGAATTGATAAACGACCCAAAACTTTAGAGCTGATTTACTCAAAATTGGGTTTGCAGGAGTTGGTCGCCTTTAGCTCTGAGCCATCCAATTATTAGTATCACCGAAATTATTGGTACTCCTCAAAAATTCACTCAAAATTATTGGTAATGTAAATGTAATGTAAATAGTCTTTTTTTTGTACAATTAAATTTACACTATTTAACATAAATACATAAAACACAATAAAGTTGTACAAAATCAGATTGGTATCAGATAAATTTTATTGATACCACTCGAAAATTTCAGTATGACTTAAAATTATGTGTCTCACTTGAAATTCTCAACACATTATCAGTAACTTTCACTCAAAATTATCACTATTTATTAGTAAAAATTATCGGTATCACTCGACATTATCAATAATTACAACTCAAAATTATTGGTATCACTCAAAATTATCACTAATTTTTTTCAGTATAGCTCTAAACAGTCTAAACTATTGGTTTAACTCAAAATTATTGGTATGACTCGAAATTAATGTTATCACTCAAAATTATCAGTAGGTATCTCCAGGTGAATAATATCAAAGCTTGTCAATCAAGGAACTTGGTTTGATGATAATAATAAATAAAAAAATCCGCTCATCTCTTTTGAATATCAGCTGTTCTCTTTTGAATATTAGTAGGCTCATCCATCCTAATTTAAAATTAAACTCACCCAGCTTGAGTGGGGCCGGGAATATCCAGTATCACGAGGATTCGCATTTGAATGGTCACCCATCCAAGTCTTAACCTCGCTGCACTTTGCTTAACTTCAGTAACAGAAAGAGAACTGCTGTAGGGATGTTCTGCAATATATCAGGACATCTCTACTTCCTAGGTTAAACCAATCACACTCATAAATTAAGCTCTATCTCACACACATTTATTTCTATTTGACAAATCTAAACTTTGCATTTTCGCTTCTTTTTTTTGTCAAGGTCTAATATCTCAATCTTATCTCATTCCTCTCTCTTAATCTCCTCCCTCTTCCTTCTTCTAATCTTTTGTCTCTCTCTCCCCTAATCTCTTGTCTCCTCCTCTCCCCTAAACTTTTCTCTCCTTACTTTCTTATTCAAATTGGAGCAGAACTGTGGCGCCCAAGAATCACTTTTTCTTCTACTTGTTGTCCTCAAAATTTCAATCAAAGTGAAGAAAACAATAGAAGTTTTACCCCCCTTTTCTCCCTCTCTCTTTCTCTATCACTCTCTCACTCTCTCTCTCACCCCATCTCCCACTCATGTTTTCTTTGTCTTTCATTCTCATTTTTCACTCTCGCCCCTAACTCTCTCCCCATATGCCCTCTTTCACTCTCTTTCTTTCTATCTCGCTCTGTCTCTCTCTCTCTCTCTCTCTCTCTCTCACACACACACACACACACACACACACACTTTTCTTCTCTCTTTCTTTTTCTCTCTCCCCAAATCTGCCCTTTTTTCATTTCTTTCTCTCTCTCTCCTTTCTTTCTCTCCCTCATTATCCCCATCCGCCCTCTCTCTTTTCCTCTCTTTCATTCTCTCTCTCTCTACCTTAATCACTCTTAATTTCTCTTTTCTTTCTCAATTTTACTTTCCTTATTTTAAAGAAAAGAAAGTAATGGAATCACCAATGTAATTTTCTTCCATTCTTGCTGCATCAATCTCTCCTACTTCTTTTCTCTTAACTAAACTTAATTTATCCCTTCCTGATCTCCGTTATCAGATCTGGTCCTCATCCTCTTTTTCTCTATCTCTTTCTCTCTCTATCTATCTATCTATCTCTCTCTTTCTCTCTCTCTCTCTCTCTCTCTCTCTTTCTCTCTCTCTTTCTCTCTCTCTCTCCCTTTCTCTTTCTCTCCTTCCACAATAAAATTGACCTCGTTTCTGTCCTCTTCTTCCTGCTCCTAAATTGTCTCCTGCATGCTCTTCAAGCTCCTCTAAATGTCTTAAGGCGTACGGCACGCGGCATGTCTTAATAATTAATAAAGTTTTTTTTTCATTTATGTCAAGACCGTGGAAGTCAGAAAAGTAGAAATATGTACTTCCGATTTCTAATATTAGAAACTTCTCGGCAGTAATAAGTATCATGTATGGAGTAGAAAGATTGTATGCATATCGAGAACAAGAACGTCTTGTCCAATGATTCAGTAGTAACCTCGCCTAGTGGTTACCTTCCACTAAAGGGAGTATTATTATTTCTAAAGGTTTTTCTCGAGGGTGTGTGAAGCACCCTGAAAGGGTTTTTCCACCAGGAGCGCATCTAGGAAGAGAATGCCGTTGGCATTAGCACCGCCCTTGATCAAGTTTTGTTATATTAATCTCAAAATCTATGTATGTATATATTCTATGTAAATCAAACTTGATCCAATATGTTTTTAATAATATTATGTTCAAGTCTTGTGTTGCTCGTTCACAATGTGGGGAGGATTTTAGTCGTTGGACTTCAATGTCGACCGTATTCTCTCCCGAGGCCATCCCCTTAGGTGGTCTCGTCATTATTCTGATGGGAAAACACTTTTGGGAACTTGGAAGAGTTCCGAGCGGCCCTTTTGCACATTGTGAACTGTGCTCACAGGAATCTTCTGCATAAGAGTTTGTGAGGGCTTATTGCAGAAGTGAAGGTATTTGCATCTGGGCGATGGATTGTTATTATTAAAAACCCATTGTTATTATTAAAAAATCGAAAAAGTATTCAATTCCCTTTTTACGCTTCCAGGTTGCGATGGAAATGTCAAAAGTAATAAATTGTGAAAAAGGCGTGATTATTGCCTATGGCAATCGCTTTCATTCAACCCTTACAAAATCGTCTTCGCCATTTATATCCGTGAAGGCGCATTAAGTTCAAAGCTTTTTGAACTGGTCCAGTGAGGTCAAGACTTGGTGGGTGGTGCTGGTTATGTCCAACCCAGGCTTGGTGAGGTTAACTGGGTAGCTGGTTTTTGAATTTTCTTTGAATGAAGGGAAGCCCCCGTCTTGAATTATTGAATGTTGAATATTGAATAATGATGTTTTTTAACATCTTAATAATTGAAGGACTCGCTCAAGAAACGAGCTATTACATTTTCAAATTGTAGGGTAAACGCTGTCACATTGTCAAGCTATCTGTCATATGGTCCATTTTTTTTACACTTATAGCTATCGGAGAGCCGCACGGCTCTTCACCAACGAAGCAGCTTATTTTTTGTGACCCCGAAATCGTCGAAAACGCGATTTCAAAAAAATTGCAGATAGCTCGTTTTTTGAGCGAGGCCTTCAATTCAAGACTACGCAACAACAACACAAAAACAAAAATCGTGATTTTTCTGATCTACATGATTGTTTTAGTAATTCTAGTGTATCTAACTATGTATGTATACTCCTAAGAATAATGTGTTCCGTATTTATAGACCGGACTCAACCTACTCCTAGCTGCTATCACTTGTTTGATTAATTTTAAATGAGCCGTGCCTAGCAACTAATGAGGAACTACTGTACAAAGGCTACACAATACTAGGTATAGGGTATAGTACACGTTAGGTATATCCCGTATATCTTACTTATATCTACAGAGGGATAAAAGTTTTACCATTCCCAAAACTTACAAAAACTTTTCGAGTGTTCTAGATTGTTCATCTCCACATTTATGATTTATCCTTTATAAACTGTTGACATAATGGGACTAATCTTTCTCTTTCCGAGAGTCTTTATTAAATTGAGCACCAAAAACTACAACTTCTGTAATACTGTGGTGATGTTCATTATCAAAAGTAATGATTGAATAACTTTACACCAAACTGAACTTCTGCGGAGTAAAAGAATACTTTTGATCTATTTCTAATATTTTCACCTTGAGCAATTCAACTGAACAATCTCAACAAGTCTTGTTGAATTTATTGCTATTCGCTTTTATATTTTACTAGCCGTTTGCCCGTACTCGCAACGGGACTAAAATTCAAATTAACTAAGGCATGGTCATACTGCTGGATAGCCATGCCTTTTTGAACTTATTATAATTTTTCCTGGGCAAAGCGATAATGGTAATATTATTATAATTAATAATATTACCATTACGGTAGTACAGTAGAATATCGCTAACTCTAAATCCCGATAGGTCGAAAATCCTGTTAACTCGAAAGAATTCTTCGAGCTCTGTCGAACTTCGCTCCTAATTCAAATCCCAATAACTCGAAATGCGCTTCCGTCCCTTGAATTTTGAGTTCGCGGGATCAAGCGAAACGGTCGTTTTGCGGGAGAACGCCTTCCCAGAAACTACAGTGCTTATGTAACAATACGGTAAATATAGTTTGTTTCTACTGAACTTCAAAGAAGAGGATATGAAGCAAGTATTACCAGAGATAACAACATTTTTATTGCCACTTCAGTCGTATCATACAAATTCCTTCTCATTGTGTACGTATGTTATACACGACAAGGTTTATACTTTGCATAGTTTTGTATGTAAATAGTATAGTATGTTTGTGTAGATAAAGTATAACTTGTAGATTGTGTGTCATGCCTTTGAAATCCCTTATATCGTTGAGACTATGTACGTAATTATATGCACCATACCACATTTTTATACCAGGTGTCCAATTTTTTTTTTTTTTTTTTTTTTTTGTATAGAAATTTCAGAATCAACACAGGTAATTTTTTGATAAATTAAAAAAATCACTTGAAAAAAAGATTTCATCTGAAAAATAAAGTTGAACTTTTTGAAAAGTAGTGAAATTCTTTTATTTTACCTAGGTACAAATATTTACTATCATTATCTTTATTTTACCCAGTAATTACTCATAATTTATTCCTAGGTAAAATTTACATAATAGTTCATCATATATAATCAGTACGACAGGGACACAAAGTCAATCGGTTTCATGGGCTAGTAGAAACTAGAAAAGTGTCCTTATCAGAACTTATAAGTTGCGGGTTCGATATCTACGCGAGGCTACTATTTCTGTAATAGTAAATCTCTCGTTTTTTTATACAAATACTTCTATATCTTTATTTTTTCTCATTTTGTAATTATTATTAATATTTATAAAACGTCAGCAGAGAAAATTGAAATAGGTAGTAAAATCTAATAAAAGAAGTTCTTTGTCTTAAGAACATTGTTATTTCTTACAAAATAATTACGTACATGTAAAATTTATAATAATAAAATTAACATATTTCAATTGATATTCCAATCCCTGATCCAAAAATCTTTGGTGCCATAAATATTGAGAAAATTGCTTTCAAACACGGAGAGAACGATAGAACGGAACACACAATTTGCTAACATATGGCAAAACTTGTTGATTTCACAGCAACAATGGGAGGAAAATTCTTCTGGCACATTATTCACATGACAAAAATTCTTCGTAACATATCCAACAGCAAAATATTCTTTCGTATTTTCAGCTGTGGTGGATTAATATTGTTTATAATAATAAATGAAATACTACTTACATATTTAGGTTATCCAGAAAACGTTGTTTTTTGGGTCCAATTTTTTTATTTTTATTTTTAAACACAAATCATGAGATCGAGAAAAAATTCACTGTTTTTTATCACTTTGTATCGCGGCCTTTGCGAGAAAGTTTACTTCAATATGGCTCGAGCAGTGCAAGACGAAGTGCCATTCTGTCGACCGAGTATGCCCGAAGTTGAAATCGGGCAATGAGGAAAATGCGGGGGGAAAGTGGATAAGAAAAACTTGTGGGTGTCATATGAAAAATGGTTACCATGGCGACCAAAGACCTATTCTTTTGTGTACTTCTCTTATCTGCGGCTGAGATTAGGTATCTCGCAGGAAGCTCTACTGATACGTAAAAATTACGGACAATATGGTGGTTAATATGTCTACTAGTTCGTATCTATGTATGCGTCGCATACATAGATACGTGGTATACATACGGAAGAAGCATGTGACTGTTCACAACTGTATAGTTTACAGACCAGATGGCACTAGACGTTGTCCAGCCGAAGTACCTGGACCTATCAGCGCTTGTGTTTTTATTGCAAACGAAGAGTAAAGAAGTAAAAACGTGATCCCACTGATTGCAACATTCTGTTTCGAAACGTTTCGCAGCATTTGTGTCGAATTTTAATTTTAACACATTCCGTGCCGTGTCTCTCATAATATGTGAGAGACGGCAACTTTCACTTTTGGTTGCTGTCTCTCATATGTGAGAGACAGGTCTCCTCATGTTTCAATCGATGTCTCTTTTATATGCTCCCAGTTAGTGTATTTTGGAGAGATGAATAAAAAGCGTAGCTTCTGAGCTTCAAAATGGTATCTGTAGCCATCTCAAATTATTTATAGAAAAAAAGTTATGGCAAAAATAAGAAATTAGCTTTTTGGAGCGTGGCCTGGGGGGAAACTGACACAAAATATAAGTGGCACGCAATGTGTTAAGTGGTTCAAAGCGTTGGGAAGTAATGTTTCAGTCAGCGGAGTTCGATCTCATTTGATGCTGCAGGAAGAGCGGAGCATAAAATGTTGCGAAATGCTTCGCAACATTGCGAGACAAAATGTTGCAGAGGGAAATGGTATCCCGGCCTAATAAAGTAGTTCTGCTTCAACTCGATCCATATTCGTCCCCATCTATGTATTGGGCGTTTTCCACACCTCGGCCAAGGTTTTTGATATGTAAGGCGATAAAAGTTGTAATTTTGATGCAATCAGGCTGATATTTTCAGAATATTTATCATGTTAAGCAAGAGAGAGAGAAAACACTTTCCACTGCTGGAGTCATCAACCTCATCAGTAGCTTGATCAATAAGTTGGTGGACTTATAACCTGGAGGTTGGTGGTTTGAGTCACAAGTTCGATAAAAATTTGGTAGTGTGAGTGGCTAGTTGTGACATCACCAAAGTGATTAACACAAATATGAAAAATTGAAGAAGATAAAAACTGCCAAAATCAGGCCCTCTTAATAAATATAAAAGATAGACCATAAATAGGTTACATCGTATGCAAGCCATATTTATGTTGAAGATATATTTTTGCGTCCATTGAGAAGTGATCACATGAACTAAAGATTGTCCCTGCGAATGGAGGGTGACACCCCCGTCGTGATATAATCATGCAGTTGAAAGCGACGTTAATCCTAAAAAAAAAAACTAAACCCATCTCGCCAATAAGCTGACACATAATACAACACATTCTTTACTGATACATTCTTTGCTCAGAGCCCAAAAGTAATCTGTTGCTCTTATGAAGTTCGAGTATATCCTGAGTTATTCTTTGAGTCATAGTCCTACCGTCATGGGTCATCACATTTCCACTGAAAACGTCAATGAAAACTTTAAAATCCACAAGATTCTACTATTGCCAAAAATGTTGGAATAATGGGACTACCTGTCTTGCGCTGACAGTCTAAGTAATTATACTTACGAGTATACTAGACACAAATCTTCTTAATTAATGTACGATGAAAATTCTGATGTATCGAGCCGCCATCTTCTTTAAATTATAAGGAATAGTTGAAACTTTGTATGTAATTCTATGTAATATTATATGGCTTTGTATGTTTCTATGTAATATTATATGAGGAACCTTCTGGGAATGAAATCAACACCTTACCTTAACCGTACCTACATATTATTTTCTATGTTTATAACACATGTGTTACATATTACCATTTAGATAAATAATGTATGTTTGTTGTGTCAGGTGTGATGGAAAGTAACATTTTTATATAATATACTAGATGTTACGAAGATTATTGTGTAATGTAAAAGTTATCCTTCAATCTCATGTTACATGTTTCTACTGTTTATCAAATCTATTTTATGTTATTTTGTGATGAGATGAGGTAGTACGCATTAGGTGCATAATAAACAAGTCGACGTATCGGTTAGATGAGCATTCATCATAGGGTGGCGTCATTGTGTAACGATGGTAGCGAGACAGTGGAGGAATGACTCAGCACTTCTACCACTGTCTTTTCAAGGAGGCTAATAATTGACTAGGGCCCCAGAACCAAGCCAATACTGGTCTACTCCCTGTTTATAGTCCCCAAGCCAGACTAATGAGCAATTCTAAAATGACTATTTTTTATCTAATATAATTACAAAATACCGGACTATGTTTTACCAACTAATCTTAATGATTCTTCTATATCCATTCAAAAACAAAGGAATTTTCGTTAACATTCAAACAAAGAATCGAATGTGGTATGCAAAATATTTCAATGTTTAATAAATTTTAATTTCTCGATATCGGAATTTTCTCTTTTTTTCATGCCACATTCCAGATCCCTTTCTTTCTAAACTTTTCTTGGGATGAGTGTAAAATTTGCGGGCAGACGTTTCCCGTTGTATAAATTCTGTTGTGTTTCTTGACATTGCGTATTGTATCATAATACTTGAGAAGTTTTGTACTGAAGCATTGGACTTTGGTAAGAAATTCTGCACTATAATTACTTACACTTTGGTGTACTTAAATACTTAAATCTTTAGAGTTTAAATGGGCAGACGGATATAAGAAAAACCATTAATATACGGCCTCAAAAATATCATCTATCTATATTTTTTTTTATTCTTTTAAGTTGTCATATTTGTGTTAATCACTTTCATGATGTCACAACTACCTACTCAATTTCTGACTAAATCTTCTCGCTTGACTAAATCTTCGCTGAACCCGGGACTTGAACCACCTACTTCAGGTTACAAGTCCGCCGCCTTATTGATCAAGCTACTGAGGTTGGTATCTATTATATACATTACAATAACCTAATAAAATTATATTTTTTAAATTTCATAATCATAATAAACGAAGCCACAATACTATGGTTGAAACAAGATAGTTATAAAAAAATAAAAAAAAAATCCCGCAAAATGTACTTAATTGTACGAATGTACGATAAGAAGGGAAGTTTTTCCAAATTAATTAACTTGTTGCAATCGAGAGAGAAGATAATTATGTACAATACTGTACATTGTGTTCTATACATAGCACATTGCATATTTATAAGAGACTAGCGGGTTAAACTCGCCGCTTCGCCAGCCCATCAAACACACACAACGCACACACATCACACTATACACACACACACCCCCACCCACCCACCACACACACCACACACTCACACTCACCCACACCACCACACACACACACCCACACTAACACACACGCATACATACATCTTTCTTTAATTCTTTTATAGATATAGATTATGATGGAGGACTTAATTACATTCAACGTAGCTCTACGATGACTAACTAAACCTTGTGTGTTACTAGAATATTTTTCGGTGAACACTGAAACTGAATAGTTATAGGATTTATATTAGCGACTGATTAATTAATTATGCAATGTACAACAAGCCAGCGTCTATGGCACGTTGAATACACCAGTTCTCATTATTTTTTTCTTTCTCTCTCTTGAAGCACTTTAACTAGGCTTTAAACCTGTCGTTCGGCTTTTCAGTTCTCATTTAGTCACTAAAGTTAAGCAACGTCCAGCGAGACTAGGACTAATGGTCACCCTTCGAAAGTGAATGGGTGACCATTCAAATTCGAACCCTCATGATACTGTCTCTTTCCAGCCCCACTCAGGCAGGGTCAATTGAGTAGCTGGTTTGTGATTTTCTAGCGAATGGAGGGTAAAACCTCCGTCGTGATAGAACCATGCAATTGAAAGCCACGTTGAACCCAAATTAAAAAAAAATTGTACCTCACAAATTATGTAATGTGAAAACTAACGGACGATTAGGTCAGTGTTAAGACACTCGTATGGCCATGCGAAAGGTCCCAGGTTTGAACACAAGAGACGACAAAATATTTTGATTATAGCTGTGTTAGTAAGTATTACCTCCGGTTCACTCGTGTTGACCTATGAAAGGTATTGTGGCGCTTCTTCCCATGCGTTGATATGTAAACTACAACACAGTTCACAAGCGTCTACTCTCTCTTTTATCTCTCTAGAACTTTTTCCATTTATGAACCTTTCACGTATCGTTTAGAGGGAATCTATTTCAACAAGTTATTAAAAATGCCGATACATAAAAAAAATGGAATTTCAAAAGTCAGTCGAAATTTCACTATTGGTGACTACAACAACCGGTTTTTCGTTAAATTCTTTTGAAAATCCTATATTTAATTAATTTGTGGTGGGTTTTCACAATAAATCAACTCTCATTGATTTATTGATACCTCAAGCCACAGCCGACACAGACACCGAAAAAAGCCGCTAAATCTCCGCCGGTGGTAGTTATACTTGTTAGTCGTATGTCCTTTGCACAAGGAGTCTATGTACCAAATTTCAAGTCAATAGCTAAAAGCGTTCTCGAGATATCTTATTTACAGATTTTCCCTTTGTTTCAAACACATTATGTAACCAATTTTGTTATCTGGGTTCCCACAGTGCCTTCTCATGGGTACTCATGAATCATCACATAGGCTCACAAATCATCTGGTATATAATGAAGGAATCAACCCTGCGTGAGCCAGTTTTGTTCGGTTTCTCGGAGAGTTAACATCGTCTCTCTGCTTGTCGGTTCGGTTCGGTTTTTTTTTTTTTTTTTTTTTTTTTTAATACCCATGTTTTAAAATGTTATGTAAAAATCTCTATTTCATTTTATTTTAATTTTTATTTTATCTATTTGTTAAGTGATTTTCCGTTTAAATTGCAGTCGACAGCATAGCAAATTAGGGTGAGTGTTTTTATGCATGCTTAAATTATATTATCATTTACTTAAAGACGAGAGACCACTGAGTGTAACATTTTGAATTTTAAATGGAAGTGTTGCGCAACGTTTCCTGATCACCCATGAAACATTGCGCAGCGTTGTTCAACATTTTGAATATAAAATGGGAAGTGCTGCAAAGCTTTACGAATTTAATGTCGCTCAAAGTTTTTTAATGATCCATGAAACGTTGCGAGACAAAATGTTGCACTTGGTGAGATTCTGGTAGAACTAAAATTTTCTCTTCTTTTTTTTTTCATCATACCGATTCATACCTCTCTTTTTTGTCTCACATTTTGGTGTTCTTTAAAAAATCCACTTTATTTTCAACTAAATTTTCCTATCAATTATCTCTTCTCGTGAGCTTCCAGATTTCTATTTTCTCATAAGTGGTTAGTTGTCTACCCACTATAGTTTTGAGCTGTGAGGTTTTTTCCTGACTATTTCAGGACCTAAGCTATTCTCCTTGTCTGTCCTATTCTAATTTACTGAACTATACAGAGTGAACGAGAAGTCCTGGGACGCATTTTTATCTTTTTAAGGGTTTAAGATAGATACTTGAATTTTTACATGAAGTTCTAACACAAGTTTGCCCAATTTCTATAGGGTGTCTCAAAAGTAGTTAAACAGGCATCAACTTTCCTTTTAAATAAAACTCACTCTTATCTTATCTAACTCACTCACTCTTAACTATTCTCTGTCCTTTTCTTTTTTCATCAATATTTCATCCATTGGATTTCTCTGTTCACTCCATCAATTATCTATTGATAACTCTTTTTTTTCTCATCTCTATTTTTTCTCTTTTCATCAATTATTTTATCTATCACCTTTTCACTTTCTCTTTTTTCTGTATTTTTCACTTATCATCCATCAATCATCTCATACCTATTTTCTTTCTTTCTCGTTCTATATCCTTTTTCTTTTATTTCTAACACCTAGTCTCTTAGTTTAATCTCTGTACAAATATTTTTCCATCAATTTCTACTAATTCACTCTCTCCTTCTCTTAATATTCTTTTTCTTTATTGTCTGTAACAATAATTTTCCCTTTTCAATAAAGTATCTAACCACCTATTCTTTATCCATTTATATTGTTCTCTTATCTTTTCATCATTCTCATCATTCCCTTGTTCTTCTCATCAATTATCTCTCACCTTTAGTCTTTTCTCCTTGGTTCTTTTCATCAATTATCTCCACCTATTCTATTTCTTCCTTATTCTATTCTCTTTTCGTCAATTGTCTCTCACCCATTCTCTTTCTCCCTGGTTCTATTCTTTTGCCAAGAATTATTTTTCACGTATTCTCTTTCTCCCTGGTTCTATTCTTTTGTCATTAATTATCTCTCACCTATACTCTTTATCCCTTGTTCTATTCTTCTTTTATTAATTATCTCTCACCAATACTCTTTCTCCCATAATCTGTTCTTTTTGTCACTAATTATCTCTCACACATACTCTTTCTTCCTTGTTCTATTCTTTTGTCATTAATTATCTCTCACCCATACTCTTTCTCCCTTGTTCTATTCTTTTCTAATTAATAAGATCTCACCCATTCTCTTTCTCCGTTGTTCTATTCGTCTTTCTTCAATTATCTATCACCCATTCTCTTCCTCCCTTGTTCTATTCTACTTTAATCAAATATCTCTCACACATTATTTTTCTTCTTGTTTCTTTTTTTATCAATTATCTCACACCCATTCTCTTTCTCCCTGGTTCTATTCTTTTTTCATCAATTATCTCTCACCCATTCTCTTTCCCTTTGTTCGATTCTTTTGTTATGAATTATTTCTCATGTATTCTCTTTCTCCCTTGTTCTATTCTTCTTTCATGAATTATCTCTCACCCATTCTCTTTCTCTTTGTTCTATTCTTTTGTTATTAATTATCTCTCACCCATACTCCTTCTCCATTGTTCTATTCTCTCGTCATAAATTATCTCTCACCCATATTCTTTCTCCCTTGTTCTATTGTTTCGTCAATTTATCTCTCATCCATACTCCTTCTCCCTTGTTCTATTCTTTCGTCATTAATTATCTCTCATCCATTCTCTTTCTCCCTTGTTCTATTCGTCTTTCTTCAATTATCTATCACCCATTCTCTTCTTCCCTTGTTCTATTCTACTTTAATCCAATATCTCTCACACGTTATTTTTCTCCTTCTTCTTTTTTTTATCAATTATCTCACACCCATTCTCTTTCTCCCTGGTTCTATTCTATTTTCATCAATTATCTCTCACCCATTCTCTTTCTCCTTTGTTCGATTCTTTTGTTATGAATTATTTCTCATGTATTCTCTTCCTCCCTTGTTCTATTCTTTTGTCATTAGCTATCTCTCACCCATACTCTTTCTCCCTTGTTCTGTTCTTCTTTAATCAATTATCTCTCACTCATTGTTTCTCTCCCTTGTTTTTTTTTTCATCAATTATCTCTCACACATTATCTTTCACCTTGTTCTTTTTTTATCAATCATCCCTCACCCATTCTCTTTCCTCTTTGTTCTGTTCTTTTGTAATTAATTATCCCTCACCCATTCTCTTTCTCCCTTGTTCTATTCGTCTTTCTTCAATTATCTATCACCCATTCTCTTTCTCCCTGGTTCTATTCTATTTTCATCAATTATCTCTCACCCATTCTCTTTCTCCTTTGTTCGATTCTTTTGTTATGAATTATTTCTCATGTATTCTCTTCCTCCCTTGTTCTATTCTTTTGTCATTAGCTATCTCTCACCCATACTCTTTCTCCCTTGTTCTGTTCTTCTTTAATCAATTATCTCTCACTCATTGTCTCTCTCTTCCTTGTTCTATTTTTTTCATCAATTATCTCTCACACATTATCTTTCACACATTATCTTTCACCTTGTTCTTTTTTTATCAATCATCTCTCACCCATTCTCTTTCCTCTTTGTTCTTTCTTTTGTAATGAATTATCCCTCACCCATTCTCTTTCCTCTTTGTTCTGTTCTTTTGTAATGAATTATCCCTCACCCATTCTCTTTCTCCCTTGTTCTATTCGTCTTTCTTCAATTATCTATCACCCATTCTCTTTCTCCCTGGTTCTATTCTTTTTTCATCAATTATCTCTCACCCATTCTCTTTCTCCTTTGTTCGATTATTTTGTTATGAATTATTTCGCATGTATTCTCTTCCTCCCTTGTTCTATTCTTTTGTCATTAGTTATCTCTCACCCATACTCTTTCTCCCTGGATCTATTCTTTTTTCATCAATTTATTATCTCTCACTCATTGTCTCTCTCCCTTGTTCTATTTTTTTCATCAATTATCTCTCACACATTATCTTTCTCCTTGTTCTTTTTTATCAATCATCTCTCACCCATTCTCTTTCTCCCTTGTTCTATTCTTTTCTAATTAATAAGATCTCACCCATTCTCTTTCTCCGTTGTTCTATTCGTCTTTCTTCAATTATCTATCACCCATTCTCTTCCTCCCTTGTTCTATTCTACTTTAATCAAATATCTCTCACACATTATTTTTCTTCTTGTTCTTTTTTTATCAATTATCTCACACCCATTCTCTTTCTCCCTGGTTCTATTCTTTTTTCATCAATTATCTCTCACCCATTCTCTTTCTCCTTTGTTCGATTCTTTTGTTATGAATTATTTCTCATGTATTCTCTTTCTCCCTTGTTCTATTCTTCTTTCATGAATTATCTCTCACCCATTCTCTTTCTCTTTTGTTCTATTCTTTTGTTATTAATTATCTCTCACCCATACTCCTTCTCCATTGTTCTATTCTCTCGTCATAAATTATCTCTCACCCATATTCTTTCTCCCTTGTTCTATTGTTTCGTCAATTTATCTCTCATCCATACTCCTTCTCCCTTGTTCTATTCTTTCGTCATTAATTATCTCTCATCCATTCTCTTTCTCCCTTGTTCTATTCGTCTTTCTTCAATTATCTATCACCCATTCTCTTCTTCCCTTGTTCTATTCTACTTTAATCCAATATCTCTCACACGTTATTTTTCTCCTTCTTCTTTTTTTTATCAATTATCTCACACCCATTCTCTTTCTCCCTGGTTCTATTCTATTTTCATCAATTATCTCTCACCCATTCTCTTTCTCCTTTGTTCGATTCTTTTGTTATGAATTATTTCTCATGTATTCTCTTCCTCCCTTGTTCTATTCTTTTGTCATTAGCTATCTCTCACCCATACTCTTTCTCCCTTGTTCTGTTCTTTTTAATCAATTATCTCTCACTCATTGTTTCTCTCCCTTGTTTTTTTTTTTCATCAATTATCTCTCACACATTATCTTTCACCTTGTTCTTTTTTTATCAATCATCCCTCACCCATTCTCTTTCCTCTTTGTTCTGTTCTTTTGTAATTAATTATCCCTCACCCATTCTCTTTCTCCCTTGTTCTATTCGTCTTTCTTCAATTATCTATCACCCATTCTCTTTCTCCCTGGTTCTATTCTATTTTCATCAATTATCTCTCACCCATTCTCTTTCTCCTTTGTTCGATTCTTTTGTTATGAATTATTTCTCATGTATTCTCTTCCTCCCTTGTTCTATTCTTTTGTCATTAGCTATCTCTCACCCATACTCTTTCTCCCTTGTTCTGTTCTTCTTTAATCAATTATCTCTCACTCATTGTCTCTCTTCCTTGTTCTATTTTTTTCATCAATTATCTCTCACACATTATCTTTCACACATTATCTTTCACCTTGTTCTTTTTTTATCAATCATCTTTCACCCATTCTCTTTCCTCTTTGTTCTGTTCTTTTGTAATGAATTATCCCTCACCCATTCTCTTTCCTCTTTGTTCTGTTCTTTTGTAATGAATTATCCCTCACCCATTCTCTTTCTCCCTTGTTCTATTCGTCTTTCTTCAATTATCTATCACCCATTCTCTTTCTCCCTGGTTCTATTCTTTTTTCATCAATTATCTCTCACCCATTCTCTTTCTCCTTTGTTCGATTATTTTGTTATGAATTATTTCGCATGTATTCTCTTCCTCCCTTGTTCTATTCTTTTGTCATTAGTTATCTCTCACCCATACTCTTTCTCCCTGTTCTATTCTTCTTTCATCAATGATCTCTCACCTATTCTCTTCTCCCTTGTTTTTATTAGTTTGTCATTAATTATCTCTTCACCCATATCTCTTTCCCTCTGTTTCTATAACTTCTTTCATCAATTATTCTTTCTCTTCTTCTTATTACTTTATCATTTTCTAATCCTCTTTTCTATCTCTCTGCCCCGTAATGGCGTACTCCTTGAATCCAGAGATACCAGAGGTTGCGGGTTCAAAACCCTACTGGGATTATACACAGATATCTTCCTACCCTCAGAATATTTTTTAACCTAAAAAAAGTGTGGTAACCAACAAATATTTATACAAGATTATTTGAATTGCATGATTTTTCCCTTTGCATGTTTTTCATTAGTTTTCACTTATTTTTCATTCCTGCATGCATATTTGTGGATTTCTCTATTCGCTATGATTTGTACTGTTGCATTCTTAGTTTTTTTTTTTTGAATTAGCATTTTTTTCTTTCTTATGGTGATGAAAGGATCGGGTGTAGGAGTTGAGCCTTGGGTGTTTGGTTGTAATGTTATGCTACAACCCATACATCCATTTTAAAACGATAGTTACGTAGATAATACTAGTTAAATCCGTATTATAGCTCTCTTTTTTTTTTCTTTTTGCCTTTGCATTCTGTGGTCATAATTTTCTTTCATTTTTTTTTTGCATGCTTCTTTCTTATAGTAGTTTTTCTTAGTTGTTCAATATTCCATTTCCTTTATCGCATGATTTTGTACTGTTGCATTTGTAATTTTTTGTCTGAACTAATTTCGGAATCCAAGAAACCTCCCCACTTTACAGATACTGTCAACCCACATTTACACCGTCCATCCTTAACATCACACCCACCTCGACCGTCTGCACCCAGTTCTTTTGTCGCCATAATCCCCACCCACTTACCTACCCAGTCTCCGATCTTCATGTTCTCCAGTCAATCCTGACCTACTGTATCGACTTCCAGCCCAATAAGTTCTCTCGGAAGTTAATGTATTGATAAATATGATTTTTTCTTTTTTTACTCATCTTTTAGTTTTATACTTTTCTTGCGTATTGTTATAATTTTATATTAATTTTTGCATGATTTCGTCTTTTGCTTCTTTTTTAGTTTTTCAGAATCTAATGTATGTCATGGTTGTCCATGCTAGTCCTTCCATCCTATCAAGACTCCAGCCATCCCATTCAGTTCTAATCCATATTCCGAACAAACCACCAAGTTATTTTGTACTTCTTAATTGTAGTGATTTCCTTCTTTTATATTATTGTTGTGTTGCATTTAATTTTATTTTTTCTATCTTCTTTTTAAATCTAACAGATTACTCTCATTATAAATTCATTTGTTAAGTGGATAAACAACAGAATATCATCTCTCAGGTTCAGTTTTTTAGTGTCATTAACACAGATTTTACAGCCATAAGTTTATCAGTTGATTGACCATCAGATTACTTAAAGCTCATTGTCAGTATTGTAAATGTTTACATACAAATTTATACAACCGATAACCTGATTTGTTTTGCTTGATTTTCAAAATTTTATTTTTCAATCGCATCTATTGTGGTTCCCTTTTTGCATGATTTTTACGTTTCATTATTCTTATTTTTGCTTTCGAATGCCATTTTTTTTTTTTAGTAGTTAAGCTTCGTGTGTTGAGACCCAGGTTGTTTGGTTTCGTTTATACTAACCCAACCTCATTTTAAACGCGTAGTTACGATATCTAGTTTAAATCGGGTATTATCGCATTTTTTTTTCATTTTTTCTTTTTCCTGTTAATTTTGTGGTTTAATTATTTATTTTACATTTGTTGCATGCATTTTTTTCCTTTATCATTTCTGTATTATTCATTTGTTTTTCCTTTTTTGCATGTCTCTTTTTTGTTTGTCTTTGTTGTATGTTCTCTTCCTAAAAAGTACTTTTTTCTTTTACTGGTTGTATTTTATGGTTTTCCTTTTATGTATGATTTTGTACTGTTGCATTCAAGTCTTTTGTTTCAGAACTGATTTCAGAACATCCAGCCCAAACTCCGTTTAGAATCAAACCAGATTCACTCAACTACTTCATAACAAACAGAAACTATACAAATGATCAGGTCAGGTTTAAGTGTGATGAACAACAGATACTAAAAAAGTCGATCTGGTGTCAGGAATTGAGAATGTGTAACAACAAATATTATACAAGCGATTAAGCATGATTTTTTTTGCATGATTTTCAAATTTTATTTTTTCAATTCTCATGCATATTGTGGATTTCCTCTTTCGCATAATTTTGGACTGTTGCATATTACTAGTTTTTTTTGTTTCGAATGTATTTTTTTTTTCTTTCTTATGGTGAGGAAAGGTTCGGGTGTGGGGTGGAGGAGCCCGAGGGTGTTGGTTGCAGTGTTATACTACAACCAACACCCATTTTAAAAGCGATAGTACGAGATAATACTAGTTAAATCGGGTACTATCGCTTCTTTTTTTTTTTTCTTTTTTGCCTTTGCATTTTGTAATTATAATTTTATTTCATGTTTTTTGTGCATGCTATTTTTTTTCCTTAAAGTACCTTTTCTTATAGTTGTTTAATATTGTAGTTTCCTTTTTCGCATGGTTTTGTACTGTTGCAATCTTAGTTTTATTGTTTCAGAACTAATTTCAGTCCATGCAGACACCCAACTTACCCAGGCCACTTCAACCACACATTACAACAGTCCTTCACCTACACAGCCACCTCAACCGGTCGAACCACCCAGCCCACTAGACCTTCCAGCCCACGTACACCAACCAGTCACCCCGACATCCTGTCCACCAAGTCAACCCAACCAAACTCAACCAATCGATCAAGCCCATAAGTTCTCTATGAAGTTGAAGTATGTATTGAATTAATATGATTTTTTAACTCCTCTTTTAGCTTTAATTTATTAGCTGTTTCTTGTGTATTTTGTATTTGTGGTTTTCCTTTTCTTTATGATATTGTTGTGTTACATATAATTATTATTTTTCAGATCTAGTAAGGTTTTTAATATGATGAACAACAGATACTAGACAAGCGATCAGAGGGAAGTATTAAGTGTCATAAACAACAGATACTTCGCAAGCGATCAGTGTCAGTATTAAGTGTCATAAAAAACAGATACTACCAAGCGATCAGGTGTCAGGTATAAAGTTTCATAAGCAACAGATATACTCAAGCGATCAGGTGTCAGTATTAAGTTCATAAACAACAGATACTACCCAAGCGATAGGTGTCAGTGATTTAAGTGTCATAAACAACAGATACTACGCAAGCGATCAGGTGTCAGGTATTAAGTGTCATAAACAACAGATACTACCAAGCGATCAGGTGTCAGGTATTAAGTGTCATAAACAACAGATACTACCCAAGCGATCAGGTGTCAGGTATTAAGTGTGATAAAACAACAGATACTTCGCAAGCGATCAGGTGTCAGGTATTAAGTGTCATAAAACAATAGATACTACGCAAGCGATCAGGTGTCAGGTATTAAGTGTCATAAACAACAGATACTACGCAAGCGATCAGGTGTCAGGTATTAAGTGTCATAAACAACAGATACTACGCAAGCGATCAGGTTCAGTATTAAGTTTCATAAACAACAGATACTACCCAAGCGATCAGGTGTCAGGTATTAAGTGTCATAAACAACAGATACTACCCAAGCGATCAGGTGTCAGGTATTAAGTGTCATAAACAACAGATACTACCCAAGCGATCAGGTGTCAGGTATTAAGTGTCATAAACAACAGATACTACCCAAGCGATCAGGTGTCAGGTATTAAGTGTCATAAACAAACAGATACTACGCAAGCGATCAGGTGTCAGGTATTGAGTGTGTGTAACAACAAATATTATACAAGCGATTAAGCATGAATTTTTTGCACGATTGTAAGATTTTATTTTTTCAATTCGCATGCGTATTGTGGTTTTCCTCTTTCGCATGATTTTGTACTGTTGCATTCTTTGTATTTTTTTTTTTTTTTTTTTTTTCTTTTATGGTGAGGAAAGGATCGGGTGTAGGGGAAGGAGGAGCCCGAGGGTGTTGGGTTGTAGTGTTAGGCTACAACCCAACACCCATTTTTAAAGCGATAGTACGAGATAATACTAGTTAAATCGCGTATTATCGCTTTCTTTTTTTTTTTTTTTTTTTTTTTTGTGCCTGTTGCATTTTGTAGTTATATTTTGTTGCATGAGTTTTTGTTGCATGCGTCTTTGTTTTCTCTTCCTTATAGTTACCTGTACTTGTAATTGTTCAATATTGTGGTTTCCCTTTCTCGCATGATTTTGTACTGTTGCATTCTTAGTTTTTTTGTTTTCAGAACTGTTTCGGTCCAAACAGATCCACCCAGCCCCGCCAATTTACCAAGCCCACCTAGACCACGCAGCCACCAAGCCAACCCAACCACCCAGCCCAACCCGAGAAGCTCACCTAGCCTATCCAGTCCCAGCCGACCATCCTGATGACCAAGACCAGTTCTCAACCCACCCCGACACCCGACCACCCGACCACCCTAACCTACCCAGCCTACCCCGATCACCCAGCCCACCGAGTCAACCCACCAGACCACCCAGCATCGCCAATCTACCCCGCTCTACCGACCACCCAGACACCCAGCCACTCCAACCACCAAGCCCACCGAGTTAACCCAAGACCAGTCCGACCACCTAGGTTACCTAGCCTGTTAAGTTATAGTATTAAGTTTTAATATATTTTGCATGTTCGATATTTTTTGCTTTCGTCATATTTTTTTTTTTTTTGCAAATTATAAAAATTAATATTTATACAAGCATTTTGCAAGCGATAGTACGAGATAATACTAGTTACATCGCGTATTATTGCTTTTCATAGCTTGTTGAATATTTTGTTTTTCTTTGTTGTATGTTCACTTCCTAAAATAACTTTTTTCTTTTAATGGTTGTATTTTATTGTTTTCCTTATATGTATGATTTTGTACTGTTGATTATTAGTCTTTTGTTTCAGAACTGATTTCAGAACATTCAGCCGAAACTCCGTCAGAGTTAAACCAGTTCACTCAAACTACTTAGCTCACAGAGACTGTACACCCTGACCACCAAGACATCCCCAAACCAACTCGACCAACCCGACCACCCAGCCCAACCCGAGAAGCCAGCTCACCTAACCTATCCAGTCCCACCCGACCACCCTGACCTCCCAGCCTACCCCGATCACACCCAGACCACCCAGACATCGCCCAATCATCCAGCTCTACCAAGACACCCACCCACACTCCGACACCGACCCAATCACCCAGCCTCGACCACCTGACCTCCACCCGATCACCCAGACCACCAGCTCGCCACTATCCTCTACCCGACCACCTAGACACCTCAGCCATACCCTAGTTAAGTTATAGGATTAAGTTTTAATATATTGTGCATGTTCGATATTTTTTGCTTTCGTCATATTTTTTTTTCTGCATTTTATTAAAAATAATATTTATACAAGCATTTTGCAAGCGATAGTACGAGATAATACTAGTTACATCGCGTATTATTGCTTTTCTTAGCTTGTTGAATAATTTATTTTTCTTTGTTGTATGTTCTCTTCCTAAAATTACTTTTTCTTTTACTGGTTGTATTTTATGGTTTTCCTTTTATGTATGATTTTGTACTGTTGCATTCTTAGTCTTTTGTTTCAGATTTCAGAACATCCAGACCAAACTCCGTCAGAGTCAAACCAATTCACTCAAACTACTTCGATGACAGAGACCTGTACACCCTGACCACCAAGACATCCCGAAACCAACTCGACCAGCCCGACCACACTAACCACCTCGACCACTACTAACCACCTCGACCACTCTAACCACGTCGACCACACTAACCACCTCGACCACCATGACCTCTTCGACAACCCTGACCACCTCGACTACCCTAACCATCTTGACTACCCTGACACCCAAACCACCTCGACCACCCTGACCAGCTGACCACCCTATAACACCGACCACCTTGACAACCCACCACCCTAACCACCCAAACATCCTTCAACAACCTGACCACCCTAACCACCTCGACCACCTTGACCTCTCTGACCACCCTTGACACCTGACCACCTGACAACCTGACCACTTGACAACCTACCATCCTAACGACCTCGACACTTAATAACCAACTCGACGACCCTGACCACCTCGACCGACCTACCACTCGACGACCTACCACCTCGACGCCTACCTAACCATCTTGACACCCTGACACCCAAACTACCTCGACTACCCTGACAAGCTAACCACCCTTATTACCCCGACCACCTCGACCACCCTAATGACTTCGTCCACCTTGACCCCCCTGACTATCCTGACCACCTCAACCACCCTAACCACCTCGACTACTCTTACCACAGCGACTAACCATACCACCTCGAACACCATGACCTTTAGGTTTTTTTTCACTTGTTGGCGCCACAAGTTTTTTTATTTTTTTATAAGAAATAGTTTATTACGAAGTGGATTAGGCCTTGCAATATGAATACTTCTTTTCTAAGTAGACATTCATATTGTTGGGGATACCACTTAGGAAGGTAGAAAAACGGGCTGGAACTCTACCTCTTGGGTGTCCTGGAAACGAGTTATTTTCTTATGTTAGTAAATTAGTTATTTTAAAAGTGGATTAGGCCTTATAATATGCATCCCTTCATTTTAAGACAGGGATACATATTGTAGAGGATACCACTTATAAGATCTTGCTTATGGTGAGGAAAGGATCGGGTGTAGGGGTGGAGGAGCCCGAGGGTGTTGGGTTGTAGTGTTATGCTACAACCCAACACCCATTTTAAAAGCAATAGTACAAGATAATACTAGTTAAATCGGGTATTATCGCTTTCTTTTTTTTTTTCTTTTTTTTTCTTTTTTTGCCTGTTGCATTTTGTGGATATAATTTTGTTTCATGTTTTTTTGTTGCATGCTATTTTGTTTCCTCAGGGTACCTTTTTCTTGTAGTTGTTCAATATTGTAGTTTTCCTTTTTCGCATGATTTTGTACTGTTGCATTCTTAGTTTTATTGTTTCAGAACTAATTTCAGTCAAAGCAGACCACCCAACTTACCCAGGCCACTTCAACCACACATTACAACCTGACTTTTCAACCTACACAGCTCAACTCAACCGGTCCGACCACCCAGCCCACGTACACCAACCAGTCATCCCGACCATCCTGTCCACCAAGTCAACCCAACCCAACTCAACCAGACGATCAAGCCCAATAAGTTCTCTATGAAGTTAAAGTATGTATTGAATTAATGTGATTTTTTTTAACTCCTCTTTCAGCTTTAAATGTATTAACTGTTTCTTGTGTATGTTGTATTTTGTGGTTTTCCTTCTTTTTCATGATATTGTTGTGTTGCATATTTAATTATTATTTTTCAGATCTAAGTAAGGTTTTTAATATGATAAACAACCGATACTAGACAAGCAATCAGGTGGAAGGTATTAAGTGACATAAACAACAGATACTACTCAAGCGATCAGGTGTCAGATATTAAGTGTCATAAACAACAGATACTACCCAAGCGATCTCCTCTTTTAGCTTTAAATGTATTAGCTGTTTCTTGCGTATGTTATATTTTATATTTTAATTATTTTGCATGATTTGGAACTTTTGCATTCTTAGTTTTTTTTTCAGAACTAATGTAAAGATGTCATGGTTTTGTACATAGCTAGTCCGTCCAGCCTATCCAACACTCCCAGCCCAACCCATTCAGTCTACCCATATTCCCGCACATACCACCAAGTTATTTTTTGCGGTGTTTACTACTTGGGTACCAACTACCTACTTTGGTACCAAACACGCAGGTAAAAATTACTAGTTGGGTACGGAAGATGTACTACTTGGGTACCAGATAAAAGCAGGTAAAATATTAGTACATAGAAATTAAGTATATAGGTTTTAGATTATTATGACATGTCGTTCATTAATAATTGAATTAGTTCTCTCTGGTCATCCATCTAGTGATTCATAAATGAAAATGAAATTATTGTCTATTGGAAATTGATGCGTAAGTGAATTTTTTGTTAGAGGAATTTTGTAGTTAGGTAGGGTTAGGTAAAGTTAACAAGGTGAGATTGCACGGTAGATCACTGACTTTAGTTTGTCGGGTAGGATGGTTGGGCGAGGGGCTTAGGTTAGGTTGAAATTAGCGCAGGCGGTTAGGCCGGGTCGCTGTGCGACCCGGTCTAACCCTGCGCTAATTTCAACCTAACCTAAGCCCCTCACCCAAGCTATCCTAGCCGGCTAACGAAACACAACATTTAACGAAAACACAACAAAGCTTCAGTGGAAAAGGAATATTTGTAGACCAAGACAGTGAGAAATTTGTAGGTAGGTATAATTTTTATATAATTTTTTATGTACTCTTTATGTAATGAATAAAAAAACGACCCGTTACCCAAGTCGGATATCTTGTGTTTTTTCTTGTACCCAAGTAGAAGGATAAAATAAGGTCTGTACCCAAGTAGTATACAGCCATTTTTTGTACTTGTTAATTGTTGTGATTTTCCTTCTTTTTTATATTATTGTTGTGTTGAATATTAATTATTATTTTTCAGATCTAAGTAAGGTTTTGAGTATGATAAACAACAGATACTATACAAGTTATAAGACCTGATGTTAAGTGTGATAAACAACAGATTCTATACAAATGATCAGGTCAGGTGTTAAGAGTGATGACTAATGAACAACAGATACTATAAAGTCAATCTTGTGTCAGGTATTAAGTGTCATAAACAACAGATACTAGACAAGCGATCAGGTGTCAGGTATTAAGTGTAATGACCAACAGTTACTATAAAGTCGGTCAGGTGTCAGGTATTGAGAATGTGGAACAACAAATATTATACAAGCGATTAAGCATGATTTTTTTGCATGATTTTCAAATTTTATTTTTTCAAGTCGCATGCATATTGTAGATTTCCTCTTTCGCATGATTTTGTACGGTTGCAATCTTCGTTTTTTTGATTCGAATGCATTTTTTTTTCTTCTTATGGTGAGGAAAGGTTCGGGTGTAGGGGTGGAGGAGCCCGAGGGTGTTGGGTTGCAGTGCTATGCTACAACCCAACACCCATTTTAAAAGCGATAGTACGAGATAATACTAGTTAAATCGGGTATTATCGCTTTCTTTATTATTTTTTTTTTCTTCTTTTTTTGCCTGTTGCATTTTGTGGTTATAATTTTATTTCATGTTTTTTGGTGCATGCTATTTTGTTTCCTTATAGTACCTTTTTCTTGTAGTTGTTTAATATTGTAGTTTTCCTTTTTCGCATGGTTTTGTACTGTTGGATTCTTAGTTTTATTGTTTCAGAACTAATTTCAGTCCAAGCAGACCACCCAACTTACCCAGGCCTCTTCAACCACACATTACAACCAGTCCTTTGAACCTACACAGCCCACCTCAACCGGTCCGACCACCCAGCCCACCTAGACCTCCCAGCCCACTTACACCAACCAGTCACCCCGACCATCCTGTCCACCAAGTCAACCCAACCCGACTCAACCAGACCAATAAGTTCTCTATGAAGTTAAAGTATGTATTGAATTAATACTATTTTTTTAAGCTCCTCTTTTAGCTTTAAATTTATTAGCTGTTTCTTGTGTATTTTCTAATTTTTGGTTTTCTTTCCTCTTCACGATGTTGTTGTGTTGCATATATAATTATTATTTTTCAGATCTAAATAAGGTTTTTAATATGATAAACAACAGATACTAGACAAACGATCAGGTGGAAGGTAATAAGTGTCATTAACAACAGATATTACGCAAGCGATCAGGTTTTAAGTTTCATAAGCAACAGATACTACCCAAGCGATCAAGTGTCAGGTATTAAGTGTCATAAACAACAGATACTACGCAAGCGATCAGGTGTCAGGTATTAAGTGTCATGAACAACAGACACTACGCAAGCGATCAGGTGTCAGGTATTAAGTGTCATAAACAACAGATTCTACGCAAGCGATCAGGTGTCAGGTATTAAGTGTCATAAACAACAGATACTACGCAAGCGATCAGGTTTTAAGTTTCATAAGCAACAGATACTACCCAAGCGATCAAGTGTCAGGTATTAAGTTAAGTGTCATAAACAACAGATACTACGCAAGCGATCAGGTGTCAGGTATTAAGTGTCATTAACAACAGATACTACGCAAGCGATCAGGTGTCAGGTATTAAGTGTCATAAACAACAGATACTAGACAAGCGATCAGGTGTCAGGTATTGAGTGTGTGTAACAACAAATATTATACAAGCGATTAAGCATGAATTTTTTGCACGATTGTAAGATTTTATTTTTTCAATTCGCATGCGTATTGTGGTTTTCCTCTTTCGCATGATTTTGTACTGTTGCATTCTTTGTATTTTTTTTTTTTTTTTCTTTTTATGGTGAGGAAAGGTTCGGGTGTAGGGGAAGGAGGAGCCCGAGGGTGTTGGGTTGTAGTGTTAGGCTACAACCCAACACCCATTTTTAAAGCGATAGTACGAGATAATACTAGTTAAATCGCGTATTATCGCTTTCTTTTTTTTTCTTTTTTTGCCTGTTGCATTTTGTAGTTATATTTTGTTGCATGAGTTTTTGTTGCATGCGTCTTTGTTTTCTCTTCCTTATAGTTACCTGTACTTGTAATTGTTCAATATTGTGGTTTCCCTTTCTCGCATGATTTTGTACTGTTGCATTCTTAGTTTTTTTGTTTCAGAACTGTTTCGGTCCAAACAGATCCACCCAGCCCCGCCAATTTACCAAGCCAACCCGACCACCCAGCTCAACCCGAGAAGCTCACCTAGCCTATCCAGTCCCAGCCGACCATCCTGATGACCAAGACCAGTTCTCAACCACCCTGACCACCTCGACCACCCTAACCTCCCAGCCTACCCCGATCACCCAGCCCACCGAGTTAACCCAAGACCAGTCCGACCACCTAGGTTACCTAGCCTGTTAAGTTATAGTATTAAGTTTTAAAATATTTTGCATGTTCGATATTTTTTGCTTTCGTCATATTTTTTTTTTTTGCAAATTATAAAAATTAATATTTATACAAGCATTTTGCAAGCGATAGTACGAGATAATACTAGTTACATCGCGTATTATTGCTTTTCATAGCTTGTTGAATATTTTGTTTTTCTTTGTTGTATGTTCACTTCCTAAAATAACTTTTTTCTTTTACTGGTTGTATTTTCTTGTTTTCCTTATATGTATGATTTTGTACTGTTGCATTATTAGTCTTTTGTTTCAGAACTGATTTCAGACCATTCAGCCGAAACTCCGTCAGAGTTAAACCAGTTCACTCAAACTACTTAGCTCACAGAGATCTGTACACCCTGACCACCAAGACATCCCCAAACCAACCCGACCACCCAGCCCAACCCGAGAAGCCAGCTCACCTAACCTATCCAGTCCCACCCGACCACCCTGACCTCCCAGCCTACCCCGATCACCCAGACCACCCAGCATCGCCAATCTATCCAGCTCTACCCGAACACCCAGACACCCAGCCCACTCCGACCACCTAGCCCACCTCGACCATCCTGACCTCCCAGCCTACCCCGATCACCCAGACCACCCAGCATCGCCAACCTATCCAGCTCTACCCGACCACCTAGACACCCAGCCCAAGCCCACCGAGTTAACCCTACCCGACCCGACCATTCCGACGACCAAGACTATTCCGACCACCTAGTCTAACTAGCCTGTTAAGTTATAGGATTAAGTTTTAATATATTGTGCATGTTCGATATTTTTTGCTTTCGTCATATTTTTTTTTTTTTTTTTTTTTCATTTTATTAAAAATAATATTTATACAAGCATTTTGCAAGCGATAGTACGAGATAATACTAGTTACATCGCGTATTATTGCTTTTCTTAGCTTGTTGAATAATTTATTTTTCTTTGTTGTATGTTCTCTTCTAAAATTACTTTTTTCTTTTACTGGTTGTATTTTATGGTTTTCCTTTTATGTATGATTTTGTACTGTTGCATTCTTAGTCTTTTGTTTCAGATTTCAGAACATCCAGACCAAACTCCGTCAGAGTCAAACCAATTCACTCAAACTACTTCGATGACAGAGACCTGTACACCCTGACCACCAAGACATCCCGAAACCAACTCGACCAGCCCGACCACACTAACCACCTCGACCACCATGACCTCTTCGACAACCCTGACCACCTCGACTACCCTAACCATCTTGACCACCCTGACACCCGAACCATCTAGACCACCTTGACCAGCTGACCACCCTTATAACACCGACCACCTTGACAACCCACCACCCTAACCACCCAAACATCCTTCAACAACCTGACCACCCTAACCACCTCGACCACCTTGACCTCTTGACCACCTTGACAACCCTGACCACCTTGACAACCCTGACCATCCTAACGACCTCGACAACTTTAACCAACTCGACGACCCTGACCACCTCGACGACCCTACCCTAACCATCTTGACCACCCTGACACCCAAACTACCTCGACTACCCTGACAAGCTAACCACCCTTATTACCCCGACCACCTCGACCACCCTAATGACTTCGTCCACCTTGACCCCCCTGACTATCCTGACCACCTCAACCATCCTAACCACCTCGAATACTCTTTCCACAGCGACTAACCATACCACCTCGAACACCCTGACCTTTAGGTTTTTTTTCACTTGTTGGCGCCACAAGTTTTTTTTTTTTTTATAAGAAATAGTTTATTACGAAGTGGATTAGGCCTTGCAATATGAATACTTCTTTTCTAAGTAGATATTCATATTGTTGGGGATACCACTTATGAAGGTAGAAAAACGGGCTGGAACTCTACCTCTTGGGTGGCCTGGAAACGAGTTATTTTCTTATGTTAGTAAATTAGTTATTTTAAAAGTGGATTAGGCCTTATAATATGCATCCCTTCATTTTCAGACAGGGATACATATTGTAGAGGATACCACTTATAAGATCTTGCTTATGGTGAGGAAAGGATCGGGTGTAGGGGTGGAGGAGCCCGAGGGTGTTGGGTTGTAGTGTTATGCTACAACCCAACACCCATTTTAAAAGCGATAGTACGAGATAATACTAGTTAAATCGGGTATTATCGCTTTCTTTTTTTTTTCTTTTTTTGCCTGCTGTATTTTGTGGTTATAATTTTATTTCATGTTTTTTGTTGCATGCTATTTTGTTTTCTTAGAGTACCTTTTTCTTGTAGTTGTTCAATATTGTAGTTTTCCTTTCATAAACAACAGATACTACGCAAGTGATCAGGTGTCAGGTATTAAGTGTCATAAACAACAGATACTTCGCAAGCGATCAGGTGTCAGGTATTAAGTGTCATAAACGACAGATACTACCCAAGCGATCAGGTGTCAGGTATTAAGTGTCATAAACAACAGATACTAGACAAGCGATCAGGTGTCAGGTATTGAGTGTGTGTAACAACAAATATTATACAAGCGATTAAGCATGAATTTTTTGCACGATTGTAAGATTTTATTTTTTCAATTCGCATGCGTATTCTGGTTTTCCTCTTTCGCATTTTGTACTGTTGCATTCTTTGTATTTTTTTTTTTTTCTTTTTATGGTGAGGAAAGGTTCGGGTGTAGGGGAAGGAGGAGCCCGAGGGTGTTGGGTTGTAGTGTTAGGCTACAACCCAACACCCATTTTTAAAGCGATAGTACGAGATAATACTAGTTAAATCGCGTATTATCGCTTTCATTTTTTTTTTTCTTTTTTTGCCTGTTGCATTTTGTAGTTATATTTTGTTGCATGAGTTTTTGTTGCATGCGTCTTTGTTTTCTCTTCCTTATAGTTACCTGTACTTGTAATTGTTCAATATTGTGGTTTCCCTTTCTCGCATGATTTTGTACTGTTGCATTCTTAGTTTTTTTGTTTCAGAACTGTTTCGGTTCAAACAGATCCACCCAGCCCCGCAAATTTACCAAGCCCACCTAGACCACCCAGCCTAACCCGAGAAGCTCTCCTAGCCTATCCAGTCCCACCCGACCATCATGATGACCAAGACCAGTTCTCAACCACCCTGACCACCTCGACCACCCTAACCTTCCAGCCTACCCGATCACCCAGCCCACCGAGTTAACCCAAGACCAGTCCGACCACCTAGGTTACCTAGCCTGTTAAGTTATAGTATTAAGTTTTAATATATTTTGCATGTTCGATATTTTTTGCTTTCGTCAAATTTTTTTTTGTTGCAAATTATAAAAATTAATATTTATACAAGCATTTTGCAAGCGATAGTACGAGATAATACTAGTTACATCATGTGTTATTGCTTTTCATAGCTTGTTGAATATTTTGTTTTTCTTTGTTGTATGTTCACTTCCTAAAATAACTTTTTTCTTTTACTGGTTGTATTTTATTGTTTTCCTTTTATGTATGATTTTGTACTGTTGCATTATTAGTCTTTTGTTTCATAACTGATTTCAGAACATTCAGCCGAAACTCCGTCAGAGTTAAACCAGTTCACTCAAACTACTTAGCTCACAGAGATCTGTACACCCTGACCACCAAGACATCCCCAAACCAACTCGACCAACCCGACCACCCAGCCCAACCCGAGAAGCCAGCTCACCTAACCTATCCAGTCCCACCCGACCACCCTGACCTCCCAGCCTACCCCGATCACCCAGACCACCGAGCATCGCCAATCTATCCAGCTCTACCCGAACACCCAGACACCCAGCCCACTCCGACCACCCTGACCTCCCAGCCTACCCCGATCACCCAGACCACCGAGCATCGCCAATCTATCCAGCTCTACCCGAACACCCAGACACCAAGACACCCAGCCCACTCCGACCACCCTGACCTCCCAGCCTACCCCGATCACCCAGACCACCGAGCATCGCCAATCTATCCAGCTCTACCCGAACACCCAGACACCCAGCCCACTCCGACCACCTAGCCCACCTCGACCACCCTGACCTCCCAGCCTACCCCGATCACCCTGACCACCGAGCATCGCCAACCTATCCAGCTCTACCCGACCACCTAGACACCCAGCCCAAGCCCACCGAGTTAACCCTACCCGACCCGACCATTCCGACGACCAAGACCAGTCCGACCACCTAGTCTAACTAGCCTGTTAAGTTATAGGATTAAGTTTTAATATATTGTGCATGTTCGATATTTTTTGCTTTCGTCATATTTTTTTTTCTGCATTTTATGAAAAATAATATTTATACAAGCATTTTGCAAGCGATAGTACGAGATAATACTAGTTACATCGCGTATTATTGCTTTTCTTAGCTTGTTGAATAATTTATTTTTCTTTGTTGTATGTTCTCTTCCTAAAATTACTTTTTTCTTTTACTGGTTGTATTTTATGGTTTTCCTTTTATGTATGATTTTGTACTGTTGCATTCTTAGTCTTTTGTTTCAGATTTCAGAACATCCAGACCAAACATCCAGAGTCAAACCAGTTCACTCAAACTACTTAGATCACAGAGACCTGTACACCCTGACCACCAAGACATCCCGAAACCAACTCGACCAGCCCGACCACACTAACCACCTCGACCACCATGACCTCTTCAACAACCCTGACCACCTCGACTACCCTAACCACCTCGACCACACTAACCACCTCGACCACACTAACCACCTCGACCACACTAACCACCTCGACCACTCTAACCACGTCGACCACACTAACCACCTCGACCACCATGACCTCTTCAACAACCCTGACCACCTCGACTACCCTAACCATCTTGACCACCCTGACACCCAAAAAACCTCGACCACCCTGACCAGCTGACCACCCTTATAACACCGACCACCTTGACAACCCACCACCCTAACCACCCAAACATCCTTCAACAACCTGACCACCCTAACCACCTCGACCACCTTGACCTCTCTGACCACCTTGACAACCCTGACCACCTTGACAACCCTGACCATCCTAACGACCTCGACAACTTTAACCAACTCGACGACCCTGACCTACTCGACGACCCTGACCACCTCGACGACCCTACCCTAACCATCTTGACCACCCTGACACCCAAACTACCTCGACTACCCTGACAAGCTAACCACCCTTATTACCCCGACCACCTCGACCACCCTAATGACTTCGACCACCCTGACTATCCTCACCACCTCAACCACCCTAACCACCTCGACCACTCTGACCACAGCGACTAAACATACCACCTCGACCACCCTGACCTTTAGGTTTTTTTTCACTTGTTGGCGCCACAAGTTTTTTTTTTATAAATAAGAAATAGTTTATTGGGAAGTGGATTAGGCCTTGCAATATGTATACTTCTTTTCTAAGTAGATATTCATATTGTTGGGGATACCACTTAGGAAGGTAGAAAAACGGGCTGGAACTCTACCTCTTGGGTGGCCTGGAAACGAGTTATTTTCTTATATTAGTAAATTATATATTTTTAAAGTTTATTAGGCCTTATAATATGTATCCCTTCATTTTAAGACAAGGATACATATTGTAGAGGATACCACTTATAAGATCTTGCTTATGGTGAGGAAAGGATCGGGTGTAGGGGTGGAGGAGCCCGAGGGTGTTGGGTTGTAGTGTTATGCTACAACCCAACACCCATTTTAAAAGCGATAGTACAAGATAATACTAGTTAAATCGGGTATTATCGCTTTCTTTTTTTTCTTTTTTTGCCTGTTGCATTTTGTGGATATAATTTTGTTTCATGTTTTTTTGTTGCATGCTATTTTGTTTCCTCAGAGTACCTTTTTCTTGTAGTTGTTCAATATTGTAGTTTTCCTTTTTCGCATGGTTTTGTACTGTTGCATTCTTAGTTTTATTGTTTCAGAACTAATTTCAGTCCAAGCAGATCACCCAACTTACCCAGGCCACTTCAACCACACATTACAACCAGTCCTTTGAACCTACACAGACCACCTCAACCGGTCCGACCACCCAGACCACCTAAACCCCCCAGCCCATGTACACCACCCAGTCGACCCGACCATCCTGTCCACCATGTCAACCCAACCCAACTCAACCAGACGATCAAGCCCAATAAGTTCTCTATGAAGAAAGTATGTAGGTATTGAATTAATATGATTTTTTTTTTTAACTCATCTTTTCGCTTTAAATTTATTAGCTGTTTCTTGTGTATTTTGTGGTTTTCCTTCTTCTTCATGATATTGTTGTGTTGCTATGCATACGATTCATGGAAGATACTATGCATGCGATCAGGTGTCAGTTATTAAGTGTCATAAACAACAGATACTACCCAAGCGATCAGGTGTCAGGTATTAAGTTTCATAAACAACAGATACTACGCAAGTGATCAGGTGTCAGGTATTAAGTGTCATAAACAATAGATGCTACGCAAGCGATCAGGTGTCAGGTATTAAGTGTCATAAACAACAGATACTACGCAAGCGATCAGGTGTCAGGTATTAAGTGTCAAAAACAACAGATACTACGCAAGTGATCAGGTGTCAGGTATTAAGTGTCATAAACAACAGATACTACGCAAGCGATCAGGTGTCAGGTATTAAGTGTCATAAACAACAGATACTACCCAAGCGATCAGGTGTCAGATATTAAGTTTCATAAACAACAGATACTACGCAAGCGATCAGGTGTCAGGTATTAAGTGTCATTAACAACAGATACTACGCAAGCGATCAGGTGTCAGGTATTAAGTGTCATAAACAACAGATACTAGACAAGCGATAAGGTGTCAGGTATTGAGTGTGTGTAACAACAAATATTATACAAGCGATTAAGCATGAATTTTTTGCACGATTGTAAGATTTTATTTTTTCAATTCGCAAGCGTATTGTGGTTTTCCTCTTTCGCATGATTTTGTACTGTTGCATTCTTTGTATTTTTTTTTTTTCTTTTTATGGTGAGGAAAGGTTCGGGTGTAGGGGAAGGAGGAGCCCGAGGGTGTTGGGTTGTAGTGTTAGGCTACAACCCAACACCCATTTTTAAAGCGATAGTACGAGATAATACTAGTTAAATCGCGTATTATCGCTTTCTTTTTTTTTTTTTTTTTTTTTTTGCCTGTTGCATTTTGTAGTTATATTTTGTTGCATGAGTATTTGTTGCATGCGTCTTTGTTTTCTCTTCCTTATAGTTACCTGTACTTGTAATTGTTCAATATTGTGGTTTCCCTTTCTCGCATGATTTTGTACTGTTGCATTCTTAGTTTGTTTTGTTTCAGAACTGTTTCGGTCCAAACAGATCCACCTAGCCCCGCCAATTTATCAAGCCCACCTAGACCACGCAGCCACCAAGCCAACCCAACCACCCAGCCCAACCCGAGAAGCTCTCCTAGCCTATCCAGTCCCAGCCGACCTTCCTGATGACCAAGACCAGTTCTCAATCACCCTGACCACCTCGACCACCCTAACCTCCCAGCCTACCCCGATCACCCAGCCCACCGAGTCAACCCGACCAGACCACCCAGCATCGCCAATCTACCCAGCTCTACCCGACCACCCAGACACCCAGCCCACTCCAACCACCAAGCCCACCGAGTTAACCCAAGACCAGTCCGACCACCTAGGTTACCTAGCCTGTTAAGTTATAGTATTAAGTTTTAATATATTTTGCATGTTCGATATTTTTTGCTTTCGTCATATTTTTTTTTTTTGCAAATTTTAAAAATGAATATTTATACAAGCATTTTGCAAGTGATAGTACGAGATAATACTAGTTACATCGCGTATTATTGCTTTTCATAGCTTGTTGAATATTTTGTTTTTCTTTGTTGCATGTTCACTTCCTAAAATAACTTTTTTCTTTTACTGGTTGGATTTTATTGTTTTCCTTATATGTATGATTTTGTACTGTTGCATTATTAGTCTTTTGTTTCAGAACTGATTTCAGAACATTCAGCCGAAACTCCGTCAGAGTTAAACCAGTTCACTCAAACTACTTAGCTCACAGAGATCTGTACACCCTGACCACCAAGACATCCCCAAACCAACTCGACCAACCCGACCACACAGCCCAACCCGAGAAGCCAGCTCACCTAACCTATCCAGTCCCACCCGACCACCCTGACCTCCCAGCCTACCCCGATCACCCAGACCACCGAGCATCGCCAACCTATCCAGCTCTACCCGAACACCCAGACACCCAGCCCACTCCGACCACCAAGCCCACCTCGACCACCCTGACCTCCCAGCCTACCCCGATCACCCAGACCACCGAGCATCGCCAACCTATCCAGCTCTACCCGAACACCCAGACACCCAGCCCACTCCGACCACCAAGCCCACCTCGACCACCCTGACCTCCCAGCCTACCCCGATCACCCAGACCACCCAGCATCGCCAACCTATCCAGCTCTACCCGACCACCTAGACACCCAGCCCAAGCCCACCGAGTTAACCCTACCCGACCCGACCATTTCAACGACCAAGACCAGTCCGACCACCTAGTCTAACTAGCCTGTTAAGTTATAGGATTAAGTTTTAATATATTGTGCATGTTCGATATTTTTTGCTTTCGTCATATTTTTTTTTCTGCATTTTATTAAAAATAATATTTATACAAGCATTTTGCAAGCGATAGTACGAGATAATACTAGTTACATCGCGTATTATTGCTTTTCTTAGCTTGTTGAATAATTTATTTTTCTTTGTTGTATGTTCTCTTCCTAAAATTACTTTTTTCTTTTACTGGTTGTATTTTATGGTTTTCCTTTTATGTATGATTTTGTACTGTTGCATTCTTAGTCTTTTGTTTCAGATTTCAGAACATCCAGACCAAACTCCGTCAGAGTCAAACCAATTCACTCAAACTACTTCGATGACAGAGACCTGTACACCCTGACCACCAAGACATCCCGAAACCAACTCGACCAGCCCGACCACACTAACCACCTCGACCACTCTAACCACGTCGACCACACTAACCACCTCGACCACCATGACCTCTTCGACAACCCTGACCACCTCGACTACCCTAACCATCTTGACCACCCTGACACCCAAACCACCTCGACCACCCTGACCAGCTGACCACCCTTATAATACCGACCACCTTGACAACCCACCACCCTAACCACCCAAACATCCTTCAACAACCTGACCACCCTAACCACCTCGACCACCTTGACCTCTCTGACCACCTTGACAATCCTGACCATCCTAACGACCTCGACAACTTTAACCAAATCGACGACCCTGACCACCTCGACGACCCTACCCTAACCATATTGACCACCCTGACACCCAAACTACCTCGACTACCCTGACAAGCTAACCACCCTTATTACCCCGACCACCTCGACCACCCTAATGACTTCGTCCACCTTGACCCCCCTGACTATCCTGACCACCTCAACCACCCTAACCACCTCGACTACTCTTACCACAGCGACTAACCATACCACCTCGAACACCCTGACCTTTAGGTTTTTTTTCACTTGTTGGCGCCACAAGTTTTTTTATTTTTTTATAAGAAATAGTTTATTACGAAGTGGATTAGGCCTTGCAATATGAATACTTCTTTTCTAAGTAGATATTCATATTGTTGGGGATACCACTTAGGAAGGTAGAAAAACGGGCTGGAACTCTACCTCTTGGGTGGCCTGGAAACGAGTTATTTTCTTATATTAGTAAATTAGTTATTTTAAAAGTGGATTAGGCCTTATAATATGCATCCCTTCATTTTAAGACAGGGATACATATTGTAGAGGATACCACTTATAAGATCTTGCTTATGGTGAGGAAAGGATCGGGTGTAGGGGTGGAGGAGCCCGAGGGTGTTGGGTTGTAGTGTTATGCTACAACCCAACACCCATTTTAAAAGCGATAGTACGAGATAATACTAGTTAAATCGCGTATTATTGCTTTCTTTTTTTCTCTCTCTCTCTTTTTTCTTTATTTGCCTGTTGCATTTTTTTGCTGTTTATTTGTTGCATGCTATTTTTTCCTTATAGTACCTTTTTCTTGTAGTTGTTCAATTTTGTGGTTTTTCTTTTTTGCATGGTTTTGTACTGTTGCATTCTTAGTTTTATTGTTTCAGAACTAATTTCAGTCCAAGCAGACCACCTAACTTACCCAGGCCACTTCAACCACACATTACAACCAGTCCTTTCAACCTACACAGCCCACCTTAACCGGTCCGACCACCCAGCCCACCTGGACCACCTAGACGCCCCAGCCCACGTACACCAACCGGTCACCCCGACCATCCTGTCCACCAAGTCAACCCAACCTAACTCAACCAGACGATCAAGCCCAATAAGTTCTCTATGAAAAAAGTATGTATTGAATTAATATGATTTTTTTTTTTAACTCCTGTTTTAGCTTTAAATTTATTAGCTGTTTCTTGTGTATTTTGTGGATTTCCTTCTTCTTCATGATATTGTTGTGTTGCTATGCATACGATCAGGTGTCAGTTATTAAGTGTCATAAACAACAGATACTTCGCAAGCGATCAGGTGTCAGGTATTAAGTGTCAGAAACAACAGATACTACGCAAGCGATCAGGTGTCAGGTATTAAGTGTCATAAACAACAGATACTACGCAAGCGATCAGGTGTCAGGTATTAAGTGTCATAAACAACAGATACTACCCAAGCGATCAGGTGTCAGCTATTAAGTGCATATACAACAGATACTAAACAAGCGATCAGGTGTCAGGTATTAAGGGTCATAAACAACAGATACTACGCAAGCGATCAGGTGTCAGGTATTAAGTTTCATTAAACAACAGATACTACGCAAGCGATCAGGTGTCAGGTATTAAGTGTCATTAACAAACAGATACTACGCAAGCGATCAGGTGTCAGGTATTAAGTGTCATAAACAACAGATACTAGACAAGCGATCAGGTGTCAGGTATTGAGTGTGTGTAACAACAAATATTATACAAGCGATTAAGCATGAATTTTTTGCACGATTGTAAGATTTTATTTTTTCAATTCGCATGCGTATTGTGGTTTTCCTCTTTCGCATGATTTTGTACTGTTGCATTCTTTGTATTTTTTTTTTTTCTTTTTATGGTGAGGAAAGGATCGGGTGTAGGGGAAGGAGGAGCCCGAGGGTGTTGGGTTGTAGTGTTAGGCTACAACCCAACACCCATTTTTAAAGCGATAGTACGAGATAATACTAGTTAAATCGCGTATTATCGCTTTCTTTTTTTTTTTTTTTGCTTTTTTTGCCTGTTGCATTTTGTAGTTATATTTTGTTGCATGAGTTTTTGTTGCATGCGTCTTGGTTTTCTCTTCCTTATAGTTACCTGTACTTGTTATTGTTCAATATTGTGGTTTCCCTTTCTCGCATGATTTTGTACTGTTGCATTCTTAGTTTTTTTGTTTCAGAACTCATTTCGGTCCAACCAGATCCACCCAGCCCCGCCAATTTACCAAGCCCACCTAGACCACGCAGCCACCAGGCCAACCCAACCACCCAGCCCAACCCGAGAAGCTCTCGTAGCCTATCCTGTCCCACCCGACCATCATGTTGACCAAGACCAGTTCTCAACCACCCTGACCACCTCGACCACCCTGACCTCCCAGCCTACCCCGATCACCCAGCCCACCGTGTCTATCCAAACAGACCACCCAGCATCGCCAATCTACCCAGCTCTACCCGACCATCTTGAACACCCAGCCCACCGAGTCTACCCGAGCAGACCACCCAGCATCGCCAATCTACCCAGCTCTACCCGACCATCTTGACCACCCAGCCCACCGAGTCTACCCGAGCAGACCACCCAGCATCGCCAATCTACCCAGCTCTACCCGACCACCTTGACCACCCAGCCCACCGAGTCTACCCAAGCAGACCACCCAGCATCGCCAATCTACCCAGCTCTACCCGACCATCTTGACCACCCAGCCCACCGAGTCTACCCGAGCAGACCACCCAGCATCGCCAATCTACCCAGCTCTACACGACCACCTTGACCACCCAGCCCACCGAGTCTACCCGAGCAGACCACCCAGCATCGCCAATCTACCCAGCTCTACCCGACCATCTTGACCACCCAGCCCACCAAGTCTACCCGAGCAGACCACCCAGCATCGCCAATCTATCCAGCTCTACCCTACCACCCAGACACCCAGCCCACTCCAACCACCAAGCCCACCGAGTAAACCCTACCCGACCCGACCATTCCGACGACCAAGACCAGTCCGACCACCTAGTCTAACTAGCCTGTTATGTTATAGTATTAAGTTTTAATATATTGTGCATGTTCAATATTTTTTGCTTTTGTCGTATTTTCTTATGGTGAGGAAAGGATCGGGTGTAGGGGAGGAGGAGCCCGAGGGTGTTGGGTTGTAGTGTTATGCTACAACCCAACACCCATTTTTAAAGCGATAGTACGAGATAATACTAGTTAAATCGCGTATTATCGCTTTTTTTTTTTCTTTTTTTGCCTGTTGCATTTTGTAGTGATTTTTTATTGCATGATTTTTTGTTGGTCTAATGAGTGATTAAAAAGCAATAGGTAACTATTATTATTAGGTCTAATGAGTGATTAAAAAAGCAATAACTACTGTGATTAAGTCTAATGAGTGACTAAAACACCAAAAACTATTGTTATTAAGCCTAATGAGTGATTAAAAAAAACCAAAAACTATTATTATTATTAGGTCTAATGAGTGATTAAAAAAGCAATAACTACTGTAATTAAGTCTAAAGAGTGATTAAGACACCAAAAACTATTGTTATTAAGTAATGAGTGAATAAAAGTCCAAAAATTATTGTTATTAGGTCTAACGAGTGTTTTCAAAACAAAAAAACTATTATTCATTAGTGTTTCATAATTGGCAGTGTTTTTTTTTTCTTTTTATGGTGTTTTTATTTTTTATTGCATGATTTTTTGTTGCATAAAAAAAAATATTATTAAATCTAAAGAGTGATTAAAACACCAAAAACTATTATTATCAAGTCTAATGAGTGATTAAAACACCAAAAACTATTATTATTAAGTCTAATGAGTGATTAAAACACCAAAAACTTTTGTTATTAAGTAATGAGTGAATAAAAAACCAAAAACTATTATTGTTAGGTCTAATGAGTGATTAAAAAAGCAATAACTACTGTAATTAAGTCTAAAGAGTGATTAAAAAACCAAAAACTATTATTATTGTGTCTAACGAGTGATTTCAAAACAAAAAAAACTATTATTTATTAGTGTTTCATAATTGGCAGTGTTTTTTTTTTTTTTTTTTTATGGTTTTTTTATTTTTTATTGTATGATTTTTTGTTGCATAAAAAAAAAATTATTATTAAGTCTAAAGAGTGATTAAAAAACCAAAAAACTATTATTATTAGGTCTAACGAGTGATTTCAAAACAAAAAAAAAAACTATTATTTATTAGTGTTTCATAATTGGCAGTGTTTTTTTTTATTTTTTTTTTATTATTTTTTTTTTTTTTTTTTTTTTTATATGGTGTTTTTATTTTTTATTGCATGATTTTTTGTTGCATAAAAAAAATTATTATTAAGTCTAAAGAGTGATTAAAAAACCAAAAACTATTATTATTAGGTCTAACGAGTGATTTCAAAACAAAAAAAAAACTATTATTTATTAGTGTTTCATAATTGGCAGTGTTTTTTTTTTATGGTGTTTTTTTTTTTTTTGCATGATTTTTTGTTGCATAAAAAAAAAAATATTATTAAGTCTAAAGAGTGATTAAAACACCAAAAACTATTATTATTAAGTCTAATGAGTGATTAAAACACCAAAAACTATTATTATTAAGTCTAATGAGTGATTAAAAAAGCAATAACTACTGTAATTAAGTCTAAAGAGTGATTAAAACAAAAAAAAACTATTGTTATTAAGTAATGAGTGAATAAAAAAACCAAAAACTATTATTATTAGGTCTAACGAGTGATTTCAAAACAAAAAAACTATTATTCATTAGTGTTTCATAATTGGCAGTGTTTTTTTTTCTTTTTATGGTGTTTTTATTTTTTAATGCATGATTTTTTGTTGCATAAAAAAAAATTATTATTAAGTCTAAAGAGTGAATAAAAAACCATAAACTATTATTATTAGGTCTAATAAGTGATTTCAAACAAAAAAACTATTATTCATTAGTGTTTCATAATTGGCAGTGTTTTTTTTTTTTTTTCTTTATGGTGTGGTTATTTTTTATTGCATGATTTTTTGTTGCATAAAAAAAAAAAATATTATTAAGTCTAAAGAGTGATTAAAAAACCAAAAACTATTTTTATTAGGTCTAACGAGTGATTTCAAAACAAAAAAAACTATTATTTATTAGTGTTTCATAATTGGAAGTTTTTTTTTTTATGGTGTTTTTATTTTTTATTGCATGATTTTTTGTTGCATAAAAAAATTATTATTAAGTCTAAAGAGTGATTAAAAAACCAAAAACTATTATTATTAGGTCTAACGAGTGATTTCAAAACAAAAAAAAATATTATTTATTAGTGTTTCATAATTGGCAGTGTTTTTTTTTTTTATGGTGTTTTTATTTCTTATTGCATGATTTTTTGTTGCATAAAAAAAAAAATATTATTAAGTCTAAAGAGTGATTAAAACACCAAAAACTATTATTATTAAGTCTAATGAGTGATTAAAACACCAAAAACTATTATTATTAAGTCTAATGAGTGATTAAAAAAGCAATAACTACTGTAATTAAGTCTAAAGAGTGATTAAAACAAAAAAAAACTATTGTTATTAAGTAATGAGTGAATAAAAAACCAAAAACTATTATTATTAGGTCTAACGAGTGATTTCAAAACAAAAAAACTATTATTCATTAGTGTTTCATAATTGGCAGTGTTTTTTTTTTCTTTTTATGGTGTTTTTATTTTTTATTGCATGATTTTTTGTTGCATAAAAAAAAAATATTATTAAGTCTAAAGAGTGATTAAAACACTAAAAACTATTATTATTAAGTTTAATGAGTGATTAAAAAAGCAATAACTACAGTAATTAAGTCTAGAGAGTGATTAAAACACCAAAAACTATTGTTATTAAGTAATGAGTGAATAAAAAACCAAAAACTATTAATATTAGGTCTAATGAGTGATTTCAAATTAAAGAAACTATTATTCAATAGTGTTTCATAATTGGCAGTGTTTTTTTTTTCTTTTTATGGTGTTTTTTTTTTTATTGCATGATTTTTTGTTGCATAAAAAAATAATATTATTAATTCTAAAGAGTGATTAAAACACCAAAAACTATTATTATTAAGTCTAATGAGTGATTAAAACAGCAATAACTACTGTAATTAAGTCTAAAGAGTGATTAAAACACCAAAAACTTTTGTTATTAAGTGTAATGAGTGAATAAAAAACCAAAAACTACTATTATTAGGTCTAATGAGTGATTTCAAAACAAAAAACTATTATTCATTAGTGTTTCATAATAAAATTGGCAGTGTTTTTTTTTTTTTTTTTTTTTATGGTGTGGTTATTTTTTATTGCATGATTTTTTGTTGCATGCGTTTTTGTTTTTTCTTCCTTATAGTTACTTTTTCTTGTAATTGTCCAATATTGTGGTTTCCCTTTCTCGCATGATTTTGTACTGTTGCATTCTTAGTTTTTTTGTTTCAGAACTCATTTCGGTCCAACCAGATCCACCCAGCCCCGCCAATTTACCTAGCCCACCTAGACCACGCAGCCACCAGGCCAACCCAACCACCCAGCCTAACCCGAGAAGCCAGCTCACCTAACCTACCCAGTCCCACTCGACCATCCCGATGACCAAGACCAGTTCTCGACCACCCTGACCTCCTAGCCTACCCCGATCACCCAGCCCACCGAGTCAACATGACCAGACCACCCTGCATCGCCCATCTACCCAGCTCTATCCGACCAGCATGACCTCTTCGACCACCCAGACCACCTCGACAACCCTGACCACCTCGACTACCCTAACCATCTTGACCACCCTGACACCCAAACCACCTTGACTACCCTGACCAGCTGACCACCCTTATTACCCCGACCACCTTGACAACCCCGACCACCTTGACAACCCCGACCACCTTGACTATCCTGACCACCTCGACCACCCTAATAACTTCGACCACCTTGACCACCCTGACTATCTTGAACACCTCGACCACCCTAATGACCTCGACCACCTTGACCACCCTGACTATCCTGACCACCTCAACCACCCTAACCACCTCGACTACTCTGACCACAGCGACTAAATATACCACCTTAACCACCCTGACTATCCTGACCACCTCAACCACCCTAACCACCTCGACTACTCTGACCACAGCGACTAACCATACCACCTCGACCACATTAACCACCCTGACTATCCTGACCACCTTAACACCCTAACCACCTCGACTACTCTGACCACAGCGACTAACCATACCACCTTGACCACATTAACCACCCTGACTATCCTGACCACCTCAACCACCCTAACCACCTCGACCACTCTGACCACAGCGACTAACCATACCACCTCGACCACATTAACCACCCTGACTATCCTGACCACCTCAACCACCCTAACCACCTCGACCACTCTGACCACAGCGACTAACCATACCACCTCGACCACCCTGACCTTTTGACCTTTAGGTTTTTTTTTCACTTGTTGGCGCCACAAGTTTTTTTTTATATAAGAAATAGTTTATTACGAAGTGGATTAGGCCTTGCAATATGAATACTTCTTTTCTAAGTAGATATTCATATTGTTGGGGATACCACTTAGGAAGGTAGAAAAACGGGCTGGAACTCTACCTCTTGGGTGGCCTGGAAACGAGTTTTTTTCTTATATTAGTAAATTAGTTATTTTAAAAGTGGATTAGGCCTTGCAATATGTATCCTTCATTTCTACTTAGGGATACATATTGTAGGGGAAACCACTTAGGAAGTTAGAAAAACGGGCTTGAACTCTACCTCTTGGGTGGCCTGGAAACGAGTCCTTTTCTTAGAATAGTTAATTAGGCCGTACAATATGTACATATTATATTGCATCCCTTCATTTTGAATCAAAGAGGGATACATAAATTTTATCCTTTCATTTTGAACGAAGTAGGGATACATAAATAGTGTAGGGGATACCATTTAGAAAGTTAGAAGGGCTAGAGCTCTACCTCTTGGGTGGCTTGAAGTTAAGTTTTTTTTTTTTTTTTTTTGCTTTTAAAGTTTAATAAATCTACGGTGGGGACCTAAAGGACAATGGTAGTCAAGTGGTTACCGCGCTAGTCTGGTAATCCAGGTAGCATAGGGATCCGTTGGTTCGAATCCCACCCAATGCATGAATTTTTCCTCATTAATTTCAGTTTGTGACCACATAATAATAAGACTCTGATGGTTAGATGGTAGAAAATGTTTGAGAATTAACCTCGCCTGGTGGTAACCTTCCACTAAAGAGTATTATTATTATATGTCATAGCACATTTTCATTAATTTACAATATGGTGCATACCTATACTTGTACTTGAAGAATACAAACACACACACATTGTTATTTATGCATAGTGCATAGGTATATATTGTGTTATATTAAACTATTTTTTGTCATGATTGTTAAGAAAAAGTTTTAATCAAATTTTATACAAAAAGCACAATGGTGGTCACTTTCAAAGAGAAAAAAATAGTGACCATTCTAAAGTAAAAATCAATTTCCGTCATCCAAATCACGAAAGTGAAAGACCTAAAAAAGCCTTCTACAGTTGCTGTTACTGAATAAGTAAAAAGCGGATTCGATTATTTGTTAACGTCATATTTACTGAGTCCATAAGTTCTCATGGGCCTTTTTTTTATCAAGGATTTACTCGTGTTCTGAACGGGCTTCAAACACCTCTCTCCATCACTCATAGTAAAGCCCCTTTAAAATTATTGTAAGACAATGTTGTTCTCTAACTTGTATATTTAATCAATACAAAGGAGCGGCCCTTGCGGCTGCATTTTGGAGCCTTGCGTTTTCAGAGTGTGGCGATTTCAACCAAAAGTTTTGTGGTTGTGTTAATGGCAGAGAATGCCTAAGGCATTAACTTCGCCCCGGGTTACAAAACAATTGTAATTATTATGATCTTATTATTATTATTATTTCTGTACATATTTCTAAGTTTTTTTTTTAATTATTGTTTTCCTTGTTGATGATTGTTTTGTAAAAATAAATAAAGTGTAATAAATAAAAAAATAAAATAAATGTGTGGTATCAACTTCCATTGCAATTTTCAAATTTCTAGCTCTCAACGTTCTCGGAAATCGAGCTCACGGATGGACGGACACACGGACCAATGCAATGGCCGAAAACAACTTTTTTTGTATCCTGAGTCTATGATTCGTCCCGAAATGTAAAAAACTGTGTAGGTCAAATTTTGGACGAATGTACAAAGACTTTCCTAATTATAGGATAAGGCAAGTAAAAATAAATGCATAAGTTGAGCACCCACTTGCCATGCGGAAGGCCCCAGGTTCGAACCCCCGCGCCAACAAAAAATTGTATTCAAAATTTGGTTACAGTTGTTTGTAAGGGATACGTTGACCCAGCACCTAAATGGAAATGTGTCACTTCTAGCCCATCAGAGGGGAGGCATACTACGGGATGGGCATTGGGCAGGCTACAATACAGACCACAAGCGTCTATAATATCTCCTGTTTCATGGCTACAAAATAAAAAAAAGGCTGTGAAAAACTCATGTTAAGTAAAAAAAAATGCAAGTAGTCCTTAGCTATGGTCAGATCTAATCTTTCGGTCATGTCTTGGTTGAAGTTTATAAATACCTGTCTCTTTCTCTCAAAGTATCCACCATTACACTCATTTTCATTTTTTATACTCTTGACATATAACCCTCATTTCATGTCTCTCTCTGTCTCTTTTTCTCTTCTCTCTCTCCTCTTAGCAAGTTGCAAATCCATTATTAAATCATAACTATAATGTTTTTTTTCCTTGTTAAAAGAGTGAGTAAATTGTGAGATATACAGCTGAAGAGCTAAGAGCAGGAAAAAGGATTATTATGAAAATTTTAAATGTTTAATGCCATATTCTTCTTTAGAATTTTCTCACTTTTTAATATTATTCACCTCCCTTCCTCCTTGCTATTCTTCCTTTTTGTTATTCTTTGCTCTTCCTTCCTCTTTGCTTTGTGTTTGCTTTATTTTCCTGTTTGCTTTGTTTTGCTGTTTGCTCTTCCTCTCTCTTTACTGTCTGTTTTTTCTTGCTTTGTGTTCTTTTTTTCTTAAATATAATGTTACCGCTTCGCCAGCCCATCAAACACGCACAATGCACACGTATCACAATCACACCCACACACACAACCAAAAACAAACCCACCCACACACATACACACACCACAACACATGAATACAACAAGTTAAAAATAGAGAACTTCGCATCACTCATTACATATAGGTATTCTCAAGCCAGGAGCATTGGCGTAAAAACCGAAATCGCAAATATGATATTGTGTGCTCTATGCATTGCACATTGTCTAACTACAATAACAGGCGCACATACAAATTCGCTTCTATGTTTTTCGTGCACGAAAAAAGTGAATGATAACGATATCTCTACTATCTCATGAACATACTTTTTATTCCTTTTAGACGCTTTATACCTCTGCCCATACTTTTCACAGGCCAAACTAGTACACAGACTAGCTCTCAACTTTATAATAGCTAGTGTTATCAATTATTTTTACCAATCTTTTTTTTTAATCTTATACAGGTATCCATTTTAAAAAATGTATTGTCTTGAAGTTATAATCAAGCAAGTTCGTAAAACATTGCAATTATTTTTGAAAGAATGCTTAATAAATTCTTTAGGGAATATCTGTTCATCAAAACGGCTTTAATTTCACATCCTACGGTGAAAAAGTTCTTATTTATCAAACCAAAATTAAAAAGGGAAAGAAAGAAAAGTCATGGTAAAAAATCAAACAGTTTCATATAGTATATTTTTTTAAGATTTTCAAACGCTTGGTTTTTCTAAAATTTCCTAACATAACAAGAATATAAAAACAAGACTATATAAATGCATTTTGTTAGTAGGAACTAGGAACCTAATAATCAACTTTAAAGCAATTTCTAAGTTATATTTTTTAAACCAACTCAACACATAATTAATGTATTTACACTAATTGAAACCACTATTTAATTACCATTAAATAATTTACTATACATTCTCAGCATGTCTTCTTAATACGAGTATACTCTTCATCAAAATTAGTGCAACAAAGCAATTTTTTTTTTGAAAATAAAAAAAATACTTTTCCCTATTCCATTCATTAATAATTGTGCTACTAATGTTCATGTATTTTTCCCAAGTAGTTACGAGAAAAGCCGGAAATTTCGTATGTTGCACTAATTTTGCCGGGGATTTCAGTGTTTTCTCTGGTCTTACTGAAAGACCTCCGGTGCTGGCTACACCGCACTGGCCAGTTAAAATTTTAATAGACGTATACAACAATTCACTCTATTTTAAATATAAAAAAACAACTTTACAAGAGATCTGACCCTTGAAATTATTTGAGTCTGAATATGGGTATGGTTGTTTGGTTTTACCAAATGTAACAGATGGGTTCTAGTCAAAAATAAATCAGATATGAGTGGACTAGAAAATAGGACTGATAGTAAATAAAGAGAGAGATTGAGTTTTATTTTCAGACGATGCTGCCCACATATTTGAAGGTTGCAAAAATACACAGTTTATTCATCAAAACTTGAGTACTTCTTTTTTTAAGTACATATTTTCTTTTTATTTCTGAAGATGTATTTTTTCTAACTAATTGAAAGAACACATAACAATGGAAGCATTCTACAGCATAAATCTCTACAAGATACAATGTCGTAGTAATAGTGTAGTAATGATATTTAAATATTTCAATTGTTATTTTAATGATAGATTATTCCATCCATTGATGTCACAGTCTTATTGTCAAAAAAGAAAGAAAAGAAATGTAATTGTTTCTATTTCGCTCTTCATTCTGTTAGGATAGATATAAAAATTTACTATTTTCACACTTTGTGAAAGTGTTTTCAATAAATTCTTAGGAAGGTTGAACTCGTGACTGAAATGTATGACATTTTCGGATATTGTTCCACGACTTCCGAACCACAGTACTTGAATTTCTGTACTGAAAATTCAAACTCCCTGTGATACTGATTAAACCACAACGTAGTAAGAAGTCTTAAAAATGGGTTTAATATTAAAACATATTATATCGAGTTCACCAGCAGGCTAGTTCTGGTTAAGAGAGAAATATTATTCATAATCATAATATTTTAATTTTAAAAATCTAGTGTTGCGAGTTGCATTAAAAATATGGAAATACTCCAAGCAAATTACTCATGTGTTGATAATATTATTGATACAATAAACATATTAAAATCAGATCGTGCTGAAAATATTCATTGGCAGTTAAAACAAATTTAATTCTACATAAAATAGAGCAACACATAGTTAAAATGCTTCTAATCAAAGAATGTATGATCATATAGTACACAATGAAGATGATTTATAGTTTTGCAGATCGATAAAAGACAGGATAATGATGGCACCCTAAACAAAGACTGGAAGAAAGGGTCTTTTAAGTTTAATCTAGACAGTATGAAAGAGGTAGCATTGAAGGTGTTACACCTTTTTAATATTTGAAAAATATTCTTATTTATGGAAACAGTAAAAAGAAACGATGAAAGAAATGATACTCACCGGAGTAACTGAACTAAAATTCTTATACATAATTTTAAAACACTCGTATATTGTCCGACTTGATTTTAGCCCCGCCCCCTCTTCAGGAGCTGAGATGCCTGGCTAGTATGAGCAGAGAGAAGCTGACGAGGGCAAATACACCAACATTCTGCACCAAGTGCCTCCAGCTTTCGAGATCTGGGAAATAAAAATAGAATATAACACATGTGAAATAACATGATTTCAATATAGAACAACAACAACAACAACAACAACAAACACCAACAAACATCATTCCCCCCAGCTTGGCTACAGCTGGGGGGAATGATGGTATCCAGCCAACTTATTTCGAAAAATTGGCTCGTTCTGAACAACATATTCTTATGTGCGATCAACCATCGTGAGATCTTTTTTTATTATTATTATTATTTTTTATAGTAATTATTATACTTTTTACTGTGTAATTTTTTGTTTTTCTTCTAAATGTCTCTTTAAAATCGAGGTTATTCGAGTTGGGAGTTTTACTCTCCATTCGTAGGAAACTTTGAGACCACTGCTACCCACATTAACCTCACAGAGCCGGGAATAGTCACCATCACGAAAGGTTCGAACCAGAGGGTCACTCACTAAGTCCTCATCTCGCTGGACGTTGCTTAACTTCACCAATATTACAAGAACTCGTGTATTCAACGTGCCATCGACGCTGGTTGGCTATTTCCTGTTATTTCAAAAGTTTTGAAGCTGTCTCTTTTCAATTTTAATTCCGAGAAAGTCTAATAAGTTTAGATATCATATTTGTGTTAATCACAATCGCGATATCACAATTAATCAAACTCACTTTACTAAATACTTGCTTAGCTTGGGATTTGAACCACAGACCTCCCTCGGTTGAGTCTGCCGCCTTATCGATCAAGCTACTGAGGTCAGTGACCCAGCACCTAAATGGGAAGTATTGTGTCGCTTCTCGCCCATCAGAGGGGTGGCATACTACGGGATGGGCAAGCTACAGCACAGACCACAAGCGTCTACTGTAGCTCCTGTTTCATGGCTACGAAATAAAAAAGGCTGTGAAACACTCATCTTTTTTTTTAAGTGAAAAAATCCAATATTAAGTATCGGAAGTATTTTTTACCTTTAAGAGTTTTGGCTTCTTTCTTGTCTTCAATGTCCCACCCCATGGACCGCTGGATCCCTTTCTTCCACTTCTCATACCGAATGTCCCGCTCTGCAAACACGAGAGATATACATCGATTAATTCGAGTAATAATAATAATTAATACCTAATAATAATAATAATTCCGTGTTCGTGAGATAGGTATTGATACCTACATTACGGTGGTGAAAGGATTATAAGGACGCCCAGATCCAATGTCTAGGCTCCTTTCATGTCCATTGATTCTATTTTGGTTTTAACGTCCTGACTTGAGGTAGACAGGACAGGGTTTTACCCTCCATTCGCTGGGAATCGTACCAGCTACCCACATTAACCTCACCTAGCCTGGGTAAGGCCGGAATTGCCAGCCTCACATGTTCGGAGGGAACAGAATTTTCTGTGCAAAAATTCTGCTACAACCGGGAAGCGAACTCAGGATCTCTGGACTACGGGTAGTAGTCACAACCGTTATGCCACGGAGGCTTAACGTTCTCATCTAACTCACCGTTCTCATCAATGCTAGGATAGAACTCATCACTGCAAGGAGGTGGTATACTATCGGGGTCCCAGGCTTTGATTCCTTCAGCAAATCCCGCAGCCATGGCGGCCCCTAGTGCCGTAGCCTCCGACATTACCGGCCTGACTGAAACAGAAAGGTCATCATGAATGTTGAGTCAGGACGAGTAAAATAGATAAATGATAGAGGAAATGAGAAGTACGTCGTTGTTGTTGTAGCCAGCTTGGTTACAGCTGGAGGGGTGAGTGATGGTCTCCAGGTAACTTTATTTCAAAGTTGGCTTGTCCTGAACCACATATTTCTATGTGCGATCAACCATCATGAGGACTTGGACTTTTCTTGATAAGCCATTAAACTCATAGGAAACTGGAAGCTAACCTGGCTTGTTAGGGTTGGCTAGTCTGTTTTTTGTTTCTAGTCCTCTAGCGACTCACTGGTCTTCTCACTGTTTAACGTCCCCCAGCCAGAAGTCCGTCATAATTTGAAAGAGTTCAATAGAATATCTTCAATATACTCGTAGCTGGTTACATGTTTGTATCATGAATAAAAATATGAAGAAAAAAAAAAAAACACTGAGGGCAAAGACAATAATATTTCAGTTATTGCTACATATATTTATAATGCATTGTAAATATAGTGTTGAACCGACCTTAGTAGCTTGATCGATAAGGCGGCGGACTTGTGACTTGGAGGTCGGTGGTTCAAGTCCCGGTTTCAGCGTAGATTTAGTAAAGCGAGTTAGAGTAGTTGTGACATCACGAAGGTGATTAACACAAATATGATAACTAAATATAGTGTTGAATTTATGTAAAAAAATTCTCAAATTGACAGCGAATCTCCTCCTAATTCTGAAAAAAAAACACTTTTATTATTATTATGAAGGAGATACTTGTATTTTCATTTACAGCTTTTCTTAGTTTATGTGAGGAGTAAATTCATACTTTCTCACATAAACTTGACAATAAGTATATTATACTCACCGACGGGTATTCCTGTCAGGTCTGCCTGGAGCTGCATCAGGTACTTGTTCCCGGTCATGCCTCCGTCCACCAGCAACTTCTCCAAGGCTCCTCCGCAGTCCAGTTTCATCGCCTCCAGCACGTCTCTGGTCTGGAAGCACACTGCCTCCACGGCGGCTCGCACGATGTCCGCTGGGAACACAATTTATTTAAATGATGAAACCGACCTCATCAGTAGCTTGATCGATAAGGCGGCGGACTTGTGACCTGGAGGTCGGTGGTTCAAGACCGGGTTTCAGCGTAAATTTAGTAAAGCGAGCTTGAGTAGTTGTGACATCACGAAAGTGATCAACACAAATATGATAACTTTTATTTAAATGATGAATTTATATTTGTATATTTTTTTCTTCATTATATTGTATAACTAGCCGTTTGCCCGTGCTTTGCAACGGGACTAAATTTCAAATTTACTAAGGCATGGCCGTACTGCTGGACAGCAATGCCTTTTGAACTTTTTATAATTTTTCTGGACAAAGCGATAATGGTTTTGGGGGGGTCAATTCTGAGACATTTTTCGCTATCTCTTATCGTTTTGGCTAAACAACTCCGGACAAACAAACAAACATAGGTAGGTAGGTAGGTAGTCCTTTTTTCTGTTTTATATATAGAGATATATTCAACAAATAAAGGAGAATTTGTTCAAGCTGCTAGCAAATAAGGTATTCTTTAGTCCTACGCTGGCAGTATTTGAATAAAGTATTTGTATTTTACAAAAATGTATCAAAAAAATTCTTTAATTCACAATTTTTATCTGTCTATCTCTTTTTGACGCGTTAGTAACTCTTTAACTTCGTAGTCAGGGGTGCTCAAAAGAGAGCATTTTTATATTTTAGGAAGTTCATTCAATCCGAATGTGGTTACTACTATAAAATTTCTTTGGAAACTGGAAAATTAAAGAGAAGCAGTATATTTTCATAACCCCTCTCGACGTATGTTACAAATTAATATAGTTAACAAATATAGTTTTTCCAACCTGTTGCTGTGGAAACCATAGGTGCTTGGAGCGTCGAATCTAAGAAATAGTTAGACCATTTGGGAAGGAAATTGATTGGAATTACAGGTGATTCCTGTTCCAATCATTTTCTTTACCAAAAAAATTGGTCTAGCCATTCAAAGAGTAAATGCTTCTTGCATCCTCGGTTTCCTTCCGGAAGGGCGATCCCTGGGAGAAGTTTTTTATATTTAAAAAATGAAACATGAATAATAATTATATGTATAGAAAAAAAGTTAAGAGTTTAGACGGTAAGAGTACAGGTACTCATTGGTCTCATTCTTGCAGGATAAGCAGAAAGATGTATTGTATATTTTTATTTATTTACCTTTCGAGGTTTCCTCCGTGAGGCCACAGATAATGCTCCTCGCATCTTTCTGCCAGTAAGGTGCGTACAGACCGGAGAAGGCAGGCACAAAGACCACATCGCTGGCAGCAGTTAAACCAGTTTTGTGACCAACCTCTCTGAAGGCACAGTTTCCACTACTCTTGTTACCCACATCGTTGGAGGCACAGTGTGCTTTATCACTATTCACTAGAATTTCTTCGATGTCGTCTAGGCTGTGAAGGAGATTCATGTTGTCGCGTAACCATTTGAATGCTTGGCCAGCCACAGCTATTCCACCCTCAAGAGCGTAGGTAATGGATGTCCGCCCCCAAACTGATAGGCTACGGTGGTAAGGAGTCCTTGACTAGAATGAACTATCTGAAAACAAACGTACATAAATAATATTCCTGTTAGTCACTAATGTACGAAGCAATTCATGTACCAAAAAGGTTAGACCACACATACAACATGGAAATCTTTACAGTACATATTAATATTATTTCAAAGATATTCTACATTTTAGTACAATGAATCGATTTCAAGTAGTATTTTGTGGGAACAATGAAGCATAAAATTCAAGTTTTAAATGTGTAACTAATTGAACGCTATGAAATATAATCTATATGTGGCTGTGGCATTGTGGAAACATTGATGAACAGCTCTATACCAATTGTATGTCAGTTATTTCGCATTGTACAGATGTAAATAGGTCCTTATAATAATATTTAGGTAAAACTATTTTTTACCGCAGTTCCAGTGTTGTAGAGAAGAAAGCAGCCAGTGCCGTAGGTATTCTTTGCCAGACCAGCACTCAGACACGACTGACCCACCAGAGCAGACTGCTGGTCTCCTAGTATCCCTGATATAGGCACCCCTTCCAGGGGCCCTCCTTTAATGACTCCGTAGATCTCTGATGAACTTCGAATCTGAGGCAATATTGAAGGAGGTATAGAAAAGTACTTGAGAAGTATGGGCTCCCAGGCCAGAGTCCGTAGGTTCATTAGGAGGGTACGCGAGGCATTGGTTACATCTGTGATGTGCAGACCTCCTTCTCGGCCTCCAGTGAGATTCTGAAAAGAGATGATTTTTAGATTATTTAAAGAAATTCTATACAAGGCTATTAGTGTAAATAACATTTGTGATGTCACAATAAATTCTCAAACTAACAATGCTAAATTTTAAATGAACTTGGTAATTGAATCACTAACCCCCCAAATTGGTTTTAATTTTAAAGAAGGGTTAACATGAAAAATAATAATAATATATCTTATGTAATATCATATCAACAAAGAATATTGAGATTTGAGATTATACTTTTTTAACATACATTATTGTATTGCTAAAATTATTATAAATATTATAAATTCAATATCAAGTTAGATTCCATTTGACATTAATCTACCACTACCAAAGAAAAATAAATAACCGAACATTCAGCATTGAGATGGACATAAAATCAGTCAAGTTTACCATGTTAATAGCATTCTCACCCAGACTAGCCAAGAGTCAACGTTCCAAACAAACATCTGTTGTCTTTGATAGCACTTTTCACATTGTCAACATTGTCCATCAACCAGTTGATTTTGACAGCACTGAAGTAGGTACTAATTGGCAGTCCACAGAGATTTCTAATAAATTCAGTACTTTTTGTTTTATTCAAGTACTCGTCTACTATGTGCTTTGTTCTTACATCAGACCAAACTGAAAGGAAAGAAAATTATAGTTTATTTTAAGAGTAGGAATGAATAAAAAATATTAATTTTAACGTATACCTAATGAATTTTTACTCACATTAATGGATAGTTTTTCTTAAATCCTTTCTAGATTTATAAATTGTCACTATTGAGAGACAAACTAATGCTACCAAGATATTGTATACAAGTATCTCTCAGTATGTTAGGACAAATTCTTGAAATAAGAAGCTTCAACTTGAGTTTCTGTAGACAATAGTTTAAAGTGTAGGTTTCAAATAAGCACCCCCTCTCTTAAAAAGTAAATACAAAAAATAAAGTATGTAATAAGTATTGCTTAGAAAATTAGTTTACATAGTTACCAATGGCATTATAAAGAGGTTGTCCAGTAAATGAGTCCCACAATATTGCAGTTTCTCTTTGGTTTGTTATTCCTATGGCCACAATATCATTTGGGTTGATATCCAGGTCATTCAAATAGCCCACACATTTCTCTATGCACTCTTCTACATGGTGAAGAATCACCATAGGGTCTTGCTCCACCCATCCTTCTTTGGGGGTAGTTGATTCTAGTTCAATCCTTATGATAGGTTAACAGTTCAGATGTTGCTGCTGCAAACACCTTAGAAAGGTAAGAGAAATTATGTTGAAATCAAATAAAATTGTCCACTATGAACACAGAACCATTATTTTTTGCATAATTCTGACACTGGTTGGTTGCTGCTGACATACAAGCAGCTACTAGTTTCTCCTCACAAGGTATGAGAGAACCCTGTAATAACATAAGTACAGAGCCAAAAAATTCTGACTCTGCTGGGATTCAAACCCAGGTTACACCATGCATGCTACCCAATCGGTCACAGTGATTACTGTGATTTTAATATAAAGAAAAATATACTAGAAAAACAATGTCACTTAAAAATATAGCAAGGTTCATATGATCTTTGCCCCAATTGTTACAAAATATTGCAGCAATGTTTCAGTTAGTTGTATTCCATCTCATTTGATTTTACAGAAAGAGACGAGCATTGTGTAAAACTTGGAAAATTTAAACCAGCTTTAAATTGACACTTTGAATTCAAAACGCAAACAATTTTGGGTTCGGGTATTCTAATTACAGCAAGTTATTTTATAAATACACGTACAGTCTCTCAACCATACAGTCACTATTTGGTTTTCCTATGTAAATTGAAAAAGCTCTTAAATTTCAAAATGTTACAGACTGAAATTAAGTATATATCGTTGAAGCACCAAACAATTTTCAACAGTCAGGTTGGCTGGAGCCATGCATCCCTAGAGAGGCAAGTGGTTCATGCAAAATCACAACTTACAAAATCTCACCAGTACCAGCATGTGTTAAATGGACCACTTTGAATAACAAAACCATAGTGGAGTATTTTATCACTTCAGAGCCCAAACTAGGCAACCTAGCAGTGACTACCTTTCCATGGTTTAATTCATTGGACAATTAAACACCATAAGGTAAATGATTGATACCAAGAAATAATATGTTTCATAATTTTCACTTGCGGGCTGTCGCCCCTTTACCCGAGCTGGCCGTGGTAAAGCAAAAAAAATACTTATTCACTCCCAATGGCAGGTGATTGGTAATAAGTTTGAAAAATCCAGTTAGTATACTTGCACAACTGACCATAAGAAAAGCATTACATACCTTTCAGCTTTAACTTATGGTCTTAGACTGTAGAGGATGATATCAGTGATCCAAGATGAAGTATTTGACATTTATTTTCAACTAATCATAAAATGTATATGTCAGAAGCAAAAGAACATTGAATACACAGTTCTTATCCTGTCACAGAAGTTAAGCAATGTCCAGTGAGGTTAGGACGGATGGGTGACCATTCTAAATGAACCCTCACATTCCCGCTATTCCCGGGCCCACTCACACTTGGTGAGGTTACATTGGGTAGGTAGCTGGTTTATGAGTTTCCAGCAAATGGAATGTAAAACCCCTGTTGTGATATGACCATTCAGTAGAAAGTGACATTACTCACATTTAACAAAATAAGAATATGAATATTATGTTCTTGAGTAAAGTGTTTATAAATCTTTCATGATAATAATTTAGATAGGAAGGAACTTTTGCTAGAGTAACACTTTTCCTTATAATATGAGTACTTACCAAGTTGAGTATTTCAAGTGTTTTAATTACAATGGCTTGATTTAATAGAAGTTTGATCAAAAATACACTCGGGAAACTGTGTTACCTGTCTTTTAGTAGAATAATATGAATGTTAAAGTTCAATCAGGAATGAATAGGTGAGTATGTATCAAATCAAAATTTCAAATCATCAAAAACTGCCAAGAAAATTATCATTGATTTTATCAAAAATTGAAAAATTCGCGGGTATTCTATGCGACCAACCGCATTTGGTAGAACTCGCGAAGGTCAGTTTTTTACTTTACACAAACCGATTTTTTGGCACAGAATCAAATGAGAATCAACGACTCAACGTTCGGGATGTGTAAACTATCCCTAGAAAAGAAGTGAGAAGTTAGCCATGATTTCATTGATAACAGCAGATTTCTTTCTCGAAAACTCAAAAAAAATTTCAAATTTTTCAATCAATTTTCTTTCAAATTGTTTGAATGTGTGTCCCAGTTTTGAGTTTTCTTCAAAAATTTCCAAAAGGCTGTAAGAATGGCTTTTCAAATATCTCCCATGTGCTGTCTCAGAGGTGTGGTATTTAGCTGACATCGCTGGTAAGTGTGTAATCTCTTATCAATTTATCAGCTTGCAATGATGTCTAGGGTCAACAACTGATAACAGCTCTGAATGAACGATTATGTGCTCTTTACAGTAGTACCTAGCTCATTTACTTTTACCTTATGTAGGAAGAGGAAGGGGAAATCTGGGCCTCATTCCAGAAAGTAATCTCAAAATCCCCAAATCTCCTTTTTAACATTTCCTGAATGACCTATCAGAGAACTGTTGAAAGGGAGATTTGTGGATTATAGGTATAAGCAGAGGCTTTGTGGAATAAGTCCCTGTATACTGTTTAAGGGTACCATTTTTAAATTTAAATGTCATTTTTCATGTACAATCATTAATATTTTGGTAAATGTCTAGTTTAGATGGCAAGCTTTGTACTCCAATTTCTAGACTAGATGAGTTAAATTTCACTTTAAATGTCTTCAGAAGTCTAATTCAGGTGTTAAAATATATATAAAAAATTCCCAGAAGTTCAATTTTTAGGTTTATTTTCTCAGATTCTCAATGTCAATTATCTTGTAACATTTTTAACTTTAAAATGCTACATTTTTAATTTTGAAATATACCTTATCTTAGGCTGAAAATTGTAAAATTATCTTGGTACAAACTGGGCATTTACCTTTATTTTTGCTCCATAATTCTGCAACTGGTTGGTTGCTGCTGACATAGAAGCAGTTACTCATTTTCCTCATAAAGTATGAGTGGATTGTATTCCTATGGGTTTAATAATAATAAAACTCATTAGTGGAAAGTATCCACCAGGCAAATAATGCTCAAAACATTTTCTACCATCTAACCCTCAGAGTCTTATTATTATGTGGTCACAAACTCAAATTAATGAGGAAAAATTCATGCACTAATTGGTATTCAAACTAACGGATCCTTACGCTACCTGGATTACCAAACCAGCACATTAACCACATGACTACCAGTTTCATTTGGGCTAGTTCTCACAAAGGTTGATTGCACATAAAAAATTGTGGTTCAGGACAAGCCAACTTTGATATAAAGTTGGCTGGAGACCATTCGCCTTTTGCTGTAGCCAAGAATAACAACAACAACCTCACCCAGCCTGAATGGGGCTGGGAATAGCCAGCATCATGAGGGTTCAATGAATAATAAGAAGGTTCCGTTGTGCTAGATGTAGAATTGTAGAACCCTGGCCATGATCAGAGGTAAAGTTTATGTCAATGGAATCTCAATATTATTATTTACTGGTGACCATATCATGTCATACACTACTAGAAAAGACAGAAAGTCCTAACAGAACAACTTAATCACTTTCTGTTGCAGAGAAAATTAAAGTATTACTTTAAACTTTTGAAGCTTGTCATTATTTTTTGATTTAAGATAAAATTGTTTTTGTTACAAAATTCTTTTAAAAATGAGGCAAATCAAAAGTCCCATTATTTTAGCATCTAATTAATTATTACCTAATTATCATTTTTTGAAGTAGTATACTTTGGCTGTCCTTGTAATATGTAATAAACATTAGTAAAAATCACTCAAAAGTCCATTTTGTAGAGTTTTTTTTGGAGTGTTTTCCCCTCAGAATCTTGAGATCAGTTCTTAAACTGTTACCCTAAGTTGAACTTCCACCAAGAAAATACAAAAAATTGAACTTTTGTGTATTTTTTTACAGCTGACTAAGTCTCCATAAACATAATTGAAGGTGAAATTATATACTGAAAATTAGGTTTAATTTAATTAGGACTGTAGATAGAAATCTATAGATTTAAGATTAGAGTAAAAGAATACTCACCCAAAGGTGTAGATTAAAAAAAATAAAAAAATCAATAACTTGATATTCCTAAATGAACTTGTGTTATGATCATTTTCAAAAATCACAACAACAAAAAAGTACACAACAAGTGAAGTTAAATGCCTAATTTCAGTAGGAATAATCATTTATTTATAATATAAGATGAAATTTATTTGATTAGATTAACTAGGAGTCAACAAACTAACAGATTTATTACTTTCAATTGATTATGAATCCCACCCTCTTCTGAAGAACTGTTTTATTGATCATTCAGTTTATTATATACATAAAAAATATACCTAGACTATTTATCTCTTCGCCTACTATACCAAGATGATGTAAACATTTACTAAAATTATTTGAATTGTGTATCTCTATTAGTACTTAGTAGCTGATAATGAAAAACTTGTCAGACTATGTACCTACTCTGATTATAAATTCTATTAATAGCTCTGCCTAACACGTGCGATCTGTGTTGACCCAAGATTACTGATGCTTCTAGCTTTCTCTGACTCTGTGTTGAATTTTGGATGACTGGGTGTCAACTTAGATGTAGGTCCTTGCCCTAAAAGACCCAAAAAAAACTTCGGTGTGAAAAAAATATAATATGAATTCATTGAATTCCCTAAACTGAAAAAAATTAACTATCTTTCTATAAGTTAGGATCACACGATATGGCAAAGTGACATATAAATAAATAAATCATTTGTTTTATTTTTCACATTTTTTTGTATACAGAGGACCCATACTAAGCCAGTTTTTTTTGGCTTATAATCTAGCAATTTACTTTCCCATGCCGTGTGATCGGTCTTTATGAACATAACATGACCACATAAATATAACGTCGAATTTTTGGTATGGTACCTTACAGTACTACCCGATTCCTCTCAAAGAAGCATGAATAGTAACAAGTTCATAAAAACCTTTGAGAAATACATGTAGGGCCATGCCTTTTTTTTTTTTTTTTTTTTTTTTTTTTTTTTTTTTTGGTTGAAGGCAGGAAAAAATCTTTTAAAGACACCCAGGTCATCCTGACTTGGGGTGTGGGATTTCCACCCACTAAAAACCGAATAAGATCATTACTTCAAGTGCCATGCCTTAGATGTAATTATAGCTACCTACCTGTGTACTTTGAGACGAATGGTATAGACCCGATGTCCACGAAATATTTCTTGAGACGAGTTTGGTATAGGGAAAAAAGTTGAAATTTGTTTTGAGACTAATAGGGCACACCAAAGATTGTTTCAGATAGTTGAAGACGAATGGTGTTGCGCCGATTAGAATGTCAAAACCTGCTTAGGATGCTGAAATTTACACTCTTAATCATGGTTTTTTAAATGTGAATTTAAATGCAGACTTTTCCGTATATCTTTAATATCCCACTATCTAATATTTGCCTATAATGCTGCCACTGGTCGCAGCTCATATGAAAGAAGCTCCTCATTTTTCCTCAACTCTAGCTAGGTATATTTAATGAGAATTTTGTAAGAAAAAAAATCGGTAGTGAAAGCCAGCCACGGGTGTAAAATGGAATCTCCGATTTGTAGTGGAAATAGTGACCATCATAAAATGATTTTTTATCAACGTGATAGACTATAATTTTGCTGATGGTTAGACGAACAAATAAACAGGATTAATCCAATCTCTTCGAATGACTTTTGTAAAACTTTCCATTCATTTGTTTCGTCATTTTTGAATTTGATAAAAATTGAGAATTTTTTCTGACTCCATAATTTTCTCGATAAAAATATTCCCCTTTCAAGGTTTCCTATTGATTGTTTTATCAGTGAAACACGTGGTTATGCAGTTCGGAATTTGAAACAAGACTTGGATTTTCCTTTTCAGAATTCAAACCAGCTAAGATTTTCCTATTCGTTTTCGATATCCTTTCCGCGAATAAATGACTGTTTCCCTTGATAACCTTTCTAATGATTTCATAGTCACCAACACACTGATTAATTCGTGAAAATGATAGGCCATTACTGCATGCCATTAGTCATTTTGATTGTGTATAGAATTGTTTGTTAAGCCCATGATTCATATATTAACAATGATATTATTGGCCTTTGATGTAGGTACTAAATTTCTGGAAAAACCAAACAGTCGAAGCACATGGAATTGCGAAAAATTAGGAAAATGATTCGATACTTCAGAAGAGTATCAGGAGTCTTAACAATCCTGAGTTTACCGTTGTGACCATGCCTTAGTTGAGTTTCGATGCGAAGTGGGGGGATACGGCTGGTCGTACACATGTTTCGTAGTTATGAACCAACTGGTGAGTACTTTGTTCTGGTTTTTGTGGTCTACATGGTAAGCAATCTCTTCCCACTGAGCAGAGCACCCTAGTCACATCTCTTATGAAACCTCTACAACATAGTCTATAATTGTCTATTATGGTCTACATGATCTAGGTTACATCTCTCGTGATAGCTTTTCCCGACTCAAACTAGGCTGGGTGAGAACGTGGGTGGTTCGTTTTCGAGTTTCCAACGAATGGATCTCTCGTCTCAAATGAACTTTTAAGTGAAAGTGACGGCAACCAAAATAAAAATCTCATCTACCAAAAAGGTGTCTTGCCTTTTAGAGAGGCAATTTTACAAGCATCTTGTTTGTTCTTAATTTTATAACCAGCCGTTTCTCCACATTTTGGAACAAAAATATATACAACACACTCAAATATAGGGCAAAAGGTGAGTTCGGTGCGAAGATTACCCGCACCTTTTTCGCATGTATGAATTCGGTGTCGCCTAAAAAAAGGCCATGCCTTGGGTTTATAGTAGGGTTAGGTAAAATACAATGACGGCCATGCCTTGGGTTTATAGTAGGGTTAGGTAAATACAATGAAGGCCATGCCTTGGGTTTATAGTAGGGTTAGGTAAAATAGGGTTAGGTTTATTAATTGAAGGCCATGCCTATAAAAAAAAATATACTATAATTACCTGATCATCAGGGCAAGTACCAGGGGACCGAATTCATACATGACCTTTTTTAGGCGGCACCGAACTCATACATTTTTTTATTTTCCGCACCGAATTCGTACATAGCCAATATAGGTATACTACCATACTTAATAAAGGAGTGATGTCATAAAAAATGAATTATTGGGTAACAATCTATCGACATTTCACCAATGAAAAATTATCAGGTCACGTGAGTGAAACACTTGCAAGAGACAGCTAGACATACACATACGTTCCAAACACGTGATGCCCTGTGGTCAAATTCCGGAGAAATGGTTCATGGTTCATCCAAACTATAATTTGGTTTGAATTGAAACAAAAAGAACCGCTTTCATATTTTACAATGGTAATGAACCTAAGAATCTATTGGCGCCTATAACATGTACGAGGATGCAATCATATAATGTAGAAAGGATTATGTAACATGGTTTTTATTTTCGCTGTCGCTCGAAGTACAATATGATGAAAAGCAATGAAGAGAAAGATACACTGCTAATTTTGGAAACAATACTTCCTCGTGAATGAAAAAATGTTGACAGTCAGGGGATAGTATTTACTTGGAAATTTTGCTACCAAAAATAAAAACCTTCAATGCCAAGTTTAGGTCTCAAAGGATCCGTATGAATTTTTTTTTAAATCGGAGCAAAAATAATTTTTTTTTTACAAAAACGCACACAATTTAATTGGTTATGAAAAGCTCATATCTGATGGTAGAACAGAGAACCCATCAACCAAGAGTATTATCCTTACTTAATTCTTTCCAACTCAAATTGCAGCTTTATTGTTTTTGGTGCTCCCGTCTTCTAAAAAATCTTGTCACCCATATCCACAATTTAATCAACTACTCAAACTAGCTTTACTAAATCTACGCTGAAACCGGGACTTGAACCACCGATCTCCAACGTTACAATTCCGCTGCCTTATCGATCAAGCTACTGAGGTCGGTACAATTTAACCAATTAATTCTATTTAAGAAACGAAATTACTTTCCATTGTGTGGTTATCTGTAGACGAACTAAATTTAGTCACAAAAATATACAGTTCATTGTTATGCAACATATTTGTATTTTAGTGATTAGATAAGCATGAAGCCACGTGGTATAAACCAGTTTTATATTTTCTTAGGTACTAGAAACACGAAATTCTTCAGGTATAGGAATCAAAAGTACAAAATGGGCTTCAAGGTTTTCAATTCATTGACCACTTGGAGGAAAGAAATATGAGAAACCTTCTTTCCTCCAATATTGACCGATTGAAGTGAGGTTTAAAAAAAAAAAAATATACTTCTCTTTTTTTCTTTTTTGTCGTCGTCTGTGTGTTTGTTTAGTAAGTAGCATAATAGGTACAATGGTACATATTAAAAAAATCCGATCTGAATAAAATCCAAGATCAATTCTGTGTAAATATTCGTACTGTTCTTGGAATTGAAGATTTGTTCTAGGCTTTGCACATTTAAATTTATAGGTCCAAAGAAGCCTAAAGATTAAATCCGAGTTACATTTTTTTTAAGGAGTATTTCACAGCCTTCTTCTAATTCGTAGTAATAAAACAGCAGCTACTGCAGACGCTTGTGTTCTGTGCTGTAGCTTGCCCATCCGTAGTATGCCTCCCCTCTGATGGACGAGAAGTGACACAATACTTTCCCTTTAGGTGCTGGGTCAACATAGTTCTTTTTTTTTAAGATGAGTGTTTCACAGCCTTTTTTAATTCGTAGTAATTAAACATCAGCTACTGCAGAGTACATAATTGCATATGCTTGTGTTCTGTGTTGTAGCTTGCCCATCCCGTAGTTACCTCCCCTCGCCGTATTTCGGGGGGGCAGGGGTGTCTGCACCCCTCCCGAAAAAAAAAAAAACATAAAAAACCTAATGTCCTGAAGTAATGCGAAAGCGGTTCCGGCCGTCCAGTGCACAGATACACTTTTAAAAAAGGTGAAAAAACCCGCGAAACCTTCTCTATTTCATGAACATCCAATTTTAATTTTTGGCCTTGATTATACTCGAATATTGTTTAACATTTCGCTATGGAGATACTAGTATGGTCGAGTGCTTGGCTGCTTGGTCACTATTCAAGCTATGACCAAAAAAAGATGTATGATAGACTCATCAATCGAATTCCACCGATATTTTTCTGATGAACTCATCAAGTAACTGATAGGTCCCCCGATTTCAAGAAAACTGGCACAGATAATCGATTGAATCGCCTACAGGAGAACTAGAACTGACTGAGTGACGCACTTGTTAACATATAGTTCTAATCGATTTGACGTGTTTTACCAAACTGTAATGTTGTAGCTGATACAAGACAGTAAAGACTTGGTGTAATTAAGTTCATTTAGTTATATATATATATATTTACTGACTTGGTTTGCCTGGAAGGCTGTAAACATAGAGTATAGTAGAGTAGTAGCTGGGAGACTTATACGCTCATGTACAGAGTAGACCAGTAGATTGAAGGACTGTAAAATAATCAATGTGGACCCGTGAAACTCTAATCTGGCCAGCGTCAATTTGGCCGCGCCATTTGACCATAGCGGCCTTAATAAAAGCGCACTTTTTTTGTAGAAAAAACAGTCAATGAATTTTATGCGTTATTCGAACATCGTGTTTTCAACCAACGAAACATTAAGAAACTTTTTCATCTGAAAAGCTGAAACAATGACAAATGACAATGATTAAATAATGATTTTGATGGCAGTGTCTTCTGCCATCAAAAATACAACCATGCTCTAAATTTACTGAGTTGTTTGCATGTCTGACAAACGCCAAAGGGTTTCCGTTGGGCAGTGGCACATATGAATTTCTGAGTAAATGAAAACTTTAAACAAAAATTTCGACACTTCTTTCGACTTTAAAAAAACATCGCGTGTTGTGATAATCTGGCAGGGATTATTTTTAATGAACTGATAAATTCAGAGCATCAACAGTGTGTGGGCAGTGTTATCTTGTGGCTGGCATTTTATTTATTGATTGGACACGCGGGGCTGGTCATTGGCCCGACATACATGATTGCATCAGCCGACAACAAAACCAGCCTTTATTTTTCTGTGCCGCCACGTGTGTACATTTAACACTCCTTCTGCTTATCTCTCTCTCTCCCTCTTTTTTTTTCAACCTCATCTATTTAACCTCTTTAACTCTATTTTTATCCATCTCTTATTGCTTCTTTACCTCTCTCCCTCTCCCTCTCGCTCTCCCTCTCTCCCTCTCCCTCTCCCTCTTTCCCTCTCCTTTTCCTGCATCTCTCATTATTCTATCCTTTCACTTAACTTATTGTTCAATCATTTTTCCAATCTCATCCCTTCAACCTCTTTAGCTCTAATTTTGTCCATCTCTTATTGCTTCTCTTCCCCTCCCACTTTCCCTCTAATTATTGTAAAAAATATATTATGAACTTTTTCAAATCAAATCAAAAAAATCAAATCTCTCTCTCACACACAGTCACTCTCATTATCTCTCTCTCTCTCTCTCTCTCACTCACTCCCTCACTCACTTTCTCTCACTCACAGCACACACACTTGCTCAATCCGTTATCTCTTGAGATTGTATGCTTCATCGAAATCTTTTTGAATGTCGTAAACCACTGATGTGATGATTCCGTCAAGAAAATTTGCCTCTCAGAACTTAAAGTTCAAATCCGTATTACCTTTTTACCATGTTGAAATTCCTGGATTTCAATAATAATAATAAAAACCACTTAGTGGTAAAATAGTATAAAATAAGTTTTTTTTTTTTTCATTTGTATTTAACGTCGCTTTCAACTGTATGGTCATATCACCATTGTGGCCCAAAACGGTCCCCCATGTTAGACAGCAAAATTCGGTCCCCCATGAACATTTAAATAGAAAACTTCATCAAGAAGCTTCCGTTTAAGGGTAATCGCATCAAAAAACTATCAGTTAAAATCAGTTGAGCGCACAAATTGCTCAGTGGTTGAGCACTCGCTTGCCACGCGGAAGGTCCCGTTTTCGAACCCCCGCGCCGACAAAAATCTGTATTGAAAACTTGGTTACAGTTGTTTGTAAGGGATACCTTCCGGTGCGCTCGTGTTGACCCAGCACCCAAAGTCCCGCCCATCAAGGGGGAGGCATACTACGGGATGGGCAGGCTACAACACAGACCACAAGCGTCTACAGCAGCTCCTGTTTCATGGCTACGAAATAAAAAAGGCTGTGAAACACTCATCTTTTAAAAAAAAAAATATTTCCAAAAAAATATTGACACAAGAAACTCCCTTCGTTCGATCAATTCATCTTGCTCGTCTTGACGGAGCCCTTGGCGTGTGTTAACTGGGATCAGCTCATCTATTGATTTTTTATGCTTCTGTTTAATTCATATAACTCATATTTACATTAAATAGGACATAGGAATAGGACGCTTATTTACTTTGATAGGGTTTTATTAATCGTTGTGAAATGTCCTTGGTATCTTTAGTTCATTCAAAGGAATGACCCGACACTTGACGGTGTACTCTGCGTAGTCCTGGACACATAAACGAAGTAAAGGTAAAAATATTGAGCTTTTAATTTTTGATATTTTATTTTAAATTTGAAAAAGAAAAAAAGCTGACTGAAAGTTTTGAAGTGATATTGCAAGTTTTTTTTTTTAATGTTTTCAATAATGTGTTAACGAAGAAGAATTTTTAACAAAACCATGTGACAAAATGATCCTTTTGACTTTTTTGTAATTTCTGGTTTATTAGTTTTGACCGAGATCGCTCGCTAAATTGACTAAAATTATGTTTTGGTCTTGTGTACCTAATCCTGTGATCTGAATCATCTGTCGCATTGGAATCAAAATTGTGAACCTACGAAGGCTTGAAATTCAATAGACCTCGGTATAAAAATTATAGATTCAAGAGAATTGAAACCAAATGAAAAATCTGATAGTTAATATTTTTCGTTTAAAGTGGAGTAAAGTACCAAAATGTGCATTGCTCTTAAAGTCTTCCCTTTCAACTTTGTACAACATGTTCAATTCACAGTTTTAGGCATTATATGGATTTCGTTGTCACTAATGGACTGATATCCTGAACGTATAAGTGGCCAATAGCCATTTAATTGCGCAGAAAGTTTTTCGTTAAGTTCAAGATGACATGATTAAATCTGTCATGATTTAAAATATATATATTACAACAATAACAACAAAACACATATTAGAATAGAATAGAATAGAATAGAATAAGCGTTTTATTTGTAATGTTATGTTACAAAAGGTTGGCAATAAAAATAAAATATATACATAGAAGCAAATAATTGATTATATATATAGAATAATTGAAAATAAATAATAGAACAGCTTGAAGTAGTTAAGTTAAATAAAAATTATAGGTGATGGGTATAGCGAAAAAACGATATGAGAAGCAGTTTCTGAAAAAAAAAAAATTAAAAAGTACATAATTATTGGAAAATAAATCATGAAAGAAAGGTATATGGAAAATATGAAAAAATACTGTTGCCTATGACAAAAAATAGAAGAAAGAAAAAATAAATAAAATAAAAAATCTGTGAGAATCTTCAAAAAAAAAAACATTATAATAGTGAAACAAGTAAATAATATTATGACATGGTTCCAGATTCCAATGAATTACGTTTCATCAAATTCAAGGTATAAATCTTTCAGAAAATTTCTCTCCTTAGCTGCTCTGAGGTAAAAAGAGGACAGGCGATCTAGTTGATCCTGTTCTTCACCTATAGATCTTAAAATATCAACAAATTTGTATAAACTCAGAAAGGGTTTCCCTAGAAAAACCTTTCTTATTGCGTTAAATCTGGGGCAGTAACAAAAAAAAATGCCATAAAGTGTCCGTCAAGCCACTGTTGCAAATATCACAAATTTTATTGGAGTTAAAAATGGATTTAACAGTGCCATAAGAGACGACTGAGAATTTCTCCCCAGCCATCCTGATAAAACACATATTAAAAAATTGTCATTCCCCATTCCATTGATCGACCATACATACATCAGTCTTCTTCTTCTTTCACTTTGGTTTTTTACAAACCTGTAAGTACTTGGGGTCGGCATTGGTCAAGTTCTTCCTCATGGTTGAGGTTGGTTGGTTCTGGCACTTTCATTTTACGACTGAATGTCCTTCCTAGCACCAAACCTGTTAAAGGCGACGATGATTAGTGTTATTGTCTTTTGGCCTGACAGAGCTGGTACCGTATCTGTTTAAGGATCGGGTGGAAGAGATTGCCATAGGTAATAACCCCGCCCTTTAGTTAGGACGTCTGTTTAATATATTGTATTCATATATTTTCTTTTTTTATTATTATCTATTTTGTAATTTATTTGTTTTCATTTTTTGTCCTTCTAGAAAGTATTCAATAACAATAATAATAATAATAACGTCCCCCAGCGAGGCACCATCAGGTTCATAAGTTAGTATAGTAGAGCTTTCTTTAGACTATCAACTATACATAGAGAGGGAGTCCCATAACACTAACAGTTTAACATAGAACGAAGTTACAACTTACAGTCCTCGTGAAAAGTACAAAAAAGACAAAAAAATCTCATTATTATTTAATATTTACAATATTTTATCAACAACATCATACATAATTAATATTTTAACAATCCTTTCAGCAATAATGTTGATGTGGGTTGTTTTGAAGTATAATTTAGAAAAGTAAATTATACTTCAAAATTAACTTTGAATCCTGTAAATGTCTCTCATTGAATGCAAATGTCATTTCAAAACAAATGCCAAACCTAATGTAACTAACTGTTTATTATTATTATTATTATTAAACAAGTTGGATCAAGTTTTATTTACAAAATAATGACATAGAATATATACATACATAGATATTAAAATTAAGAAACAAAACTTGATCAAGGGCGGTGCTAATGCCAACGGCATTCTCTTCCGCACCACCCTTGATAAAAAAAGATAAAAGAGAGAAAAAAAAAGGAGAAGAAAATTTAAGTTACATAAAAAAATAGAAGAAGAAAACTAAAATAAACTATATACATAAAAGAAGAAAAATAAAATAAAATATGGGTTAATGGGATGGGGGGGGGGGGGGGGGTGAAAAAAGGGGGAAAAAAAAAGAAAAAAAAAGAGGGCTACACAATTATACAATACAACATATTTACAGTATCACTGATCCAACTGTTTATAATTGTATAGTCTCATATTAACAACATTATCATCTGTCACGAGGATTATGCATTTGTGAGCAATGTATGAATTTTTTGTAACTTCGTTCTATGTTAGATCAATATTTGCTTGAGACACATTTGCTATTAAAAACAAAAGTCAATAGAATGTTGTTTGGTCATGAGGTGTTGAGGTTCAAACTTCAATGCTTTGTTGTAATACTGGGTAGGAAAAATCCTCGAATTGGTCCTATTTTATAGGTATTTAACATAATTAGTTTCATTCACGTTTTGAAAAAGTCTGGCCGGGGGACTATAAACAGGGAGTAAACCAGCAATGGCTTGATTTTGGGGGCCATTGTCAATTATTAGCCTCCTTGTAAAGACAGTGGTAGAAGTGCTGAGTCATTCCTACACACTGTCTGTATACCATCGTTCACGATGACGCCACCCTATGATGATGATTTGGAAAAAAAATGTACCGTTCTCAAGATATAGGCGAAAAACATAGTCCAAAAGCGTCTACAGTAGCTGCTGTTTCATGGCTACGAAATAAAACAGACTCTAAAACTCTCATCTAAATAAATAAATAAACTCCTCAAGTTGGAATCTAGGGGGCCAAATACATTGAGCTGTACAGTATAGTAAAATTAATTACCATCATCACATCACAGAGTGGCGTCATCGTGAATGATGGTAGGCAGACAGTGGAGTAATGACTCAGCACTTCTACCACTGTCTTTACAAGAAGGCTAATAATTGACAAGGGCCCACAGAACCAAGCCAATGCTGTTCTACTCCCTGTTTTTAGTCTCCCAGCCAGACTGCTGGTCTACTCCCTGTTTATAGTCCCCCAGCCAGACTGCTGGTCTACTCCCTGTTTATAGTCCCCCAGCCAGACTGACATATTATACAAAATTAGTAATTATATTTAATGTAATTGTATAACATATAAACGTTGTGAAACACCTGAGACTCACGAAGAATTCAAAAGTCCAACAGATATTCTAACACTTAACTACTGACTAAATACATAATATATACTTTCTGTAGTTATAGCTGTATGTTAGTCGTTAAAGGCCTAATTAACATGACCTCTTGTGATCTCTTGTGTTCATCATGAATAATTTCGTTGTATGATACTCGTAACACTATTAGCCTGCTTTCAAAATTGACTTAATCAAATTCATTTACTTAACGATTAACGTGACTTCAATATTGACTTTAGGTCAAACGCGATGAAGAAGAAATCTACTTCTCACAAAAAGAGGATATCTCACAATTGAAATTAAGTTGAGGTTGAATTTCGCAAGCTGTCTACTAGCTCTTATTAGCAGGCAAAAGCTTTTGAAACCTCGTAACACTATTAGCCTGCTTTCAATATTGACTTAATCAAATTCATTTACTTAACGATTAACGTGACTTCAATATTGACTTTAGGTCAAACGCGATGAAGAAGAAATCTACTTCTCACAAAAAGAGGATATCTCACAATTGAAATTAAGTTGAGGTTGAATTTCGCAAGCTGTCTACTAGCTCTTATTAGCAGGCAAAAGCTTTTGAAACCCTAACATTTTCACTAATTACGAGAAGTTTTGAAGCTCTAACATTTTCACTAATTACGAGAAGTTTTGAAGCTCTAACATTTTCACTAATTACAAGAGCTTTTGAAGCTCTAAAAAAAATTGAGCTATCAGCCAGGGGATAAGCATGTCGACCCTGTTATTGGTAAGAAGTATTTGCCTGCTCTAAGTTAGTAGCTTTAGCCAACATAGGCAACCACACACAGGACACGGAAGGAGCCCACAGAAAACTGCTTCTGCGTGTCCATAGGGTTTAATGCTTCATGAATCCTTTCACCACCATGACACAATCATAGACACCGAAAGTAAAGTAAGAATTGAACAAACGAAATTTAACTGTTGAAAAGGGGATTTTGAGAGTGAGATTGTTCTCTGGAATGAGGCTCTAGCCATAAGAGGACCAATAATAATAATAATAACACTCTTTAGTGGAAGGTAACCACCAGGTGAGGTTAATGCTCAAAACATTTTCTACCACCTAACCCTCAGAGTCTTATTATTATGTGGTCAGAAACTCAAATTAATGAGAAAAAATTCATGCACTGGGTGGGATTCGAACCAACGGGTCCCTGCGCTACCTGGATTACCAGACGAGCGCGTTAACCTCTTGACAACCAGTGACTACCAAAAACATTACCGACATGCTAATGGAGAACCCTGTATATTGAACTTGGTTACAGAACACACGGGACACGTGAGTTGAACCAATCACATTTCGGTGTATACTGATAACGGGATTATGCGGTTCCAATTATCATTGACAGGGAATACCAATTGCTCTCGGGGGAGAGGGGAGGTTTCTCCTGATGGCTCTCAGACCTCACTACCGACCAATGTGCACATTGTGCATTCCTGTTGCATCACATCAATGCGGCTCTTGATGAGGTTTCTTTAAAATAAAGTATAAGTATAGTCGAACCTGGTTGAACAGGAATTCAAGGGACCGGGAATATTTTCCTAATTACTTAGTTGTCCTCGATTTTTTTTTTTTTTTTTTTTTTTTTTAGCAGGAAACCTCTTTAATGACCACGAAGTTTTTTTACCAGTTTATCCAGGTTTACACAAGTCCTGTTTATGTAGGTTTCCTGCTTACACAAGTTCCGTTTATCCAGGTTTCCTGCTTACACAAGCTCTGTTTATCTAGGTTTCCTACTTACACCAGTCCTGTTTATGTAGGTTTCTTGCTTACACAAGTCCTGTTTATGTAGGTTTCCTGCTTACACAAGTTCTGTTTATCCAGGTTTCCTGCTTACACAAGTCCTATTTCTTCAGGTTTCCTGCTTACACAAGTCCTGTTTATGTAGGTTTCCTGCTTACACAAGTCCTATTTCTTCAGGTTTCCTGCTTACACAAGTCCTGTTTATGTAGGTTTCTGCTTACACAAGTTCTGTTTATCCAGGTTTCCTGCTTATACAAGTCCTGTTTATACAGGTTTCCTGCTTACACAAGTTCTGTTTATCCAGGTTTCCTGCTTACACAAGTCCTATTTCTTCAGGTTTCCTGCTTACACAAGTCCTGTTTATGTAGGTTTCCTGCTTACACAAGTTCTGTTTATCCAGGTTTCCTGCTTATACAAGTCCTGTTTATACAGGTTTCCTGCTTACACAAGTCCTGTTTAACCAGGATCAACATTATAATGATATACCTTAGGTAGGTTGCCTCAAATAAAAATGAGTTCCATATGCACAAAAATGAGGAAACCAACTTTTTACTTTACTTATCCATTAATAAGGAAAGTATTGTATTCGTCAAAAAAATTGACCTATCCAGTTTTTCATATTTCTGGACGAATCATGATACCAAAGATATTTTCGGCCATTGGTCCGTGCGTCCGTCTGTGTGTGAACACGAAATCTCGAGAACGATAAGAGCTAGATATTTGAAATTTGGTATTGAAGTTCATTTTATATACCTACGACACAACCTAAGAAACTTATGGTTGAAATCGGCCGCATTCTGCGCCCACAGGTCACCAGTGGCGGAATTCGACTTATTTTTTAATGATAAGGAAAGTCGTGTGGTGTCACCCCAGTTTACTTATTCTAATCAGAAAGATGATTAAGAATAAATATCTCCATCAGTAGGGTTCGGATTAGGGTTAATTGATTGGGTGGAAGGACTAAGGCAGGTAATAATCCCGCCGGCGCCGCGCCGTTTAGATAGGTTTTTTTTATATTTGTATTCAATTTATTTTATTTTAGTATTTTTTCATCTTCTGTAAATATATTATAGTACCAGGGTACTCTATTTTATTGTGTAACTAATTTATTGTTCTTGTATTTCGAGTTTATTTCAAAGAGCAGGCAGCTTTAGGCTAAGGGCCGAATATAAAATTGGATTACAACAAAGATAAGCAGCCAAACCGTCCCTCATGTCGGACTACAGTGCGCTGTGATTGGTAGAAACTCCAACTTGAGGGACGGTCTGGCCTATCTCTGTTGAAATTACGATTTTAGAATTCGGCCCTTAAGTCGAGGAGAAATTCTTTCAAAAAAGGAAAGCAGACCAATTGGTACACTTAAAAATCCTTTTTTTTTGTAACAAAATGGAATTGTTACAAAAAAAAAGGAACATATTTACGTATAATTTTTTCCCCCAAGGAATTTTTCTGCTCCGTACTTGGATGTTCGAGGTCCTCATGCCTCTTGAGGAAAAATGAGTAGAGAGTAGAAATTTTAATTTTTTTCAAATATCGAATCCTGCACCCCAAATCCTGCGCCACCCCTCATTTCCCAAACCGTTCACTACTCTCCCCACCACACCTATAAAAGTCTCTCCCGCTCTCCAGTGAATTCAGTGTTCTTTCTACCGCCAACAGATACGCATCTCCGCGCTCCCCGTGTGCCTACCCCCCCAGGCGACAGCCTGTCCACTGCTTTCCGGTTTCTGACTGACGAGGAATTTTCTCGACGAGAAAAAAAGTCGTTCGGTCGAAGCTGAGAACCAAGTGAAAAGCGGACGAACGTCGCAAGGAAACGTCAGACGTTTGCATCTCCATCCATCAAGTCCGTCAGTGGAAGTCTTCTTAGGTGAGTGAAAGCTTTTCTATTTATCTAAATAATTCAATCGTGGATAAAATCTCAAGAAGTGATAGGTGCCATAGTTTATTTTCGACGCGGGATGAAAGTATCCCAATAAATATCAGTAAACTACCTAGGAAAAAAAAAAATATGTCCAACGATTTTTCTTTTGTTTCGTCGGTTTCAAAGGTATCCATGAGTTTTTCTGAAGTGGTTTATTGTTACTTTACGATATTTTCCGTGTCCGTGAGTTTTTTGTTATGGTGGTGGAAGGATATAGGTGTTAACCCCTTGAATGCTCAGAAGCAATGTTCTAATATCTAGGCTCTTTCCGTGTCCAGTGTGGTGTTTTTGGTAGTATTATGCATTTAAAACTGTATTACTTCAAATTTGATGTTTCCTGCGTAATTAAATTACATCAATATTTTAAGTAGAGGTATAAGTTAGAGCTTCATTTAGAGAGCCAACAGTTTAAGGTAGTGGCACAATAGGTCTCTTGGTCCTTTTTAACAATATAATATTACTTCCGTAAAATTTCTAATATGAGAAATCGGAAGTATTGTGTTCGTTTTTGAAAAAAAAAAAAATGGTCCGATTTCTTTTCTTTTTTTCTCCTTTATGAAGATTGTTTGATCATTTAAATGCTCAAAATACGTAATAATACTCTTTATTGGAAGGTAGCATTTACCAAGCGAGGTTAATGAAGCGTAATGTACATACCTAATGTGGGAAGCCCTTATTTTTTCAATTAAATTTACAACCTTCAGAGTTTTATTATTATGTCAATTATGTGGTCTAATTGTTATTATGACTCAAACAGGTAAATGAGGAAAATCTAGTCTCTAGTCTTAAGATACATTCGAAGCATGGTTTTTTTTAACTTTCTATTTTTAGTGTGTTTCCAAAGATACAGGTCTTTTCAGATGTGGTTACATAATAACTTGATAAGTGTGTGGATAATTGATCTTGGTAGTTCTCTCTTGAGAGTCTTAAAAAGGTGTTCGTATTATTGTGTTATTTCTCTGTAATTGATTGCGGAGCAATTATACATAAAAATATTTCGGACAAAATATGAACAAAATAACTACCTTTTTATGTAAATTAGGATTAGCTAGCTAACTTTCTATTTCGTAATGGTCTGACATCAGAGAAATTGCCTCAATGTTTTACCAAGCTCTTCACTTATGAAATGAAAAGTGGTTAACGCGCTAGTCTGGTAATGCAGGTAGCGTAGAGATCTGTTGGTTCGAACCCTACCCAGTGCATGAACTTTTCCTCATTAATTTGAGCTTGTGACCACATAATAATAAGACTCTGAGGGTTAGGTGGTAGAAAATGCTTTGAGCATTAACCTCGCCTGGTGATCACCTTCCACTAAAGAGTGTTATTATTATTGTAATGTTAAAAAGTCAGCTCGTAAATCAGTGGATCCGTTTCCACCCATTGCATGACATTTTCTTCATTTATTTGAGTATTTGACCACATATTAATATTTTGAGGGTTAGGTGGTAGAAAATCCTTCAAATATCGACTTCTCCTATACCTTCCATGAGAGGTTTTATTTTTATTACCTATTTAAATATTATTGAAATAAAAAACAGGTGTTCTTTGTTAAACTGTTGCCATAGGTAATCTAAATGAAGCACTTTTACTCATTATTATTAAGATGACTCGAGACCTATACAAGAAGGTACCAACCATTAGTTCTGTGGTCAAGTTCCAATAACTCCAATTTTCGCTATTCTGATGCTTGAGACCCAAGTAGTTATGTATCTATTTTTTTCCCCCCCTCATCTTTAAGTTAATAGTTACAATAATTCATTTTATTTTTTATTGCTAATACAAGGTTTATTTGACCAAAAACGTAAATACTAAAGTTTTGTTTACATTGTACTTTAACAAATTCACACAAATATTTACTGTTTTTGTTCAATCTCTATTTGTGTTCATGGGGTAAGGGGTACGATTGTGATGCTGTGTTTACTATTAGCACTATTTCTTATCACTTGCAAATAAGTGACGTCACAAAGAGACCAGCCTCCGAACTTCTCAATGACGTGGGCGAAGGTTTGAAGCAGTCTGAAGATTATTTATTATGACTGTGGTATTTCTAGGAAGTTACCTAAGTATTTCTAAATTTATACTCAAAGTTTTAGGGCAAAATTAATACACAAAAAAGGAATGACAAGTTTAAGTTGTGTGACGGTTGAAAGGGATTTTTGGGGTTTATGAGAGTGAGAGTGGTTTGTGGAATGAATCCCAGATGTCTGTGTATATTTTTTTTATTATTATTATTTATTTAATACATGACAAGTAAAATGTTTCAAATATTCGTCGGCTAGAAGGTAAAACTGACCAAGTGACAGGTGGTCATTTCTCGATTATGGTCGGAAATTAACCTAACTATTGGCTAAAAATAAAAAGTTCGGTAGTATAACAAACATAATTATGCGCGGAAAAAGCAAAAAAAGAATTTTTACCTGAAAGACTAGTAGAGATTTCACTGACCAAATGGAGATGGTCCAAATGCAGATGGTCACTTTTACCTTCCAGCCGACGATATATAACAATAACAGTTTACATAATTCATAATATTTTTAACTGAACTTAGGCTAGTTTTTTTTGGCTGTCGTCATCTCACACTAAGGACCACACCTATGAAGTATGGTCCTTGTGTTGTGGGGCAATTATTCTAATGTGTAATTATTCTGAACTCTCAGTAGCCTCAAGCAGTTCAAATGCCAGGGTTTCCATTGAGATCATTGGTGTTGTTTATAAATATCGTAGGAAGCTACTAGAGTAGGTCATTCATTTCTTTTTCATGTTTATCTAACCTTTGAATTGTGCACGAGCCTATAAAGTATAGAGATAGACTTTGTTATCTTTGATACAGCCATACAAAATATTTTGATGGTTCAGATGAAGTTTTTAACCGGCACAATCAGAGTCGCGGTTACATTTTAGGAAGGTATGTAATACTCTTTAATGGAAGGTAACCATCTTTTTTTTTTCTTCTTCTTTTTTGTAGCATTGGTAGGCAAGGCCATTCGATACAGCCAAAGGTAACCATCTGGCAAGGTTAATTCTCAAAGCTTTCTCTACCACCTATTTATTTACAATTTATTTTTTTTATTCAAAATAAACCAACAATAAATTAATATCAAGTCAAAAAAAAACTTAAAATATATATGTAAAAAAATATAGAACATAATTATTATTTTAATTTATATTTACAATTGTCTTGTAAATATAAATTTAATTTTTTTTTTGATCATTTTAATTTACACCTAACCCTCAGAGTCTTATTATTATGTGATCACAAACTCAAATTAATGAGGAAAAATTATATGCACTGGGTGGAATTCAAACCAAAGGATCCCTACGCTACCTGCATTATTTGATTAGCGCCCCAATTGAGTACCAATGACTATCTATACTTTCTATCACGAAATCCACGGACTGACTGACTTATTTATTTTTATTTATTTGATTACTGTCAAACGTTTTTATGTGCAAAAGGTTGATTAGGTCTTGAAAACTTCCAAAATTTTCCGACATACTCATCTTTGCATTACTAAGGGCCAAATTATAAAGCAAGGTTAGTATTAGTATAAAGACACCGACCTCAGTAGCTTGATCGATATGGGGGCGGACTTGTAACCTGGAGGTCGGTGGTTCAAGTCCCAAGTCCAACAAAGTTTTAGTAAAGCGAGTTTGAATAGTTGTGACATCAAGAAAGTGATTACCACAAATATGATAACTTTTTTTTCTGTACGAAGGTAAGATGTGCTATGATTGGTAGGAAGTCCGATTTAATTGACTGTTTTCTATTAGCTTTGTTGCAATCACACTTTATAATTTGTCCCTAAACACCGCGCTCCTACATTTTCCTTTTATTCTGTTCGGCACTTATTCTTCTTTTATTTTGTTTTTTCCCAAACCTACTTGGGGTCGGAATTGGTCAACCTCTTGCTCATGGTTGAGGTTGTCTGGTTCTGGCACTCCTACTTCCACATTTACGGCTGGATGACCTTCCTAACGCCAACCCTATTCATCATAGGGTGGCGTCATCGTGAACGATAGTAGCTAGACAGTGGAGGAATGACTCAGCACTTCTACCACTGTCTTTACAAGGAGGCTAATAATTGACAAGGGCCCCCCGAACCAAGCCAATGGTGGTCTACTCCCTGTTTATATTCCCCCAGCCAGACTGCTGGTCTACATCCTGTTTATAGTCCCCCAGCCCTATTAAGTGCGCCAGTTAATTCTTTTTTGGCCCGACATTGCTGGTACCGTATGTGTTAAACGTCCCCCAGCATTCGCTCCGGCACTGGCTGGGATTTTCTGCCTGATTAGGGAGGCACGTCCTATCTTATCTTATGTACGGGCAAAGTATGAGGTCCGCAATAACCCCACTGATCCAGATCAGCAAACCATTATAAATGAGCACTCGAGAAACTTTTCACCTCAGTTGCCATTATCTGCCTGCCGTTTTAAGTTGTTAATTGATCTCACATTGTAACAATCATTGCAAGAAAATTGATGTGATAATCGCAGTGCAAGGAATAAAATTGTTAAATCATTGAGTTCATTGTTCTAACAGTTTTGCTAAATCATTTGATACATTGTTTTAACAGTTTTGCTATACAATTTGGTTCATTCTTTTAACGGTTTTGCTATACCATTTGGTTCATTGTTTTAACGGTTTTGCTAAACCATTTGATACATTGTTTTAACAGTTTTGCTAAATCATTTGGTTAATTGTTTTAACAGTTTTGCTAAATCATTTGATACATTGTTTTAAGAGTTTTGCTAAATCATTTGATACATTTAATTGTTTTAATAGTTTTGTGTGTTTCATTAGCTTTGTGTTATGTATAATCAAACCAATTGATTAATTAAAAGAAAAGGTATTTTTTCTAACCTGTGATATTGCTCGTGCCATAGATTAATTAAAGATATCTTTTTGACTAAATCAACTCTTAGATTTAGATAACAAAGTTGATCATTCACAGTTCTAGTTTTCTCATTGTGTATTTTTTGTGAATACGTTGCCAAAACTACTGGGCGTATTGTATTAAAATTGGAAAATAACATAATCATTAACTATACTAGTCATCAGTCGTTTAGACCCACCATAAGGCGTAAAGATGACGTTTGGTGAGTGTAAATAGAAGTAGGTTTGATTAGATCGAAACAGGGCTTCAAATTATTAATGTGTGTGGTCAGAAAAATTGACAAACTAGAGGTGGGAGGGGAAGAAAGAAAAGAGGGACCCTTGTATGAGCACATTTCAGCTTCTAAGTATGTATATCTATCAATTTTAGCTACATATTATTTTAGCCTTGAAATATACAGTTTTATTAACTAATTTTATTGCTAGCTATGTACTATGTACAGCTTTGACACTTAATACCCGTGCGTGCAATAAATAGCTGTTAGCACGAACAAGCTGAGTGATAGGTAATAACATCTTCAATTACATCTGAGTATCTAATGAACATTTAATACTACATGATTGCGGTATGCTGTGTGGTACTCATTCAGTTCGTCCTATGATTTCTTTGTGGCAAAGCTACAGATGTGCTGCTCTTGTAATAATAACAATTCTATGAATATAGATCTTAACCAACCTCACTTGCTTGATGGATAATGGGGCAGTCTTGTAATCGGAGGTCGGTGGTTCAAGTCCCAAATTGAGCAAATATTTAGTAAAGCGAGTTGGAGTAGTTGTGACATCACGAAAGAGATTAACACAAATATGATAACTTTAAAGAATAAAAAATATTATACAAGATCTTAGGTATTTATACTGCTCAAGACGCTAGAAAAGCTCTCTTCTCTATAGGTATACCTTTGTATTTATACTGCTCGATAAACTCTAATTATTCCAGCAGTAAGCCCCAAGGCGTATAATTATGTGGTCATGGTGCGGCTGGGTTTCGAACCCCCGACCTCTGGATTCCCAGACCGGTGCGCCGCCTTTACCACTGATGCACCGGGACAGATAAAAAAAGTTATCATACATGTGTTGATCACTTTCGCGATGTCACATCTACTCAAACTCGCTTTACTAAATCTTTGCTGAAATCAGGACTTGAACCACCGACCTCCAGGTTACAAGTCCGTCGCCTTATCCATCAAGCTACTGAGGTCGGTTTATGAACGGGACAGATAATAACAGATTAACATACCTCCCTCTTAAACTCTTATGAATACATATGGAGCTGCACTCTGACTTATAATCAAATCAAACACAGTTATACAACTCACCAGATTGTACATACGAGTATGTGTGCAATGTTCGTAGCACTCCTTCATTTTAACGATACTGCATTGTACCAAAATTCCTACTCCTCAAATAGGTACCAAAATAGCCTTGAGAACATGTTCGGCCCACGGCTAAATACCTAAATAGGCTATACTACACATCATATACTGGATCAGTACTAGTAGATAAGCACTATGACCGTGAACTTTTAAACCATTGGACTGGTGATGATGCATCAGTTGGAATTGGTGCGGTTTGTGCATTATTGTCTTGGAGTTTTTTGAACCAGAAACCCTACAAAATGCACTAATGCACCGCTTGCACGAACCGCAAAAGTTCTTCAACTGTTGAACCGTTGAAGAGAAAAAAAATCTCGAAGATAATTTATGTAGGATAATCTTGCATCATAAGGTCCAAATATAAACAAATAAATGATATGTTATACTCGTATGCAAGCTGTGTATGTGATGTGTATCTCTGTGTCGAATGAAGTATATTGATGATGATTTTCATAGTATTTTTTAAATAAATACCTAAGTATAATGCTTACGTTTATAATGAATCGCTGTATCTATGTCGTGCCAAGGTCAATATGTCGAACTTGAACATCCTATTGAATTTGTCTAGGAATGTCGTGCTTTTTTTTTGTTGCTCTTAGATGTTTTTTTAAAGATGTCTTGTTGATCTTTAAAAAAACATCTAGGTACTCTCGTCTTCTCCACTCTTGCTCGTTCTCTCACGAGAGCTTTGCTACGGAGTAGTGAAGGAGTTTTTTTTTCGGTGATATTTATTTTCCAGCGCCATGGCGAGTTAGTATTTATTTTTTATTTTTTTTTCGAAGTCATATCATATTTTCTGTTTTGTTATTTGTATTTATGGAGAAAAAAAAAACAATGCTGTAGTTTTGTAGATTGGAGTGGCAATTTTTAAATAAATATTTGTACTCCCTAAAAAAGGTGGGGAAGCTTGTAGAGTTGTAGAGTCAGAAGAAAGCAAGAAAATGGGGAACACTTATTTGTCATAAATATTTTTTTCTCGGGCGAGAATCAAACTCACAACCTATCGGTTAGAGAGAAAAAAATGTTATAATCTTTGTACCTTTTTTATTTAGCTGACAATTAATTTTCTTTTTTTACTTTCAAAAGATTTTTCTTTATTTAACATTTACTTTCCATCTTCATAAATACATTTAATTCTAAGGAAATAACTTGTTAATAAAAATTAAAAATATGGCAAGTTTAAGGGACCCATAATGCAAAGGCTTTTTTTTATTATATGTACATAATATAATGTTATTAGAATATGTCCTTTTATTTGAAAAAAAAAAAAAAAAATGATAGTATAAAATTTAAAAAAATGTTATTAAAATCTGTCCTTTTATTCGAAAAATAAATAAATAAAATAATGATAATATAAAATTTAAAAAAAAATGTCTTTTTTTGCTCCACAGACAAAATGCCTTCTCTAGTGTACAACACTCCTCCGGAGCCAACCAACATCAGCTCCGGGTCTCGAACCAAGGACCCCTTGGTCGGAGTCATAGATGAGGGAACCAGGACCGTGAGATTCGCCGTAAGTGATGGTCTTATCTTTTGCTTAGTCAGAACCTGGGTTCGATAGCCGGTTTAGTAGAAATACAGTTGGAACCTGGATATAAGAGAAGTGAATGGACTGGAATTTTTTTTTTCTCTTATATCTAGGTTTAGTCTGGCTGGGGGGGCTATAAACAGGGAGTAGACCAGCATTGGCTTGGTTCTCGGGGCCCTTGTCAATTATTAGCCTCCTTATAAAGACAGTGGTAGAAGTGTTGAGTCATTCCTCCACTGTCTGGGTACCATCGATCGTTCTGTAGGTATATGTATGTTTTTACTTTCTATTACCCATAAGGTAAATAAAGTATTGTTTTTTTTACTTTCTGTTTCCTGAAAGGTATAGATTTTTTCTAGGATAATGAGACTCGTTAGTTTTAATCGGGCAGTATAAATAAGGCTATTTAATTATTATTACTATTAACCCATTGCGTACCGAGCCCTTTTAAAACCTGATAACCCCAGGACACCGGGCTCAGTTCAATCGATTTCAGCAGTACTTCCCATTTAGGTGCTGGGTCAACACGAGCGCACCGAAAGGTATCCCTTACAAACAATTGTAACCAAATTAAGAATACAAATTTTTGTCGGCACGGGGTATCGAACCCGGGACCTTCCGCATGGCAAGCGAGTGCTTAACCACTGAGCTAATCGCGCGTTTCTTTCCTCCCCTCAGGTGATCTCCTCCATCACGCAGGAGGAGCTGGTCTCTCACTCCCTGGACATTCACACCTCCTCACCCCAGGAAGGCTGGGCCGAGCAAGACCCCCTGGCCCTCCTAGCGGCCGTTCAGACCACCATGGCGGCCGCAGTGGAGAAGTTGGAGGCCGCGGGCCGGAGTCGGGCCGACATTGTCACACTGGGCATCACGAATCAGAGGGAGACCACCATTGTGTGGGATGTCACCACCGGGGAACCGCTGTACAACGCTATCGGTGAGTGGTCAAACGCTAACGATGACTCATAATGCGATAGTTGAATCTGTGTGAGGTTTACAGTTCACAGAACCACTAGTTTATTGTTATGCTAACTCGTTTTTCTCTCCTCGTTTCTTTCGTATAGGAGGTAGGTTAAGAACAGCAACTGTTACCTACTTTTTTTGCCTTCTTATGATTATTTTCAAAAATGTTCGCCTCATATCAATCATAACAAAAATGTTCCTATTTTTTTTTTTTTCCTCTTCTTATTAGGAACTTTAACCACTTTATATATTATGATCGTTATATGATTGACATCTTCTCAGAAAAGCTATCAATGATCCACCTCACTTAAATAATTTAGCTTTTAACATGTATTTAAGTATTTTTCTATTTATTTATTTTCACTTTATTTTTATACTACAATCAACAATAAATTAATAACAAGTAAAAAAAAAAATATATAACATTTTTTTAGAGCAACATTATTTTCATTTGTATTTACAGTAAAATTATCTTGTACTCTGGAGCGAAGTTAATGCCTTAGCCATTCTCTGCCACTTAACCCCGATTTGTTATTTTATTTATTTGTTAGTGACCTTTTATTATTTTTTTATTTTCCGGGAATTTCTAATATTAGAAATCGGAAGAATTGTAAAAAAAAAATATTTTTCTGCTCCGATTTCAATTTTTTTTTAAAAAGATGTCCCAAGGCTTTATGTACGATAAAACAAAACAATTCTTATCCTTGATGGTTTCCAGTTTGGTCGGACACCAGAGCGGACACCATAGTAGACAGGATACTGGCCAAGTTCCCAGACCAGGACAAGGACTATCTGAAGCCCATCTGTGGGCTGCCTGTGTCCCCCTACTTCAGTGCCCTGAAGCTGGCCTGGCTCATGGAGAACGTGTCCAGCGTAAGTACCTAACGTGGTGTTATAGTTGTTGTTGTTGTTGTTGTAGCCAGCTTGGCTACATCTGGAGGGGGGAGTGATGATCTCCAGCCAACTTTATTTCAAAGTTGGCTCGTCCTGAACCACATATTTCTATGTGCGATCGACCATCATGAGGACTTGGACTTTTCTTTATAAGCCATTAAACCCTTAGGAAACTGAAGCTAGCCTGGCTTGTAAGGGTTGGCTAGTCTGTTCTCTGTTTATAGTCCTCTAGCGAGACACTGGTCTTCTCCCTGTTTAACGTCCCCCAGCCAGACTATGGTGTTACAGTCGTGACCACTGCCCGTGCCCGTGGTCCAACGGTCCTGAGTTTGTTATAAGTTCACTGTTATAAATTGGGTGGAAGAGAATAATAATAATAATAATAATAACAACAACAACAACACTCTGTAGTGGAAGGTAACCACCAGGCGAGGTTAATGCTCAAAGCATTTTCTACCAGCTAACCCTCAGAGTCTTATTATTATGTGGTCACAAACTCAAATGAATGAGGAAAAATTCATGCACTGGGTGGGATTCGAACCAACGGATCACTACGCTACCTGGATTACCAGAATGACATAGGCAATAACCCCGCCCTTTAGTTAGGACATAAAGTGTATGTTTTTTATATAAATATGAGTGTTTCACAGACTTTTTTATTTCGTAGCCATGAAACAGGAGCTACAGTAGACGCTTGTGGTCTGTGTTGTAGCCTGTCCATACCGTTGTGTGCTACCCCTCTGATGGGCGAGAAGTGACACAATACTTCCCATTTAGGTGCTGGGAATTTATTGTTGTTGTCCCCAAGTTGTTTGAATTTATTGATGATACAACCAACATTAAAGGACCAATATAAATTGTTTCAACGCAACGCAAATTCAAATTACAACGCTCGAGTAAAACCTTAATTAGTTAATTAATATTTGTATGCTATCAGGAAAGGTATGTTTTTAGTGGGTGGAATTCCCACACCCCTTCCTTTAATTAAAAAAAAAAAAAATTGTGAGTAAATTAGGTCTGACTATGTACTAGGACCTGTATTTTCTGCCTTTCGAAAGTCTCTCATCTGTTCATTCCCTTGTTTCCAGGTGCGTCGCGCAATGAAGGAGGGTCGCGCGCGGTTCGGCACGGTGGACACGTGGCTCGTGTGGAACCTCACGGGTCGCGCGTGCCACGTCACGGACGTGACCAACGCGTCACGCACGATGCTCATGAACATCGACACGCTGGCCTGGGACCCGCTGCTCCTGTCCTACTTCAGTGTGCCCGCGGGCGGGGGCCTGCTGCCCCGCATTGTGTCGTCCAGCGAGATCGTGGGCAATGTGGTGGGCGGGCCGCTTGATGGTGAGACTTTTTTTAACATTTTAAACTTTCTATTTATTTATTAAAAATATTGGATTTTTACAAAGGTTCTTTTCCTAAGCTAATGATAAAAGCTTCTGAGGAAAGATATATAACAGTATCTTTTACAAAATTAAATTTAGAACACAAGGTGCATAAATTTTTTAGAGACTTACAATTTGATAAATTAAATTACAATTTGATAAAATAAAAAAATAAAGACGGGCTTTCGATTTTCTTATGCAGTCGAAACCTGGATATAAGAGAACTCAAGGGACCGGAATTTTTTTTCTTGTATATCCGGGTTTCTCTTATTAAGAGGTTTTTTTACTTGTACAGAGTTAAATTTAACATGGAAATTGTTCCCTTATATCCAAGTTTCTCTTGTAATGAGGTTTTTTTTTTCCTTTATACTGAGTTAAATTTACCATGGACATTGTTCTCTTGTTGAGAGGTTTTTTCCCTTATACAGAGTTAAATTTACCATGGACATTGTTCTCTTGTTGAGAGGTTTTTTCCCTTATACAGAGTTCAATTTACCATGCTCCTGTCCTACTTCAGTGTGCCCGCGGGCGGGGGCCTGCTGCCCCGCATTGTGTCGTCCAGTGAGATCGTGGGCAATGTGGTGGGCGGGCCGCTTGATGGTGAGAGCGGCTTTCGATTCTCTTATACAGTCGAAAACTGTACCGGTAGCCCCGAGTAAACAATGGGGGGGATAGAAAGTGAAAATAGTGCATATAGTTACATCAGTGGTGAACATAGGAGGAGTGTAGGATAAATATGTGAATATTAGTCTGTTCCGGTAGCTCAGTTGCAAAGGCGGCACTCTGTGAATCCACAGGTTCCAGAGGTCGTGGGTTCGAAACCCAGCCGGGACATGACAAGATATCCTCCCATTAGGGATTTTTACCACATAATAATATGTCTTGGGCTTACTGCTGGAATAATGGGACTTTTAAAAGTCCTTATCCGGCAGTATAAAGCGATATTATTATTATTATAAACCTGGATATAAGAGAACTCAATGGACCGGAATTTTTTTCTCTTATATCCGGCTTTCTCTTTTTAAGAGGTTTTTTTCCTTATACAGAGTTAAATTTACTATGAAAATTGTTCTCTTATATCCAGGTTTCTCTTGTTAAGAGGTTTTTTTCCCACAGAGTTAAATTTACCATGGAAATTGTTCTCTTATATCAAGGTTTCTCTTATATTCAGGTTTCTCTTGTTAAGAGGTTTTTTCCTTATACAGAGTTAAATTTACCATGGAAATTGATCTCTTATATCTAGGTTTCTCTTATATCCAGGTTTCTCTTGTTAAGAGGTTTTTCCCTTATACAGAGTTAAATTTACCATGGACATTGTTCTCTTATATCTAGGTTTTCTTATATCCAGGTTTCTCTTGTTAAGAGGTTTTTTCCTTTATACAGAGCTAAATTTAGCATGGAAATTGTTCTCTTATATCTAGGTTTCTCTTATATTAACGTCGCTTTCAACTGCATGGTCATATCACGACAGGGTTTTTTTTACAAACCAATCTCACTTTTTGTTTCTGTGCATATCTCACAGACACGGAATTATTATTATTATAATTTCATACAATTCCTCATTTAATTTCTGGGTATAATTATAATTTCATACAATTCCTCATTTAATTTCTGGGTATAATTATAATTTCATACAATTCCTCTTTTAATTTCTCCATATAATTATAATTTCGTACAATGTCTCATTTAATTTCTCCGCACTGATTCCCAGGCATGCCGATTTCCGGAATCCTCGGGAACCAGCAAGCAGCCTTGGTGGGGCAGAAGTGTTTCCGAGAGGGTCAGGCCAAGAACACGTACAGGAGTGGATGCTTCCTGCTCTACAACACTGGGACGAAAAGGGTAAGCTACAGTGAGGCTGCAGTTAGGTTGAATGATGCAAAATCAATCCTGGCTTTGTAATAAGAGTAGTCCATTTGTTATGCACAATTGTACACTTTGTTATATTGTATGATTTTCAAATTAGTAATATTTTATGATCCTCTAATTAGTAATATCGTATGATCTTCTAATTGTTCGTGAAATTTGTACAAAAAAGGCAAAGTAAAACAAGAAGTACAATAACAGCAAAAAATATTTCTTATTTATTGAGAAAAAATACACGAGCTTATTTAAATTTAAATTTAAAAAAAGCATTAAAATAAATTTTTAATGCCGGCTTTGTGTAGAGACAAATCACAATGAATTAAAGAATTTATTTGAGAATTGATCCAGGCCCACATTATGAAACAGGATTAAAGTTGGAGTTTCATCCAATCACAGCGCACTATAGCCCGATTTATGGGATAGTGTCCACTTAAATGAAATATGATCCTGTTTTTTAATGCAACCGTTAGTGTTAAAAGGAAAACTTCAAATGTAAAATAGTTGAAAAGTCCTATTTGTGTAGATTTTGTATTGCCTTTTTAACAAAAATGCTGACTTTCGTTATAATAGTAATAACACTCTTTACTGAAAGGTAACCACCAGGCGAGGTTAATGCTCAAAGCATTTTCTACCACCTAACCCTGAGAGTCTTAATATTATGTGGTCAGAAGCTCAAATTAATGAGGAAAAATTCATGCACTGGGTGGGATTCGAACCAACGGATCCCTACGCTACCTCGATTATCAGACTAGCGCGTTAACCACTCGACTATCAGTGCACCAGTTCCTTGTAGCGTCTCGATATAAATAAAAGCAGTGAACATACAAATTGAAAGTTTCTAATTCTGAATTATAAGAAATATTTTTATTCGAGTTTTTTTTTATATACATAAACACCACTACACAATACACCACACACAGGACACGGAAGGAGCCCAAAACATTGCTTCTGGGCGTATACAGGAGTTAATAGCCCATCCATCCTTCCCCCACCATGACACAATCATGGACACATTGGACACGCATGGAAATATTTTTATTCGAGTTTTTTTTATATACATAAACACCACTACACAATACACCACACACAGGACACGGAAGGAGCCCAGAACATTGCTTCTGGGCGTATACAGGAGTTAATAGCACATCCATCCTTCCCCCACCATGACACAATCATGGACACGCATAGAAATATTTTTATTCGAGTTTTTTTTTTATACATAAACACCACTACACAATACACCACACACAGGACATGGAAGGAGCCCAGAAAATTGATTCTGGGCGTCTACAGGGGTTAATAGCCCGGTCAATTCTTCCCCCACCATGACACTATAATCATGGTGATCTTTATTTATAAAATATTGATCTTTATTATTATTTTTTTCTTTGTACATACTTCTAAGTTTTTTTAAAATTATTGTTATTAATTCTTTGTTGATGATTGTTTTGTAAAAATAAATAAAGTGTAAATAAATAAATAAAAAACACTATCATGGACAGTGGACACGGAAAGTAAGTAATCATTATTCATCGACCCTCCCCAGGTTCACTCCAGCTCCGGCCTGGTGACCACCGTGGCCTACCAGTTCGGCGCCCAGGCCACGCCCATCTACGCGCTGGAGGGCAGCATAGCCGTGGCGGGGGCGGCCGTCAAGTGGCTCAGGGACAACCTGAACCTGATGGAGCATGTGCGAGAGACAGAGAGTCTGGCGGAGAAGGTGATGACCACGGGGGACGTCTACTTTGTGCCCGCCTTCGGGGGTCTGTACGCGCCCTACTGGAGGAAAGATGCACGGGGGTGAGTCAGCTTTCAATAATTTTGTTGTTGTAGCGACAAAAGCTGTGCCGAGGGGGGTTGTGATGGTCTCTAGCCTCTAGGTTAACAAATAATTTTGTTAACCTAGAGATGTTGGGTGGAAGAGATTGCCATAGGCAATAACCCCGCCCTTTAGTTAGGGCATATGTATATATTTTTTTTCTTGTTTATTTTATTATTATTGTCAATTTTTATATTTAATTTTTACCATTATTTGTCTGTATATGTATATGTTCTACTAATAAAGAGTTTCTAAATAAATAAACTAAATAATAGCTTCCAGATGGAATATGGTTCCTTTGCAATTAACTTATTTTATTTATTTATTTATTTATTTATTTATTTATTTATTTACACTTTATTAGATAATAGGACATACAAATAATTACAAACGAAAATACAAAATACAATATAACAAAACAAAAAAACAATAATAAATAAAGAAAAAATAAATATATACATAATATATGTCCTAACTAAAGGGCGGGGTTATTGCCTTAGGCAATCTCTTCCACCCAACCCTTAAAGATCCCTATCTAAATAAACAGTAATAATATATAAATAAACAGTAATAATATAACTTAAGCATTTTTGGAGCATTGTCCTGCTGTTCCCAGCTTGTCCCGACACACATATTTTTATTTATTTTTTTTAAGCTTTATTAGATAGAACAAAAAATATATACAGTAGAATACAATGAAATCTAAAGAAAAACAAAAAGATTAAACAAATATACAAGAAAGAAAAAAAAAGAAGAGAAATGTCCTACCTAAAGGGCGGGGTTATTGCCTGTGGCAATCTCTTCCACCCAACCCTTGCTGTTAGTTGTTGTAGCGACAAAAGCTGTGCCGAGGGGGGTTGTGATGGTCTCTAGCCGGGTTAACAAATAATAGCTCAGATGGAGTATGGTTCCTTTGCAATTAACTTAGCATTTTTGGAGAATTGTCCAGCTATTCCCAGCTTGTTCCGGCCCACATATTTTATCTGAATTACTTGCTTTCTATTATCTTTAGTCCCAGTAGTTGCCGCGTCCTGCGGTGATTTACTGAGTCCACCTATCTGTGACGCACATTCTACTCTCAACAAGTTTTTTAAAGATTTTTTTTAACACTTGTATTTATTTGTGATACTTATACCGTTATTTTCTCACGTATGTACACATATATTAATTCATGCAAAATAAAATTATGAATGAAAATTAGAAGATAATGAGAAAAAACCGTGGCTGAGTGAGTTTTGCACACAAGGCTTCCACTAAAATAACAAAAAGAAACACAAACATGTATTATCATTAATTTATTAACTCTTACTTCCTGTTTTATAATTCAAACTTAAATGGGCGAACACAACGGTACCCTATACCCTAGACCTAGACCTATACCTTAGAACTAGACCTATACCCTAGACCTAGATTAGGGTAGCGCCGGTATAACGTAAAATAAGCTAACCTTGTTAAAAAATGTAAGCGCCCTCAACGGAGTCCCGAAAATCGTTTATATCAAGCTGTAAGTACCAGGGTCTAGGGTCTAGGAACTCCAGGGTGCGGTGCTCTGTTGTGGCGGCGCACTAAGAAGCTCAGAAAGCCTCTATTTCCCACCTGTCTGACCATGCTATCTCAGGGTTGGATGGAAGAGATTGCCATAGGCAATAACCCCGCCCTTTAGTTAGGACTTATGTTTTTATATACAGGGTGTCCCACCAAACTTGGACACCTCAGATTACTCGGCCCTTGAAAGAGTTTTTGAAAAATAAAAAATCCTAGGGTACATGGTCTAATTATGCGGTTTTAGTCATGAAATTTTTTTTATACAGGGTGGTTCAAAAGTCAGAAATTGAGGTGTCAACTTTCGATTTTTAAATGAATCGACCTGAATTTTATTTGATAATTTTACTTCTAAATGGTTCCTGAGTACTTTTTTAAACAAAAATTTTACATACAGGGTGGTTTTTTTTCGACCAATTTTTTGTCTAAATCTCGAATAACTCAAGTTTGTTTAATTTTTTCGATAACAAGAATAGAGAGTGTTTGTGCAATGAAAACACGCACTTTCAATTGACATCAATTTTTTTTTACAGGGTGGTTCACAAGTGAAATAATGACTTGATTTTTTTTTAAACTGAGTTTTTTTAATTTTTTATTTGGGATTAATAATTCTAACCTAATTTTACACATTTTTTGTTAGTCATATCGAAAAACAAAATTAAAGTGTTGTACAGGGTGAGACATATTTTTTTTGTAACACCTTGTATATGGGCAGTCAAAGAGACATAAAATTAAATAGAAAGACTAAATGTGCAAGAAAAACTTCGATTTTTAATTATATAAAAAAGTTATGCTGTTTTAACTAATATTGTCACATGGACCACCCTGTAGATATTTTCTTAAAACATCATATGGGTAGTCGAAATTGTCTAAAATTCAACGAGGAGTCCAAATCTGAAAGAAAAAAATGAATTCAAAAAGCCATTTTCAATTTTGTGTAAACACCTACCTACTTTTTATTTCTAGTTTTAAAATCATTCAGTGTGTACACCAAATTGAAAATGGCTTCAAAATTCGTGTTTTTTACTTGTTTTTCCCCACGATTCGAAGTCTTCGTTGAATTTTATACAACTTCGAGTACCCACATGATAGTTTAAGAGAATATCTACAGGGTGGTCCATGCGACAATATTAGTTAAAACACCATAACTTTTTGATATCATTAAAAATCAAAGTTTTTCTTGCACATTTAGTTTTAATATTTAAATTTACGTCTGTTTGACTGCCCATATACAGGGTGTCACAAAAAAAATATGTCTCACCCTGTACAACACTTTAGTTTTGTTTTTCGATATGACTAACAAAAAATGTGTAAAATTAGGTTAGAATTATTAATCCTAAATAAAAAATTAAAAAAACTCAGTTTTAAAAAAAATCAAATCTTATTTCACGTGTGAACCACCCTGTATAAAAATGTTTGATGCCAATTGAAAGTGCGTGTTTTCATTACACAAGCACTCTCTATTCTTGTTATCGAAAAAATTAAACAAACTTGAGTTATTCGAGATTTAGAAAAAAATTGGTCGAAAAAAAACCACCCTGTATGTAAAATTTTTGTTTAAAAAAGTACTCAAGAACCATTTAGAAGTAAAATTATTAAATAAAATTCAGGTCGATCCATTTAAAAATCGAAAGTTGACACCTCAATTTCTGATTTTTGAACCACCCTGTATAAAAAAAATTTCATGACTGAAACCGCATAATTAGACCATGTACCCTAGGCTTTTTTATTTTTCAAAAACTCTCTCAGGGGCCGAGTAATTTGAGGTGTCCAAGTTTGTTGGGACACCCTGTATTTTCTATTCTTTTTCATTTTTATTGTATATATTGTTTCCATTTTTTTCATTGTTAAAATAATTATTTGTATATACATAATGTCCATTTATACCTAATAAAGCGTTGTATAATAATAATAATAATTCCCCCTCCAGCGTCATCTGTGGCATGACCCAGTTCACCACCAAGGGCCACATCATCCGCGCCGCCCTGGAGGCAGTCTGCTTCCAGACCCGAGACATCCTGGAGGCGATGCACCGGGACTGTCGCGTCCCCGTCACCAGCCTGAGGGTGGACGGGAAGATGTCGTCCAATAGGCTGCTCATGCAGCTCCAGGCAGACCTGACCGGTATCCCAGTCAGTGAGTAGCTTTTTTTTAATCCCAGTCAGTGAGTAGCTTTTTTTTAATCCCAGTCAGTGAGTAGCTTTTTTTTAATCCCAGTCAGTGAGTAGCTTTTTTTTAATCCCAGTCAGTGAGTATCTTTTTTTTAAATCCCAGTCAGTGAGTAGCTTTTTTTTAATTCCAGTCAGTGAGTAGCTTTTTTTTAATCCCAGTCAGTGAGTTGCTTTTTTTTAATCCCAGTCAGTGAGTAGCTTTTTTTTTAAATCCCAGTCAGTGAGAATCTTCATTTTAAATCCCAGTCAGTGAGTAGCTTCATAGGACAGACCGAGAACTGGTATATTCAATAAGTCACAAAAAATTCAGTCACAAAAATGTGACTGAAACATAGAATTCCAACATTAAATATACCTATCTATGTTCACCCTTATGTATTAAATTTAGATATAATTATTTCTTTTTTTTGGGTGGGGATGCCCGGGAGGTAAAATTGTAACCTAGAAGTCGGTGGTTCGAGTCCCAAGTTTGGTAAACCAATTAGCAGCGTGAGCTTCAGTATTTGTGACATCACAAAAGTGATTAACATAAGTATGATTACTTTTTTACTACTTCACCCCCACTATTAAAAATCCTATCATTCAATGTGGCTTTTTTTTTTCCTCCATTATTGAATTAAATCCTAGTTCGCATCAGTATCAGTATCAACAGAAAAGTGAGAAGTTGTACTAGATGTACATGAAAATCAGAACATACCTGGACAGCTGTTTCGAGCTTATTTGCTCTCATCAGCAGGTAACAGTTCTGAATATCCATGCCATCAACTAACCTCTCTATTTTAATCAGTATAAACAGTAAAGTGAGAAGTTGTATTAGATATACCTGAATTAAGTCCCAGTTCACATGGAATGACATCAATGTGGCATTTTTTTTCTCCATTATTGAATGAAGTCCCAGTTCGCATGGACATGACCAATGCATTCGTTCCCACTCTAACCCCATCCCCTCTCTCTCCCCTCCGCAGTCAAGTCAGGAGGCACAGACGTGACCACCCTGGGGGCCGCCATGGCTGCAGGATCCGCCAAGGGCATTGAGGTGTGGTCCATGAAGCACCAGACCTCGGTGTCCCACAGGGAGCCTCTCTCGTCCCAGCAGACCTTCCTGCCAGTCACCACGTTCGAAGGTAACGATACATTTGACAAGCTTGAGAGATGTATTTTTTTTTTTTTTAGCTTTATTAGGTCAAAGTATAATGGTAACAGTATAAAATTAAGAGAAAAAAAAACAAACAAATGACAAAATAAATAAGTAAAAAAGAAAATAACAATAATGTCCTACCTATAGGGCGGGGTTATTGCCTGTGGCAATCTCTTCCACCCAACCCTCTTATCAGGGTTATTTATCAGGGTAAATACATTAAATACATATATTTTTGCAGAAGGGATACTTTGTCAAGTAAGAAGGGATACTTTGTCTTCACTCGACAGAAATTAATTTCTGTCGAGTGAAGACAAGTGTTTATCTTTTTCTCAATTATTAAATACAGTCGAACTTCAAATACAAACTAAGGTTCCCCAACCCGTGGAAGGCTAAAGTGGAATACCTGGATATGTGGAATAAAAGGGTGGGTCCCTGGCGATTCTACTTATCCAAGTTCAATATACGTATACATATGTAGAAGCACTATTAATTAACATATATTTAAAAATCAAAATCTCTAAAGAAAAATTCAAAGTGCTGCCTTGATGTGGTACACAGTCTAAGTGTCTTCAATAACCAACTTAAAAAAAAAACTAGTGGTTTGTTTGTGGACTTTGTTTGATGCTTAAGTCATGTCAAGAAATTCAACTCAGTGCATGAACAAAACGAGCAACTGTAACTCTGATAACTCTCATATTGTATTATTCACACGGTTGTGTCTTGTGTTGCAGAGAGAGACGCGAGGTTCCAGAAGTGGAAGATGGCGGTGGAGCGAAGTCTAGGCTGGGCGGTGACGCGCAAGTCCGAACTCATGACAGGTAACCACTCACCTGACGGCACGCCCGACCCCACCCCCGTGGAACCGAAGAAACCCGACCAGACCCGAGTCAGTGTTAACCTGAGTCTCGCGCTCAAATGCTACCTGGGTCGGCTTCACCGGGACGCCATGGATGACGTCATCGCTATGTCTCGTGACGTCATCGCTATGCATGCTTTCAATCAGTTGCAGCTGGCGGCCCTTGCTTGCAGCACGCTAGGGCTTGAAGCGACACAGCCTTGCAGCCTGGCAGCCCCCTGCATCTAACACACCAGCCGCCTCTCGTGCGCTTCTTGTACTCTTGTCGCCTGACTAACATCCACCCTACACTGACTATGCTTTGTGTTGTAAACTTGTTGCACCCCGCTCTAGCATACCACCGCTGTGTGCTTTCTGTATTGAAATCTAACTGCACCCCTTTGTATTTAAAACACCGACCTCTGACTTGCTCGTGTGTTGTTAACTTACTCACAGGCCTCACAGCTATATGAATGAACAGTTATAATTAGTTGCCATTAAAATTGAAAGTAACCATGCTTGAAAAACTTTTAGTACCAAATATGCTGTTCATAAATAATGCTGTTGGTCTGCGCAACTACATGTATGTCACATGAGCTACTAACATCTAAGATTCCCGTTGCAAAATCTTGTCTTGTTAATTTCTTGAAATCCAATCCAAACCCTGTCTGTGATATATTAATAAATAAATATTTGTTAATAAATAAATAATTAAGAGGACTTCCATCTGCTCGTGTCAAAATTGAAGATTTCAATTTGTCTGGACATGTTATGATGGGAGTGAGTGATTGGGATTCAACGAATTATATCAGATTGAGATGGGGTGGAATAATTGAATGTGTTCGAAGTTTTTTTTAAAGCTTGAAAGAAAGAAATGCGTTGATAACATATTTCTGAATGAATGTTTTTATTTCCCTGTCATAAATTCAAATTTCAAAGATAATAAACTGGCAAATATTATTAAAGACTTACCAGCACATTTCTTTATTCCACCTCTTGCAATATCCACCACCTATAGTATTTCTAAATCAAAAAACACTTTTGAGTCGTTTAGAAAAGGCGATTTAGCCTAGCATACCATGGTATACATTAATACATTCACAAAGCTGAACAATGTGTAAATGTAGATCTAATCAATCAAAGGAGCAATGAATTAATGACTAATTTGTGTCTTATTAATTTGGAAATACTATAAGCTTTGTATTTTGAGTGCACCTGAGTAGTATAGGTCGTTGTTTTTGTCTGGGCTTTTATTTTTGTCTACTATTAGTGCTAACAGCTGATGTGTATCGCAAAGAAGACACTCTTTAAAAATCAAATACGATTTTTTTCTTTTTTTATTAATTTTTCAAAACTAGTTTTAGATTTTATTCATTTAATTTTCTCATTATTAGTTTCTCACTTTCTCATTAATATTCAAAATCAGCGCAAGTGACCAAAACATTCCTAACTTCATGTAGATATCTTATCACCATTTGCTTTCTCTTTGTTATTTTTGTTCTTCATACTTAGCTTTCTTATTTTCTGTATATCTTTGCCTTCTTTCATTAACTTCCTCCCCTGTTATTTTGTTTCTTTGACTCCCTCTCCTATATTTTGAGTTATTCCTGACAAAGTGGATTCTAAGCATTCTTTAGAAGGATTTATTCTTTCTTTATGAATGTGAAGTCCACTGAAAGTTCACTTCTTACACTTGCGCTCATTTTGGTCATCTATTCACATTTTCTCATTTAAAATTCAAATTACACAACTCACGTAGTTAAAACTTTGAAGTTGCTAGAAAAGTAATTTCCTAATATTATGTCCAGTAGCATGTAGTTAGTTTTCCTTTTCTTTTTAAGTTTGAAACCTTTTACAAAAATAAAAATTGTATATAAAAAAAAAAAAAATATATTTATACCTACTACCCATGGGATGTAAGTATCATTTCAAGAAGAAGAAAAACACTCTTGAAAACCATCATATTTTAAGTAGCTTTATATTTGTAGTATTACCATGCATTTGTATGTGACTTACGTGTCTCTTTTTGGAGTACCTAGTCATAAATATAGCGTATACAGCATACATTTACATTAAATCTATAACAACCAGTTTAAATTAATATTAAAAGAGGTAAAATCAATTCGTATTTTTGTAAAAGTAGCCATTTTATTTTTTACTTTGGATGATTTTCTTTTTTTAACACTTAATTTAGAATCATAATTTTAATACTCACACATGTCATTTATTAAATCACATTTTACTTTAGTATTTTTTTGCCTTTACTATTAACTTATCATTTAAGATTCCTAACATTTTCATTATTTATATTTTTAGTAAAATCAGTAAAATTCTAAAAATAAAGGAACATTATTTAAATCAACTGAGGATTTTCTCATTCTCTTATATTTATCACTGCATGCGTAGGTTTGGACTTGGGTTGAGGCACTTCTCGGTACCACTTTGTACCTAGATACTAAACTAAAGATATTATTATTCCCAACATTCACAATCACTACCAGCACCACCCAACACCAGGGGCCTATTCTACTATCCTAAGAAGTACAATAGTATGAGGAACACATAGAGTGGTATCATGTGTTTGTATTTTTGTAATAATGAACATTATTATGATTATTCACTTTGACTCTGGTCGTAGCTTTTGCTGTCTCGAGAAATATATAGTGCTCGCTAATATTGGTGAAGGTGAATTAAAACGACCGAAAAAACGGCTGATCCTATCGATTTTATTTTTTGCGTTTATAAGTCAAACATACATAGATACATATACCGAAAATTCATCAAGATTAATCTTCCGCCATTAATCAACCCACGGGCCTTATTGTCTCATGAGATTTTTTAAAATGATTTCTATTATTTGACTGGCCAAGAACATATTTTTTTAAAAAGAAAGAGCCAATATGCTATTCATTAATATAGTTAGAGCTGTCCAAAACAGTTTATGTTCATGCTGACTTAACCCGGGATCACACTGAGTGCAACATCTTGTTTCGCAGTATTTTGCGTCGATTTTTTTTTATGAATAGGTATTATTTTAAGAGAGGTCTATAACATCGAAGTCCTTGCCCCAGCGTCGAATTTTGAATGGTGAGTGTTACAAAGCGTAGCGAAAAAATGTTTCCAAAGGAAGAGTATGAAACGTTGCGAAATGCTCCGCAACATTGCGAGACAAAATGATGCCCTTCGTTGTGAAATAATACAACTGGGGGTTCTTTGAGCTACCGTAGAAAGTTAAACCTCCCGTTTTATGTTTTTTTTTTTTTTTTTTTTTTTTTTTATCAATTCTAAGTATGCTTTTGACCCGCGTTTGTAGTTGTAGTTATTTTCACCTTTGTAGTTGTAGTAATTTTCAAGCCATAATTTTACATCCCTGTGAAATCTGTCAGACAAGAAGTGGACATGAAATCTTACCATCAACATCGGACTAATGTTGACCAGATGGTATAATTCTAACAATAAGGATATGAAAAAGTATATAAGAAAAACAAACAAACGAAAAATTATTCATTAAAGACAACTAAAATAGATAATTATATGTACCTATACAGAAAATATGGAAAATGATTTAATTTTGACATTAAATTTAACTTGGATTATAACAAGCTAGCTCGGGACTGCTTTGCATTGCTTTTGTCATGCTTGTGTTTGTTGAAGGACAAGCAGAGCCGTATTTTTGAATAAAATGTTCTTTTTTATCGTGCTTCTTAAATAAATTAAATTCACTCATTTTCAAGACCAAATATTCGGTTCTTAAAATCTAGCTGTAAACCTATTTGAAAGGTTGGGATTTTTATTGGATTTTTACTTTCTATTCTATTACCTATAAGGTATAGAAAGTATTGTTTTATGTAAAGAAAATTTTTCTTTCTTTACAGTATTTTAGTTTAGTTAATCAAGTAGTTTAGTTTAGTTAATTTATGATCCCCACGAACGCATGAATATATCCCCATTTATTTGAGAAAATCGAAATTAAAGAGATCAAAACATTAAAGTTCGAATGCAACATTTTTTTTTTTTTTTAAGCCCCAATTTCACTCACATCAATGGGCAAGGGCCTCCTTAAAAAGGATGTAGCTGCAACATGTAGTTCCTATTAAGTCGAACCTGGATACAAGAGAACGATTTCCAGTTCAAATTAACCTATCTAGGGAAAATAACCTCCTTGTATGAGAAACCTGGATATAAGAGAAAAATATCGGTCCCTTCAGTTCTCTTATATCCAGGTTGAACTGAATTCCGATTGTAAAATAGATGAAATGAACATCAATTTTTATTTCTTCTATTCAGGCGTAGTTTCTGGCAATCAGAGTAATACTGAATGTCAATAAAACACCTCTGTCTGTTGAAATATTGTTATAATTTTTTTAATATCCCCTGTGTCCTTTTTGTGATTCCAGATGAGAGGTACCGACTTCTGGCCTCAATCCCGGGATCTTGGTTTCTCTTCTCCAGTTTTGGTCTCCTAGCTTTCTCTCTCTTGGACGGGGTTCGAACCCGGTAATACCGCAGAATTCCATCATCGGCTCTTCTAGTCAGCTCCTGGAGAATAATCTTCACTGGTGTTGAAAGCTGCACAATGAGTTCTTCATGAAAGGGGACTCTTTTTCACCAATGAAATCGTTGAGACCGGTTTTCCTAGCGATAGAATTTTCATGTTTCACTCGAACGGTTAGCGTAATGGGACTTCATGTCTCGAGTCGGCAGTCTAAATAGAGCCCTATACACGTGCTGAACTGACGATTTTTCTTCAAAGACGACTCCAAAATTAAATTGGGGTGTTTTCCTAAACGCGTGACTTTTTCATATTTTTGCATTCAACTACTTCTCTGTCGACGCGACGTCTTGCGTTATTGAGATGGTAAGTTTCTGCTGCGCAAAATTCCTGCTTTCGGAAAACCGGTCTCGAGGATGAATCCAAGAAATATTATCGGCGTGAACAATAAGCTTATTGCCTTCTTGAAATGCCGTAAATAATGGGAAAAGAGATAATGTTAGGCACTCTTTCCGGGTTACCTACATCATAAACATAAGAATCGCTGTTTAAGCTTAGTCTGGTCTGCACTGCAACAAGTTACGCACCGTACAGATGGCATCCTTGAAATTACTCGGATTTATACTCCTGGCTGAGAGGTTGAGTTTTGTAGTTGAGAACGGCTGGTCCGCTTTCCCTTTTTTACAAATCACCCCAAGCGCTAATGAATTAGTCACTTGAGGTTACATATGACTAAAATATAATAACTTCAGCTAGTTTAGAGCCAAGTTTTTCCTCTTAGAAATGAAATGCCCCCTGGAGAGTTTACCTACTTTTTCTACACTTCGAATCTGATCCCAAAGAGGGCCTCCTCACTTTGCTTGCTCATTTTTTTACATTGTAAAAGTTAGAAGCTCAAGCAACATGAAAAAATCAAGTTTTAGATATTTCTAAGTGATATCACATTTAAAAACCAACGAAACTTGTGTCGTATACCCATCGCATGCAAACATAAGACTAAATTGTCGATCAGCTAAATTGCTTTAAAGGAATATTAAAGAATAGCTTATGCTATAAAATTAGCAACAACATCGGCTAAATCTAAGACTATGGCCCAAGTGCATAGCCATTTGCTTGTGTAGAAAGTTGATTGATTTAATCTGTTCATTATTAGCCACTATGCACTTGGGCCAATGAAATTCAGATATTCATATTCATTATTTTTAATTATCTTTAATTAATATGTATATCTGTTTAATTACCTAATATGTATGTCTGAACTCTTTCCAAAAATAAGCTTTTAAAGTCTTTAATCTTGGATTTTTTCATTAGAATGACCATGGATTAGGTATTTTAAGTTCTATCATATATTTTTTATTGTATGATATACTTATTTGATATGTTTTAAACCTCTTTAAGAATAGCTTTATTTGTTTGTTATCTTTTAAGTTCGAGTTCCTTGTTCTGTTACCTCCAGCTGTTAATTTTATTTTATATTTAATTTGTTTAAAAAGAGAAACTTCGAATTTTATTGATCCCTCTGTTATACATATGGAATAGAGGAGAAAATATGTTAAATGAATTCTGTCAAACTTTTTTCGTCAGAAATATTTTGCCCGGGCTGGAAGCGAACACTTTTCAGAGGCTTTGAGAGAGCTTGCCTTCCTCTTAGCCAGAAAGACTGGGTTTACTTGTTATATTGTCAACTTGTAGGTACTGGGAGTTTGTTTTTTTAGAATTTTATTCTAAATTAATTTAAAAAAATCAAATTTATTTTTGTTCATTTTAAGTTATGTACAGCTGTTTTAAGTAGTACGGCGTTGTAGGTAGCTATTTTAGGTAATTTTATTTTGTTTATTTCATACGTTTAACTTTGTTTATTTTTTCATGTTTAACGTCATGGAGAAATAAGTAAACTTTCATCTGTCCCATAACATACGTGTATTACCTTGAAAAGCATGTAAGAAGAAAAAATTAATTTGTTATTGATGTGATTTCCTCTGTGTTAAAACTAACAAAGATGGCTGATTTTAGGGGACAGGCATTACGAGTTCTCCATTTACTTATTTATCCATGTTTAACGTTCTCTATTTTTACTTTCCTTGTTCCTCTGGGTTTTTATTATTATTATTATTTGATTACTTCAAAGCTCGTGTTTAAATCGATGTATTGAAAAGGGAAAAAACAAACCTTATACCCTAGACCCCGCACCCTAGACCTTATGCCCTCGACCCTGGTACCTATCGCTTGTTGTAGATGATTTTCGGGGCTCCGTTGAGGCAGCTTACATTTAATTAGATTATTTTACATGGTACCGATGCTACCCTAGTGTATAGTGATCCTTTGTGTTCGCGCACTTACAGATAATATCAGTTTACAGATATTGGAATTGCTACATTTGTGTTAAATGACTTTGTTATTAAGAAAATAAAGCAGAAAATATTGATATGATAGTTGAAGTCTCTGTATTTTTAACTTTTTTACAAGAAGCAGATTTTTTAGACTTTCTTTCCTTGAAAAATTCTGGTATTCCAAAAGCCGGAAAAGTCAATCATTGTATAAAAAATCTCGTTTCGTGAGATCTCAAAATTTTGAAATAAATTGTTTATTTGAGACGCGATAACTCTTGAACAGATTTACAGATCGTTCGTTGATCGGACGAAGTAAATTTGAGTAGGTACAATAAATTTGGGACAACCTGTATAGGTAGATGACTAAAAAATAAAAACAGAATTTTGAAAGCACTTGCAGACCTACACAAATATGTCATGTTTATATTTCGATATGTTTACAAAAATGTAAATACTGAACATAATATGTAAGAGAACAAGTTTGAAAACAAGTTTTCTTTTGTATAATTCTTACATGGGAAAAATATATTGCAAATTCATTGTTTGTTTAAACTCTCCATAAAGAATATTTTCTTTTTTAAATACTTTTTGTGGACTATCATAGTATTAAAATCCACATAATTTATTGTTGTACAGAATAAATAACGATGAATGATGAGAAATAATTAATTACACAGAAATAGGCCCTCCATTGACAGCGTTGTACGTGGACTGGTGTGGAAAGCGACCTGTTCTGAGTCGGTGGCAAGGACTAACAGAAACGATGCTAAAGAACCTGGCTTTTCCTCTGGGATCATCGCACGCAATGAAACACTCGCGTTTTCAGTGGAAAACCTGTTTCGTTGGGCAACAGAGCCGGTTTCTTTTCGCAAACAGAGGCACTAAAATAAAATATATTTTAAAAACTCACTTACAAGAGCAGTTTTAAGAAAATTCAATTAACAAGTTTCTGGTGATCTTCGCTAACATCAGATCTTAAATAAAATATATCGCTGTCGAACCTACGTGTAACTGGGTGATGTAAATGTAAATCTGGTACGATTAGCAGCAAATGAAGGGTTAAACCCCCGTCCTGAATATTTCAAAACAGGACGTTAAAACCAAATAGAATCCATGGACATGAAAGGAGCCTTGACAGTGAATCTGGGCGTCCATATAATCCTCTCACCACCGTGATATAGGTTTCTTTGAGCGCGCGAATAGCTCAGTGGTTAAGCACTCGCTTGCCATGCGGAAGGTCTCGGGTTCGATCCCCCGTGCCGACAAAAATTTGTAAGGGATACCTTCCGGTGCGCTCGTGTTGACCCAGCACCTAAATGGGAAGTATTGTGTCACTTCTCGCCGATCAGAGGGGAGGCATTCTACGGGATGGGCAGGCTACAACACACGCCACAAGCGTATACAGTAGCTCCTGTTTCATGACTACGAAAAAAAAGGCTGTGAAACACTCATCTTTAAAAAAAAAAAAAAAAAAAAAAAAATGTGCCCATCCAAAGGGGTAACTGCTTGAGATTCAGGGGCACACTTTTTCTTGGTGGAGAGTTTAACGAAGCATGTATTTGAAATATTTTTTGATAATGTTAATATTATCTTTAATATTAAAATGGATAATGGTCTCTGTTATCATGAATATTATGTATTGATATTTTGAACTGATTTTTGGTGAAGAAGAAAAAAAAGAAAAAGAAGAATTATGTAAATCATACAGGATTTGTTTCTTTTGGGGACAGAATGAATGGGCAGTCTTTGATTTATAACCCAGCGGTGGTATAAGATGGTGTGCAGTAGAGCAGATTTTCATGTCTTGAATATCAGAATAACAGCAGGTGTAATAACTGATGGACTGAACAGACAACTCAATGATATCACCTCAAAACTGCTCAAAGGACTTGTAATAATGCACCAAAAAACGGTGAATCAAACGTCTTTTGTCCTGCGTGGTCAGTAATATGATTGTCTTAAGGTCCACCTAAAGAGATGAAGACCCCTTGCTTCATGAGGTTAGCTCGATGGTGTTGAGGTCAAATGCAGGGCTGGTCTCTTGGCAGATTTCTATGTGATCCGTTTAAAGAAGGTATATCATTCTCTTAAGGTCAATCTGAAGAGATGAAGACTCCTTACTTCATGAGGTTAGCTCGATGGTGTTGAGGTCAAACGCAGGGCTGGTCTCCAGGCAGATTTCCGCGCCTGGATGAAAGTCGTAGCAGATGTTGCCGTCTATCACGATGGCCCCGTTGGTGCACATGGACTTGATCTTCAGGCTCTGTACGAACCCCGACTCCTGCACCCCCTCACTGCCTATCATATCTCGGATAGCATAGGCCAGCCTGCAGTCGTCTGGAACACAGGATGACATTTTTATTTGATTTGATTTTATTGATGATGACAATACATTGAAAATACATTTTTACAATAGGTACGTAAGATTAACTTAAATACTAAATAGATAACATATTAACTCACATAACATGTCCTAGACTAACCACACTAAGAAAATTCACACTTGAAATTTAACATTTCGTATCCACAACCACTGATTTTTAATTGTCCTCATAAATAAATGAAAAAACAAACTTGGCCTCAATCTCAGGACCACCAAGGCTATTTTTATAAATGATTTTCATGGTGGTCAACAAGTTCAAATTACCTGTGGAGTATGTTACGTGCGTTATTTCATTAAAATTAATTAAATCAAATATTTTAACCAAACGAAAAAAAATGAAATTATGTATTGCCAGCGTCGCGTCGATACAATGGCACGTTGAATGCACCAGTTCTCGTTCAAAAATGAAGTTAAGCAACGTCCAGCGAGGTTAGGACTTGGATGGGTGACCTTTCAAATGCTAACCCTAGTTATGCTGGCTGTCCCCGTCCAGAAAATGCCGGGTTTCAGCTAGTAAAAGTTATCATATTTGTGATAATCACTTTTGTGATATCACAACAGCTACTCAAACTCGCTTTACTAAATCCACGCTGAAACCCGGACTTGAAGCATCGACCTCGAGGTTACAAGTCCGCCGCCTTATCGATCAAGCTACTAAATTCGGTTTCAGCTAGTATTGTATACATAGTCAAGTTTGGAGCTTGGATTATTTTATTATTATTATTATTTAACACTTTATTGGTCAACTACATACATTCAACAAAATAGGACATGATAAAAAAAAAACACAATAGAATATGTAGTGAACCAAGGGGCGAGGTTAAAGCCTGAGGTCTTTCCACCGAACCCCATAGGATATAAAAAATAATGAAAAAAATATATACAGGGTGAGCATAAAGTCTCACCCCACCCCCCGTATCTCGAGAATGGCTAAAAATACAAGAAAACGCAAATACACTTATCCCTTCAATTTTAAGGGGATTAATTTTCAGCCAAAAAAAGTTTGCCTACACGGCCCCAGTCAGGCTGGGCAACTGGGCATGGACCAACTTTAAAATCTTAAATAGAATGGTATGTCTTGTGGCATATTGTTTTAAAGGTCTCATAGAGAGAAGTTCATTACGACAAATTTCAGTGAGCTACAAATTACCGTTCTTGAGATACAGGGTCGAACGTTCTGCGTAATATCCATATATTTTGACCTATAACTCGTTAACCGTAAATTATAGAAAAATGAAATTTGTTGATAAGAACTCCTTATGACAAACCCTGTCGAAAAAGTTATAACTCGACTAACTCTGTTGATGTTAGTTTCTGGTCGGTTTCGTCAGCCAGCCGGACGAACAGTCCGAAAAAATTTAACGGAAAAACAAATCAAGTTTTAACTTGTTCGAAAGTTCTTGTCATTAGGAGTTATTATCAACAAATTTCATTTTTCTGGAATTTACGGTCAACGAGTTATAGGTCAAAATATATGGATATTACGCAGGACGTCCGACCCTGTATCTCAAGAACGGTAAGTCGTAGCTCACTGAAATTTGTTGTAATACACTTTTCTCTATGAGACCTTTAAAACGATATGCCACAAGACATACCATTCTATTGAAGATTTTAAAGTTGGTCCATACCCAGCCTGACTGGGGCCGTGTAGGCAAATTTTTTTTGGCTGAAAATTAATCCTCCTAAAATCAAAAGGACACGTGTTTTTGCATTTTCTTGTATTTCAAGCCATTCTCGAGATACGGGGGGGTGGGGTGAGACTTTATGCTCACCCTGTATATCTATACTTATAAAAGAGACTTTCATATAATAATAAATTCTTGTAAAAAAGTAGAAGGAAACAAAAGTTAACAAAAAAGAGAAAAGAAAAATTTAAAGGTACAATGAAAAGTACCACCCGACTCTACACCTCTTCACTGTCTAACATATCACAGTGTAGACTAGTCTGCGTTCGCCCGGCACCAGCAGATTCAAATGTGGTGTGAATAGAAATTTACAACTCACCTGGACTGAACTGGAGGGATTGGTTATACCGCTCGGTGATCTCTGCTACATTGGAGCCACTAGTATCTAGACCTGAGAGAGACAACAGCTGAGCTACCTGAAAACAGATAAATGAAATATGTCAAAATGCTTGTATAGAATAAAATGTGATTATAAAACAAAATCCACACATTCACAGTAGGTACTATATCTTCATAAGAGCAATATTTTTCCTAAACTGAAATTTGATAAAATGCTAAAATTAACTTAATTTTATCTACCATCTTCAATAGCTCAATCGTTAAGGCAGTGTGCTCGTAACCTGGAGGTACCAACCTTTCCAGGATCGAGTTCCAGGAATGTTTTTATAAATAAATGTGTTTCTTTGTGTTCTTATTGCAATTTTTATTGGATAACGCAGGCCTATAGGATTTTTCTGTATCAATATCTCATTTTTGTCTATAATGCCGCCACTGGTCTCGACTCACATTAAAGCAGCAACCTATTTTTCTTCGTGAGGTATCAGTGCCCCAAACATCCAATTAAAGAGCAGAGAAAATCCTGCCCCGCTGAAGATCGAACCCTGATCACCATGCGTGCAATTCCTAGCGCACTAACTCATTCGGCCACGGTGACTACCAATAATGAATTGGATAACTTCAACATAACCTAAATTAATCCATTCTTAGTTCTATTTAACCATCTGTTTTCTTCCCTCTTAAGATTCCAGAATGACCTAAACTAATCAGGTGATTTCCTTCACCTTACTCTCGCTGAGTTTGTTGATGGTATAATACCAGGCAGTGCTTCCAGAACCGGTGTTGATACAGATGCCCGAGCATTTGATCTGTTTGCCGGGCCCATTAGTATCTGATGATATTATCAGCTTCGACACAAGGGCTGAATTGTATTCGCCTACGTAGACCTGGAAAAAAAAGTTAGTAATTAAATTATTCACAACCTGACAATCTGGCACAGCTTGGTTTAAGAGACAAATGAATCTTCGACATAGCTTTGATCATTCTCACACTATAGTTAGTAAAAAGGCAAAAATTCCCCAATCAGCAAAAAAGAAATTAATCAAATAAATGTTGACCAATTAAATACAAAGAAAATCCTGGGGGGATTTTTGTGATTAAATCTAATGTTTTAATGCTCAAAGCATTTTCTACTACCTCACCCTCAGAGTATTATTATTATGCAGTCACAAACTCAAATTATTGAGGAAAAATTCATGCACTGGAAGAGATTATTATTATTATTACTATACAATGCTTTATTAGGTATAAATGGACATTATGTACATACAAATAATTAATTTAACAATGAAAAAAAATGGAAACAATATATACAATGAAAATGAAAAAGAATAGAAAATATATAAAAACATAAGTCCTAACTAAAGGGCGGGGTTATTGCCTATGGCAATCTCTTCCACCCAACCCTTTCCGATTCCGACGCTACCTAGATTAACAGACTAGCGGGTTAACGACTTGACTACCTGTGCACATATTATGTTCTATAGACTATAAGCCTGAACTGAAGTGAAAACCTAGGAATGAACAAGCTACTTTGACCAAGGCTGAGTTAAGCCCTGAACAAAAACCCTGTACATTACATAAAACATTTTGCACTATTTTTACATATTAAGGCATTCAGTAATAGTTCAGTAAATAATTGAATTGATTTTATTTTATTATTATAATTATCATGATAAAGCTGTAAGTGTTTTTTTTATATCAAATTCACAGTATGTCCAAAATTTACTTACATCATTCAAAGCTAACTCAGGTAGGATGTGGAAATCTTTGGGTTCATTTTCTGGCAGTGTTCTGAAATATAATATAAAATATCAAACTATTTTAGTTGTTGTTGTATCAACGAGAATTGTTCTGATGGTCTCTAACCAGATCAGTAAAGTAAAGTTTCAGTGTGTTACGTACGTCTTTCAACATTTTAGAGAATTGTTTTGCACTACTATTCTCAGCTCGTGCTCACCCACAGTATTACTCTAAGTGATTTGATACATGACCAACCATCTTGAGGACTTTTGGCTGTATTATCTATTTTAAGCCCCTTTAAACCCTTTAGAGATTGGTCAGCTAAATAGACTGGTTAAGGGTTTGTTCTTGTTAGACACCTCATATAAAAGGGAAACAGTTCTTGGTACTATTTTTTCCTTGGGTACTACACAAGTAGCTACCACATCACAGTTGTAGCTAGCCTTGCTAGGTGGAATCTACTAACATTAATTTTAAGCATTAACCTCACCTATTGCTTACCCAAGGTCCAAAGGATATATTATTATTATTCAGTGATGGACCACGGACTAACATTTGATTGTACTTAGCATTATTTTTACTTGTGGATGCATTTCCTAGTTTATAGTCTACGTCCTATCTAGGTAGACAAGAATAATAATATCCACAAAATATTATTTCCGTATTTTTAGGGCTGTGTTGGTAAGAAATATTTAAAATGAGATTATGTAAGTGTAAAGTTTAACTGAAAATATTTATATTAGATAAAATACCTAGGTCTGGAAGGAGGGTTATCTGAATGCAAGTAGTGGCTGACTGTGTTGCCCCTCAATGATACTTTGATTCTGGTCCGGTACAAACTCTTGAATTTGCCCTGGAAAATGTTATTAAAATAGTTGTGAAAACATAACAAGAAAATTGACTAATGATTTTTGAAATTATAAATTATGTTAGGAGGTGATTAATATATTACTAATAACAAAATATGCCCTTAGACCCACACCACCAAAGAGCCATTGCCTTTTATGAAATTGAGAAGAAGAAAAATTCTTAGTTAATAGCTACATTTGCTGCAACAGAAATGTACGTAAATAGTGAGAATATATTGTTTCAATTTTTTTTTCTTCTCATTTTTGTACCATTAAAGAAATTTAAATTACAATATATCAATATCTTCCTCTTCCTCATATTATGCAGTAGCTACACAGATTCATGCTACAAACTAAACTAAAAGGACAGTTTATTAACATTATAAATATAATAAAAAGTGGCCCAACACATGCTTTGCATAATGGGTCACTTTAACTTGCCATATTTTAATCTTAAGTCAATTAAAGTTATTTCTTTATAATTAAATTTTGTATGAAGATGAAAAGTATTTGTTGAATAAAGGAAAATCTTTCGAAAGTAAAAAAAAAATAAAAAAAAAAAAAAAAAAAAAAACATAATTATCTATAGGTAATCAGAATAAAATTAAATATGTCCAATATAAACCTCTTTGATTTTTGATATGGCTTCTTTCAAGTTCTGGGAGTAGTACTTGGGCAAACACAGATGACCCGTGGATGATTCAGGCATAGAATTGAACCCAATGAGGAGAGTATTCCTTTCTTGAATTTTATTCGCTGCTTGGAGGAAAGTGCCATCTCCTCCAAGAGTGAGAATTGCATCTGCCCACTGAATTTGTTTATCTGTGTACTCATCTCTGCAAAGGAACAGAGACAAATTTAGAATTTTAAAGACAGTAATAATTATTAACTAGCCAACCCTAAAAAGCCAGACTAGCTTGCAGTTTTCCAAGGGTTTATTGGCTTGTAAAGAAAAATCTAATTTCTCACAATGGTCGATTGCACATGGAAATATGTGGTTCAGGGTTCAGGACAATGTAATTTTTCAACTTAAGTTGGCTGGAGTCCATGAGCCCACCCTGGAGCTATTTGTGCACAGCTTTAACCATAAAGTAAAGGAATCCATACATATTTTTAGCATTTTATAATTAATATTAATAATGAACTATCATGTCAATAATACTTACTTTGTAACAAACCTGTACTCAATATTTGCTTGAGCCAGAGCAGATTTCATGTTGAACTCAAATTTTTGCTGTACTTCATGACTTGCCACAATTTTGCACACATCCCAGCCTGAATCTTGGAGACAGACTTTCAAATCTCTTCCATCAGTATCATAAGTTTTGGACAGCTTCTCATATCGGGTGTACTTCTTTAGTACAAGCACCTTGTTGAATTTGTGTTTGTTTGAGAAAGTACTCATGTCTTGAGACACTATTTGAAATATTGCTGAAATTGATTTGATCAAATTTAATATTAGATGATAAAAGATTGTCCCCTGCTTGTGTAGCTAGTTACTAAGGATCAAATTTAATTGGGAACTCAAAAGACAAATTTATACACAACCAATTTAGTTCACCATTAAGGAATATGCAACTGAGGGTAGGTATGAGCATCCAATTGAGAGAAAAAAATCATCTTTTAATGTGCAATAAACTGAAAATTATATAGGTCATTATAGGTACTGTGTTTACACCTGTTAGGCAAAGAGCTTAAACAGTCAATAAGTAACACAGTTTTTATCATCTATCATTTAAAATAGGATATCCTTAATTATACTTCCTATGGTTCTATTTTCACTCAGTAATTTCTGTATAAGTCAAGAGATTGTCTTACATAACACTGAGGTTCTACTCAGATTTATTAAATAAACAAAAAGTAGAAACTAGATATTAAAGATGTAGCTGTGTTACTTGATTTCCTATAAACTGCTATAATGACTTACATGATTATAAACTGAGCACACAGATAATAGGATATTCTGTCAGAGGGCAATGGATTGATTAAATAAATTAATTTGTTCTGAGGTGGTTGCTTGATAACAGTTAGGAGATAATTACCTGGGTATTTAGAGAGGTAGGTTGAACAGGGTTTGATCAATGACAACATAATGGAACTTTTGGAATCATTTCAGAATATTAAATGTACGAGAAATTTTTCAAAGTAGTTATCAGAATGAACTTTGATTGATAGATTATTAATTATTACTATTGTTTTACTTATCAGTTCTGACTTCTGAAATGTAACACCTTTGAACAAATTTTCCGGTGTTTTGACTTATTATGATATTTAAAATTTCGCGGTATGAGTCAACAGTGTTGCCGACTGTAACGAATTCAAATCGAAAAATTATTTCAGCTCCACAGAATAAAACAGGATTTGATTGCTATCTTGGGTCGGTTTTAATGGTGCGTGTCTTCGATGGTGCAAACCTTCAATGGTGCTCGATTTGCTAACTTCACACATGTCTGCTATTTTTAATCAATTTCAGGATAGATAGTACAAATTTCTGATTGGAAATTTACAATCCCTTCATCCCTTGTTGTGGGATATTTTATTTAATTCAATTCCCTTACATTATCGAGTGTTTTGTTTGTTCAGTAAATTTGTATCTCCTCTTGAACTTGGTTTTATTCAAATAATTATTGTAGATTGTACAGATCTCAACAAACACATATCACTACAGGAAGATGAGGAAGAGTAAGTCACAGAGCAATAATAGCATTTTCTTTCAGAACTTCAAATTTTTGAGTCTAGTTTAGCTTAAATGTACTATAACTTTTGTCCAGTAGAAGGTATTTTTGAACTTTGAACGTCAATTCCTGAAAAGCAAACCTTGTACTTATAAATGAACTCAAAAGATTCCACTGTTATTTGAATGAATAATAAACATAACTCTTTTTGAAACAGTCACCTGAACTTTTAAAGGCTAAATTGAGCAAGATTTTGGACACATTTAGCTTGTACTTTTTTAAAGAACTGAATCCAAAACCATTGATTTAGAATATGATTTTAAATTCAAAAACATATTTACTTCTGACAAGTAATATTGACAGATCTAGTGTTATAACTCAGACTCTCTGAATCTATTATAATAATAATAACACATTTTAGTAGAAGGTATAACCATTAGGCAAGGTTAATGCTCAAAGCATTTTCTACCATCTATACAGGTAATCTGGTATTTCTGGTACAGATGTGATGTCACAGGATTTATTCAGCTGCTACTATTGATTTTTGTCTAAGATCAAGCCTTCATTCCAGAAAGCACTCACACTCTCATAATCTCCCTTTCAACTATCACACAACACACTTGAAGGCTTTAGAAAGGTCACAAAAGATCCCCATGACATTCAAATCTGATGAAAACATATTGTCCAGCTGAAGTAGAAAAGAAGAAACGGTGTCAGCTGTGGATTATTTAGCCCTAAATATATACTGTTGATCAATTAATTATTAGTTTAATATGCTCTAAGAAATGAGAAAGTTAAAATAAACAATAATTCAATATAAACATATTTTCTCAAATATTTTAGAAAAGTATGAATTGTTTGCTATATTTGATCATTTAGACTTAGCTAAGGCATTAATTATAATAAAAAATATCACAATAATTAAGTGTGTATCACATTAAAGCTAGTTCATTGTCACAGAATATTATAAAAAGTACCTCTGACTTCGATCCATGTGAAACACAGTTTTTTTTTGTAGGCATACATTATTGTATGTGCTAATGGGGGTTTACTACAATGCAAACCACAACTTACTAAAAACGCTGTTAAACAAAACAAGTTTATATCAATAGGAACCTATAACTCCTATAAGTATGGTACAGTTTTGACAATTTTTGCAATTCTCTTGTTCAATTATTTTAGGCAATTTACAGGGTAGACTAACTTAAGTCAAAGAGAGAAAAATGCACTGCCAATTCATTATGGACACAATACTTCCTTGTGAATGGTAATCATAATTTTCAACTTTTATTATTGTTTTTATGATTGTTACTAAATGACTTGTATCTACAAAAGTTCTCAACCAATTCTCTTCAAATTTGTTTAGTAATAATTCAAATTTGTTTAGGAGTTTCAGAAATTTGCACATTATAAGGAATGCAGTTAACAGATGGACACAAAACCAAAGTTGCTATTCATTTGTAACAAAATTTTGCATTCACATCAGTTTATTTTATTTAAAAATATTTATATAGTATATATTTTTTTTCAGTTATGGATCAACCAAACCTGCTCCAAGCTTGGAAAGATTCATCATATCTCTCACTACATTTACTCCTAAGAGACAGCATCTACTATCAAAATGAAGTAGAAGCCATGTACCTAGCCTGCTTGTGACTATTTCCGGGGATAGAAAGGCAGCTCAACATCTTTGGCAGAGAATATCCCTTGCAATTTAGAGGGGTAATGTTGCTAGTATACTATCTAACCTGAAAAGCTTGCACAATTAATTATAAGAGATTTTTGATTTGTAACATTGTTGAAAAGTGTACTTGTAAAATGTATTCATGTGTGTATTTTATAATGTCTAAATGTCCTCTCATGTATTTGTATAATTATTCTATCTGAATTATGTCATCTTTAAACAATAATAAAAATAATATAACACTCGTTAGTGGAAGGTAACCACCAGGCAAGGTTAATGCTCAAAGCATTTTCTACCACCTAACCCTGATAGTCTTATTATTATGTGGTCAAAAACTCAAATTAATGAGGGAAAACTCATGCACTGGGTGGGATTCGAACCAATGGATCATTATGCTAGCAGGATTACCAGACTAGTGTGTTAAGCACTTGACTACTAGTGCACGTAAAACAGATTTTTAACTTTTCAAAATGTCCATTTTTTAAAAGGTTATTATTGTTATTATTTTACATTTTATTTAAGGACATATATTCAACACAGGTAATTACAAATTAATATACAATATAAGAAAAAGTTAAAATAAATAAATAAATATATACATTATGTCCTAACTAAAGGTTTGGCAATAACCCCACCAAAAAGTTGTGCTTTTTTCACCCAAATCTAGCCGTCTTAATAGTTGTCTGTAATGAGAATAGTTAGCAGTAAACCTATTATAATAAGCAAACCCAATTAAGTAAACCTATTATTTTCCGACACTCGTGTCATAAAAAAACTCCCTCACAAAATTCCTTGTAAAAAAACTCCCACACTTGTAATAGAATGTTGTGTGATCATATCAGCTTTTTTACAAAGTAATCCTTATCAACTGGCAGTTCATCCAGGACTTTGGCTTCGTTATCAGGAAGATTCATGATGGCTGGGAAGAAAACAGAAAATTCACTATGACTGAAAATGTGGATTTTTACTTTCCTTATCCTATAATAAGGAAAGTGTTGTATTCTTTGAAAATTTGACCTACCCAGTTTTCACATTTCTGGATGACAGAGCATTCACAGCCTCAGGATACCAAAAAAGTTGTTTTTTTGGCCATTGGTCCGTGAGTCTGTCTATCTATAAACACCATTTTCTATCTTGACAACAGTAAGATTTTCTAAACACCACACGTAGGTACCACGAACTTTTGGTTGAAAAAAAGGGCCGCAAGGACCTTTCCTTTGGACTGGTTAAAGATATAAAAAAGTTAGAGAACAACTTTTCCTTGGAATGAAAAAGTAATAAGGATTTACTCAGATCTTTTTTTTTTTTTTATCTTGAACTTTTTGGAATCTGTACAATTTACCGGTACTATGGGAGACCCGCTTGGACTAACTTTTTTATGATTCACCTAGAAGGAAGTTGTGACATAATAAAATCTGATGATTTTGAGGTGCTGATTATGAATTTGACATTGATTTTTAGCTATATATACGGTAACATGTATATGTTACCGTTTGTATCACCACTAACCATCAGCAGTAGAATTTGACCTCTTTTCGAGTGATAAGGAAAGTCGTGTGGTGTGAAATATTTTTTTTTCTTCAATAAAACTAAAACCTTTAAGCTAAGGAATACCCTGTATTTTGTACTTTCCTTATCCTATAATATTTAAGGAAAGTAATGGAATCATCCAAAATTTTCGATACCTAATATAAATTTTCTGTGCCAAAAAACGTTTTAGGGTCCCCAGAGACTAAATCCAAAGTTTCAGCAGCCATTGGTCCGTGTGTGTGTGTCTGTAAACATTCAAGATATCTGAATATCTCCAGTACGGTAGAAGCTAGAGACTTGAATTTGGCAGAGGATGCAACATTTTTTTTTTAAATATAAATTGGTGGTTCCAATTTACCGGTATTTTGAGAGAGTGTCCCTGCTTAGACTAACTTTATGATTATTATGGGTGTTGTGACACATCAAATCCAATGACATTGAGGTGCTGGGTTGTGAATTTGATTTGATATTTATATTTCGTACGTTCAGTCACCAGTGGGTGGAATTTTATTTATTTATTAAGGCATAAGGAAAGTCGTTTGGTGTCACACCAGTTTATTTAATAGTAATAAATTCTCTTCGAAATCGATAAAAAAATGTCTTTCATAAATTCTACTGGTATTCAGGAAAATGTATAGTGGTCATAAATTTACTATTGTGACCATCCAGTATAATTTATGTAGGTCAGGCCTAGAGTTTGCAGGACATGAGAAGTTATCCTTCCATTTGGAATTCTTATCATTATGCAACGTGCGTGTAAGCACAGAATGTACTAGAACACACGACCACGGAAATAATATCTGCCAAAATTCGTGAGGGAAGTGTGGCAAAGCTAATTTAAATAAATATGATTTATAGCGGCCTTTGTAAAAGCTCATACTTTTTCTCTATAGGTACATATTGATAATTATATTATCCTGAAAATAAGTAATTACGTATATTGAATACTACCACCAAATTTTGTGTTTGAAGTGGCGCAGCCAGTTTCACGGAGCTATTATCCTTAGAAATGAAACCATGGAGAACAAGTAAATTTCACAAGATTGATCCAGTCTCAGAAAACTGGCCATTTTGTGTAGTTACAGAAGAAATCGCCTTAAAAAGTAATCACGGTAGCCATTTTGTGTAGTTTCTTATGCGTCAGGTTTGTGGAGTTCTCTACTGCTTATCCTCCTGACGTCCGATGTTCACGCGTGTGGACATATACATTGTAGTCCCTGAGACCCAAACAAATTTATGGCAATTATTATACTAGCCGAGACCTTTACAATGGAAAAAGACGTTCATACCACTCCAGAGGGTGCTTAAAATCCTCTAACAAGATACCTTCTGGTTATTATTATGCTTTATGACTATTTGATCGTTTTATGACTATTTGATACCCCAAACTATGATTAAAATACATTGAAAGGTATATTAAGTTCAATTTATTGTGTTTCCTTGGCAATAAACAAAAATACTAGAATGTTAAGACTACTGACTTGTGGAAGTGTATTTCAGAATTCTTATTATATCGGTTGGTATAGCCATACGCGCAGCAAAAGTTTACCATCTTGAGGATTAGAAAGTGGAGGTTTAAAAAAATAAACTCGCGTAAAATTATAGAGAGAAAAGAAAATCAATAAATTCGGAAACTACAAAGGGTCGGGTTTTTCCATGAGAACCAATGTAAAATTTCCAATGTTTTGCCCTTATAGCGCCCAAAATGTTCACTAGAATGCTCTCAATCTCTCTCTCAAAATCGACTTCACTTTTGTGTCAACTGTGCGATATCTATTTTCTAAATCTATGATCCTATAGGTGCGTCAAGCTGGCCACAACAATATACAGACTTTTGTGAAAAGGTGTATATTTTAATAAAGAGCTTGGAAGTAAATAAAATTGAGCTAGTTACCAAATTTTGGAGTGGCGAGGTATACTACGGAATGGGCAATGGAAGCATATACTACGGGGTGGATAATAGGCTAACAGACCACATACGTCCAAAAGTAGTGGAACATAGTTATTTCATGGCTGCAAAATTCAATATGTGATACACACACGTTTTTCTCAGTTCTAATTTTTCCAATATACCACGACAGTTTTAATCGTGTGTCACGAATAATTTTTATTTTTCAATTAATTACCGCATTCCCAGCCTCCGTGGCGTAATGGTTGTGACTACTGCCCGTAGTCCAGAGATCCCGAGTTCGATCCAATGTTGGAGCAGACTTTTCGAAGAAAATTCTGTTCCCTCCAAACACGTGAGGCTAGTATTTCCGGCCCTACCCAGGCTGGGTGAGGTTAATGTGGGTAGCTGGTGCGATTCCCAGCGAATTGAGGGTAAAACGCCTTCGTGATATTAACATGCAGTTGAAAAATAAATAAATTAAAATATTTTTCCTATTAATTTAATTTGTTCAGAAGTAGAAGTATTTCTGTTACAACCTGGTATTTTTGTTACATTTGTTTTTATTTTTCTATTTAAAGTGCAGAAGATGTACAGATGTGGTAATTCTATGTGTTGTTATATCACAACTTTAGGGAGTAGCCTGGCATTTTGAAAATCCTTTAACATTATTTGCCTGGTAACTCATTGCTAGCTTGAAATGCCACAACTGGTTACTTGTACAACTACTCAAAGTGTATGAGTGGATCCTGATCATCCAAGTAAAGAGCAGAAAAAAATCTTACTACACTAGGAATCAAACCCATGTCAGAAAGCATACAAGCCTTCTCAGTCACAGAAACTAATACAAAAAAAGTTTAAAAACCAATAAAAACAAAAGAGAAGTGCAATTGAGAGACATGGAACAAGCAGGTACTGTATTAATTTCACAATAACAAATACATATAAATTATTTATGAAAGTTAAAAAATATTATTTTTCATTGAATTAACCATATATGTTACCTGTATTTTTACAACAGCAAAATGCAGTGAATGCAATGCGCCGCAGGCCTAGTCACAATGTGGCTAGTAGCTTATAAAGAAAATGGTCAAGATCTTACTGTGGGTGATTGCACATAGAAATATGTGCTTTAGAATGATCCAAATTTTTAACTGAAGTGGAATAGAGTAGCACCTTGACTGGCCCAGCAGTAGCCAAGCTCCCTACAACAACAACTAGTAAAATATGATTGAGTGAATGAATGCGTAACATAGTAATGCTTCCAATTTTATACACATACTAGACATTCCTTAAAAAAAAAAAAAAAAAAAAAAAAAAAAAATATACATATAAAACAAAATTTAGATATAACAACATAAATACACTAACAATTGAACCAGAATCCACAGCGTTATATGAGAAGAGTATTCAATTTAATGGAGCTAAATTATGTAATGTTTTACCCATAGGGTTAAAAGAAATTAACAAAAACAATTTCAAATAATCATAAAAGATTTAGTATGGAATTTTTTTTATATAATGTACAAGAATATTAAGATTATTTTAAATAATATGTTACTTAACAAGAAATTAATACATATTTTTTCAATACAAAGATAACAATAACATAGGTACCTAGTAAATTTGAATAGTCATAAAATCATTTTTTTCCCCTTGATATTTACTTCTGGCTGGGGGAATATAAACAGAGAGTAGACCAGCATTGGCTTGGTTTTGAGAGCCCTTGTCAATTATTAGCCTCCTTGTAAAGACAGTGGTAGAACTGCTGAGTCATTCCTCCACTGTCTGGCTACCATTGTTCTATGATGATAATTTAATTTCTAATTATTTCTTAATTTTTTTATATCTAACAGGTCATTCATAATTATATGTCAAGACCATTTGTCAAAAAAAAAAAAAAACACTGTTGCACGCATACTGTCTCATAGTAGTCATATTCAATGTGGTGTGGAGATAGAGACAGTGACACTTTCCAACCTGAGAGTTGATTATGTTGATCCTTATCTGAAAATAAAATGCATTCATCCATTAGTTTAAATTTAAAGTAAACAATTTTGTTATTTTGATTTGAGATTTATTCGAAATTCATCAATAAAATCAAGTTAAAGGTCAGACTTGAAGATCTAGGACCATTTTTGTTAAGATTTTTTAGACTCAGTACCTAGTACCTTGTTCCTGTTGAACATTTTGTTCCATAAAAAAATCTTTGAACCTTGGAACACTTGAAATAAATTAATGTAAAGAAGTCTTCTTGTTAAATTGAATTTGTGCTTTGTTAAACTGTTGGCATAATGGGACTACCTGTGTTGCACTGACAGTCTAAATAAAGCACTATAGTAATGCTCTTGTAAGTATTTTTTTTTTCATAATAATTTCATCCCTAGTAACTTAAAATTATCATAATTCAAAATGTCACTTCTGTCCTTTTAATTTCAATTTAGTGGTAGAAATTGTTTATAACAAACTTCAAAGGACCGGACAGATTTGTTTCTAAAAGCCGATTTTCACTATAATACTGATATATCGGCTATAAGGAACAAGTTCTCTATATCTGATGTGTATCACTTATAGAGAACAATGTACACTATAAGGAAACTTTGTAAGATATGAAAAATGTACATTTATGTATGTACATATGTATGTAGATACATACATAATCCACTAATTTAAAATGTGAATCAATACTAGCTTCTATTTATATCTCCCTTGCCTTTTCCCTTATAGATCTAGTGACTTCTGGGTTCAGCTACTGGGGTTAATCAATCCTTCCACCACCATGACACAACCATCTTGGACACCAAAAGTAAAGTAGTTTAACTTTGCACTATTTTTTAATAGACCTTAGCTAATAAGACCATCACCCAAGCTATTCTAATTAAGCTTAACAAAACACAACATCTCTATTTTCATCCAGAGGTCTGGTAGGAAATCCATGACAAATAATATTCTGAATGGGATTTTGACCACATAATGTTTCTTGGGCATTCAAATTATTAAGGCAAATTTAATTTTTTCAGATCATTCTTAGCATTCTGTTTAAGTTTCATGAGAATAGGTCCAGAATATGTTCTCAGATAGGAACATATTGGATCCCATCGTAAGAGTGGTCAGCTCTGAGAACTTTTATTGATATTTGTTATGGTTACAAGATAATAAATCAAGGTTCTGAGGAACTAATTAAGTATAGACAAATCTACCTTGGAAACACACTTTAGAGTGATATTTAACAGTTTGTGCAGGTGAATCAAGCTGTTAAACTGGTAAAATATAACTCAGATTTACCAGAAATTGTAGTATTAAGCTTGTTGTCTGAACTAATCATAAGGCTGTAAGAAGAGCACTTGAAATTTCCCCACAATTTATGTAGATAAGTATGAATTGTGTAACCACAAGTAAGATAGATTCCTCAATTTAGAGGGAACTCACCTTTTATTGAACAAACCACTGTGAATGTTAGGTGGATGCTGCAGGTCACTTGAAATTTAAGAGCCCAGAATAATCAAATATAGGTAGCTAAAGAAAAAGCCTAAACAGGAAAAAAACAGCCCCTCGTTGAATGTAGAATCGTCAAAAGAAAAAGATCTCAAGAAGAGAAACTCATTACTTATTACATTTTACATTTAGGTTGGGTAATGGATAATTATTTGGAAATACAAAACAAGTTATGTAGTGGAATTTGGAATGCATTAATGGACAATTGGACATTAGCACAGCGGACATTAGTAAACTGATTACTGATCAGGGTCTCCAATTCACAATTTAAAATAGGGCTAGATTCGAGGAAAAAAAGGGCTAGATTTGGAGGCAAAAGGGCTAGATTTTAAAAATGTCCTTTAATACTAATAATAACTGTGTTTTTGTATGTATTCACTAAGGTAATATTTACCTGTCCGTTTTATTAACAATTTATTTATTAATTAGGTACTTTTGAGTCGATATAAACGTGTTATTTTTGGTTTATTATTTATTCTTCACTTGATTTGTAGTAGACCGAGTCGCACTCTAGCGGGATAGTTAGTGTTTAGCTAATTCTTCATCATTTCCTGTTTCTTGTGTATCAAAATGTAGGAAAAATAAATGCAAAAAGAACTTACCAAATCACGCCTCTACTTGAGTACGTTTTGAATGTAGATTTATTAATTTTTACTTACCTACGTATTAATTGTTTTTGTTTGATATTTTTTTCTTTAGTTCTTTGTTAGTAATAATGTGATTATTTAGTTATTCGCTATGATAATGTGCCAATGGGTAAACTGCCATAAACTGCCACTTCAGGAGTCAGGATTCTCAGTAAAAATGAGTTTGGCTTGTTGCAGTAAAAATGAATAGTAGGCGTTACAAAAAATAAAAAAAAATTGGATTTTTTTTTTCGAGAGAAGATAACTTTAGAATTAAACTCATTTGTTAGCTTTTGGCGGATTCTCAAAAAAGGGCTAGATTTGAGGGAAAAGGGCTAGATTTGAGAAAAAAGGGCTAGATTTGAGTAAAAAGGGCTAGGGGGCTAGATTTTTCTCAAAAGGGCTAGATCTAGCCCTATAGGGCTAGCATTGGAGACCCTGTTACTGATATTAAAATATCCCACAAGAAGATATCCCACAACATTTGTACTATCTATCCTGAAATTGATTAAAAATAGCAGACATGTGTGAAGTTAGCAAATCGAGCACCATTGAAGGTTTGCACCATCGAAGAAACGCACCTCTGATCTTCACACGAATTGATAAGAGCTATCAAAAACCCACAAAAAACATTTTATGAAGATACAGATAAAATGTCAAGTCAAAATTTTAATGTTACTTAAAAATATAATACCTACCTAAAAATTTAACAATTGTACCCATTTCAGTATTCTAAAAATAAATTGTACTAAAATAGATTATTAGTTTATTTTCAATCGTGGACGTGCTTGAACTCTCTTCCAATCCCTTCTTGTTTTTGTTGGTTTGCATAACGACCAATAGACTGAAAGTGAGGTTAATTTTGTGTTTTTCAACATTTGATTTAAAAAATAAAATTTAAAATTGAACCTTTTTTCGGAACTGAAAAGCAGAAAAGATCAAATTTTATACAGCAAAAAGGTTTTTAGGGAAGTTGTTAGTTCTTCATTCAAAGTATACTTCACAAAAATCTAGTTCATACATTTATTAATTGCACAAGAAGTCATGATGTTCCTCCTGAAACTCCAAAGTAACTTGACCCTCTACAAGAAATCTTTACATTTATTAAAAGTAAGTTTGCTGCTCACTTAATTTTCCAAGAATTAGATATCTTTAATTTATATGAAAATACATTAGTTTATCATGTTTGTGTTTATCACTTTCATAATGTCAGAACTAATCAAACTCACACTGCCAATTTTTTAACCAAATTTGGGATTCAAACCTCAGACCTACAAGTTACTAGTCCGCCACCTTATCAATCAAGCTACAGAAGTTTGTTTTATGAAAATACAAAGTTGATAAGGTTTCAACTGTTCAAAAGAGGGAGAGTAATTACTTTTTTGATTTTCAAATCAGATCTCCGTTCTTCTGGATTGGAGGATTTTTTAGTGGGTAAGATGCACTGTAGCCTGTTCCCAAAACACTCCACTCTCTAAATCCCTTAATCTCCATTACAACTGTCACACAATGCACTCTGATTGGTTATTGTGTTCAAATTAACCTATCAGAGTGTGTTGTGTGAAGTTTGAAAGGGAGATTTGGAAATGATGAGAATGGAGAGAGTCTCTGGAACAGGCTACTGGTCTCAGCATTGGAAACCCACTCCTTGTGTTGAATTAAATAGATTTTTTTACCTCTTCTCCCCCAAAAAATCACTTTCATCATGGTTAATGAATAAGAATGTGCATGTCCTTCCTACAGTAGGTAATCATTTTATTAGTTTATTTTAGCATCTAATAAAATATTTTTAACTACTGGCAAGATTAATTGAAATAACAAGAGTACTCTGGAGTCCTATTCATTATCTAAATTCCATATTATTTGTAAATATTGGTGCACCAGAATGACCTGGTAACTTTAACATGTTCACTACCAAGTCAAAACTTTTGGTAGTGATTATATAATGTAGGATTTTGATGTTGGTGTCATTTTGTTACCAACAATATAATAAATATGTTCAATAAATCACACATCAAAATAAATCCCCATTTCTTGCCTATCATATTCCTCAAAAACAGTTATAAACAGTAAAAATGCAACATCAGTTTTTTAAAAAAATAAGACACATCAAATTTTATGTGACTTCATCTCACACATGAATTGTGCCTGATTGTCTCAAATCTAGTATTGTGCCTGATGTAAAGTTAAAACTAACTGAATACAAACTTTTTCTTTTTAGGCTTCAAGATGGGTTTCTACAGATAAGCTGTCCGAACACAGAGCCAATGAATATATCAGAAATATTGGCATATCTGCTCATATAGATTCTGGTAAAACCACACTTACTGAAAGGATTTTATTCTATACTGGCAGAATTTCTGAAATGCATGAAGTAAGTATCAAACTGTTTGAAGAAAAGGATCATGAAAATTCACTTCAAATCACATGTCAATGCAATAAAGCAGAGAAATATCCCTATGTTCAGTGCTAAGTTTAGTTATCACTGAAGGTCATCTCATCAGACACAACATGTACAGAATGTGTATTGAATTATAAAATTTAATTAAAAAATTGAGGTATTGAAAAAAAAAAAAAAATCTATATTTTTCTTCAACTAGGTAAGCAACATTGTAATGTTCTCTTTCTTTAAACTATAGAATATGTTATAATGACATAATTTACCACAAAGAGTATACCCATTTGAAACTGATTTTTTTTATGTAGATAATATGTAGATTGTAGTTAACTTTTTGAAGGAGAAAAAAAATCAAAAAAAAAAAAAAAATAATAATAAGTAACTTGATGTTCAAACTAAGCAGTGTTATTCAATAGCTCAGGCAATCTCTTCCACCTTTTTAATTATATCTGTTGTACCCAGTGAAATAATCAATAAAATAAATAAATAAAAAACTAGCTGGTCAATTCCTAAGGGCTCAAAGAAATAAAGCCAGCAAGTTCTCATTATGGTAGGTCCTGCATCAAATCATTCTTAAAAAAAAGGGATTTAGATGGGTGACCATTCAAATTTGGATGGGTGACTCACCTAACCCAGGCTAGGTGAGGTTAATTTGGGTATCTGGTTGGTAAGTTTCCAGCAAATAGAGTGTAAAACCCCCATCTCCATAAGACCATTAAGACCTTAGCAGTTGAAAAGAACATTAAGCACAAACAATACTGTGGGCCAGAATGAGTTGAGGAAATATTTTCAAAATCCAAAAATTACAACAACAAAAAACATACTAACAATCTATACATATTAACTTGACAATCTATACATATTAACCTGATTAAGTACCAGCATAGGTCAAGTTCATGCCAATACAACAACAGAAATTTAAGTTTATAAGTTATGGCTCCATTGGACTTTTGGTTCTCATGTTATAGTTGGTCATACAATCAAACACACACAAATGAATCATTTAATAATGTGACTTGTTTAATTTCTGTTTGTTAGGTTAGAGGTAAAGACAATGTTGGGGCTGTCATGGACTCAATGGAATTAGAAAGACAGAGAGGAATTACAATTCAGTCTGCTGCAACCTACACTTTATGGAAAGATCACAACATCAACATAATTGACACACCTGGCCATGTTGACTTCACAGTAGAAGTGGAGAGAGCATTGAGAGTGTTGGATGGTGCAGTGCTTGTACTCTGTGCAGTAGGGGGGGTGCAGTCTCAAACATTAACAGTGAACCGACAAATGAAAAGATATAATGTTCCCTGTTTAGCTTTCATCAATAAATTAGACAGGTTAGGGGCAGATCCAAATAGAGTGTTGAATCAGATGAGACAGAAATTAGGGCACAATGCAGCATTCCTACAAATTCCTATTGGGTTGGAGAGTAAAATGGAAGGAATAATTGATTTAATACAGAGAAAAGCAATATATTTTGAAGGTCCTTTAGGAGATATTATAAGATTGGACAAAGTACCTGCCGCATATGAAAAAGTTGTAGAATCCAGTAGACAAGAACTTATTGAACATGTGGCTAATGCAGATGAAAAACTGGGGGAAATGTTTGTGGAAGAAAAACCAATCAGTGAAGATGACATCAAGCAAGCTATCAGGAGATCAGCCCTACAAAGAAAGTTCACCCCTGTTCTTGTAGGAACTGCCCTCAAGAACAAAGGTGTTCAAACTTTATTGGACTCTGTTTTGGAATATTTGCCTAATCCTGGAGAAGTTACCAACTATGCTATAGAAAATGGAGAAGAAAACAAGAAAGTCATATTGAATCCAAGCAGGGATGGAAAACACCCTTTTGTAGCTTTGGCATTTAAATTGGAGGCTGGTAAATTTGGACAGCTAACATACATGAGATGCTATCAAGGAAAACTAAAGAAAGGGGAGTTCATCTTTAATGTGAGGACAGATAAGAGAGTGAGAGTATCTCGTCTTGTACGACTTCACTCCAATGAAATGGAAGATGTGGAAGAAGTATTGGCTGGAGATATATTTGCTTTGTTTGGTGTAGACTGTGCCAGTGGAGATACCTTTGTCACTGACAAGAAGACCAACATATCCCTGGAGTCTATCTTCGTACCAGACCCTGTAGTTTCCATGTCAATCAAACCAGTAAACAATAAAGATCGAGATAACTTCAGTAAAGCTGTGCAGAGATTTACCAAGGAAGATCCGACGTTCCATTTCTTCTATGATTCTGAGTCCAAAGAAACTCTGGTATCTGGAATGGGCGAGTTGCACTTGGAAATCTATGCACAGCGTATGGAAAGAGAATACAACTGCCCCGTTGTAATAGGTGAGTTAAATGCATGTATTTGCTCAGTATTTAGAAGTAGAACTCTGGTAAATAGGTCAGCAATTTTTTTAGGAAAGTGAGATCGAATTAAGCTCGAGGAATTTGAATTTTTATTGGTGTCCTGGTAGCTCAGTGGTCAAAACGTCGCGTCAGTGTAATAATCCAGAGGTCACGGGTTCAAAACCCAGCCAGAACATAACAAGTTATCCTCTTATTTGGAATTTTGACCACATAATAATATGTCTTGGGATTACTGCTGGAATAATGGGACTCATTAGTCCTAATTTATATTATTTCATCACAAACAGATTTCCATCACGTAATAAACATTTAATTTTTCAGGCAAACCCAAGGTAGCATTCAAGGAGACCCTCATAAAGCCATACGATTTTGACTTCTTGCACAAGAAGCAGTCGGGGGATCAGGCCAGTATGGTCGAGTCATCGGTACATTGGAACCTCTTCCACCCAACGCCAACACAAAACTGGAGTTCATTGATGAGACCATCGGGACCAACGTACCCAAACAGTTCCTGCCTGCTATCATTAAAGGTAACATTCCCAAAATTTGATGATCTGTTGCCTGCTGCTACAACAACAACAACAACATTAAAGGTACATTAGTACTGATTTACTGCGAGAAAAAAAACGTGTTTTGGCACTGAAAAATTACTATTGAAAATTTTGGGTGATTCCATTACCTTCCTTTCTCTAAGTTAAATAAATATCAAGAAACTCTTTACAGAAACTGCATTTTGGGTAAGGTCGATTATTATCATTATGTAACTTTACTCTTCTAAGAGAGAGAGAGAGAAGCATACTGCTGGAATAATGAATCATGGGATTTATTATTCCTAATCAAGCAGTATATACATATAATATATCGTCGGCTAGAAGGTAAAACTGACCTAGTGACAGTTGGTCATTTTTCGTTACTCTAGTCGGAAATTAACCTAACTATTGGCTAAAAATCAAAAAAGTAGAAAAATTCAATTGTGAGCGCAAAACAGTCCACCAAGAAGGTTTTTTCAGGAAGGCCCGCCGCGCCAAAACTTTGCATGGCTCTCCTGAAAAATTGTCCAAATTCAGATGGTCAGTTTTACCTTCCAGTTGACGATATTATTATCATCTATTAATGTCACAAAAGATCTATTTAAGGTCGCAGTGACAAAGAGGTTTCGTAGCCGACAGCCCTACTTATACCAATACCAATCATCTATTAAATTATATCCTATTGATTTGCTCATGTGTATGTTCTCAGGATTCAAGCAGATGTGCGAGAAGGGCTGTCTCTCCGGCAGTAGGGTGTCAGGTGTCCGAATGGTGCTGAAAGACGGAGACAACCACATGGTGGACTCAAATGAAATCTCATTCATCCTGGCCGCGCATGGTAAGAGCTTGGAGTAACAACATAATATTTTTTTTTTTTTTTAAAGATGAGTGTTTCACAGCTGTTTTTATTTCGTAGCCATGAAACAGGAGCTACTGTAGACGCTTGTGGTCTGTGTTGTAGCCTATGTATTACATATTGTTGTTGTGAAACTTGATTGTTTTGTTATTGTAATTTTAGTAGATTTTTCAAATTCACGAGAGTTAAATTTCCTTGGTTGTCCGTGGTTTGACCCACTCACCCCGCAAATATTGTTGCTTTATTTTCTGAAAATTCAATCCACTGTAGCAAAAATACCAAGTTTATTTAATATGAAAATAGGTCTTACTTTTTTCCATTCACGAGAGTTAAATTTTATTGGTTGCCCGTGGTTTGACCCACTCACCCCGCAAATATTTTTGCTTTATTTTCTGAAAATTCAATCCACTGAAGCAAAAATACCAAGTTTATTTCATATGAAAATAGAGCCATAGTTTTTCTTACTTTTTTTTGCAAATAGTTTCTATTTTCAATGCACAAAAAGAATACCTTCTCAATCTTTTTGATTTACTTTCTGTCAAGAACATCTTATCCACTTTAGTTATATTACCTTTTTATTTACTTTGCAAATGCGCTGTAATTTGTTTATATTTCTGATGCACAGGTGCAATGAAGCAAGCATTTGAAGAAGGGTCATGGCAAATCCTAGAGCCCATCATGTCAGTCGAGATCACACTACCCATTGAGTTCCAGGGTACCGTGTTGACGCTTATCACGAAGCGACATGGTATTCTATCGGGCAATGAAGGCAAAGATGATTGGGTCACGATCTACGCAGAGGTAAGCCTGATTTATGTTAGCCTTATGTAAAATATATATATTTTTATTTATTTATTATCTACAGATAGTATATTTCTGCCATTTGCAATCCAGAGGGCAAAGTACTCAGAATACTTGAGCAATTACCTCTCTGGATTACAAGTGACATTTTTTGGAATAGGTATGCTCGTGCCTTTGGTTCTCCTGTATTTTGTTTACAAATGTTGCCAACTTTGTTTATGAATGTTAGCCTTATTGAATATGATCAGTGGCCACCTCAGCCTAGCGGTAGCATGCTCGACTTGCTCTCCAGGGGTTCGAATCCCGGCGGGGTCGAAATTTTTTTGGCTCTATACTTTGGATGTCGGGACCTACCCTAGCCTCGTGAAGACAATTGGGATAGTTGTAGAGTGAGCAACGATCAGTGACAGCAGTACGAGATTGATGTCGATGCTACTCACTAACATTTTTGACTTATTAACACAAATAACCAGCTCTTTATCTTTCTTTCTTTTTATTGAATATGATGCCTTAGTACATTTTTATCGGCTATTCTTTTTTCAATAAAGATAACGTTTGTTTGTCCAGATATGGTGGGTCAAGTCCCGTCGTAATGTGAATAAAGCTTGAAGATAATGAATGAAATTTCACCACTATGTTTTTACTTCCGAGAAATTTCTAATATTAGAAATCGGAAGTATTGTGTTTGTTTTTGTAAAAAAACAAAAAAATATATTTTTTTTTCTCCGATTTCAATTTTTTTTCTGGACGTTTCATAACCTCCTGAGCAACTTTTTTTCTGTATGTTATCGAATGTATCACTAAAAAGCAAACCAACTTTTTCTCACAGTAATAACTTTAAACGCCACTTTCTTTCGTCCATCGCCCCTCATCAGATTCCTCTGAACGACATGTTCGGTTTCGCGGGTGATCTCCGCTCGTCCACCCAAGGCAAGGGCGAGTTCTCCATGGACTACTCTCGCTACTCCCCCGCGCTGCCCGACGTCCAGGAGAGGCTGATCAGTGAGTACGACGAGGCCAACAACCCTGCTGCCGCGGCCGCCGCCAAGAAGAAGAAGAAAAACTAACTCGGTTTTTAACGCAACTAGTACCGGTTTGACGCAACCTAGCACCGGTTTGACGTTTGGAACGGAAGCAACTACAAATACGTACATACGGCACAGGTAGTACACAAGTAATTATGTACCTCTTTGCTGGTGTGCCATCTCGAACAAATGATCTTTCTGGATAACATTGCCTGTCCTAGATGCAAGCAATACGTAAGCAACAAAACATGCAGCAGAAGAATCGCGCTAACTCGAAATTCAGGGGACAGAAGTGTCATTTTGAGCTATCGAGAGTTTTGATACATCGGGATTTCGATTAAGGAGCGAAGTTCGACAAGGGCCAAAGAATTCTTTCGACTTCACGGGAATTTTGACTTAGCGAGATTCTGTTTTATGTATATTTCCAAGTACTGTTGACACTTTCGTTTTGCTGAGTGGTTTTTAATTTGCAAACGGCTTTCTAGCGCCACGCCGGTTTAACGTTTTGCACGGAAGCAACTATGACCTCTATCTTCGAATACATACATGCATGTTTGTATATTTCCACGATGATGTAGAATTGTAGACACTTTCGTTTTAATGGCTTGTTTTCAATTTGAATCCGAAAAACGAACGACTTCATTTAGTGTAAATATTTAATTCAGTGATGTTCAACTTGACCAGTTCTGCAAAGCATACTGTCACTAGGCATTTAGATGTCTAAAACTCAGTCATTTAGATTTTACTTGACATTCTTTCTTTTTCATGACAAGATTAGTTGTCATGATGTTTATATCATTCGACGATCCTTGTTCCTAAATATTTAAATTCTAATCTTTAAAAAAATATAATTTCCATATATTGAAACGTTCTTAATAAGTGAATTTTTAATAAGTGAAAATTTTCAACGTTGCCCTTAAACTTCAAAGATTTCTTTTCTTTTCCATGGAGACTCTTTGATGGAGATAAATACTATCTTTTTTAAAACAAAACAAAAAAGTATTATTAGTTCAGCAACATTTATTTAGTTTTAGTTCTGATTTGTAAAGAAATACAACAAATAAATCTGTGATATACTTGTAAAAAATAAACGTTTAAATTTTTAATTAATAAGGAACTTGTTCATAATGTTCATTTTCTCTTCCATGTAATTATTTTTTAGAATCAAAAAATAATTTAGAAAATCTTGTGAAAAACAAGAGATGATAAATAATGAAATAATTTGTTGAATAAAAACTTTTTCCAACCAAACATTATATCATGCTGGTCATTGAAAGTCAGTTGGAGAATCAACAGATTTTCAACACTACTGTTCTCTATTCTTATTGCACATCTAAACCATCAGAGAAACCTACATATAAATATGTAGTTAAACAACTTTAGGTTCTCAAGTATTTACATTTTAGATAGCACTAAAATAGCACTTTTTATCTATGCTAAAATTTCAAACCAACAACAGGGCTATATAAAGAAAAGGTCAACTGTTAGTAATTGGGTTGTTTTTTGGCATATTTTTTTTTTTTTTAGTATTTTTTTAGCATTTAAAAAAATTAAGTAGAGTTTCTGTCTGAATTGTATCAACTGAAGAGTAAGATTTTGTTTTTTTATTCCACCCATGCGTTTACATACTGTGGTCTCAAACTTGACTCTTAACATTCTCAGGTTCTTCAATGAATACTTCATTCAAACTAGACATGATATTTATGTAGGTCTTAGCACTAGGGCTCTTCTCCAATGCCTCTACACTGTATTAACATTCTCAGGTTCTTCAATGAATACTTCATTCAAACTAGACATAATATTTATGTAGGTCTTAGCACTAGGGCTCTTCTCCAGTGCCTCTACACTGTATTAACATTCTCAGGTTCTTCTTTGAATACTTCATTCAAACTAGACATGATATTTATGTAGGTCTTAGCACTAGGGCTCTTCTCCAATGCCTCTACACTGTAAGACCTGTTACTCCTCTTGTCCACCATGTCTTCTTCACCTTCTATGTCCAGGGATCTCGCCAGGCTTTGACACCATTTTTCCTCTTCTAGTAGAGCTGAAAAAGTATTAAACTATTGTATAAAGTATTTATTTATTGTAGGATCTTCTTCTTAGCGTGCCTGTCCGGTTCGAACGTTGGCGATCATGATGGCTATCTTCACTCTGTCAGCTGCTATCCTGAATAGTTGAGCAGAACTTTTATCAAACCAAGTTATTGTATTATATATATTTAAAATACAAATTTGTTTAACTCATATATAAAACACCTCCCGCATATCTGCTGTCCTCTTCATTGTTCCCAACACACTCGCTACATTTCCAACCTAAACAGCCAAACTTATTCTTTGCATTAGATATGATTTTCCTCTCTTCTGTCACACATGCTTAAATAAAGTTATACCTAAACGGTGAGAAATGTTTCTAGTGAGTGAAAATATCACAATGGACACTACACCAAGGGTCTTGGAAAGTTTTTTTCTGAGTTCCTTGTACAAAAGTAATAACAAGTACGGATAGTTATTTATTACTTATCACGGATCACTAATTTTGAAGGAAAAAAAAAACAGCACCAAAATTTTTCATTTACACATAAGAGACAGGAAAGCAGCACTAAACGGTCTCATTCCTACCTTTATTGGTCGAATTGAGTATTTGGCAATCAGTCAAAAAACCAACAACTTCGTTGATTTCGTGCTCTCGAATTTGACAGTATTTGAACAGTTTGATTTTCATATTGCTCTCTACTTTTTCCACAAGCTCCAGAGTTTTACTCAAGATGTCATCATATTCTACAAAGAAGGTTTTACTATTAGTTACCTGGAAATAAAAACAAGATTAACAAGATAGAAAACAAACAATAATTAAAGTCTCATATAAGTGAGGAAATCATTATGCATTGCGTGGGATTCGAACCAACAGATTCCTCCACTACCTGGCTTACCAGACCTTACCTTAACCGACCAAAAACTCATGGAACTCGACCAAAAATTCATGGAATACAAGATTTTTTTCGAAGAACATCTTTAGTCAAGATACCAGAAATAAATATTGCTTCCTAGAGGGTTAGGTGGTAAAAAATGGTTTGAGCATTAACCTCGCCTGGTGGTTACCTTCCACTAAAGAGCGTAATGTAGATTTTAGACTGTTGGCTCGAGACAGGGAGTCCATTATGCTAACAGTTCTTCTTCTTGTTTTTTTTCCTCTCAAATTTGGATAAAATGGTAGTTATCAAGCTCGCCGGGAGGCGAGCGCTCGTCAAGTAGCGCCAGCCAACTGACCTATATTAACACCAAACAGAGTTTATATATTCTTTACTCTGACAAGTTCAAACTTGATGTTCTAGTTTTTATATAATTCAACCTAGTTACTTACTGGAACATTGGATCCTAATACTATTTCACAATCTAGATCAGCTTTCCTTTTATCTTCAGAATTCAAAGATACTGCAGGACATACAACTTTCCCATGAACTATGCCCACAACTCCTGCCATGGAGTAAACAACAGAAGTCACCAAACAGAGGAGAAGCTTCTTCACAATAATTCCCATGGCATAGTTAACCAACTGCTCTATGTTGGATAGAACATATTCCTCCTTGCCCTCACAAGATATTCTGGATTTGACGTATGATTTAAATAGTCCCAACCCGTAACTGACAACATGTTCTGTTTTGCCCTTGAAATTCATACACACTTTCTCTCGAATAAATTCTCCTGAAAAAAGAAAATAATATTTTTTTTAAATAAAAAATAAATTATTGAACTAGCATCTGCTAGTGTGGATGACAAGAAGACCATGTGAAGACTTGGTGAGGAAGCCCCAGGTTTGAACCATTGTGGTATTGTATAGCCTTTTCGATCAAACCAGGAATCATCAGAACTTTAATCCAACTACAGCAAGGTATTTTATCTCAGTGGTTAAGCACTCGCTTGCCATGTGGAAGGTCCCGGGTTCAATCCCTCGTGCCGACAAAAATTTATATTTTTAATCTGTTCCCAGTTGTTTGTAAGGGATACCTTCCGGTGCGCTTGTGTCGACCCAGCACCTAAATGGGAGGTATTGTGTCACTACTCATCAGAGGGGAGGCATACTACAACACAGACCACAAGCGTCTACAGTAGCTCCTGTTTCATGGCTACGAAATACAAAAGGCTGTAAAACACCATCTTTTTTTAATATTACTTCCGATTAATTTCTAATATTGGAAATCGGAAGTATTGTGTTCGTTTTTTGTATTAAAAAAAATATGTTTTTTATCTTATGAAGGTGCACATAACCAACGTTGATGGCTTGTTAAAGATAAGCACTGTCCAGCAAGGTCAGGATTCGGTAGGTGACCATTCAAATTCAAACCCTTGCCCTTGTAATGCTGCCCGGCACAGGCAGTAAAGAAGTAATTATTTACCTCTTTGCTGGTTCGCCATCTCGAACAAATGATCTTTCTGGATAACATTGCCTGTCCTAGATGCAAGCAATACGTAAGCAACAAAACATGCAGCTGTAATTGGAATACTCTGGAAGCAGTCAGTTCTGATATGGTTGTCTATATCTCTCACATCATCTGGTTCAATTCCATCCAAGTCAACATTGCAATACTTTAACTCTAGTTCACTCAGAGCATAGGGAGTTGCTAAATTTACATGGACGAATTTGTCAAAGCTTATTGCTACAGGTACAATGTAGATGTCTTCAATAACATGGTTACAATAGTCATCGTAGTATGGTCCAACTGAGTGGGTGATGATGGAAGCAGAGTTCGTTCCATGTGTGAGACTACCCATGTGGGAGAATAAGAATCTGAAAAGACAAAACTTTTAGCAAATCATTTGAATGGTTCTTTCTATTTGAAAACAAAATTCCACCCCTGTAGGCTCTACTAACGTCTTTAATTTTATTTTATTGAATATGTATTTGACCTATACTTTGGGGGGTCTATTTTTTTTTTGTTTTTTTTTTTTTTTTTTTTTGTTTGATATCTCTTAGTAACTCAGAGGCCGCCAAACTGGCATTCAAAATTCCACCACCCTTGGATTAATTAATTTTATATATTATGTTTTATAGGGGGTCGACTCTACCCTCTCTAACATATTTCTTGATATTTTCAATTGTTTAGACAAAAGTCCCAAAATACACCGAAAATATTTTTTGGCTAGATATATCAAAAAAAAAATTATAACAGTTAATCTACCATAAAATTATGTGATTTCAGACAAAAATTAAGAAAAATAAGAAGTCATTTATGGAGCCTTCAGGATTGGAATTTTGTTCCCACATAGTGATTTGTTTAGCAAAAAATGACCTATACACTTTGTAAATCAACTGTAGCAGATGGATGAAACCAGTGTTCTAGTGAAATGTTGTACAAAGATTTAGATGTTTACAACATCACTGATTTATATTTATATAAAGTAATCTATTTCATGAATAAAGATAAATACAATGAAACAGTTTCCAAAATACAATCTAACACCAGACAACAAGGACAAGCTATTACTATACCTATTAATAAATCTATAATACGTAACCATTGAACATAAGCTCAATACTATTAAACAAGCTACCATTTGAAATGACCAACATTCCCCCAATATTAGTCAAAAATAAACATAAAATTCTATTTAAAAAACTTTCAGAATCCAACATAAATATATAGTTACATTAAAAATGTTTTAAATTGAATTTATATAATGAGATGCAATTTTTATGTTTATTTTTATTTCTGTTGGCCCATCTTCTTACAAAAATATTTACTTATACAAATGTTTAGAATTTCTTTCTTACATACTTATTAAATGAACAATGAACTTTTTTAAAAAAAAAAAATTTGGAACTCAATAATTTTTTATTTATTTATTTATTTTTTCCTATTCTTCATTAATATCCACAATTTAAATTCTGAACTCCCCTTTCTCAACACAGTTTTTTTAACTTTGAGAAAGGGTACCATTAAATCATTATAAAATCTGTAACATATTATAATTGTAATAAATAAATGGAAAATTAAAAAAAAAAAAAAAAAAAAATTAAATGTTTTTGGTGTCATTTGCTATTTAAAATACTTTATATAAAATACCCACAAAAATGTACTAATTCAAGATGAATTGTTTAGAAGTTATAAGCAAAACACCCAAAGAATTTTGTCAAAAAAGTATAAAATGTCGCTGTTTTTTAGCTGCTTCTCAACTTGCACAAGTTTCCAGAAGTAGCAAATCTGGATTCTTATCACAGGTGGTGTTCCTAACAACACATAAAAAATTCAGGTAGTCCAGTGAATTTTCTTTTCTATTGAGCTAACTATACTTACCTGGAATACCAAGGCAAATTTTCAAATCCACCAATTTCAGGAGGCCTCAGTCCACTGTAGTAGAGGGAAAAGTGAATAGAGCACAAAGTTTTCAGATCAGGCCTAGGGGTGGAGACGAAGAAGTGCACGGAAGATCCCAGTTCCTGAGCTTGTTTAATACATTGAATGTGTTCAGGATGAACAAGGACACCTTTGTACAAGTAAGAGAATACCTGGTACATAATCCATGAGGCAGTTCTGTGAGAAAAGTAAATGAAAATATCTAAACAGGGTGTCTACTAAATGGCCAAAGTAAAATTCCCTGACTTTTCCAGGTTTTCCAGACCATTTTTCCAGTTTCTCCAGTCTACTTTTTAAGGAGACATTACATTATATGTATATTATACATATAGGACCTCAATCTGCTTTCTATTTTTTTTTTTTTTGCAAGCCCACCGCCTAGAAATATTAGGTATGTACAAATTGCTTACTCATGTACTGATTGATTATTAGTACACAAAAGGTAATGTATATTAAAATAATAGTAAGAATGGGTGAGTAAAAGAACCAGGAATGTCAAAAATCGACTTTTCAGGAAAGCAAAAATAAGACAAATATTATCATGCTAATGAGTATGCTTCCCCCACTTTAAAATCGAAAAAAATTATACTTATAAGGTTTATTTCTCTTTCATATTCACAGAGATGATAGAAAAGAGTACATTCCTTCTTGTTTTACGGAAAAAAAAATAATCGATTTTTGACATTCCTGGTTCTTCTACTCACCCATTCAAATATTAGACATGTCATATTTTTACAAAATGTGTTTGGCTCCTTGCTTTAAAAAAAAAAAAAAAAATCTAGTGTAATCTCCACAAGACTTTCCTACCCTATTGCTAAGAAATCACCAATTCTTCTCTCGTAAATTTGATAAAAGTTCGCTGAACAAATTATACTCTTATATTTTTTGAAATTTTGCCGAATACAATACTTTTTTCATTTTACGATAAGGAAAGGTAAAACTAAGTGTAATAAATGAACACAAAAATAGGAACCCTAAAGAAAATTGAAGAACTTTCAGGGAAATCCCTGAAAAAAAAAACCTGCTAAAATTTTGTTAATCTTATCAAAAAGTGGTTAAAAGTGTTTTGTGTTTCTTATTAAAGAAGCATTATCACACTGCCTGGATTACAGTGGCGCCGCAGGCGAATTTTTTTTTATTTATCATTTTCTTGACAAAATTGGAGCTTGAAAAAAATTCCCTGACTCTTGGTGTTTTTTCACAAAATTCCCTGACTTATGGTGTTTTTTCACAAAATTCCCTGACTTTTCCCTGACTTTTTTGGTCTCGAAAAATTCCCTGACAATTCCAGGTTTTCCAGGTTTTCCCTGACCAGTAGACACCCTGATCTAAAGCATTATGGTATTTCTTATCACAATTAACACTTTCCGTGCCGGAGACTCATTTTGAAATTATTGCCCAGTGCTGCAGCGATATTTGGCCGGTGTTACCAAATGGTAACACCGGCACAGGCTTAAATTTTTTTGAAGTTTTTCTTGTTCTGTGCCGGTGTTACCATTTGGTAACACTATTCCATGTAAGGTGTTACCAAAAGGTAACACCGGGGTCGAGAAGTAGATGTCTTCTGTGTTACCAAACGGTAACACCATTTTTCTGAACAGGTGTTACCAAACGGTAACACTGGCACGGAAAGTGTTAAGAACATGGGAGGAGGGGCAAAAAGTACCCACAGTAGTTTTTACTGATAAGAGCCATAAAAAATGATGTTGATATTTTTCATATTATTATTATTTTTTTTTTTTTTTTTTTTCATATTAATACACTGGTGTTATATGGTTCTTTGCACTAGTCATGCACTGTCCAATGGAAATTTAGAAAATTTAATCAAAGATATTGGAAAAACCACTGATTTTACTTACTGAGACAAACAAATAAGTTCAAACCATTTTTATCATAAATAAAATGAAAAAGAAATAAATGGTATTGACCCAAAAGTACATACCTCATAAAGTAATATGAAATGGAGCCTCTCACAGAACATTGGTGGAATGATAGTAATTCTTCTTTGCATGGTTTCTGTACGAGAAAATAAAGTTTTCTATTAGTGCTTTGAATTTTCATCTACCTACTTCTACATCATGAGGTGATCTATGCCAAAAAAGTTTAAATTTGCACAAGACCAAAATAGTGAATACAAGAAAAAATTGTACTAAATACATTGGAATAAGGCAGAAATGGACTGATTTGTATCTCTGTTTGTGTCCTTATTGTATAGACAAAATTGCAAGAGAAAACAATTAATTGATGAGAGATGACGTGAGGGAAAACTGTCAAAAGTCCAAAATTCCCAACTGTCCTTGAGTTATAGGCTTCCTCAAGTATTGCCTTGAGGAAGGGTCTGGTTCTTTCTCTATGAAATTGTAAAGTAATACCCTCTGATACAAGACTGATAAGTAACCAAATTTATTCATTTTGAAAAATAAATCTCCTCACCACTTCTTTCATGTTGCTGTTACATCTCCAATGCAGCAAATCTTTCAATGTAATGAGACCAAATGACTTTTGGAATAAATTCTGAAATGACAAGATGAAAATATGTATATCAATTTCCAACATATTTGAATTTTTCCAATAAGACTCAATTTTTTTTTTTTTTTTTTTAATAAATAATAATGAGGATGATTTGTGAACTATGAATAGTATCAAAATCAATATTTAATAAAAACAGGTTACCATCCTGACTATTCTCTGAAGAATGTAGAACTGTCTGTTTCTTTTTCTTAGCCCTTTCCCAAATCTACTTGTGGTTGGGAGTGGTAAACCTCTTTCTAAAGGTTGTGCTTGTTTGGTTCTGAGACCACTACTTCCACATTTTATGGCTGAATGGCCTTCTTAACTCCAAACCAGTCTTCAGTATAATTTCTGATACCATCCTGTGTTGTAGTGGTAGGTCTATAATGGCAACTAGATAAAAAATAAAATGTACATAGTAAGTAGCCTATGAATAATAAAATCTGATTTTTAACTGATGTAGAGCTTGTCTTTTGGTTAGGCCTGAAAGTGTCAAACGTCATCCATATACAGGGTGTCCCAGAATTTATAATCCACTAAAATATCTCCAGAAAAACTTGGAATTTTAAACTAAATTGTGTTTTCATGGACTATTTTTTCCAAAACTTTTAATATCTAATTTTAGATATTATTGGATGTAAAACATGTAAGGTTGGCTCTTCCGAACCAACATATTATATTATCCTGGATAAGGTTAAATTTCAGGGGAGCTAGTGTAAGTCCTAGCAATTGGCAAATAAAAAATCTATCCTGAATACTTTATATAAGGAAGTAAAATACAAACTGAAATATTGGACATAGAAGAAACTAAGGCATCCCAAGTGTTCATCCATACAATCCTTCCACTGCCTTTCTTACAGACATGGATTTTTCATTATTAAACTTACATTGATAGCAGGGCTACATCCATTGCATGTGGAGCTGACAAGAGGACCAGAATAATATAAACTAGAGATAGGCTGAGGCTTTTCTTTGGTCTGGCAGAGGTGTTTGAGTTTCATGTACTCTGACTGTTTCTCTTCATTCTCCTTCCTCAGCTTCCATTCCCAGTTCCTGGCGAACGAGTTAAGCTGAATTTTCGCGGAGTTCGAAGGAATGGTCTCCATTGCAGATTATTGAAATTGAGTGGAATACCTATTGATATTTTTTAAATTCTGTAGTCCATTTTCAACTTTTTTTTGAAAATTTTACCTAACGAAAATGAATTATTTTTTGAAAAATTTCGCGCGTGATTTTACAGAGTTGCCAGATTTACAGCAAGTACTGCAACCGTTACATTTTGAAATGACAAATTGTTATCGTTAGGTATACGTGTATAGGTCGTATCAGTGCCGGATTACCCATATGGCGGATTTGGCAGATGCCAAGGGCCCCGCGCTTTAGGGGGCCCCGCGCTTGAGCAGCTTACACTAGATATTATGAGTTGTTCTAAAAGCTTACACTAGGTATTATGGATTTTTTAAAAGCTTACACTAGGTACTTTTGAATAATTAGTAAGAAGAAGAAGAAATAAAAGTGAAAAAAACACACTGACAACAAAGTACATAAATTGAAAGAAAAGCGCGGGGCACCCTATTATTATCTATTCCTTTAATAAACAATGATCAACCACATAGAAATTAGCGGATTACCTACCAATATGTCAGATTTGTTAGATGCCAAGTTCCCCGCGATTTTGGGGGCCTCGCCTTTCGGGCAGCTTACATAAATTATAAGTGTTTGAATGACCTTTAACTCGGTTTTTCTGGATTTTAATATTAAATAAAATCACAGCCAGTTGAGCAAAATGTTAAAAGAGAAACCACGGGACCCCCTTAAAATGGACCACATATCGCCTCTGACAACACAAAGAGGCGTAAACCACAAATTTTTGAAATCGGTTTTATTGCTTGGATTGAGTCTACTTGTGCTATATTTTGTTCTCACAAATAGACGTAATCCAATTATAATCCAAAAAAAAAGATACAACAAAAATTGAAATCAGGCGTATCCCTCATTTTCTCTTTTTCAGACAAATCAAATAGGCATAAATCGATAGTCACAGTTAAATAATCAAATTTGGCAACAGAAAAAGCTCGTATGGTCATTCACGGGTACAGGGAAGTCATAATGTTCATACAGTGAACAGAAAATTTATGCACAAGAAAACTCATTTTGGCTCTCCTGTAAAATTTCGAAAATGTGGTTTACGCCTCTTTGTGTTGTCAGAGGCGATATATGAAAATAGGTAGATATTTAAATACCTACTACCTGCGGCTCTTTATATAATATAATTTAATTACTCGTATTTGAAAAGAATAATATTGACAAAGGACGTGATTATCGCCTTAGGTAATCTCTGCCATGAAACTTTTGATCGGCTTTATCGACATCTTAACCAATGATCTTCATTATAGCCGCCTGCGGCGCTTTTAATGAATTTTTCAAGATATCTTTATCTATCTATTTTCCGAGTACTTTACCCCATAACTTTGCAAAAATTTCGCCTGCGGCACCGTCAAATTTACTTATCTTGATGGTTTGGATTGTTTTTCAAGACATGCAATTCTAGTACCATTAAAAGAAAAAAAAAAAATCTTTGGGCATTTTAAAAGTGCCTTTTGATTGTTTGGAATTAATTTGCAAAGTTACCTTTAAAAAAATTAGCATTCAATATACTAGCGATAAAATCTGCATATAGTAATCGATGATCTACTTTCTACACATCTTACCTTGACATCTTTCTACACATATTCTTTTGATAATACATATTTAGATATATCTACTATTATTCGGAAAAAATGTTGCCTTTGGTGTTATAAACGTCGTTTTGGATACTACTATGGATTGGTGCTCAGGACACTTTGCTTCGATTTCAAGGTTCTAAAAATAGTATTTTAGAATAAACTCACTACAATTTTGGGGCCCCGCGCCTTGAAATTGCCAAGGGCCCCGCGCAGCCTTAATCCGGCACTGGGTCGTATAGCTACCATATTATAAAAAACACTAATCTACTATGTAAGAAAAAAAAAGGTAGATAATCTACCATATAAATAAATCTACCATAGTATTACATTACATATATGTATTGAACAAAGACTTTGTTTGAACTATAGCAAAAAAGGACTCTTTAGTCCTACAGAAGCAGTATGAAAAAAGTATTTGCGGTGCAATTTCTTTGCGGCAAGTAACAATTTGTAAACCTGCCGAGAATCGAACCCACTAGGTCACCGAGCATACAAGTTTAGTGCGCTACTCCCCTCGGCACTTTCACAACAGGTGCTCAATATAAATTTAATAATAATTAGGTAGATACGTTGCTTCGTATGTTTTTCATTTGTAACACTGAAAACTAAAAAAGTTTTTTTTAGAGTTGTTATTGCTAACAATATATGAAAGATTAATTTAAACTTTGAACATCTTTATATTTTTGATAAAATTTAAGTACAATAAAAAGAATCATATGTGTGTGCTAATTTTTAAATCGTAGAAAGTTACGATTTAGCTCAGGAGTGAAAATAAGAAACAAAAACATTCATTATTCGCTAACATGAAATTGACGATAGATTTATTGTACCGATCAAATATGTATTGTATTATTATTGCTAAAATAAATCATGATAAAATATGTATAAAAATATGACTACCAGCTTCTAGTGGGGACAGAAAACTTAAAAAGTTTTGTCGCCGAGAGATAGAGCTATAAGGCCGGCCATTTGCGGTTTACCACTTTACCCTTTTGATTAGTTGTTTAGGTAAATCATTGGTCAACTTATAGGACAGAGTTCAAATACAAAACCAACAATAAACGTGAATTGCGAAATTCACGATTTGAACAAATCTTTTATTTTAATACTTTTTTTGTCTCGATAGAGTATTGTTAGGTATATGAAGAGAAAGTAAAACCTATGGTCCGTGTTTAATCATTTTTTAGGCTGAATCATCATGATGATGATTTAAAAAACCCATTGGAATATATAAAATTTAAGTAGCCCTTAGATTATCAATAAATTGAATCAAAATGTCAGTCGTATTTTCAATGCTTATCGCATTAAATTCATTAATGGGCATTAAAGGGTGATTTTAATATTTTAGGAAGGCTTCAAACAGATTGATGGCAAATTAAAGCATAGATATCTTATTTATTTTTATTTTACACATAATATTTATGAATGACCCTGTCAGAAAAAAAATAAAAGGAAAGAAACGATTGGAAATGAAGGGAAAGAAAATAAAATACTTTATTATGAGGTTACGTTTATCCGAGTTTTCTATGTTATTCACATTATTGTTATCTTCATAATTAAAAATTATTTAAAATAATCCAAATAATTTTTACACTATAAATTTTTTCGTACTAAATCTTTTAAGACTATTAAGTATTGATGCGACGCAAACATGACGTTCTTGATCAATGCATTATGGATTCAAAATAATTGATCGTCCAGGGACAAGTTATTAATGGATAAATTTAACAGTTGAATAAGATAAAATGACAACTGATAAACACACCCTCACAATAATAATGTTAAACTTACATTGATTAAGTAATATTCTTCTCTAACAGATCTAACACAAATTCGAACAAAAAAGAGTCAAGATGACAATGATACGCAAGATAATGCCTTTTGAGCTTTTTACAAAACTTTTTACTTAAAAATCAGTTTAAGCTTTTTACAAAGAGAAATAGAAACAAATTCGTTCCATAAGAGTAGTTTAATAGTAAACAAACCATACGGTGTTGTGCTTAACATGTTGGAATCATATAGGTCTTCCTATCTTACCCCGACATTTTGAATAAAGCACTACTTACACTTAATCTTACACGCTAAATAAAACAGATTTTATCACGAAATTCTACGCTATTTACTAGTGCAGCATTAATGAACAATTTGAGGTAGAGAAGAGTGACTATTAAAAATATCATCACATTTTCTGAAGATCATCGCGAAACATATTAAACCTTTCTATTTAAAATTTAAAACTATCAACTACAAGCAACAAAACCGTTACCTAAGAAACTCGAACAAGTTTTAAAACTCACATTTGTTCACTACTTAACATCGAGGACAAAAAAGAGGAATGAGATTATTAGAATTTCTGCCCTTCATTCTTAGTGACTTCAGTAAACTACGGAAAATGGAATGATTGGTACATTGGTAAAGCTTATCTTAGATATTAAAATAAGAAGGGATATTTCATGGAAGTTCTTACATTTCACGAGCCCTACCTAGCTAGCTATGACTAAAATAATTTACAATTTTTTTTGGCAGTAATTCAGCTCAATTTTCTCAAGATAATGTGAGGTAATATCACTAATACTTATAAAAGCAAAGGATAATACTACAAACAATTTTTTTATGTACGACAAATTCAAGGTTTTGGGATGTATAAATACTATGTAATAATACAGAAAGTTTGCAGAGCATAGACTTTAAATCTATGGAGGAACGACAAGAAGAAAACGGCGAATCACATTATTCACATACAGAGACCCCAAAGGAAAACGTCCCCCAGTGACTGTCTTGGGACGTTAAACAGGGAGAAGACCAGTCTCTCGCTGGAGGACTATAAACACAGAACGGACTAGCCAACCCTAACAAGCCTAGTTTACAGTTTTCCGAGGGTTTAATAACTTTTAAAGAAAAAGTCCAAGTTCTCATAATGGTTAATCGCACAAAGATTTGGTTCAGGACAAGCTAACTTTTCAACTTAGGTTGGCTGAAGACCATCACTCCCCCGGGGGGGGGGCAGACTGGTTACAACAACAATAACCTAAGGGAAAGGTAACTGTTTCCTTCAAATGAATTCAAAGAACATAATAAAAATGTCTATGTATAGACTGTATAGTGTATACGAACCTTAGCATAGATAGTCAAGGGCCTCTGATTCCGTGATCCTCCATAACAGTGTGTAGATTACAAATAGAAATTTTAACTTCACGACTAGTCCTTTCTCAGGCGGGTTTTGTTTTACATGAGGTGAATATCTTTGTTTTACATGAGGTGAATATCTCAAATAAATGAGGATACACATTCATGTGTCAGTCGAGAACCCATCCGCTACTAGTCTAAGCACCTTACTGTTACTGAAGAGTAATGAGGCAGTAACTCGGGGCCATATTATAAAACAGGATTAGATTTAATCTAAGTGGACACCATCCTCTATCTCGGACTACAGTGCGCTGTGATTGGTTGAACCTCCGACTTGAGGGCGTGTCTGGCTTAGCTTTACTTCAATCCTGTTTCACAATGACGCCCTCACACGCGCGGGGACTGGTGCTGGGTCCTGCTCATCTGCCGGTAGTTGCACAGGTAGGACTCGTAGCGCTTCCTCGCCTCATTCAGCACCTTGTGCACGTTGTGCTTGCGGATCATCTTGTCAAAGTAGATGGCCATCTCGTTGTAGTCCATGCGGTGACTCATGATGTGCTCGCTGTGCTGACACAGCACGCTGATGCAGAGGAACATGAGGAAGGGGTTGCCCCCGCCGAACTCATTGGGAGGGGGCAGACCCACGCGTGGGGCCCGGGACTGCACCACGTGGGACACCTCTCGGATCTGCTGGGGAGAGTCGGTGCTATGCACGGAGTCCGCCCCGCTGGTGGTGCTGGAGTAGCTCTGCGTCTCATTGTCAGACTCCAGGCTGGACTTGTTGGAGGTGAGGGAGTGGGCGGAGCCAGAGGCAGGCAGGGCGGGCTCCGGGGCACCCAGGGGGTTTTCCCAGATGAATATCTCGTCCCCCGCCAGGCAGTAAGGCCGCGTGGAGGAGCCGGACTCGATGTCGTCCCCCTGGTCAGGCCCCGCCCCCCCAGGGTCCTGCAGCACATGCCTGTTCAGGTTCTCCAGCTCCAGCCGCAGCTCCTGGGTGATGCTGGAGGTCATGGGGAAGTACTCGCTGGAGTCATCATCCTCCGGGGAGCTCTCCCCCTGGTGCACCCGCGCGTTGACTGACTCGGGGATGCACTCTATCTTCTTGGCCAGGCAGTCCTCTGCGCGGACTATTTCTCTCTCCAGGGTGCGAGGCGTCCTGGGCACAGAGTGACTCGTGTGTGTGCCGCTCACTTCTTGTGCACTACTATGGTTGACAGCAGGACTCTCCTGCTTGGTATCACAGAGACTGCCGTTCTCTCTCGTTTCTTCAGCGTCGCCATAGCCATTTCTCGTGGCGTGTCGTCGCCTCCTGTCTCCCTCGTCCAGAGAGATCTGTTTGCTCAGCTTGCCATGCTCTGTCATCGCAATGTTCCGCTGAATCTTTTTGCCGAAGTTCAGAAACTCGTTCAGGTTTCTCACTATTTTCGTGGATGTTGTGTTGAGCGCCGCAGAGGTGTGCAGCTTCAGAGAGCCGCGACGGTTGAGCACATGGTTCGCGTATTCAGTTCCTTGGGAGTTGATTTTTTCCACACTCTTGTGAAAGTTGTCTTTGGTGAGTTGTGTCAGTTTCTGCACCATGCTCTGGTCCTGTGGCGGTGCGGCAGTGCACTGCGTCAGTAGTTCTGCGCTGATGGGTTCCGCGCCACTCTTGAGAATGCCGTTCGTACGAATGATGGTGGTGTCAGTCAGGTTGGGGTAGGTGCGGGTTTGCTTCCTCCGCTGGGCGAGGGGAGACTCGTCCAGGGAGGTGTTCAGCTTGAAGGGACTGGAGGAGGCGGAGGTGGTCTGCCTCCGTATGGCGCAGACCTTGGTGTACTGGTTCTGGCGGGGGCTGGGGCTGGGGCTGGTGGGAGGGGGGTCCGCGGGGGGCAGAACTTGACGTCGTACAGGGGTAGTTCGCCCTGGGGAGGGGAGGGGGGCAGTGAGGACCACATCACCTCCAGCATGACAAGCGCGTCGTTGAATGCAAACTCTCGCTTCATCTCGAGCAGGAGCCAGCGGTAGCAGTAGAGCAGATCATCCGCCTGCAACACACATGTAACGTAGTCTTATCATACCATGTTTCTTTGATGGTGAGATATTCAACTAGGGACTTTCAGGGCAGAATTAATAGACAACATCAATAACTTTGCTCGTTGGTAAGTGTCGATTTTCCCTATCTTACACAGTACGCAATCCGTGACTTAGCGCCACAGAGGTATTACAAAAACGTCTATTCCGCCCTTAACGTCTCTATGACAAATAACTCAACTGACTTTAATAATGATAAATAACTTAATTTACCTGCCATAAAGCTCGAAAATCTCCAGTCCAACTAAGTTACTTTGTTTCTTCTGTACTTGAGATTGTAAATTACAAAATAAAGGAACACTGGAATATCTTAGTAGAATAAGAAAGTACGACAATCATTTTATGGCAGAATTTGCGGTAGCGTTATAATCTGAGGTCCATGGTTCGATTCTTTATAGTTAATAGGTTTCCCCCGATATCCTCGAGCATTTAATAATAATAATATCGCTTTATTTATACTGCCCGAATAGGACAATTAAAGTCCTATTATTCCAGCAGTAAGCTCAAGACACATTATTATGTGGTAAAAATCCCCAGTAGGTAAAAAAAATGGGAGGATAACTTGTCATGTCCCGGCTGGGTTTCGAACCCACTTCTGGAATCTCTGGATTCACAGAGTGCCGCCTTTACCACTGAGCTACCGGGACAGACTTTAGCACATTTAAGCCACTTTACTACAGTTGAACTATCGAAACCAATACTGAATCGTCGGCGTCGTAGAACAAAATTCTCTTGATACGAAATTCGTTTACCACATGAACCAAAAATACATTAACTTCATCATATCATCATAGGGTGGCGTCATCGTGAACGATGGTAGCCAGACAGTGGAGGAATGACTCAGCACTTCTACCACTGTCTTTACAAGGAGGCTAATAATTGACAAGGGCCCCCAGAACCAAGCCAATGCTGGTCTACTCCCTGTTTATAGTCCCCCAGCCAGACTGCTGGTCTACTCCCTGTTTATAGTCCCCCAGCCAGACTGATGGTCTACTCCCTGTTTATAGTCCTCCAGCCAGACTGCTGGTCTACTCCCTGTTTATAGTCCCCCAGCCAGAGTGATTGTCTACTCCCTGTTTATAGCCCCCCAGCCAGACTGCTGGTCTACACCCTATTTATAGTCCCCCAGCCAGACTGCTGGTCTACTCCCTGTTTATAGTCCCCCAGGTAGACTGCTGGTCTACTCCCTGTTTATAGTCCCCCAGCCAGACTGCTGGTCTACTTTTTTTTCACACTTTATTTTTTATACAATACAAAGAACAATAAATTTATAACAAAGACTAGCGGGCTACGCCCGCTTCGCGTGGCCAAGGCATGGCCACATTTTAGTTAAGGCATGGCCACCGCCGCTGCATAAGTTTTATGGTTATTGAAGCACTTCTTTATACACCAGGTTCTTTGTTATACCATCTGGCTGTAACACAATGAGGGACTTGGCAGACCTTACTCTTGAAAAAGCAACATAGAGCTGACCGTGGGAGAAGCAATCGTTCTAAGGTCAATTCCAGCTAGCTCAAGAGTTTGCCCCTGTGCCTTATTTATCGTCATGGCAAAACATAGTTTTCTGGGGAATTGAATTCTTTTGAAATGAATGTGGTAGTCGGAAATCACATTAGAACCCAAGAGAGAGATGGGAGGGCACTACAACGAAATCAGTAGCTGCCCTACAGCGCCGCACTTGAAGTAATGATATTTTTCGGTTCCAAGTGCGGTTAGCTTTTAGAGAAGGTGGGTTTTTAGTGGGTGGAAATCCCACACCCCAGGCAGGATCTGGGTGTCTTTGAAAGATTTTTTTCTGCCTTCCATTAAAAAAAAAGAACCCAAGTGCATGGTTGCTAATGAACAGATTAAATGAGCACACAAATAGCTCAGTGGTTAAGCACTCGCTTACGATGCGGAAGGTCCCGGGTTCGAACCCCCGCGCCGACAAAAATAATCCTGTGTACATATACCGTTTCACCTGCACCAGCCCCTGTGAATATAACTGCCTCGATAATGTTTTTTTTTTTTTTAAGGATGTAATTTGAAGCCGCGTGCCGTTACACAATTTTGGGGGTCTCAGATTTCTTAGTAATATTATTGGTGCTCCAACCTTAAGGCATAGCCGATGGGGTGGCAAGCCAGGAGGATTTAGTGTATTAAGAAATTCGGTTGGGTAATGGATGGCTTCTTCCTCTTCCACAACAGTGTCTACGGATTCGTAAGTTGATAGTTCAGAAGGCATTCTTTTTAATAAGTCATTATTAATTTCCAGAGCATTATCATTCTTTGGTGTTAGTATGGCCCTTATCTTTAGCCAAACAGGGACAACAACACTTGGGTCATCTAGATTGGGGTGGATAGTGTCTAGGAAGGTGTTGTAATCTACTAATAACTGACAGTGTTCGGTAGGAAATACAATTTTTTCATTTTGTTCAGGTAACTGTCCATCACTTATCCGAAGCAAAAGCTTCGAAAAAACTTCTGCATTTTGATCAGCGTGAAGGTGTACACGCATATTCAACTTTAAAGAAAGAACAGTCTGTTATCTGTGGCCACAAAATGGATGATTTTAAACATGCCTTCACTTCGTCAGCTCTTGTTCCACGTGGAACAACGGGTAAAGTTTGTCTAAAATCTCCAGACAGTAGCACAGTTTTACCACCCATAAGATTTTTAACACCACGAATGTCTTGTAGAGTACGGTCCAGTGTCTCTAAGCCAGTTTTATGAGTCATTGTACATCTTAATATATAAATGTCAAAGTCACTGACTGACCACTGACTGACTGATCATCGCTCTACAGCCCAAACCGTAAGTCCTAGGAAGCTGAAATTTGGTAGGTAGCTTTGTCTTATAGTCTAGATGTGCAATAAGGATTTTTCGAAATTCCCACTACAACACCTGCCATTGGCGAAAAAGGATTTTTTGCTTTCACGGCCATGCCTCGGCCCGCAAAGCGGGCGACAGCCCGCTAGTTCATCATATACGATCAACTTGAAATCACTGAGGACTTTGGCCATATCACTTTGCTTTCCAATAATACAGCTTGGTGTAATACTGAATTTAAATTGAGCGGCAATTTCAAAGCAGAATGAACAGTGCGGCCTCCTCCTATCAGTGTGGCGGCAATACCGGACGATGCAACAGCAATGGCAATATTTCCATCTTTGCGTATTGTAGCTAACAAATGGTTTATTAAGAATGTTTTTCCAGTTCCACCTGGATCATATAGGAAGAAAAAATTATTACCTACAGAATCAAGAGATGAAGTGACGCTCTGAAGTACAGTTTCATACACGTATCTCTGTTCACTATTGAGTAATGGCACTTTTTCAGAGACGAAAGACCTCATTTGAAACGTGTTGTATAAAATTTCTGCCACATAAGTTCTGTTGGTAATAATGTTCACATTGCTTGCGCATCATCAAGTAACAAACCCATGGCTAGGCATGCAGCATGGAACGTAGGGTATTCAATGCCGCCTACCATTTTGAGGCTTCTGAATGAAGTAGGTCCTCGCACTTTATGTAGAAGTAATCGTAGGTAGAAACATTCTGAGTCATTCGGATGTACGATATAAATTTTACCAAGAACCTGGTCTTTTTTTACACCCGGATGTCCTGGAACAATTGATCTTTTTTTCCTTCTTTGGAACATGTTGTTTTTCCACACATAAAATGCTGGTACTTCATTATAAAAAAGAGTCTTTGCAAATTCATCCTGGTTGCATGGTTGGAAAAACGCCATTAATGTTGTTTTAGGAGGGTTGTCAATTCTCTGTTGGACATTTTCGGTTGTAAAAACTACCCTTTGTCCATTTTCAAAGTGGACGGCCAAATGTATGACAGGAGAGTATCTTTCATGAGTCGAAAAACATAGTATTCGCCATCCAGCTTGACCATAAGTTGAGAACCCCTATTTTCTTTTAAAATTTGTTTCTTATTATTCGCCTACATCACAAAAAAAGCTGTCTGCCAAATTTCAAGTCATTCGGCTCAACCGTTTTGAGAATCTTGCAAGACGCTAAAATGTCTACTTTTGTCCATAAGTTGAGGAGCCCTGTTATCTTTGAAAAATCCTTTCATAGTAAGCTTCTTCATCACTGAAAGAAGTTTTCTGCCTAATTTCAAGTCATTCAGCTCAACCCTTTTGCGAATCCGACAACACTCTAAAAATGACTAATTTTGACCATGAGTTGAGAACCCCTGTTTCCTTTAAAAAACCCGTTCTTAGAACGCCCCTACATCATAAGGGGAAGCTTCCTGCAACATTTCAAGTCAATCGGCCCAACCGTTTAGGCTCTGCGTTGATTATGAATAAATTTTAATTTTTGGCCATAAGTTGAGAACCCCTGTTTCCTTAAAAAAATCTGTTCTTAGTACGCCTCTACATCATAAGGGGAAGCTTCCTGCAAAATTTCAAGTCAATCGGCCCAGCCGTTTAGGCTCTGCGTTGATTATGAATGAATGTAAATGGATTTTATATATATAGATAAAAAAAAATTAACAATATTTACAAAATTAGATATAGAAAAGAAAATATTTAAATTTAAATGCACAATGTATTGTAATCCGGGGCGAAGTTAATGCCTTAGGCATTCTCTGCCACTTAACCCCGGATACAAAAAAAAACAGATAAAATAAAACATGTATTTACAATATTGTGACGAAGAAATATTATTGTATTTAGTCCCCAGCTAAATGGTCTACTCCCTGTTTATAGTCCCCCAGCCAGACTGCTGGTCTACTCCCTGTTTATAGTCCCCCAGCCAGACTGCTGGTCTACTCCCTGTTTATAGTCCCCCAGCCAGACTGCTGGTCTACTCCCTGTTTATAGTCCCCCAGCCGGACTGCTGGTCTACTCCCTGTTTATAGTCCCCCAGTCAGACTGCTGGTCTACTCCCTGTTTATAGTCCGCCAGCTAGACTGCTGGTCTACTCCCTGTTTATAGTCCCCCAGCCAGACTAATAATAATAATAAATACCCGGTGTACGGGAGTATATTTACGGGAATAGCCCTATTTAAAATGTCAACAATAAAAATAAAAATGTCAATAAATACAAAGATTAAAATAAAATAATGTTTAAAATAAAGATTAAAATAAAACTAGTCCCCCAGCCAGACTTATATAACTTACCTGATGAAACTTCAGATACTCGTAGAACTTGGGGTGGTAGAACTCGAGACCGTCGGCTAGATGTTGGAAGCGCTGCGTCATTCGTATGCCGTCTATGAGGAAGTTGGGACTCAGGCGCCTCATGAGGGCGCAGAAACAGATGTACGCATGCGCCTCATTGGTCATGGTCACCAGCAGTGGGGACGCTAGGTCACTCATGCCTTGGCAGTAGCTCACGGCCGGGTGATTCAGCGCATACCTGGACAGAAAAGTCGGTTTTCATGAGCGCACAAAAAGCTCAGTGGTAAGATTATTATTATCTTTTGTGTATTTTATAATGTCTAAATGTCCTCTCATGTATCATTGTATTCTATCTGAATTATGTCAACGTTAAACAATAATAAAAATAATATAGTAATAATAATACTCTTTAGTGGAAGGTAACCACCAGGCGAGGTTAATGCTCGAAGCATTTTCTACCACCTAACCCTCCGAGTCTTATTATTATGTGGTCACAAGCTCAAATTACTGAGGAAAAATTCGTGCACTGAGTGGGATTCGAACCAACGGATCCCTACGCTACCTGGATTACCAGACTAGCGCGTTAACCACTTGACTACCAGTGCAAGAAACGTCCTTCTGGTGCGCTTGCGTGGACCTAGCAAACCAAATTTAGCGCACAATAAGCTCA